>OY720430.1:113249744-114449744 GCA_963082735.1 Pocota personata
AAATAATAAATAATAAATAATAAATAATAAATAATAAATAATAAATAATAAATAATAAATAATAAATAATAAATAATAAATAATAAATAATAAATAATAAATAATAAATAATAAATAATAAATAATAAATAATAAATAATAAATAATAAATAATAAATAATAAATAATAAATAATAAATAATAAATAATAAATAATAAATAATAAATAATAAATAATAAATAATAAATAATAAATAATAAATAATAAATAATAAATAATAAATAATAAATAATAAATAATAAATAATAAATAATAAATAATAAATAATAAATAATAAATAATAAATAATAAATAATAAATAATAAATAATAAATAATAAATAATAAATAATAAATAATAAATAATAAATAATAAATAATAAATAATAAATAATAAATAATAAATAATAAATAATAAATAATAAATAATAAATAATAAATAATAAATAATAAATAATAAATAATAAATAATAAATAATAAATAATAAATAATAAATAATAAATAATAAATAATAAATAATAAATAATAAATAATAAATAATAAATAATAAATAATAAATAATAAATAATAAATAATAAATAATAAATAATAAATAATAAATAATAAATAATAAATAATAAATAATAAATAATAAATAATAAATAATAAATAATAAATAATAAATAATAAATAATAAATAATAAATAATAAATAATAAATAATAAATAATAAATAATAAATAATAAATAATAAATAATAAATAATAAATAATAAATAATAAATAATAAATAATAAATAATAAATAATAAATAATAAATAATAAATAATAAATAATAAATAATAAATAATAAATAATAAATAATAAATAATAAATAATAAATAATAAATAATAAATAATAAATAATAAATAATAAATAATAAATAATAAATAATAAATAATAAATAATAAATAATAAATAATAAATAATAAATAATAAATAATAAATAATAAATAATAAATAATAAATAATAAATAATAAATAATAAATAATAAATAATAAATAATAAATAATAAATAATAAATAATAAATAATAAATAGTAAATAATAAATAGCAAATATTAGATAACATACAATATATAATACATACATACACGTAGATATAGACAGATTTTCTTAAGTTTGATTAAAATCGCATGCTTAGTTGGTTAATTAGTGGGTTATCTTGGATATGGATATGTTTTGGGTTAGTCGCAGCTGTTTTTTGTGGCACATTGCACAATCATCCCATACTTCGCAACCGTAAAGTAATATTGCTTGAAATATCACTTTCTATAAAATTAATTTGTTCCCAAAACTTAATTCGCACCTTCTAATGATAAATTGATAGCACATTTTAGTGGTCTAGATAAATTCCTAGATATTTGATATTACTGGTGAAGAAAAAAATGCTTGTATTTTACTAGTTTTTGCTTCGAATTTATAGTGATTTAGTAATATCTTGATCACATTTTGTAGATTTGTCTCAATTTTGAGACCAAATTCATGCGACAAAAGTAAACCTGTGTCATCAGCGAAAATTGCTGATTCACAGGAGGGAGGTTTAGGAAAATTCAAAATTGGACCCAGAACTGAGCCTTGAAGTACACCAGCAGTAAAATATTTTAATTCTGAACGATTTAACAATTTTTAACTATGTACGACAGGAAACCAAAAGACAAACTTTTATGGGCAAGACCATCATGCCGCACAGAATCAAAGCCTTCTCAATGTCAAGAAGTACCAAATTAGTAGATTTACCTTGTGACCTTTTACTTTTTACCTATTTGTAAATTCTATAAACTTGATGTATAGCACGGTGATGGCTTCTAAATTCAAATTGTTCATTGGGAAACAATTTCTTGTTTTCAATTATTGTTAATAATTTTTCTTCAAAATCTTTACAATAATTTTGCTCAGACTGCTAAGAAGACTTATCGGTTTTTAGCTTTTTAGCAATCTTCCAACAATCAGGGAAGTATTGAAGTTTTAGACAGAAATTAAATATGAATTTTAAGAAATGTTCTTTCTCGATCTCGATAAATTCCATCTAATTCCATCTGTTGATTCCATTTAACCCTTCGGTTTTCTTCATTTGTAAGCTTTTAATTATATCTTCTACTTCCTGTTGAGATATGAATTCTGCCATTGACGTCATAGGCTCTTCATGTATAAATCTTGTGGTTGATTCACACACTAAGCAATTAGTAACCGTGCCACCTAGATTTTGAGAAACTTCGTGGTTTTTCCCAAATGATGAGGTAAATGCATCTGCTTTTTCATTGTCTGTGTGAAAGATCTTGCCAGAAATACGAAGGCTGGGAATTTGTCTGTTTTTATTTTATACGACTCTGATAATATTCTAAAAAGGTTTTGCATTTTTATCTAGAGTGTTTAGTGTTTTATTCCACTCCATGTTGCGATGATGTGGAATTTCAGTGGCTATAATTTTAAAATATTGCATAAAAGAGCGATGCATTGGTTGGCGATACCTCTGTCACTGCCATCTATGCGAATTCCTAATGCGGATGTAATTGAGGACATAATACGGAATATCCATAAATGTATTATTATTTTGCTTTGGTACTTTGGGTATGCTTGACTCAACCGAACTTGCGAGTAGAACATTCTTAGTAAATTTGTCTATATTCCCATCGATATTTTCAACGGAGATTGTGTTTCCCAAATTGCACGAAACGTTGCTTAGTTTGTTATTTAAATGTGATTTAAAATGACCCCAATTTGCTTTTCTGTAATCAAAAACCCTTCGGGTAAGGGTTAAAATATACCCGAGGTAGGCATGCCTGTCGTAAGAGGTGACTAAAATCCACCATTCATATACTGCGGATAAGATGTATACAAAATATGCAATGAGTAAAACAAATAGATACAATACCACAGGTGGCAGTCCAGGTTCCCTGGAAAATTCTGGGGAGAGCCAATTTTGCATTTAATAAACCCGTTTGCAAAAAATTCAAATTCGCTCTCCACCGCCAATATCGGAAAAAGAAGTCCGACGGAAGCGCAAGTGCAAGAGAAACGGGACTCAGTGAAATGCAAAAGCTTTGAGGAGGAAAACAATGAACTCCGTGTTGAGCTAAATAGAATGGATCTACTCTACAAAGAGCTTAAGAGAGAGGTAGATTCACTAAAAGAAGAAAACAAGGCTCTAAAGAACTCACTTTTGCAAAAGGAACGCGAAGTTACCCTACCCCGTTTAGCTAGTCCCAAATATCACACGGACGAAGAAGAGCTAGCATGTGAAACAAATTGGGTCTCAAAGAAAAGATCCAGCAAAAAACGGAGAGCCAGCTCTTCACCAAAAATTGAGCCACGAAAACAAGATAAAGAAAATGAGTCGAAACAGAAACAAGCTCAAGATAAATTACGCCGTCGGCATTACGGACTTCAATAAATTGCATTGCCTTCTCAAAGAACTATGAAATCGGAGTTTAAAGTAACGTCATTCCGTAATACTAATAATGATTGGAAAATCAACATAGTTGACTCAGATGGCTATCGAGCAATATCCAAAAAACTAAACGTGAAAAGGATTTAGTGGTATATTATGAAAATAAGTCAGAAAGACCACTGCGTGCTATAGCAAGAGGTCTCCACCCCTCGTGCACCAAAGACGACATTATAAATTACCTTAAAGCAAAAGGCTTGAAAATAATATCGTAGAAAACATAAAGCAGAAAACGGAACAAGACTAGGAAATCTTAGTCAAGCATGGAGCGAAAATATACATAGACGACATTTACAATGTTAAAACTATCTTGAATAAAGTAGTGAAAATCGAGCCTATGCGTACGAATACAAGATCTATATCTCAGTGCAAAAGTTTTCAAAGTTTCAATCACACACAGTCGTATTGTCGAAAAGAACCGAAATGTGTAAAATGTGCCGGTAATCCTTCAAAAAGGTGTGACCTGAATAAGCAGGCCCCTGCGACGTGCATAAACTGCAAAGGCAAGGACCCAGCAAACTATCGAGGCTGCGAAGTGGCAAAGGGGCTCCAAAAAAGGCAAGATACATTTAAAAATAATTCACGCTAGAGCGTAAACCAGCTTAAAGAGAGACGTGAAACCGCTAAGTAAAAGGTTACGAACGAAATTAAATCCGCAAGAGTAAAGACGAAAGGGGAACAAAGTAAAGTCCCTCTGTCAAAAATTAAGGAAAGGCTAGAATTTTCAGGAGCGCAACCATATGCTCAAGCCGCATCACAAGTACACAAACAGGGCGGTGTTACGGCAGACCCAATCTCTCAAGTTTTCTCTATAATTCTCGCGAAACTTGAGGAGCAAACCAAAATAAACAACATCATATTTGACAAATTGAGTTAAAACCTAGCAATAAAAGAAATTTTATCATGGAACGCAAACGGCCAACAAAAAATCACCGAACTGGAGGTATTCTTGCGGAACGACAACATTGACATATGCTTGATCTCTGAAACTCACCTTGCAAAGGAATCTCAAGTAAAAATAAGAAGATTTCGTGCGTATCACGCATACCATCCTTCTGGAAGAGCCAGGGGCTCCTTATTCATCAAAGACTGCATTAAGGATTCCATGAATACAACGACTGAACTCGACACAATGCAGGCAACTTCAGTCTGTGTTAAAAACAAGAACCTATATTTCAACATCGCGCATTTATTTTTCAATATTGTCCCCCGCGATGCACATTTAAAATTAACGACCTTGTAGGTCTCTTCACCTCGCTTGGAACGAACTTCATTATTGGTGGTGATTTTAATGCAAAACACACCAGATACAATTCACCGATAGGCATCCAAACTTCTGTACGAAATCGGTATACAATTTGGCGTTGATTTCTATTCAACAGGGAAACCGACATATTGGCCCTCCGATGCAGCAAAAACACCTGACCTAATAGACTTCTTCGCAACAAAAGGAGTGTCTGCTAATTTTGCAAGAGTAGAGGAAATCTTTGATCTCTCCTCAGATCACTCACCGGTAATTTTGACAATAAGTGACTGAGCAATGAAAGTAGGAGGTGTGCCTAGATTAACTAACAACAAAACAAACTGGGACGGCTTTAGAAATGATTACGAAGAAAATATTATCTTCAATGCGTAGCTAAAAACACCACTCAAGATAGAAGTAGAACATGGTAAATTTATTGATGCTATTCAGAATGCCGCATGGAAAAATACTCCCTTAAGGAGAAAAGTAATCAAAAGCAGCGGAGCCGGAAATAAAAGAACTTATTCGTGAAAGGAGGAGAGCATGCAAAATATGGCATAAATAATCCTAGCGTGAAAAGAAATCGGTAAGATATGGAGTTGCAGAATCGCTCAGTATTTCGCGGACAGGTCACAAAATTGACGAAAACAGCGAGCGAGTACTTGGGAAGCCCAGCGTCACAGTTAACTCCGAACAATAAGGTTAATTTCTCGGAAATAGAAGAGGAGAGTAGCGTTCTTGTGCAGCGTACTGTAGCAGGTCGGGAAAATCTTAACAAAGTTCAAAATATTAAAGCAGACGAGCTACAAAAGGAGCTAGAAACTTGTTGCGAATATGAAGCCCTCAACAGCATAGCCCGGTTAGAACATCTTTTGGTGAAAACTCGAGAAAGTCAGGGGGGACTAGCTACACTCGAAACACCAATGCCTCGTGCAGAGTCATCACATAAACTTATATTGCCCAAACTCGAGTTAAGAAAGTTTAACGGCGATTATAGAGATTGGCTACTGTTTTGGGAACAGTTTCGCACGGCTGTGCCGCTTAAGCGGCTCTGATAAAATAACAATTTTCCATGACTCTGGCGCATAAATCAGGCTGAATTTGACCGATGGCATGGGTTATGTTGGCTTTGAGGACCGCTGTGGTTTGTGGCTTATTCGCATAGACCTGCGACTTCAGAAAACCCCACAAGAAAAAGTCTAACGGGGTCAAATCGCGCGATCTCGGTGGCCAGTTCACATCACCTCCACGTGAGATGACCATGCCCTCGAATCGCTCGTGCAGAATTTCCAATGTGGCGTGTGGCACGTAGCGCCGTCCTGTTGAAACTACATGTCGTTGGTGCCCATATGATCCAATTCAGGTCAAAAGAAGTTGACAATATATATATAGCGCTCGCCATTGACGGTGATGGAATGGCCAACGTCGTTCTCAAAGAAATATGGACCGATGACGCCGCCAGCCCAAAATCCACACCAAACAGTGACTTTTTCGGGATGCATTAGACGCTTGGATCTCATGTGGATTGGTATCGTCCCAAATTCGACAATTGTTTGTTGAGGCACTCATTCATCCAGTAATGGGCCTCATCGCTGAAGATGATTTTTCGATGAAAATTAGGGTCAGTTTCCAACTGCTCCAGAGCCCATTCAGCGAACACACGTCGTTTTCTATGGTCATTTACCTTCAGCTCCTGGGTCAGTTGAATTTTGTACGGGTGCAGGCCCAAGTCATGACGTAAAATTCGCTAAGTTGTTGTCTGCGAAAGCCCGAGTTCTTGTGAGCGACGCGAAATCGACTGCCTCGGATTTTCCTGCATACTTTCACGGACAGCGGCGACGTTTTCGGCAGATCTTGCGTTTCGTCGACGTACAGGTGTTGGTTGATCGTTTACTGAACCAGTGGACTCAAATTTATCCACCACACTGCGAATAGTCCTCTCGGAAGGACGATTATGGCGACCGTAAAATGGGCGAATCGCGCGGAACGTTGCCCGAACAGAACACCCATTTTGATAAAACAATTTTATTATTTGCACGTGTTGTTGAACGCTATATCCATGATAATTTGGCAAAACAGACTGAATAAACGACAGCCAATTTGACAGATGTAGCTTCAATAATATGGCCGCTATCACCTGTCAAAATTCGGAAGTCCCTATTGAAAGTCCCTGGAAGGCATTCCACAGTAGCCAGAAAAAGGTACAACAGTAGCCAGACCATCGGCCAAAGAAAGAACATTCTGAAAGAAGACCGTCGATGTTTTCGTTGCACTGAAAAGGGACATTGCTCTAAAGGCTGTAGGACAAAGAATGTCAAATGTTCTCGTTGCAATGGTCGGCATAGCACACCTGTGTGCGAAAGGAACAGTCATAGTACCATGCAAATGCAAACCTCTACCACCCAATCATCAGTGACATATCAAAATAAGCACGTGGATAAATCTCTGAGTATTTGTTCGATTAGCGCACCGACTCATATTTATTTTCAATCCAGATTCTTCCAGCAAATTATTCATTAGATTGTTGATCGACGGTGGAAACCAGCGTACTTATATAAATCAAAAAGTTTCCAGGAAATTGAACTTGCCGATTGTGGGAGCCCAAGAAATGGAAATCTCAACATTTAATGGCAGAAAACCGGAACAGTCATGCAATTTAGTGCGTCCCTCTTTGAGGAGCCAATTTAGTAATGAAATTGTGTCTATGACTGCACTTGAAGTCGAAGAAATTTGTGACGATACGCCAGAGGCTGGAAAATTAATTTGGCTGATTCGAACATTCGAAGTATGCCGCAGGAAACAGGTATTTGTTTATTAGTAGGATCAGAATATTACTGGAGTATCGTTTCAGCTGAACGAGAGCATCTTTCTCAAAATTTGGCTGCTGTTATAACGCCATTAGGCTGGACATTACAAGGACCATCGATGCACTGTTCCGCTAATAAATCAATCTGCCTGCCAACTGTAACTTTGTTGAATCTAAGTGACGGCAAACAAAAAGAACCTACCTTCTGGGACTTGAAAACGATTGGGATTCGGGACGAAGAGAAATTTAGCACAGACTTGCAAAAAACATTCAGCGAGTACGTTGTTAAGAGGGATACTCACTACGAAGCGAAGCTTCTATGGAGACAGGAGGATGTTGAAATCGACAGCTACAGGGAGGGCGCACAATCCAGGTTTGGTAGTTTGAGACGCAAGCTTTTGAGAAATCCTGTAGAATTTTTATATGAAAAAGCAATGAATGAGTTGATAGCGAGTGGAACAGCTGAGCGGATCACCGAACCCATTCAACCAAAAAAGCGAACTTATTATTTACCACACAGAGCAGTTTATAGAGATGACAAGTCTATGTCAAAAATTAGAATCGTGTTTGATGCATCAGCACATTCGGGTAGTAATGCATCACTAAATGATTTGCTTTCGCCTGGTCCCAATTTCTTGCCTAACGTACTGCGTATTTTGCTAAATTTTAGAATCGAACGTTTCGGTCTAGTTGCAGATATTTCAAAAGCATTTCTGCAGATCCATTTATGTAAGAAAGACTGAGATGTTCATCGATTTTTTTGGTTCAACGAAAAGATAAACGATATACGTAAGCTTCCCAACTGGACAGAATTTCGTATGACTAGGGTTACTTTCAGCGTTGCATGCAATCCATTTATTTTGCATGTCACTATCCAGAATCACTTAAAAGAAGAGCAACAGAACTTTCCACTCACCTGTGCCATCCTTGAGAGCTTATTTTATATGGACGATTTGGTGTGTAGCGTTTCTGATGAGTTACAAGCTATTCAGATACGTAAAGATTCCATCAATATTATGAACAGAGCTGGAATGATCTTACATAAATGGAATTCTAATGCACCAATGGTCCGGGAGGAATTTTCCAAAGCGAGAGAGACTCCAATGATGCAAAAGGTACTAGGTCTTAAGTGGTTTGTGAGTTCTGACGAACTAGGAGTGGATATGGGGAAACTGACGTCAGACATTTTACCTCAAAATGGAACGAAAAAGGAGCTCTTGGGCCTTATTTCAAAAATCTTCGATCCCTTGGGTGTGTGTGGTCCATTCACCGTAAAACTTAAAATAGCGTTTCAAGAATGCTGGAAACAAAAGCTCAACTGGGATGATACTTTGCCATTAGCTTTGCAAAAAAAAAAAACTGGACGGGGTCTATGTTGGATCTGCATTATTTGAAGGAGCTTATCATTCCCAGATGTATTTATATGTTTCCGCCTGCCGAAAAGGAGTTACACGTTTTCGTCGACGTAAGTCTAAATGCATATGGAGCTGTAGCATATATTCGTTATATCACGACTGAAGGACAAGCGAATATTAGTTACCTTTGCTCTAAAACTAGGATAGCTCCCTTGAACGAAGACAATTCTCCGGAGCTGACGTTGCCAAAGCTTGAATTGACTGCAGCTGTTGTTGGTGCCTGACTTTTTGCTTATTTAAAGAACAATTTAATGATGAATTTTAAGTCAATTTATCTCTGGTCTGATTCTCAGATTACGCTTCATTGAATAATTGGAGATTGCAACAAGTGGACGCCGTATAGCTAATCGAGTACGCGAAATCCGAACACAAGGAAGCTGTCTGGAGATTCTGCTCTGAGAAACTAAATCCGGCTGATATTCTGACAAGAGGCATATCTGCAAAAAGGTTAGCTGAAGCGAAGTTCTGGCTGCAAGGTCCCGAATGTTTGCAAAAATTAGAAGAAGCGGACTTATCGATTCCAATGAAGATAGGTAATAATGAAATTCATCTGATTAGCTGTTTTCTTCTCGTTTCCAGAAAAGGGCACTGCAAGAGTACAAATGTAAAGCGAAAACCAATTATACCACTGGAGAATTTTAGCAATCTTCAAAAGATTCTCAGGATCACCGCATATTTCTTCCGGTTTATTAAAGCGACAAGAAAAAATCGGGGAAACGAAAAATCAAAATCATTACCATCTTTGGAAGCGAGAAAAAAGATACAACCTTCGTTACTAGCTGATGTACCAGTTCCAACGGCGGAGGAGCTAAAAGCGTCTGAACGATATTGGATTAGATCATACCAGAGAATATCGTTTTGTGACGAGCTTCGTAAATCACATAGAGGTCTTCCCATTGACAGTTCTTCTGATATTCATGATCTAAACCCAATTATCGTGAAAGGGGGATTTTTAAGATTTGGTTCTCGTCTCTCTGCTTTGTAGCCGGAATCAGAGATTTCTTATGATGAAACTTTTCCTATCATATTGCCGAAGGATTGTCGTTTGTCGGAGCTGATTGTCATCAATTTACATCACCAGCGCCTCCATGCGGGAATCAGCTCTTTATTAGCGGAATTGCGGAAGTGTTTTTGGATCCCGAGAGCGAGACAGCTGGTTAAACGGTTAATCAAATCGTGTGTTACTTGCAAGCGCTTCAAGGGCAGGGCAGCGCATCAAGTTGTTGGCACCCTACCCATCGAGATTTTTGGTTTGAGACCATTCGAAAATACAGGATTAGATTTTGCTGGTCCCTTGTTTTTGAAGCAGACGCTAGGCAATAAAAAATGCTACATTCTGCTGTTTACCTGTTCTGCAGTATGCGCTGTTCATCTTGAGCTGACGCCAAGCCTCAACACATAAAGCTGCCTTATGGGTATCAGAAGGTTCATGGGGCGCAGAGAAGTTCCAGAGAAGTTCTTGGCAGACAACGCCAAGACTTTTAAACGTTCTTCATTCGAGCTAGCCGTCTTGGGAGATGTACTACAGTCTAATGAACTCAAAAACTTCTTAACAGAACGAAAAATAACCTGACATTTCATCGTCGAACGTGCCCCATGGTGGTGGTGGATTTTGGGAGCTACTAGTGCGCTCCGTAAAGGACGCACTTAAGGCTTCTGTCGGACCCGCTTAAAGTTTCCGACCGCGGAGGATGTAAAAAATAGAAATCCAATCTGGCAACAAAAGCTTATTATTACTCTATACCATAGATGTACCCGAGCCAGATCTCTTAAATTAGTTGTCATTAAGCTCTCTATTCGTTCGCATCAATTATCTACTTTCTGATTTCTGAATTACTTTATACGTACATAACATATATATATAAATATTTGAATAAAGAATTATCTTATTGTACGCGATCTAAGATTATCTTTTTGACAATACTCCAAACATTGGAAGTGAGAAATCTTGTGCGCCGACTTCAAAGAACGAAACCTTTCTATTTAGCGCAATAAGAAGTAACTGCATTTAGTGACGGTATCAACAGGTGCTTTTGCCGAAAATCTCCTGCATCAAGCGAATATTCCTCGAAGCTTAAATTACTTGAAAAGGTAAATAAGAAAAAGGGACGGGTGCGTTTAGTCAGTAAAAATTTGACACTGCTATGAGTACACGGTATCTGATAGCATCTTATAAAGGTTCTCACCTACCGAGAAAAAAAAAAAAAAAAAAAAAACAATTCACAAGAACGCAAGATTTCACGGCTGACAGGGTTCTGATCAGAACTAAGTTGTGCTAACGCATCCGGATGCGTAAGCAAAGTTGCTTTGTTTGTTAAAAATAAATCTAAAGCAGACGGACTACCACGGGACCCACATGGAAAATAGGAACGGCTTGACAGAAATACGACAAGAAACGGAGAAAAGTCTGACAAGTTTGAGCAGTTTTATCCACATGATAGCACTTGTACTCAGAGTTGGTGAGCTTTTTATCTGCTTTTAAGTGACCAATGCAACATCAATTTGTTTGCTATTTAAAAAAATTAAGAATTCTATGTATTTGTTTTGAATACCTCTGGCATTCCAAGTTACAATACTTATGGGACTATCTACCATATTACCAGACATTATTTTACAAAAACTAGGTAGCTAATTGGGCTATAACATTGCATTCTTAAAATTTTGTTTTACAAATACTTAACTTATTAACCATATCCATAACCAGAGAATTAATCTCTTCCATCGTGAATAGCGCATTGTTGTTGGAAAAGTTGTAAATGATGGGATGCTTGTCCACCTCACCATGCATCGAGTTCTTCCATGCATTTCATGAAGAAGAGTTGTTGACAATCGGGCGACGAGTAACAGTGCGCTGAGATAACGTGGGAAAATCACTCATTGTCTGGACTGTCGTGTTCTTGTGTGTTGTTTTCACTCACATCTCCAAGTATTTATTTCTGCTTTCACAGACAGTATCGGTAGACTTGTGATTTCCACTATAGTTGGCGCATTTAAAATGTTGTTCTTCGTTGAATGTTTCAGTCTGATGCGGACCAGCCCAATAGGAACAATAAGTTTTTATGTTGCAGTTTTTCTCTCCATGGCCGAAGATTTGACAGTTGAAAGCTCCACTTTATTTGTGTGTGCATAATTGAACGAATGTTTTTTCTCAAGTCAATCAGCTTAACCGAGCTGCTTTCAAATGAGATGATGTAGGTAGTATCCTTATAGTATTCGTAAGTTTTGGTGATTGGTTTAATATCAATACCCTTGCGACCGCGCTGGGTAAGTTTACATTGTTATGAGTTTGTATCAACCGTTCCTAACCCATAAAGTACTGCTTTAAAAGCTTTCGCACCTTTCAGGTTGTGTAAACAAAATTGACACTTTTCTTCTTTAAATTTAAGAAAAACCTTTTCATATGATTTTAGAGACTCGCACATAATTCTGTTGCCAATAGACATTTTTTCATTTGAATAGTCGGAAACGTTCTAAGAGTCATGATTCATCCAAAGGTACACAGTCTCTTGTCTGTTAGTCTATTCGTAGTTCAAAATTTAAATATAATTCTTATATACCTGAACTTTTCTAAAAGAAAATGCTCCATTTGGAAGCAAACTTATTCGATAACCTTGGTAACGTATATCAGCTACCTAAAACACTTTATCTCCTGCTGGCTCTGCGGGTAGTCTCTAGGTACATAATAACAAGGCACTAATTTCGAATTAAAATTTATTCAATTATTCCCGAGATTGGTGCGTTTCATCGATATTTCTCACCCGGCTTAGCCCGTGAAGTGTGAGTATTGTATACATTGATCTTAGATATTTGCCACACTGAATTTATATATGATATTATTGTGTTACTCTATGTAACAACAAAATGACAATAGCGGTATTTTATTTTCAACCCATCTCGATATAAAATATAAACCTTTAAAATTATTGAAAAAAGCGAAAAAGGCTCAGATCTTAGAATGTTATTACTCTTTCTTCGAAATTTAGATTCCAGTTCAATTTACTATGAAGAAGCAAACCCATGCATTTCAAATTCTTTGACAGGTCAGAAAACCTAGTGTTGGCAGCAAAAAGTATGGTATACATCTGTTGTCAATTTATAGTATTTCACTGAGGATAGATAAAAAATTCCCACATGCTGTCCGTAGGTGACAAATTCGACTTCGAACTTTTCTAGTGTTACTATTAGGTGCGCAACTAAGTTCTCGCTGTTTGTCAATAGGTGGCTCTGTTTTGACACATTAATGATTTTGTTTTGGCGCCATATACTTTTGGTTGTGTGAATATGTCTGATTTTGTGCCAAATTATCAGCATTTGCTGGAAGTGTTCATTTTCTTCTTTCATTCGAAGAAAACGGCTGCTGAAGCGCATCGAGAGCTCCAAAAAGTCTACGGAGATGCTGCTCTAAGTGAAACAACGTGCCGTGATTGGTTCCGTTGCTTGAAAGACGGTGATTTCGATGTTGACGACTGTCCGCGTGAAGGAAGGCCAAAATCCTTCGAAGACGCTGAATTGGAGGCATTGCTCGATGAGGATCCGTGCCAAATGCAAGAACAGCTTGCTTCAGCATTAGGAGTTACCCGTCAAGCCATTTCCAAGCGATTGCATGCGTTTGGAATGATTCAAAAACAAGGAACTTGGGTTCCTTATGATTTGAAGTCAAGGGAGCGTCTTTTTTTCGCCTGTGAACAACTGCTCCAGCGGCAAAAAAGGAAGGGTTTTCTTTATCGCCTCGTGACGGCTGATGAAAAGTGGTTACATTACAGCAACCCAAAGAAAAGAAAGTCATGGGGACTGCGCGGTCACGCTTCTACGTCGTCAGCTCGGCCGAATATTGACGCTGCAAAGATTATGCTTTGTATTTGGTGGGACACGGTCGGTGTCATTTATTATGAACTATTGAAACCCAACGAAACCATCACTGGGGTACGATATCGACTTTAATTGATGCGATTGAGCGAAAAACGGCCACAATTCGAGCAGAGGCACGAAAAAGTGATTCTACAGCATACGTTAAAACCTACCTGGAAACGCTCAAATGGAAAGTCCTATCCCACCCGCCATATTCCCCAGATATTGCGCCACCCAATTATTACTTGTTCCGTTCGATGGCACATGGTCTGGCTGATCAGCAGTTCCGCTCATATGAAGTCATCAAAAAATGGCTTGATTAGTGGATAGCCTCAAAAGATGAACACTTTTACCGTAACGAAAAGAGGAGTTACAGCTTCACATACGTGGCAAAGGTTACTGGAGGTAGTTTGTACAATATTAATTTTCAAAGCTTAAACTGCGAGTCTAATTCTACATCTCATTCCTCATTCCTGGATCAGGCAAAATATCTCAGACACTATTGATGCATCTGCTGGTCATTTTTTTCAAAACCAGAACCAAGATCTTGAGGAAAACTATAACAACAAAAGTTTAGTTCAAATTTTTGTGAAGAAACCGTCTTTGAACGGATTTCCCTTGTGAGGTTTTGTCTCCTTTACTGGCTAGTCTCGAGGGGATAGTGGCCTTGACAAAACATAGGGTGACCAGATAAGAACAATAGGAAAAGAAATTTAAATAAAACAACAACGGTGTGAGATATCAAATTGATTCTAGCTTTATTTTTTAGCTCAGATATATCGATGTTGTCGAGCTCTGGTCACAGAAAGTCGGTTAACATCGCTCTATACCGAGGACCATTGACGGTAACGGTGTCTCCTTCCTCATTTCGAAAGAAATAAGGTCCGATGATGCCGCCGTGCCATAAACCGCACCAAACAGTCAATCTTTGTGGATGCATTGATGATTGGTCGAACACTTGTGGATTGTGGTCGCTCCAATAACGGCACTATTGCTTATTGACATAGCCACTGAGCCAAAAATGGGCCTATCCGAAATGATGATTTTTTGGCCAAAATCCAGATCTCCGACCAAAATTTTCAGCGTCCAATTAGCGAACTCACGGCGTTGTCTATGGTCGTCTGGCTTAAATTCTTGCGTCAGCACATTCTTATACGGATATAGGCACAAATCCAACAGCAAAATAAGCCTGGTTGACTCTCTTCTCCGATATTGGCCGCTACGGCGGCTACGTTTTCTTCACTTCGCACCGATCTCTATCTGGTTAGTGGCTTAAGATCCAAAAGAGTGTACTTATGCTCAAACTTTTCCACGGTGCGACGAACTGCTTGCGCACTGAAGCCATGATGAGGATCGACCTCACGACGAAATTTACGTTGCGTATTTACAACTGAGCCGGAATTTCGATAATATTTTTTAATAATTTTCGCACGTTCGGGTGCCAAACGATGCATGATAAAATGACAAACCTTACTAAATATTTTGACAGCTGGATGTCACTGGTAACTTTGACAGCTACTGAAACACAACAATTGGAAAAACTATCATTGCTATCTGGTCACCCTTTATTTATTTCGCATGAAATAAATAAAAAAAATAATCAATTGCGAAAGCTTATGTCAACTCTACTGCGAAGGCATAACACTGGCAGTAGGATGGTCATATGGCTAAAAGTGCAACTTGATCGTGATGATTTCAAAAGAACTTAAAAAAATACTGTGAATCATAAGCAACGACAATAACAGCAAAACAAAAATTTTCCCCAGTTATCTGCACGCCACCCTTGGAGTTTACTGAAATTTGATAGCACCTGATTTTCAAACCACTACACCAATCTTTCTTTCTCTCTGCCTCTTGCCACATTCCGAAAATGCCGTAGTAAATATAATATTTTAGTGATCATCTGTAAGTGCACCAAGCTTTATGTTTTCTAATTTCTGAAGGTCAGCGCTATATTCCATTATATCTTCATTAGTCAGAATACTCCCGTGTAAAATTCCACGTCTAGCTGAAGATGTATTATTTTGTATGTGTTCTATATTACCTTGTAAAATTTTTAATTTTAATATAAAATCTATATAAAGGGTTTGCTGATATATTTTCTTACTGTTGTTATCAATTTCAGTTAATCTGTCCGTTATAATATCTCTGACTTTTTCTATTAAATTCTTAAGCCTACCAAAGGTGTCATTAAAGCTCATATTAAATTATTTTGAAAATTAATTTGACCTGAAAATTACTTTTTGCGTTTAATATTAGAAACATTTTGTAGGTTAGCGCTAATAAATTTAGGTTGCTCTTTGTGCCTAACTGCTTTATAATTTTTAATATAACCTAATTGCCTTGTCTCAGTGTATTTCTTCCTGTTTCTATTATGTTTGGTTATGTATCTCGCCTTCCCGTTGCTTAAGTTCTCGTATACTACGGCTTTATTGCATCTACCTTCTTGTATTTTAATAGGTTTCTCCTTTATTGTCGAATGATGACTATTATTGTACCATTCGATCGCTTTGCTTACTTTTTCTTTAATATTTAGCTCTTTATATTCCAAACCTAGCATTCTAATTTTCTCACTCATGAAAACGTTCAATGGCAGCATTTCACGTATGATTGTTCGGTTTAACTAAGTGAAGTTCTATGTTTTCTTGTCTAAAATATATTATATGTTCCCTGATATTTACACTTTTAAAATTCATTGTCCTTAATAAGTTTTTCAAATTGTTCTATTTGTGATTTATATTGCCGAATTTTTTCAATTATTGTTTGATTATTTCTGTCCTCTATGTAAAATGCTGCGGTAAATTTTGAGAATCGGTCAGTAAATGTAAGAAAGTTTGCTTTTAAATTGGTATAAACATCCATATGTATCATATAATTTGCTTGATATCACTGGGGGTTTCGATAAATTCGAATTTCTTTCTGATTGGATTCCTGTCATATCTGACTTTATTGCAAACGTCACAGTTATTGATGAATTTTTGAATAAGAACTTTTAGTTTGGCAAAGTATATGTCTCTTGAGACATCCTCATTCTCTATGTTTTTTGCATCGTAGGAACACCTTACAAATTTCATGGTATGAATGCCTTCAAATAGTTCAATAATTTTCTATTGTATCATATTGTATTGATGGTCACTTATACGTAATTCTGTATAAATTCCTATTTTCACTGGTTTGATATGCCTTTCTAATATATTACTTAAATTATTTTGGAGATCGTTAGCACATATGTAAATCTTTTTATTGTTATGTACTACTTCCAATTCACTACTCTTACTATTTGTTAATATTATCTGAGTTCGAAACTACTGTACCAAGTATAGGGATACAAAAAAATAAATAAATATTTAAGTGCCAGGGCCTATCTTCTCGCAACCACTCGTATTGTGTGCGTTATATTTTTCACACGAAAGGAAGGTACCTACAGTTTAGTGCCGTATCCGAACGGCAATTTGTATTTGAGAAACTTTCTCGTGACAACAACACTCTCGGATGTTTGTCAGACGTTCGCGAGAGGTGGGATCGTGAAAAAACTTTATGGTGTTTTCTGGGATTCGAACTTGGAACCTCTTGCGTAGTGATCCGACACACTAACCACGACGCCCGCACAAGTATAGGGATATGTTTATTAAAATGTTCTTTTTGGGAATGAACAGTATTTGCGTTATCGTTTTTTATGTTGTTATGTGATGACAAATTACTGACGTCCTCAGAGTTCTCACTGTTTTCTACATCTATTTCTATCATATTTATTTCGTTGGTATCAGCATTAATACGACCAAAGAATCGACGACTATGTTTTCTTTTCCTTTTATATAATCAATATTGATATCTACGAGTATTCCGTTAATTTTAAAAAGCCATCTTTGCAGCCTTGGGCTAATGTCTTTACCGTTTGTTTTAGTATATAACCACTTTAGAGGCTGATGGTCTGTTAACAGATCAAATTTTAAACCGTAAGGGTATGGCCTAAAATAATTGGTGGCCCAGAAAATGGCCAAAAGTTCTTTTTCCGTCGTGGAATAATTACGTTCATGATCGTTTAATGTTCTGCTAGCAAAGCAGATAGGATGGTCACCTTGTGGAAGTACTGCACCGATCGCGAAAGTACTCACATCAGTTGCCAATTTGAATTTTCTTGTGAAATCCGGGTATTTTAATACCGGTGCTTCTGTAATAATGCATTTTAGTTTTTCAAAAGCATTAATATAATTTAGGGCATTGCCCAAAAGAGATTTTATTTGCTTCATAGTTTCCGGAAGTTTTAACTTCAGAATGTTAGTTATTTTATTTTTATCAGGCTTGACTCTTTCAGGGGTCAAGATATGGCCTAAATATGTAGCTTAGCGACAAATTTGCATTTATTAAATTGTCTTTTTAAATTATATTTTCTAATCCTATCAAATACTTTCTTGATACTATTTATGTGTTCACTGGTACTAAATATTAAAATATCGTCGATGTAAACAACGCATATTTTATTAATCTAATTTCGGCATTCGAACATATTCAAAATGACCCTGAGGCGTAGAAAAAGCAGTTTTTTTTCTATCCTCCTCCTCCACTAGGATTTGGTGGAAGCCCTTTGCTAAGTCAAGGGTCAAAAATTTTGAGCTCAGCCGAGTTTGTCTAGAATATTGTTTATATTTGGAATTGGGAACATGTCGCTGATTGTAATTTCTTTCAATTTTCTATAATCAATGACAATTCTCCAACTCTTGGTTCCAGTATTATCTGCTTTCTTAGGGACGGTTGATAAAGGACTGTTGTTATATGGTGAGGTGCTATTCCCAATTATGCCTTGTTTAAGCATTTCATTAACTTGTTTTGTTATTTCATGTTCGTGAATCTAAGGATACCTATATATCTTTGAATATATGGGAGTATCCATTGTTGTCACTATTTCATGTTGAGTTACAGTGGTACAAGTTAAATGATCACCGTCCTTATAAAAGAGATCTTTGTTAAACTTAATTAAATCCTCCAATTGTTTTTTTTTTCGGTGTTAATAGATTTAAAGAGATCTTGAATCTGTAACATATCTGGGTAACAATGTTCTAATTGGTGAATTTCTTCAACAGGAATTAATAAATTTAATTACGTTGTTTTTCACAGTTAAAATTTTCTGTTTCATATCTATTATGGCTTCTAGGGGTCTTAAAATGTTTTGTCCTAGAATTGCGTCAAAAGTCTTCCCATTAAATTTAGTAAGTTTCCAAGTCATTAGAGCATCTTCCCTAAATTTTGTTATTATTTGTTCATATGTCATATTCTCGCCATGAAGAGATCTGAGCTTTATTGGTTTTTGTAAAGTTTCGCGTTTGTATTGTGGTAGTTTTTCATTATTGAGTATGGATGATCCTGTATCTAATAAGCATGTTATCTTATCTCTACCTATTTTAAGTTCTATTAAGGGTAAGTATTTTTGGTAGGGGATATACGAAAATTTGCATCGTGTTCAATATGGTCAATGCTCATAGCTGTACGAGTATCGTGTAATTTTTTTTTTTTTTTTTTAAATTTGAACGTGTTAAAGGGGATATGAATACCCTTATTCTAATTTTTAGAACACGTGCATTTTGAGGAAAGGGGAAGAGACAGAGAGAAAGACAGAGTGGTGTAGTTTGAAACTCAGGTGGTAATAAGTTTCTGTAAACTCCAAGGGTGGCTGTCCAGATAAGTGGGGAGTATTTTGCTTGGTTTCGCTATTATTGTCGTTGCTTATGATTCACAGTATTTTTTTCCATCCTCCTAATGTCATCATCACGATCAAGTTGCATTTTAGCCATATGATGATTCTACTGGCAGTGTTATGCCTTCACAGTAGAGTTGACTTAGCTTTCGCAAGTGATCGACTTTTTTATTTATTTCATGCGAAATAAATAGATGTTTCTTGACATCAGGATTCGGACCATGAATCAACAGCGTGACAAGCGATGATGTTACCACTACACCACGACCACCCTATGTCAATGTCACTGTCATTGTTTGTGATAAAGTTACTGTTGTTAATACTATTTCTGCTACTGTACGAGTATCGTGTCTGCCTACGATTGTAATAACCCTGACCAAAGTTTTGCCAGATATTAAAATTACCTTGAGAACTATTACGACTTAGTGCTGAATTTTGTCTATAATTATTGTTATTAATTAATACTATAGTTTTGTCTATGTTGCTGAGGTCTTTGTGTTTGATTTGTTGGTTGAGAAACGAAATTATAACTAGGGTAATGTTTCGTATTGTTTAAAGTATTATATTTGCTATTATATCACATTTTTGTATCACTTATTAAACCTTCATTTTATAACAAAGCGAACGATTCTCGCAAACTCGTACTGTTTCTATTTAAAAAAGTTTTAAGGATAATGGCTTCATTGTTCTTAGGATTAAACTCTGCTGGTTTTCCAGAATCATATTCAAATTTTTCGTTTAGATTAACTAAAATATTTCTTAATTCTATAAAATATTCACTTACGTTATGGTTTTTAATGGAGAAAGCTCTATGGTAGAGTTGGTGTATGACTCTTGTACTCCGAAGTTGCTTACTAATGCTGATTTTATATCCTTCCATTTGGGTCCTTTTCCCAGCTGTCGAACAAAATCCAGAGCTGGTCCTTAAATTTTGTTGATTATTACTCGTTGATACACATATTGTTTTGCTTGGGGACAGCTTTCTATTAATGGTAGGAGTGTATCGACCTCCAACAGAAAAGAAGTGAGGGCATAGCTATTATCGCCAGGAAATTCGTGAATTCTCAATGGGCCTTTCATCCAGTCATATATGGTGAGAGTAATTGTTTGGGTCGTGGTTTCGGGACTAGGCATTATGATTGACTCGTTATCACTATCACTATCGGTTTGAGAATTTAAATTTCTTAAATAGAACTTTTCACTTTTCTGGTTTTTCATCAACTTCTCTTCTTTTTTAGTATTTTGATACAAAGTTTTTTTTTTTTTGTTTCACTAATGTACACTGCGATATCTCACTGTTATTTTACGAACTAATGGTTCTATGTAATTCTTCGGAACTACACTCCGTCGACTGCGCCAACCACGTGATTTAGTATTTTCGAAGAAAGTAAAACTCCGCCTCTTAAGAGTAGATGTTACTTTATTGATTTCCAAAACGAAACTAAACGTTATTTAATACGATCATGTTTTGCTTTATCAGCAAGGTATCATTGACTGAAAAGGTAAAGTAGGGCATAAACAAGAAATGTTTATTTGGCAGAATAGAAAAGTGAATAATAAATGTGAAATAATCAAGTGAATGACAAATCTGCATATTATTGAGAATATTTAAAATTTGCAGATTTATGTGACGGATGTGTTGGGCCCGGTTGGGTCCGGGACGGAACACGCGCGCAAATTATAAAAAAAAATAGTTCTGATCAAACACAAGCCTGGTATCCTCTCGTATAACAGCGTTTGTACGACAGTGGGAAGTAGATTTTGCGCAAAACGATATTATACATATCCAAATATAGGAAAGATTTGCGAGACCCTTTTCTGGAAGTATTCCATTTCGCTAATATGAGGACTGTTAAAAATCTTGAGATCTTCCACAAAACCAATTTTTGCTCCAAAAGGTTAAAGTAAAAGTACAATTGCAGGTTTAGGTCTCAACAACACTTCGTTGACTATCGGCATAAAGTGGACGGACTATTTATTAAACCAAAGTATTGAAAACGCCTACAGAAAAAAGACTCGGACCTTCAAAGATAAAGCTTTATCGAAGTAAAACATTATAGAAAACTAGCTACCAAAATTTATATTCCTGTTGGACGATTTGTAAATATTCAGTTGCTACATACGCATCTTTCTAAAATAATCCTCAAAAGACAATTTTTCTTCTCGTAAAAATTGGTCCATAAAATAGTCACTGCTTAAGAAGAAAAGTGGTTAAGCGCGACAAAAATCCTTAAAAATTCATTCAAACTATATGTACTATTATGTACATACGAAATAACAGACACGGCCGATTTTGGTCAAATTTTTTGTTGGTTAGAAGACTTCCTTTGGTCGGACCTTGGACCTTGGACAACCTTTGGGTGTCTGCAACTCATCCAATATTTTCATAAAAATTCTTAAAAAATACAAGACCCAAAATTATTAAAATTTGGTAAAAGCCTACCAGCCGAGCTGTTTAAAGTAGATGGAGATGACCCACTCAACTGCGCCAATTACAGAGGTATCAGTCTCCTCAACATCACGTACAAGATCTTATCTGCCGTGTTGTGTGAACGCCTGAAACACATCGTCAACAACCCGATTGGCCCCTATCAGTGTGGTTTCAGGCCAGGAAAGTTCACAGTCGAATTTTCACACTCTGTGGATAATGAAGAAAAAGAAGTCCCAATCGATACCCACCATCTTTTTATCAATTTTAAGGCCGTCTACGATAGCATTTATAGAGACGAGCTGCCAAACTCGTCAGTTTGTGAAGGATGACGGTGGGGAACGCTCGCTGCTCCACCAAGGTCGATAACGACCGCACCGAGACCTTTGATGTCAAAAAAGGATTTAGACAAGGTGATGTGCTTTCATGTGACTTCTTTAATATCATACTTGAAAGAATTGTGCGCAGGTTGGAACGTCATTGTTCCCAGCTAAACATACTTCAGATTCAAATACATTCAGAGCTCTTGCGAAGAAGCTTAGTGAAACCCAAATTCAATACTTTACTTATGAAGACAAAACCAACAGACTGATCAAGGTTATAGCTAGATGTGTCAGATGTGCCAGAAAACACTTAATACAGAATTGTTCTGCCAGTAAAAACACGCCACCCAACTGCATCAACTGCAAAAAAAAAACCATCCTGCAAGCTATAGGGGATGTGAGGTAGCCAAGAATTGCAAAAAAACAGAAACCAGCAACGAAAATCATAAACACAAAATAAAAGTGTAGTTGAAAAGGACCTACCCCATCAAACAAGGCCCAAAAACATAACAAATAGTAAAACAGTGGCCAAAACATACGTAGAAATTACTAAACAAGAATGGTCTACTGAAGAAATTACTAATAAAAAACAACACACAAAAAAGAATACTAAGCAAGAAGAACCTACTAAGACGTTATTTAAAAGGGAACAACCTACTAAAGTAATTAATAAACACGATAGCCAAATGCTTGAGAAAATACTTAAAATGGTAGAGAAACTAAACACAAGACTTGAAGAACAAAAAAAACACAAATAATAAAATATATGAAAAATTCAAAAAAAAACAAATTCCATTTTTGCAAAAATCAAAGGGAAATATAGCCGAAGCTCAAATTATCGAATTTAAAATGACGCCAACAAAATTTTAAAAGCCAGCGACAATTGACATCCATTAGTCAAAGTATAATCGTATTTCGACGTCGCTGATTATCTGAATTGATATTTGAAAATACAGTGCAAATACCGTGCAAAATATAGTGCGAACAAAAATTATAAACAGGCGACTTTACATTTAAAATTTTTGACTTAAGATTTGGATTTGTGGCTATTCATAAATTCTCATAAATTCCCTATCCCATTTTGGTATGGTAAATACACATCGGCAACACTTAAGCTTTTATATAGACATCCGTCGACAGTTACATACTCGCTTAAATTATAAGAATAAAAACTGAATTAGTAATAAACAGTTATAGTATCTTATAAAGACTTTGTTTTTTCACTTTTCCGCATTCACCACAAATTCAACACTGAAAACCAAAAAAAAGAAAAAAAAAAATTATGTGAACAAAAATACTGATGTCTCGTATTTCCGCCACTTAGTATTAACTTTACATAACAAACAAGAGTCTACTCAAAGCAAACAAAAAAAAAAAAAAAAATCTCTATCTATCTATTTATCTAAGATAATTTTTACATATTTATGATCGCAGACCAATTTAATTAAATTGAATTTAATTTGATAGCGTATTTTATGAACCAATGGTAAAAGGAAAATGTAATTTTCAAGGGTATTAAGGGTATTAAGGGTATTAAGGGTATTACCTTTTCACCTCTCAGAGTGGGGTGTAATGATAGATCGCCTCCTCGTGGTACACCCTGGATAACGCTAAATAATATATCGCCTAAGGAAGCCAGACAACTAAGATAAACTCTCCTGACCATAATACAAACTAATAAACTTTAAAAAAAATAACAGCAACGCAAGTATTACTATTTTTCACAATGCCCAACACAACCGGTGCTCTCCAGCGCCAACTGACAAGGTGTATCGGACCTTTTGTTAGCATATGCTAACTTGATATCGAAGTTATAAACAAATCCAAAAGTGACTACTTATCTAAACTATTACTGACTAACAACATCGACGTAGCCGTTATCCAAGAAACGCTTACTGTATCGGGCGCTACTCAAAAGGCTAGAGGCACTGTCGCTGGCTACTCTTGCAGCGGATCCACCTTCCACCAATCATATAGAACAACAAGATATGTCAGAAATAGCATACAGGACGTAAAATTGATAAGTGTAGGGTCCAACAACAACATTTTCACAATTACGATGCAAATTGGCATTTACATTGTAAGCATATACAAACCTGCAAGAACACCATGGCCGTCTAATGTTCTCGAAGTCTCTGATCAATCTACAGCTTTCATCGGCGACTTCAATAGCCACCATAACATGTGGAAATATGAAAATAATGATGACAATGGTGACATGCTAATGAAATGGGCAGACTCAAACTACCTGTACCTAATCTTCGACGCAAAGGACAGAGCGACCTTTTACTCTCGGAGATGGGGAAGAGGCTACAACCCAGACCTGTGCTTCGTAACCTGTGACGTGGAATACCATCCCCTCCCTGCTTCGAGAACTGTCCTATCGGACTTCCCGCATAGTCAGCACCGCCCAGTTTTGGTCGATATCGGAATCCAGATTCATTTAACTGCTTCCATACAAAAACCGCGTTGGAACTTCACCAAAGCCGATTGAAATAATTTCTCCCACGAGCTTGACTCATGCTTACGGTTTATTCTGCCGCTGCCCCAGAACTACGATGGATTTGTAGGAATGGTCACGGCAACTGCTAAAAAACATATTCTCCGAGGTTTTCGCAAGGAGTACATTCCTGGTTGGACCGAAGAAAGTGAACGACTCTACGACAATTTTAAGGTATATGGAGACCCTGAAATAGGGAAAGAACAACTGAGATCCCTTGATGAGACTCGCAAAAACAAATGGATGTCAACGGTCGACAGCCTCAACTTCACCCACACTAGCAGGAAAGCATGGCGTTTACTACACAGACTAGGTGGGCGGAGTAGCTTGAACACCACAAGCCCTTACATGGATCCGAACAAAGTCGCCAACAGCATCGTAGATGTTTCTCGTGCCCCCGTGGATAAGCAACACACCGTCACCATAAAACGAGAAACCTCAAGACCAACACCCCACAGACATCACAGTTTTAGGGCAGTTTTACATCCGAAGAGATTAGCACTGCTCTTTCGGCAGTAAAAACAGGAAAGGCAGCGGGTTTCGATGGCATCTACCCGGAATTTCGTCCTATAGCACTCTTGAGCACCTGCTATAAACTACTTGAACGCCTAATCAATAATCGAATAAACCCTACGATCAACGAGCTCATACCTGTCGAATAAGCCGGATTTCGTGCAAGTAGAAATTATACGAACCAGGTACTATCATGGACGACACACATCGAGGCAGGATTTGAGAATAGGCTTAAACATCCGTTGCGTTCGTCGACTTAACCGCAGCATACGACACCGCCTGGAAGGACGGGCTTATCTTCAAGCTACTGAAAGCTGTCCCTACTTTCAAACCTCCTATTTCAAGTCTTCATCAACGAGGATAAAAGCAAAATAAGAAAGCTCAACAACGGTCTGCCTCAGGGCTCCGTACTTGGTCCCTTGCTTTTAACCTCTACATCAGCGACATACCTGCGACCGCATCAAGGAAATTTGGATATGCAGATGACCTAGCAATCGCCACTCAGGATAGGGACATAGCGAACACAGAAAAAACTCTAACGCTCGACCTTGAGCAGCTCAATATATATTTTAGACAATGGAGATTGTGCCAAAGCATGCCTAAAACAGAAGTTTGCTGCTTCCACCTTACCAGCCAATTAGCAAATTATAGACTGAACATATAGCTTAAGAACACCCTACTTAACCACAATCGAAACCCGAAGTACCTAGGCGTAACCCTAGATAGATCCCTTACATATAAACAACACCTAACAAATGCTGGTGGAAAACTCAAAATTCGAAACAACGTCATCCAAAAACTCACTAGATCGACATGGGGGTCCGACGCATCTACGTCTCGTACTGCCGCACTTGCTCTCGTGTATTCCACAGCGGAATACTGCGCCCCAGTTTGGCTGAATAGTGCACACGTACACAAGGTGGACACTCAACTCAACAACATCATGAGACTTATATCCGGCACCACAAAATCCACGCCAACATCTGTGCTGTGCAGCATTGCCCCGCCCAATCTGCGCCGTTTAACCACGCTATTGAGGGAATACACAAAAGTGTTGGCAAACACCGAACTGCCCATCCACCATGATATTGCTATGCTCCTGTCACGCCAGCAGAGACTAAAGTCCCGGCAGCCAACTACCAAGCTAGCTCGTTATGCTTTCGATCTCAACTCTATCTGGTCACCATCTCGATCCCATTATACCGACCCTTCGGGTCCATCACATTGTTGCAAAAAGTAACAAACGATCCTACCCTGGCGAGATTCAAGACTTTGCGAATATCAGTAATAACTCAGCTGTGATAGACTGGCTACAAAACTTAGATGTTGTCATTTAGTTCTACTACTCATATTTGTCTTGTATTTGTATTTAATATTGTGATCACTAAATGTTAGTTTAAAACCATTTAGAATAATCATACTTGTTGTTTAACTTGTAAGTGCAGGCATTGTTTTAAGTAATATGAAAATCTATACGCTAAATAAAAATAACCTCTCAGAGTTCCAATTTTTTAAAGTCCTGTCTTATTCTTATCTATCGACTAAAATAACCCACCAAGCAAATATTTTTGAGTTCAGTGTTCTAAAATGATGGCAAATAAGTCCATTAATCAGCAAGTTTTGCCATCTCCATGTCTTTAAAATTATAAAACATACACTTGTAGATACTTACCAATATCTATAAAGAATATAACATCTACAATTGAATCGACTACTAACAATGAAACGTCTTCTGAGGTCTTATTCTTAAAGGCTACATTGTATGGCACCTAAAAAGAAACCAGCGAAATATAAAACAATTTATTGTTGATTGACATCAGCAACAGCATTGTGACATCCTAAAACAATCTCATTCACAACAATTTTATGTGCGCCTCATAAAACAATTCTATACGGCAACACCTGCAGATGACAAATGAATACCATCGTAATAAATTGAAAAAAGATGACGGCTAACACTTTGGGTAAGTTGCTATGAATAGGAGACAGAAGAGGATGCTGCTGTTTGTCTGTCATCTATGTATGTTCTACTTACCATAATAGCGGTATAAAATGTTAAACATAATATCACCCAATCCCAAATTGCTTTAAATGCACAATAATGTAACAGAATGTGCGGTGGTGTTTTAGGAGCTTCCTGTCTATACTGTGGCATAATATCAGCGCTAAGTGACATCATCTATTTGTTGGTATATTGATTTCACAGCCCATTTGATGGAAATAAAAGCAGAAAATCATGTTAGTGCTAAATAAACCTAAGTAATTATGAGGTAATTCTGAGAGAATAGTAAAAAAAAGTACATATGCGCCACAAGTTTTTGTAAAATTTGTATCTACGCAACATACCAACATAAAAATTAACTGTGCTATAAGATTACGACAAATCATTCTAAGAATGTCGAGGTCATAGTTTATAGTTCGCCTACGTTGCCTTTAAGAACTTAAACCTTTAGCCATCAAATCTTTCCGAATGCATTGTAGAGCTCACATAATATAAATCGATTCTGCAATGCATTATTACGAAATAAAGGGTGGGCAGTAAATATGTTCATTGAAATCAAATGGCAAGGGTCATCCTGTTTTGTGGATATGCAAAGATTTGAGGACACATGTAAATCCATTTTATCAGGTCATTAAATTTTACGAAAATTGAAGCTGAAAAAGTTCTCTGAGTCTACATTAAAGGTACACAGAGAGAAGTGAAAATAGCACAGAAGATGATTACTCTAGATAAAGATACATTTGTTGGCATTAGATGAGAAGATATTGCCAAGTTACATATGTATGCATAGAACGAAATGAGACTTGTCTTTTAATTGAGCAAACTGTAAAAGAAGGAGATTAAAATCACCCAAAATAATAAAAGATAGTTAATTGTACCAACGGCAAGTTAGTAGGCCTGAATTGAATGAAAATGGTGAACAGCATAGTATATAAAGGCTTTGACACTATTGAAACTTTAATTTAGACACATATGAACTCATCTTCATACCATCTTTATGAAAGCTTTTGGGAATTCCGAAAAACATCTCAAGTTTTCGCACGTAGTTCTCTAATATTTTGAGGACAAACATTTGGAAGTTCTCTTATCGAAACACGTTTGAAACTCACATGAGAGGTAAATTTGAACGGATCGTTAGACACATGCTAATGCCATGTAATGTGTCAAGTTCAATTGGAATGCATTCTTGCTGAATCGTGACCAAGACGATAATCTGAGTTCGAGATCTCAAGTTTGCTATTTAGGTAGGCAAGATAAAGATGCATATTACCGTAAAGTTATACAACGGGATTCACCTATTTTGGAGAAGACCAAAAGAATCAATCGGGTTAGTCACAGGATGTGTATTAACTGTTGCAAAATAGTAACTGGTTGGTGTTATTGAGATCCGAATCAATATTATTAATGGTATCGATAGTATTGAGAGAAGCATTGAATGGAGGTGGGACAAAATCATTAGTGTTGTTGGAGTCGAAGGGATGATTAATATTAATAGTGAGGTTAGTATTTAAGGCGGCTGTTAGCGTTATTGCAAGCCGTTTTTTCCTCTGTCTGCCAAACTTGATCTTTTGATCTGCATTTACAAGTGCAATTGCAACACGATTACAAAAACTAATAGTAATAGAATTGAGGCAATCCAATTCTGGATTAAATTCATATTCAAATCACCATGTAAATGTGGTGTCTGTGTATATATTCAATACTGAGTATGTATTTACTTATATCGTTTCATCTTTATCACATAATCTTGCGAGTCCTCAGTCCTACCAGAACTAAAGAAGAAAAGTCTTTTCCTCTACCTATACGCAGAATGTCTTATGTAAACTGTTTAAACCCTTACATTTTCAATTAAAATTGCCAACCACACTTAAAAAGCACTTCATTAGTGGTGTATACTAATTAATCTATCTTGGCGTGAACTGATACAATTTTATTTCATCAAACATAATATAATGTCTTTATTAAGTTTCACAGTATTACGAAGAATTTGTAAGGATATTTGAAGATAAAAACCAGAACCACACTATTCGTCATATAATATATTTTCACCAAGTAAAGACGTATCTATGTGAAATGTTGTACCCTGACAACTTTCTCATGAAAGTTTTCCTCACCATGATAGTGTTTGCTTTTCTTACGATATTGTTTCATTAACACAGGACTGATTATGCGCCCTTTCTGTCTATATATAACAATTTCGCGATTTATTTCCTCTGATACAAACTTTATAGGAAACACTGATTTCCTGATTCACTGCGGCGTATACGTAACTTTTTCTTTGCATTCATTATACTTACATGAGCTAAGTTCGATTGCTTCGTTGGATCCTTCAGTGTCGGGAGATGTGCACTGAATTGTCGACTTCGCGTCACAGATCTCGCCAACTTGGCGAATTTCGATAGTCCTAAAACTTTAGAGTAAATATCAAAAAGTTCTTAAATTAAATAAACATTGACACACGACACGACATGAAGGAGTATTGTGTTTTTTTTTTTTCTTGCATTAAAGTTTAATTTAAGAAAAATTAATTTTAATTGATTGAGTTTTTATGTAGAAAAATAAAAGTTTACATCATTATTTAAGTCTTCTGGTTATTTGTAGTTGTCCTTTGTGCAACACACAGGCTATTCATCACATTATGCACGCATGCAACATGACGACGACGAATTGATGAACACAGTGCAATACGGTTGTGAACAATAAAATGCAAACAAAAAAAAATCAATGGAGAACAAAAAAGGATGGGAAAGCAATTCGATTTTATGTTTGTTTTTTTTATAATACCTACCTCCTTTTGTATCCTCGCTGTCGATTGGTTGCTTCAATGCTGTTATATCGCGGAACGTCAACAAAAAGAGTACAACCAAGTCTCGTTCGTTTCGGATCGGTGCCACTTGTAATAACAGCCATAGTGGAGTTTCTGCAAAAAATACGCAAACAAATGTAGCCATATGGGAAAAAAACAATGCAAGGACAATAAAAGTTTCCTAGGTATGTGGAATATGTCCGGCATAAGGTATACATTTTATTTAAACTTTTTTGATTGAGTTTTATTATTTTCGCAGTTTTTGGCCCTTTAAACAGGATATGCTTTGTAAAGTGAAATATTTCGGATATCGGATAAATTTTGTTTGTAAAAAAATATTATTTTAAATTACAGTCAGGTAGAGAAAAGTTTATTACATTAAGGGGGATTTTTTACTCGTATTCCATGAGGATAGTATTTTTTTTTTCCGCGAGGCCAACGGATTTGGCGAAGTAATTAGCAATTCAGACATATGGATGAAGCAAAAAGTAAAACAACCTGGTGATAACGGTAATTGTATTACATCTAAATTTTATATGAAAAATTTCGGGTTATACATATGCTGAAATAAGTCGTAATGGATTTCTTCCAACAATATTGTTGAAAGTTGGCTTTTGGATTTTATTTATGAACTAATATCAACTCTTAAAAATACATTTTTTTAAGCACCGTACACGTATAGATCAATATTGGATAGGTTCTATTCAGATTATGAAAAACGATGAAAATATTTAAAAAAAAAAGTCTTAAACTGAACGGATAGTTTCTTTTTCTAGTTCTTCAAAGCCATTAATGCAATTTTTTATTAGAATCTTGAGTGCAACATTTTTAACATACAAAATAAAAACAACCGGTCGATATTGCGCTGTTATTCAGCATTTGTTTTCCACTCCTACTGTCTCCCCTATAATATGAACCTCTGGTGTCAAGTATCACCACTACAGATCAGAGATTCAAGCATATAAACAAGTGAATTGATTTTTAATTAAAGTATCCTTCCATAATGCACTTGTTTTCTTTTACTCATTACTGCAGATCACGTAAGGTACATAAGTATGTAAGGTATGCACGCAGTGTCTATTATCTAAGTTGAAGAGCAGGGCTTATAACTTTTGGAAAATTTCATAAAAAAAAGAAATAATATACAATTGGTGTTATATTAACAAAATTTTATACTTTTTTAACAGTAGTATTGTTATAAAATTCATTTGATTGTTACAAAAAATGTACATGAGTATGTATTATGTTCTTGCATGTGTGTGTCATCTTCGCCAGTGATATATGAATGAACAAATCATACTTTATGTTAAAACGTGAGTCTTAACGTACATATTCCCAAACGTTGTAGTTTGTGAATCTACAAAAATATAAGAACTTACGGTTGTTGAAAGAATATCTGGGTAAATACAAATGCAAGTCACAGATAGGCCACTGAAGTCATTTTAAACAAAAAAAAATTGTTTTAAACTCAGGTTCGGTTTTTTACCGTTATGGAGTTTTTACGGCTATGGGTTTTATGTTTTCGATCTTCTTATTTAGGACCGATCTTCTCCAAATATGTACCAATTTCCTCTTTTTGTTTGAACGAAAATAATTAATTGTTTGAGAGATCAAAGTGTAGAATAGTCGTTTTCAACATTTATGAACCCCTTAAAAATTAATCAGTTTTCATTAGACACTAACAAGTAAAAATTGTGTGTCGGGGATATACTGGAGTTCGCCAGACGAACACTACGATTTCCCGATCACTATACGATATAGTTGATTCTACCCATGATCCCTAGACCTAAATCCTCTCAATACATAATTCCCAAAACACATCACTATTCCTTACAGATACGCAGATGAGGGGAACACAACGGGCCCAATGGAGGCCTAAGTGAAGAGCATAAGCTCACCCTCTTAAACCAACCAACCATATACAAACATACCTCCTTATGTTATTGGGGGAAAAACTAAATTAATTAATGAAATAAATTTAATGAATATAACAAAATAAGTTCCTCCCCTCTATGAGTGCCTGTGTTAGGAGTTAGTCAATATTTGAAAGAAAATAGAATGACTTTTTATTCTGAAAAAAAAAAACTCTATGGAAAAAGTCCCTACAACATTTATTCGTAAAAATAATGCCTTTTCGAGTTAAAGTCGCAAGAAACAAAAAAAAAAAAAAATAAATAAATAAACTTCACACATCTGCATGCAATAGGAGGAGGATAATATTTTTTTCTTAAATTATTTTGGTTTGATATATATGACCTGTGGCTTACTGCTAGTAAGCTAAAGCTCCACTTTTTTGACTCCAAGTTTGAGATTTTTAATAACATCTGTTAACAATGGTGCTTGGAAAAGTAAACGAGATTAAAGTGGTATCAGATGTACGAGTACATATAACCAGGGACGGAAAATAATAATTTGTAATTTTTATTTTTATTTTTTTTTTGCCAAAAACGCTTGCTTCTGAACCCTAATTGGTGACAAGGGATAAGATTTTGTTCCTCAATTACCGACTGTAAGAGCTTGAGTAATATCCTCATAAAAATGTTGGATATAATTGGGAAAAGCGAAATGGGTCTACACGATTTCTTGTCACTCGGTGGTTTTCCTGATTTAGAAACATTATGACTTCCGCAACTTTCTATTGATTCGGGATATATTGCAATCTAAGCGTAGCATTTATAATATTGAAGAGCTTTATTAATGCTTTTCTAGGTAACATTTATAAAACTTCTTCGGTTATTAAGTTGTAACCAGGAGCTTTCTGAGGTGTTAATTTCCATATTTCTTTTTTGAGTTCCTTTCCAGATGTAATTTCCAATGCATTAATGCATTAATATTAGCATAAGAGCTTGGCCATTGAACGGCTCAAAAGTCTCTTCTAGATGACCGACAAAAATGTCCGCTTTCTCTTTGTCTCCCTTCGCCCATTCGTCATGATTTTTCTTGATTGGTGGTGCGGAGATTTTAGGTTTTTTAATGCCTTTTACATCTTTCCAAAGGGAATAATTGGATCCTTTATCCGCTGTCAAGCTTTCGAGGTAAGTACTTGGTTGCACGGTTTTTAAAATTCCTAGTATTCTGTTTCAGCAAGTTACACAATTGATTTAAGTACCCTCTATGCTGTGGAGCACGACTTTGCCATTTCTTGGGCGCTTTTATTTTCTCCTTTATTATTTCTTTTATTTCGTGTGTATACTTTAGGCCGCAGTTTGTGAGCTTTTTTCATTGATAGGGTATTATTCCACGCCGCGCATTGCACGATTTCAATGAGCCGATCAACATCGACTTCAAGTTCATTGTTCGTGTTAAGTTGTACGCTCAGTTTAATATTGTCTTCAATTTCTTTTTTGAAGCCTTTCCAGTTAGTATTTCTGTCAGTTAGTCTTGCTGGTTCTTGTTTTTTATTGAGAAAAAACCAAAGCTTTTTTCAACTTTTATAAAATTGGTAGCTATATTTCTTTTAAAATGGAGATATCGATTAGATCGAGTATTTTCCTAATATCAGCCGGTCAGTCGAATGGAAGTCAAAACTGTGCTCCATACACGCTTCATAGAGCATCCTACCTTTTTGTGTGATGCATCTTGAACCCCAGAGGATGTGTTTCGTACTTAAATTGCCGCCAATAATGAAATTCGGTCCAAGCAAGTTGATATACTTATACACACACTTTTTTTCGGGATTTATAAAATAAATATCATCTCATAATTATTACTCATAATTTACATGTTATAAAATTGTTCATAACTATTACTTTCTGATTTCAATTTTTAAAAATCTTAAGCAAAAATCAATCATGAAATTTTATTTCTTTGAATCAAAAGTAAAAACCAGAATATAATTTGTATTTTTAAAAAATCAAAGATAAAAATCAGATCGTAATAGTTTGTTTTATTGTTTTGAATTAAAAATAAAATAATGATTTATATTTTCTTGGATCACAAATAAAAACTGGTATACTCGTACTACATCATACCAATGCACATACTATCGCCAGGTGATTATTGTAAGTTGTTTTCATTTTTATTCCTAACAATAAAGACTATGATCTGACTTTTTCTTTTACTTTTTATTTTTAATAATAAAAATCATGATTTTCAAAAATTAAAGTCGTGATCGGATTTATAATAATGATGTACCTAAAAATCAGAAAATAATTATTACTCTCGGATTTTTTCGGTATAAATCAATGCAATTGGTTTATTGAACGGTAAACAATAAAGTTTATTGGTAATCAATTCGTTTATGGAAGCCTGCAAAGAGCTTGGAGGAACCATGAAAATAGCTTTGTGGAACCCTGGGGATGAACTGAAGTACTTTGAATATGGAGTATATTGAATATGGTCCATGGTGAGGACTTTGTAGCTTATTTTTACTTTCAAATTTTACTAAAACTAAATCTCCTATGCTCAGTTTATAGACACTTGTATTTTTGTCAAATTCTTGTTTTCCCTTATGCTTAACACTGTTTACAATTTTCTTCGTATTCTCTATTGTAGTCTTATTTTTTGTTTAATTTATAAATTTCACTCAAACTCACTCGACAATTACTTTTATTTGATCAATGTTTTGTTTTATTAATCTATAACTAAGATTTAAAAATAAAGTTAAGTTATACACTGTGTACACTGTTTTGTTTTACTATTTTATAACTCGGTGTCTGACCGACCAATTCACAACTGCCAAAATGATTTTTGTGGCGAACAGATTGTCTACACCAAACTTGTTATCGTGAAATTTTAGGTACGTTGACTTATAAGAACATTTGTATTCAACATACGGCAACAAATTTAGTTAGTTCGCATTGCATAGTTACTCGTACTATATATCTTGAGGGTAACCATGGTGTAGTGGTAACATCATCGCTTGTCACGCTGCAGGTTCACGGTTCAAATCCGGATGTCAAGAATTGAAATAAATAAAAAAGTCGATCAATTGCGAAAGCTTATGTTAACTCTACTGCGAAGGGATAACACTGGCAGTAGGGTGGTCATATAGCTGAAATGCAACTTGATCATAATGATGACATCAGGAGGATGGAAAAAAATACTGTTACAATAACAGCAAAACAAAAATTCTCCCCAATTATCTGCACGCCACCATTGGATTTTACTGAAGCTTGATTCCACCTGAGTTTTAAACCACTACACCAATCTTTCTTTCTCTCTGTCTCTTTCCCCTTTCCACAAAACGCCCGTGTCCTGAATTAGTATAAGGGTATTCATATCCCATTTGACACGCGCAAATTATATAAAAAAAACAAGCCTACTGCGTCAATTTGTATCATTTGAAAATTAGTACTTGTACCATTTTTACTTGTACCTTTATAGGGCAAGTATTGGTTTCCTGAAAATTGTCGATCCCAAGATCTTAATCAAACTTGACATTACTATAATAGAAAAACTTAAAAACTGGGTTTCTCAATTCTGTTTGCTTGTTTGTATGTCTGACTGCAGCCTAAACGGCTGAACGGATTTTCATCAAACTTCATATCTGGGGTCGGTGGGTTCACAATTCGAGGCGAAATTGGCCGATTTTGTAAAAAATTGATTTTATCGAAAACGGCTGTAACGATATTGTTCAAATTTAATATTCGAGCTACAATGAATATATTCTGATGGAATATATACCAAGTTTTTACAGAAAAAAATGGATTTTACGGTACTTTACTTATTAGGTGATTTTTGAAAATTTGCTATTTCTCGGCTATGACTTAATAAGTTTTTTTTTTTATGGATTTTTAAAAAAAAAGCCTTTTACCGAATTTGTTTAAATTGTAAATCTGAGTGATTGCAGATAAGCAACCACTGCGACCCATGAAAGCAATAAAGTGCGTGCACGTTATTTCTGGTTCATCCGTTTATTTCTGGTACATAAGTCATAAGTGTTCACGAAATTGTTTACCATTAAGTTTTTCCAAGCATACTTTTGTTTGAATCTAGCCACTGTCTTTCTTATGCCTTCATGTCCCCCATGATTCGTTTATAATTTTCGTTTTATCTTCCATACTTTCTATCGTTCTTGGGGCTTGTACAGTCAAATTTTAAAATTTTCTTTATTCAATCTTTTTCACTCATTACTAATTAAGTGTGCATGTTTTGCTTCACCAAAAAAAAAAAAAAAAAACAAACTGAGTCCCTAGGGTCGAAACTAGTTTCGCCAGATCTCCACTGCATCTCACTATTACTTTTTTTTTAATTCAAAACCTTGCTTAACTAGTTGCACTATGAATTGCAATTTTGTTATCTTTCTGACGTTAGATAAGGATGTACTCGTACAATCCCATATATGAAGATGATCAGTCTTCCGCTTAGATGTGTAGTTCGCCGTTTGTTTATTTTTTTTACTAATGTCTACTGTTATGCCGCTTATATACGCCTTGTGTCGTGATCATGTCGGTTATTATTATTATGTTCTACCATCATGGATTTTAAAATGTCGCTATCAATTTGTATTCGTGAAAGCACATCGTCATTCGTATTAATTGCTCATTTCTAATTCTGTTTAGTTTTGAGGATTCATTTTTATGTGAAAGCAATGGTCTTTTTCCTATTTGACTTTGTGAGAGTACTGCTCCTAGTGTAAAATCTCATGCATCAATAGTAAGTATATATGGTTTATTGAAGTTGGGACATTGTAAAATTGTTGGATTTATTAGTTTATTTTTTTCTTTGTGGAATATCTTCTGTCCAAATAAAAGATTGATTCTTTGTAAGAATCTTTTTGTTAATTCAGTAGAGTTTGGGTAGTAGTAATTTTAAAGACGCTGCGAATCTTCTGACTTTATCGCATTTCTTGGTACTGGATAATTTTGTATAGTCTTACATTTATTTTTTTATATCGTTACTTGTTATTAAATATTTCGGATTTCAAAAAATGGCCGTGGTGTAGTGGTAACATAATCGCTTGTCACGCTGTTGATTCACGGTTCGAATCCTGATGTCAAGAATCATCTATTTATTTCGCATGAAATAAATAAAAAAGTCGATCAATTGCGAAAGCTAAGTCAACTCTCCTGTGAAGGCATAACACTGGCAGTAGGGTAGTCATATGGCGAAAATGCAACTTGATCGTGATGATGACATCAGGAGGATGGAAAAAAATACTGTGAATCATAAGCAACGGCAATAATAGCGAAATCAAACAAAATACTCCCCAGTTATCTGGACAGCCACCCTTGGAGTTTACAGAAACTTAATACCACCTGAGTTTCAAACCCACAACACTAAAAACGCACGTTTTCTAAAAATTAGTATAAGGGTATTCATATCCCCTTTAACACGTGCAAATTATGAAAAAAAAGTGACACTTACTGGTATTCAGTTTCGAGCTATATATTCTTAATCTCTTAAATACGTTAGCAAATTTGGAACATGGTGATTCAGGCAGAATCTAAAATCAATGATGTCGTAAAAGTAAAAGAAAGCATTGGATTTTAAACCACTTAGTGCTATCGTTAGTATTATTATAGTTATAAACTATTAGATGACATTTTAAGTCGGAAAGGAAGTCTCTTAAATTGGTGTGACCATCTGGTGTGGGAAATGTTGTCAATGGTTTTTATTCGCGTTCAAGATTTTATTCATGCCAAGTGTGAAAATATATTTGTCTTTTCCCAGTCTAACGAGTACGTTTTCAATTCTTATCAGTGCGATTTTTTCATTAACTATTTCGCCGTTTAACTTACGAAAATCTACTACTAGGCTCCATTTCTTTGTATCCTCATCACTCTTCTTTGGTATTAATAGTAATGGTGAAAGGTATGGGCTAACTGAATGTTCTATTATGTCATTATCTAATAAATGGTTAACCTGATTTTTAATTTCAAAATATTGTATTTGTGGAAATCTGTCTGGATTATCATCTATCATGTTGAGTATTTGAGAACAAAAGTTATTTGGTGTTAGCGGTTTGTCGTCGAAAGTGGAACATTCAGTTCTTAACCTACATATTTCTGTCTTGCTTTGTTATTTCGATCTAATTTTAGGTGGCAATTCTACTGAATTAGCTAAAATACTCTTTTATCAATTTCTTTATATAAAATCACGATGTCTTCAGATACGGTTAAGTTGATCGGATATACGTAAGCTCCTATTCTGAGTGGTATTTTAATCGTGCCCAAAGGTTTTGCTAGCTTTGGAATGAATACTTCGTCCTTTTGTACGTATTATTCTTGTGAGTGGATAAGTATCACAAGTTCTTCATAGTTGAAATTGGAAAATTGTTGTCAACTACATGAAATTTTTGTATAATTACATATACATATGTAGACAGCAAATTTTAACTGTGCTTTAAATAAATTTCTTCTTTAGATTTACCAGTTAGTTTAAATTTGTCTTCAATTAAAAAGTTTGTGTTACAGTTGTTTTCTTTATAAATTGATACGTCTGCACCTGTGTCTATGCGGAATGTTAAATTATTTTTTTTAAATTAACTAAATATGTATATGGTTTGTAGGATTATTGGTAATACTAAGTAAAGTACTATTGATTTTGGTATCCCTCCAGCTTTCTCCAGTCCGTTTACGTTTCCCAGATTATTTACTATATTTATTTTCCTACTGTTGTAGTGTCTTCGCGTTTGTGAGTTGTCGGAAGAACTCAAACTAATTTGATTCTGGGAATTGTATCGATTCTTCGGATGATTTTAACTCTGAGAATATCTCTGGTTATTATAATTTTGTTTTCGTTGGTGTTCATAGCTTTACGTCCCTTGGTTATTGTTATGGTAGTGATTGTAGTTTTGGTGCCTTTGGTTGTTACCGAAGTAGTTGTTCTGTAGTTTTTTTTCTCATGTACATCAGTTGAGCATTATACTCTGAACCGTCTCTTTCGAACTCAAGTGCTAAGTTTACTGCTTCAGTGAGCGTTTTGGATTAAGCAGCAAATAGTTTTGATTTGATGTACTCCCGAAACCTATATTTGAATAACATCAGTGCGTAACTTTCGTTAATTTTTGTAATTACTGACTTTTGGCAGTTGTTGCTTTCTTTGACAGTTTTTCGATCTGAAGGTTGTTTAAATCTGAAATGAGAGCTAATATTTTAAATTTATAAGTCGATACCGACATTTTACTTTGTGTCATAGGTATGTACTTGTAGTATAGTTGCTTTGTTGATACAACTTTCTTTTAGGCTTTTTTGCCTATGTCAAACATTCTGGGGTAATACTAATTGTAATTGTAATTGGTTTATTTCATGTATCTTAGATCTAGTATAATATTTTTTCTTACCTGCGAAGCCACATGGCTTATCTGCAGGAGGTTATTTCTCAAATTCAATTTATTTTATTGCTATCATCAAAATGGCAGGTAATTTAAATTAAGTGCATATATGTAAATTTGTAAACTTGATTATAATTAGTTTTTAATAGTTACTTTCCTTTAAATAAAACACAAAAAACAAAGAATTAGAAACATTTAAAATGAGATGGTTTTCAGAGATTATGTTATTGTTTCTAGAAAATATTCTTTTAGTCTTCTTTTTTCTCAAATTAATGTTATTTAAATTTCGCAAATTGCTTGGAAGATTATTTAGGATGTTTGGTGTGGTGTACATATGACCAAAATGCAATTTGATCGTGATGATGACATCAGGAGGATGGAAAAAAATACTGTGAATCATAAGCAACGACAATAATAGCGAAAACAAAACAAAATACTCCAGATAACTGGACAGCCACCCTTGGAGTTTACAGAAACTTAATACCACCTGAGTTTCAAACCACACCACTCTGTCTTTCTCTCTGTCTCTTCCTTTCCACAAAAAACGCACGTGTTCTAAAAATTAGTATAAGGGTATTCATATCCCCTTTAACACGTGCAAATTATAAAAAAAAAATCAGTTGACGCTTGCCGTACACGTTTTTGAAGGATGGAAGGCGGTACAGCCCCTCTGCTCGTCTTCTGGTATGGAGTTGTGACTGATTAGAGTTCGGAAACGTTCATCGTCATAGTACTCCAATTATGATGTCATATTAAATATCTGCTTTACTTTGAGAACTTTCACTCCGCCATCTACGCTGTTTCTTCTCGACAGTAATTTTATTGCCTTGTCCTGAATAATTAGAATCTTCGCAATGTGTGTATCTGCTGCACCTCCCCACGTCAGTATGCCGTATCTCAACCTTGACTCGACAAGAGCGTGGTACACTTGTTTTTGCACACAGCTTGAAGACTTATAATTTAGACAAGCCAGTGCAAATAGGGATCCTTTCAGGTACTTTCGTAAATCGTTTATGTGTGGATCCCATAAAAAATGACTTTCGATCGTTACGTCCAGATATTTGTACGTATCCACGATATCTATAATCTGGCAGTTGCTTGCATTAGCGCATTTGAATGCTTTAATATTCACTTGTGACTTTGGGTACTGTGGGCTATGAATATGCAGTAGTTTTGTTTTTGCTGCATTTATTATGAGCCCATTATCGTAACGCTATTTCCTTGCTTCATCGAACTCTGCCTGCATCATCCTGGTTGCTTCTACGATCGATTTGTGGCAGACAACAATCGCCGTGTCATCTGCATAAGCAAAGGGAAAGCTCATCTTGAAGGATTTTAGTAGTTCGTTGGTGTACAATATGAACAATATGGGTCCAAGTTTAGAGCCTTGTGGGACTCCATACTGAACCGTGTTGGCTTTGCTGTAGAAGTCTTTGATTCCCAAGCGAAATGTCCTCGTTCTGAGATAGTCTCTCAACCAATCTGCTAGTTTCCCTCTATTTCCTATTCTTTGTATTGCTTCCATGAGTTTATTGTGGTCTAGTGTATCGAATGCTTTGCTAAAATCTAAGAAAAGCACTAGCACATGGTGATTTTTGTTAAGGCTGGTGTTAATTAAGTTTGCAAAATCGCCGAGAAGTTGGTTGGTACTTTTTCCCTTTTGGAACCCGTACTGATTCTGGCTTATTATTTTATGCTTATCAATAAATTTCCATATTCGATCTGCAATGTTTGCAATCTCTTTTTTGGCTCCTCCCTTGTAGATAGGTCTAACAAGTGCCTCTTTGAGCTTTTTTGGCAATGTGGATGTATTAAAACTCATATTGATAAGATTGGTAATTATGGGCGTAAAGATATCGGCATTTGATTTTATGTCTATCGCTCTAATACCATCTGTCTCAGCTGCCTTTTGGATATTTAAGCGACCTATGAGATTTGCTACCTCCACACAGTCTGTATCTCCCAAGTATATTGTGTCCCGTATAAATGTGTTCTGGTGGTTGGATGTTATTTTGCTGCTTGTTGTGAAAATGAGTTCGAAAATGTATCAGTTAATACATTAACATTCGTATTAGGTGAAAAGTTTTTTAAGATTGTTTCATCTAACGACAGCTTCCTTCGTCCCAGTACTTCATTAATAAGCGCCCCTGTTTTTTTGGGATCACATTTTACTTTTCGAACTTTCTTTTGTAGTATTGTTCCCGGCTCCTACATATTTTTTTGTTGACTTGGTTGAGTAATCTTTTGTATTCGGTCTCATATGTTATATTGGTTCGATTATTCTTCCACCTACGATATCCCTTGTAATCCAATCGGCACTTTTTCTTCGTATTTTTTCCATACAAATGACTGTCGAGTTTTTGTATATATGACCCATTTTTTTAACTACCGTATCAAAAAGAGTTTCGGTGTCCGTTTCTACTAACATCGGTGTCCAGTTGGTACTTCTAATCAGCTCAATCACTAGTTATAATGTGCGATCGCAATGGTTGGACATTTTTTGTCGCACACTCTTGATAGATACCATAAATTGTGCTATAGTGATCAGAAATATTATTTTGGACTATAGCTGCCAATATTTTGAGCTGCGATATATTAACCAAAATATGATCGATCAATGTGCGGCTCCCTATATTTAGATCTATTCTCGTCGCTTCTTTAATAACATTACCCAGTCCATTAGAAGCCAGCATTTCCTGATAACTAAGGACATGATTTTTCGTACTATCTTTAATATTTATGTTCATATCGCCCAAAATGATTATATCATCAATTGCTCTTTTTGTGCTTATAATTTTAAAGAGCTCTTCAATGAATGCATTTTCAGTATAATTCTGTGGTCTATAAATTCCACTGACGATTTTCTCTTTTTTATTCACATTAATTTTTACGGTTAAGTTTCCGTAGGCTGCAGTCTCAATATTTAACCTTTCGTAGTACATATGATTTTTAATGTACATCGCAATACCTCCACCTTTCCTTTTATCTCTATTAGTAAATACTGAACAGAAACCATCAGGACAATACAGACCATTTTCTTCTTTTTTAATATTTATTTCCACTAAACAAATTATATTTAAGATGTACCTCACAAAAAGGTAGAATGCTTACGATGTGGGTATGCAATATAGCTGTTACTTTCAATTGACGGGTAAACCAACAAAATACCTGACCTGATTGATTTCTGCCTCGCAATTGTGTAAAATTTGAAGAAGCTATGATCTGTCCTTTGATCATTCTCCAGTCATTCTAACGATGAGTGATTAGAAAACGTACTAGCCAGATTAACTAAAAACTAATTCGGAAGACTTTAGGAAAGACATTGAAGAAAATGTAGATCTGAATGTATCACTTAAGACGCGTTACGAACTAGAAATTGAAGTCAATCGCTTCATTGAAATCTTGCAGTATTCTGCATGGAATAATACTCCAGCACTGACAAAAAAGCAAAAGAATTATGTTCTAAAATATCCTCTAGTTAAATTCAAACAGGAAATAAAGAAATTGAAACCTAAAAAAGCTCCTGGATAATACTTAATCACAGGAAAGGTTCTCAAAGAATTACCTAGGAAAGCGGTAATTAAACTTTTGCATTTTATAAACGCTACTCTTAGACTAAAGTATGTTCCAAGTCAATGGAAAATGACAAAAATTATAATGGTTTCAAAACCTGGTAAACCGCCGAATGAAAAAAGTCATATAGACCGATAGCGCTTCTTCCGATTATATCCAAAGTCTTCGAAAGGATATTGCTCATCCGATTGCAGCCTATTATAGAAGAAAAGCATCTTATTCCTGATCATCAATTCGGATTTAGATGCAATCATTCTACAATTGATCAAGTGCATAAAATAACCGATGTAATTGAAAAATCTTTTGAAGAAAAGAAAATTTGCCCAAGCGTATTTCTAGATGTTTCTCATGCCTTTGATAAGGTGTGGCACAAAGGCTTGAAGTTCCAATTGCGACAAGTTTTGCCAAGACATTTAAATGTCATTTTGGAGTCATATCTCACTAATAGACTCTTCCGTGTCAAACACGACATTTATTATTCAGAATTTAAAGAAATAGCGGCTGGGGTAGGAAGGAAGGAGGAAGTTTTCTAGGTCCGTTCTTGTATATGTTGTATACTCGTGATATGCCGCTAGAAGAAGGCACCACATTAGGTACCACAGGAAGGCACTACATTTGCCGATGACACTGCCATTCTGGCGACGGGGAATACTATAGAAGAAACCACTTAAAAGTCGCAAGAAGCATTAAATAGAGTAAATGAATAGACACCAACTTGGCGAATAGCGTTCAATGAAATCAAATCTGTTCATGTAAACTTTATCTGTAAAAAAATAAATAAATTACCTATCTTTATCAATTTCGTTCGAATTCCTTTTTCAAACGAGGCTAAATACCTCGGGATGACACTTCACGTTGTAGAGTTGTGGTGGAAGCCGCACGTGAAAAAGACACCCAAGGAACTCGAAAATAAAATAAAAAATAATATACGTACGAGTATACTGGTTACTTGGAAAATATGCCAAGCTTAACGTAGAGAACAAACTGCTTTTATACAAGCAAGTGCTTAATCTGGTTGGGACATATGGTATACAAATTTGGGGTTGTCCCAAAGAAACCATTACAATATTTTACAAACTTTTTAAAATAAAGTGCTAAGAAGAATTGTCAGCGCACCGTGGTACATAAGAAACAACGAAATCCATAGAGATCTCGGAATTGCTACTGTGGAAGTCAAAATTAAAAACTTTGCGCGAAGGACATGTGAACAATCAGTTCTATAAATTCTATTTAAGCGAAATTCATTGCGCCGTCTACAAAGAATGAAGCCATTCGACACCTAACTCGATAAATCACAACCGCGTTAAAATTGCGGAATAAGCAGGAACTTTTATTGGAAAGATACTTGCCAAACGTTATAATTTCGTTATAAGGAAACTGCTTGTTAAGTCAATACTTAGTTGCAGCAAGAAAGAAAAACTTTGAAGGGAGGTTTTTTTTAGTAGGTACATGTTTTACGATCCTCATAGTGTCTTTTTGGAGATTTTTCACCTACCCTCGGGGGAAAAAAAAAGTCCGGCTTTGTACTTTTCTAAAAAAAAAGTTCTACCAGATTGATAGAATCCTTCAGAATGATTTCTAATTTAAATAGTTTTTGTACATCTGTTTTTAGCTCTTCTATTCGCTCTAGTTTAGCAGGCCATGTTTCTTGCGTGAACACTTTTCTTATTTGAGTGCTTTTCTTTATGTTAAATAAGATTTCGTTTAGTTCGTCTAAATAGTCTTCCATCTAGTCGTAAATATAAAGAGTTAATTTTTATTGATTTTTTATGTTGTAGGATACTGTTCCTACGATTGCAAACTTGAACAGCCACCTTACCTCTGGTGGTGGATATCTATTCAATAGCTGTAGGATACTTTTCTTGCGATTGTACTTGAACAGCCACCTTACCTCTGGTGGGGGGATAACTATTCAATGACACCAACTTCTGTAGTGTACAATATGATATGATAAGAATACAAAAGATACTTATGCTAAACTACCTGTGGGAAACATAGAATTGTTTACATAGCAAAAATAATAATTTCTGGAGTTGAAGTGCAGTGATTATGTGCAATGCGTGTGCATTTCACAGTGACTCTGTACATTAATTGTACATTTTGCCAGGCGCATTACACTTTGAATTCGGCTATGGTGTACTTCCTTTTGGCAGGTTTTGGACGATGTTGATGGGGCACTAAATTACCAAGCAGTACCTCGCGGTTCTTTAACTTCCCTATTCTTTGACTAACTATCTTAAGGTCTGTATCGTCAGTTTTGAGAGACATTTTGGGGATGATGAGTGGTCTGGATGTGTTGCTTGATGTGTCCGATAGCATTTCGGTGATGTTTGACGTGGGATAAATGCTGTGTTGATTCGGCTGGAGATGCTGCTTTGCGATGAAAGCGTTATAGTGTCCTGTTTAATCAAGCAGTTTGGCTCTAATATTAGTATTCCATCATCTTGCAGAGTAGTCTCAAAAACTCTTCTTCTGCAAATTACATTGAACGTGTATCTCTTGTCTAGAACGTATATCCAACTGTTTGGGGTATGTAATTGGGTCCATACGGGGGACGGCTCTATGCTCCGTACTTTACAGTGTGATGAAAACTTATTTGTGTGAGTTAATAGGTCCAATTCACATCTGCTCATTTTTGATCGTCGATTGAATATGGGATGTTGTTGGTGACATAAATATATACTTTTCATTACTCTGTATACATTTATTTAATTCTTCTGACGTCATCGTGCAGTATGACTCTCGAAGCAAGTTCACAGTTAAGTAGTCGGCTGATGGTTCTATGTAAACATATTTGTTTTGATGAGCTGTTGGTACTGGTATGACTTTGAAGACTTCGTACACCTCGGTATTAGCCAAAGGCATTCTTATTTCAAATATGGCGTTTTATTCTGTTATCCTCCCTTTAGCCGTTAATAATTTGTAAAGTTCTACCAAACTCGTGTTGCCTCTCCCGCGATTGCCAACTGTGGAGGCAAGTGGCTTCTTACTATGGTCAGTTGCGATCGAAGCTGATCTGGTGTTAGTACAAGTGGATTGAATTTTGCGTTGTGAAGATCAATCAGGACGTCCAGTAGCGAGTTTTGAGTTTTTTGATAGTTGAGCATGGACAGAGTGGCGTACGTCGATAGTGCAAAAAAATCTTGTTTTGTAGCCAATACGTCGTTGGCTACCAATGCATTATTTGCTAGTGTCTCTAATTGATGTGTTATGGCTTCTGTGTTTTTCTACATTATATTTGTTGTTGATTCTGCTATTGACGTTTGATTTTTTATCAGGTCAATTAAGTGGTTTTCGTTGATGTTGACTTTTTGAATTTGTTGTTTATATTTTATAGCAAATTCTTCGTCTAGTACTCCGAATAGCCCAATCTCGCCTCTAATTTCTTCCGTACCGCTACTACGATTGTTTCCACTTGATCGTAATATTTCGACTTTATGTATGAGTGGTTTTTATCGTAGTCCTCCTGTCCACGTATTTCCTCATCTCCCTTTTTGAACTCTTCCCAGTGCAAAGTAAGTTCACTCAACCGTTCCTGTACGAACTCTTTGGTTCTCCGTATCTTGGGCTCCCTAGTGAATTTATCTGATACCTTCTTTATCCACTCCGCCTTTTCCCTTTGTTGCTCGATCAAATCGTCTGTATTCGTCATCTTGTTATACCACTCTTTTCTTGTCTACTGAAAAGTTTTCGTTTACCTCTTGTAGTATCTGCTTCCTATTGTAGCTCGTCTTGGACTTATATGTATCTGCTGTATCGTTTTCCTTTCGTAGCTCGTAGTTTTACAGTTTTCAAAAGGACCATATATAGGTTCCTATTGCTCGAAGGACCAAATGTAGGATACTGTTTCTATGATTGCAAACTTGAATAGCCACTTTATTTCTGGTGGGGGATACCTATCTAATAGCTGTAGGATACTTTTCTTGCGATTGTACTTGAACAGCCACCTTACCTCTGGTGGGGGGATAACTATATGACACCAACTTCTGTAGTGTTTGAAATCGATCTGCTTTGTTATTAAAATAACAACAGTTAACAGTTCACATTCGTGAACTGTGTTGGATATGGGTGGGAGTAAGAGAAATACAAAATATTATGATTAGAATACATAAGGTGCTTATGCTAAACTATCTGTGGGAAACATAGAATTATTTACTTAGCAAAAATAATAATTTCTGGAGTTGACGTGCAGTTATTATGTGCAATGCGTATGCATTTCACAGTGACTCTGTACATTAATTGTACAATGTATTTATTAAAATATTCATTTATACTTTATTTAAATTATTTCTAGTTATCTCGTCTTTTACATAATTCTTATACTATATTTTAATCCTTATTATAAAAAGTGGTGTGATAATAATGAAAAAATGTGGCAGGGGTGCATTGTTGCTCATTATCATTGCTATTGTTAACGATGACCTCTTCTTTGGTACTGCTGTTGCCAACATTTCATGGCGATTGGTTCTAGTCGCTCTATATTTTGATCTATCGATTTATCCTAACTGCGGCGTTCCATGGTGGTGGGTTGTGGTGTAGTTTGAAACTCAGGTGGTATTAAGTTTCTGTAAACTCCAAGGGTGGCTGTCCAGATAACTGGGGAGTATTTTGTTTGTTTTTGGTATTATTGTCGTTGCTTGTGATTCACAGTATTTCTTTCCGCCCTCCTAATGTTTTCATCTAGTAGTCGCTTGAGGTAAACTAGTCTTTTTCTATCCCTGTACTTCTTATCTCTTCTTTTATTTTTGGTGAGAACAGTTGTTTTCTGTATTTTGTCGCTTCATTTTAATGATTTTTGGCCAAGTTTTTCTTACGTTCTTTTAATGGTTTTGGGCCAATAAATGAAGGGGTTCCACCAATTTTTGGTGGTATATATGGTGGTGGTGGCGTTACATTTGCCGTAGTTCTAGACGGCTTCGGGTGATACTCTTCAGTTATCTGGTGATTTTGTGCTTTACGATCAAGTATACTAACGTTCCAGATTATGTCCAAATTCACCGTCGTTGCTCATCCTCCTCAAATTGGCTGGCAGTGATTTCAATAGATAAGCAGCATATGCAGAGAATTGCAGCTTAAAAACTTTATAATGTGGGAACAATTAGCAATCTGCTTCTTTGCGATGTTGCGGGAACCAGCTTATTGAAGAGCTATTGAGGTATTTTTGTTTGTCGTAATTTAAATGAAAACAATAATATTTTAAGCTCTAAGTAATTTTGCAGGGGCATGGAAAAAAATGTGATTGTGTAGTCGGAGACATGGTCATATCTGCGCAAGCATAGTTAAAAGGGACGATATTATGAAACGCAATGATATTTTAACTGACTGACGCTGTTGAGGTAGCAAAAAACAAAGTTACCGTAGAGCAAGATCGGCAGGATGAGTGTTTTTACTAATATTAGTTTCACCTTAGTTGCGCGCGCCAAATGGGATATGAATACCATTAAATTATTTCAGGGCACGGGCGTTTGTATAAATTGAGAGAGAGAGAAAGATAGATTGGTGTAGTGGGTTTGAAACTTAGGTGGTATTAAGTTTCAGTAAACTCCAAGGGTGGTGTCCAGATAACTGGGGAGCTTGTTTGTTTTGCTTTTTGTCGTTTGCTCTTGATTCACAGTATTTTTATTCCCTCCACCTGATGTCATCATCATGATCAAGTTGCATTTTTAAGCCATATGACCGCCCTACTGCCAGTGTTATGCCTTCGCAGTAGAGTTGACTAAGCCTTTCGCAATTGATCGACTTTTTTATTTATTTTTGACGAAATAAATAGATGACTGTTGAGATCAGGATTTGAACCGTGAACAAAGAGCGTGACAAGCGTTGATGTTACCACTACACCACGGCCACCCCTAAGCTTCCAGCTAAGTGGAGAACAGGTAAAGATCCGTACGTTTTACCCAATGTGAAGGACACGTGATCATCCCACGTAAGGGTTTGGCTTAATATAATGCCTAAGTTCTATACCTTACATATCTTAAATTGGTGCCACCTAACTCGACTGTTGGAAAACATGAGGTATCCATATCATTCCTACGCACAACAATAGCTTGACTTTCTCCAGGGTTTAGCCTCAGCTGATTTTGTTTTGATCAGAGAAGGACGCTCGCTAGGTCCTCATTTATTCGGACAGCGGCGTCTTCGACTAAGCCAGCGGGGTAGCTTAAATAAAGCTGGGAGGTCGTTGATAATCATAGAAAATGTACAGCGGAGCCCAACACAAAATATGCAAATTGTGAGGGTGGCCGTGGTGTAGTGGTAACATCAACGCTTGTCACGCTCTTAGTTCACGGTTCAAATCCTGATCTCAACAATCATCTATTTATTTCGTTTGAAATAAATAAAAAAGTCGATCAATTGCGAAAGCTTAGTCAACACTACTGCGAAGGCATAACACTGGCAGTAGAGTGGTCATATGGCTTAAATGCAACTTGATCGTGATGATGACATCAGGTGGAGGGAAAAAAATACTGTGAATCATGAGCAAACGACAAAAAGCAAAACAAACAAGCTCCCTAGTTATCTGGACGCCACCCTTGGAGTTTACTGAAACTTAATACCACCTAAGTTTCAAACCAACTACACCAATCTTTCTTTCTCTCTCTCTCAATTTCTGCAAACGCCCGTGCCCTGAAATAATTTAATGGTATTCATATCCCATTTGGCGCGCGCAAATTATAAAAAAAAAAAATGTTGGATCAGTTGCTACAAAAAGAAAAGATGGCTGAGGGCGAGAAGAGCGAACAAAGGACAGTTGAGTTTTCGCCTCGTCCATTGATGGTTAATGTTGTTCCCAAAAATGAACCAAAGATGCAAGCGATGAAAAGAAAACCCGAAGAGGAACTCAGACGAACTCCTGGAAGGCCTAAGTTGATGCGGACGGGCAGCAGAGGGCGACCGAGAAAGCTATTTCGAGTTACACGTTCTACTGTAGCTCAATATAAAGAGAATGAGTCCCCGTCACCAGTTGATGCCGATGGAAGTGATTCAGAGCTTGAGGATGAAGTTTTCGCTGGTGTGGCAGAAATCAGCACAAACGATGCCCTGATGAGCGATGCATGTGAGGAGTGGAAGGACGCAATGGAGGCAGAGGTGATGAGCCTTATTAAAAACGAAACTTGGCAGATTGTTAAGAAAAACTCCCGGTCAAACGTTGTTGGATGTCGTTGGGTGCTTACAAATAAGCACAACGTTGATGGAAAAGTTGAGAGACGTAAAGCCCGGATAGTTGCTAAAGGATATAGCCAAAAATTTGGCGTCAATTACCATCAGACTTTCGCACCCGTGGCAAGGCTGGAAACGCTGCGGTTATTTTTGGCTCTTGCAATTCAGTTTTGATTGAGGGTATGGCAGTTTGACGTGGTGACGGCATATTTGAACGGAGTATTGGATGAAGAAATTTTCATGAGAATTTCTGAGATGTTGAACGAGATGCTGGAGAGGATAATTACGAAGCAAGGTGAAAAATCGAAATTTGGACATCAAGCAGGGAATATGCTAAGGAACATATGTGGTGGTGGCAATACATGCAAGTTGCAGCTCTCTATGGACTACGTCAATCTGGCCGACAGTGGTACGTAAAACTCAGCGAACAAATTTAAGTTGGGGCTTAAGTCCCACAAAGAATGAGCCGTGTCTATTTTATAAAAGTTGTGGAAATAGTTTGGTGTTTGTTCTGGTTTACGTTGATGATATATTGGTTGCATCAAATAATAAAAACCAAATCATAAATCTGCGTGACAGTCTGTTGGAGGAGTTCGAGGTAAAGGATCTTGGCCCTGCTAAATATTGTCTTGGACTGGAAATAAATCAAGGTGAAAGAAAAATCGAGCTTTCGCAAACTGGATATATAATGAGACTACTCAAACACTATGGGATGGACAAATATAATCCAGTATCAACACCTTCGGACGTGAATATGCGTTTCGATAATGCTGATAATAGAGGATCACAGGAAAACTGTCCATATCGCGAATTAATTGGTGCCATTATGTATTTGTCGGTGGCAACACGTCCAGACATTGCAAATACCGTTGTCAAGGTTAGCACAATTTACAACTAAGCCGAATAAAGCACACTGGCTTGCTGCGAAACGAGTTTAAGATCTCGCTGGAAGTACACATTTTGGATTGCTGTACACAAAGACAGATGAGCCGCTTATTGGATATACGGATGCTGACTGGGGTGGCTGTACTGTAGATCGTCGTTCTTACACAGGGTACGTATTCTTACTTGGTGGCGCTGCAATATCATGGAAATCACAAAAGCAGCGGACTGTTGCACTGTCGTCGACTGAGGCGGAATATCCAAGTTTAGCGGAGGCGGCGAAGGAGGCTATATACTTGCGTAGCTTTCTATGTGAGCTCGAGTTACGTGAGTGAGCCGATATAATTATTTTTGCTGACAATCGCGGAGCTCAATGTTTGGCGAGCGATCCAGTCTTTCATGCTCGCACGAAACATATCGATATTAAGCATCATTTTGTTCGAGAATCGATTACCAATAAAATGTTTGTGCTGGAACATGTGCCGACGGAACGAATGATTGCTGATGTGCTGACGAAGTCTCTTCCCCGGGCAACACACGAACGATGCTTTGAAGGAATGGGTCTTAGAGCGCGTGAAGACTTTGCTTGTGACGTGAGGCTTGAGAGGGCGTGTTGAAGATCGTCCATCTATTTGCCAACCCACACGTCGTTTGCCGTTTACATTCAAAAGTTGGCAACGCTATACTATTTGACAAGCTGTTGTCACTTTGACATTTATTTTATGAATTCTTTACCACATGTCTGTATTAACCTACGAAGAATTTCCCATGGATTTTCACCGTCTTCCTGTAAGGTCAAATATACCATTAATTTTACTGAATAAATACTGTGCTTTTATTCTTCCTTCATTAATAGATTGATCCGTGGGGAACCCCAGCATAATTTGGAAGAAAACCAGATAACTGATTGTTAGCCCACACTGTCTGAGCTCTTCCTGATAGATGCCTATGAATTAAATACAAAGCACTGCGATAAAAAAAAGAGTTGTTATTGAGCTTATTTAGGAGGATACCATGCGAAACAGAATTGAACGCCTTGAAAAAATCTAGAAGCACGAACGTCGTGTCGAATTCTTCACCAATGTTTTGTCTAATATTATCCACAATCTTTATCAGTGCTGTCGAGCAACTATGTTGGGGTCTAAACCCAGATTGCATAGCCGAAATAAGGGCTGGAACTCAGAAACCTGTTCTGCAATTAGCTTTTCGAATACTTTCGACAAGAAAGGTAAGATAGGCATCGGGCGATATTCCTTTGAAGGAGTGGAGTTTTTTAATATAGGAATAACTTTGGAAGCTTTTCAGAGGTGGGGATAGTAAGACGTGGTTAAAATGTGGGTTATATGGGGTGAGATGAACGGAGAGATGATTTTAAAGAATTTGGGACGCAAGTTGCTTAGACCAGAAGCTTCAGATCTAATTTCAAATACCGTTCTGGATACTTGAAACTGATCCACTCTTGAGAAACTGAAACTGATGTCAGCACCACTGATTGGAGGCATGGCACCAACCTGGTTGTAACCAGACAAAGATGCAGTTAAAAACTGTCTATTTAGATCGTTAACATCATATTCCACATCTGAATTACTCTTTTGTTTTGATAACCCGAGAGACTTGATATTTTCCAAAATTTGCTCGAGGACAAACTACCGCTACGTTAACAGCGTTGTGCAGATATTTAAGATCAGCATGGAAACTCGGAATCCGATAACGCTCCCATATTTGCATCTATTCGGTTACTATATCTATTACCGACTAAGAGAAAGTAGCTTTAAACTCATCTAAATGCTTTCCTAGACTTTGAGCATTACTATGACAGATCGATAAACCATCATACCTCCTCCGTAGAATGTTCAACATAACACGCGTATTATTAACTCTGGACATGGAACCTGTCACCGGAACCCACCACTGAGTTGTCCGTTTGTTTTAAGTAAGGATTATAAAAAAACGTCATTTGAGGAATAAAGAACAGTCACAGTAATTTTGGAATAACCCAGAACGTTATAAAAAGCTAAAACCAATCCAAAGGATGTATAAAAATGTTTCACCCCAATACAAGTTCACTAAACGCACTGTCCTATCATCTGCGAGTAGATTGTTCGGTTCTCTTGGCTTAATTTGTCCAACTTGTAATGGTATCAGCATTCCCCAATTCATCTTTCAACCATATTTTAGGAATGTTTAAATTCATGGGTTTTCGGATGGGTCAACAAAGGCCTATAAAATGAATTCTAAGAAATCTTCCACAGACACAGCTCCTATATTAAAACGCTTCGGATAGCAGCATATATGCTAAAATTCATCGCAGCTGCTAGAGCTGTTTACGGTGTGGACTTCTATGGAAGATTTGCGAGAAATAACCCTATAAAATTTATTAGCAGTATTTATGTATCTGTTTTTTTGGCCTGTCCTATAAAAATCTATTGCGGTAATGCGACTAATTTTGTAGGAGCTAGGAAGAAATTAGTAGAATTTCGCAACAAATTTTTTACATCCCACAATAAAACAAAGATTTTAACTAAAAAAAACTATTTTAAGTTTCCCTTCAGAGAAGATGATGGAGTTCAAGTTCATTCCACCTCGAGCGCTTCATTTTGGAGGGGTCTGGGAAGCAGATGTGAAATCGGCAAAGGGCCTACTTTGCAAGACTTTGAATAGCGCGCCATTGACGTTTGGGGAGATGAGGACAGCACTAGTCGAAGTAGTAAGTGAAAGCGTCTTAAATTCGAGGTCAATTACTCCAATGTCTTCAGAGCCCGACTGTATCAGAGCGTTGATTCCAGGGTAATTTCTAATTGGATCTGCGATCAATACTTTTCAAGAACGAAATGGTCTTAATCAAAACTTTTCCTATCTTAACAGATGGAAACAACACATTTTAGAAGTGGTGGTTGAGCGAGTATTGCAAAAATATCCACGAAGGCAACTTACCATCGTACAAATGGGTACTTACTCGAGTAGAAAAGCCGTCAAAGGAGACAACGGAAAGGTACGAGTAATTGAACTCAAAACTAGTTCCGGATATTGGCGTCATATAGAATAGTACTCTTAGATCGCCTCTCTACAAGAAGAAATTGATTGACGGCCTACAACCTATCAAGGTGGCTGGAATGTTCACGCCACAAATTAAATAAAACTCACAGTATGTACATATATACTAAAACAGTACCAATTTCTCCTATATTGTAATCACTACACCTACTACCTACCTCACCACACCTACTATAGCCCCCACCTTTTAGCCACTAGCATCCTACCCTTTTAGCCACTCGATGTACAACATTTAATTAGTACGAAAGAATTTGCTCCAATCAAAATAAAGTTTAAAATTTATAACGTTTCAACAAAGTATTTTAATTTAGTGGCTAGTGGAGTTCGGTTGGGAAAAAATGGTGCATCCGCCTTATTCTCCAGATTTAGCACCTTCAGATTTTCACTGGTTTCGAAGTCTGCAAAACTTCCAGGATGGAAAAACTTTTAAATCCCTTGAGGATGTCCAAGAGGCTCTGGGGTATTTTTTTCGTCAAAGCTAAATATTTTTTTTAGTGACGGCATGCCTAAGTGTTGAGCAGAAGTGTTGTCTAAAGAAGGAAATTACATTGACGACTAAATTTTTGCATTTGATGCAAACTATGTAACATTAAACACACATTCAAAAATCGCGCAATACTTATGTTACAACCATCGTACAAATGGGTACTTACTCGAGTAGAAAAGCCGTCAAAGGAGACAACGGAAAGGTACGAGTAATTGAACTCAAAACTAGTTCCGGATATTGGCGTCATATAGAATAGTACTCTTAGATCGCCTCTCTACAAGAAGAAATTGATTGACGGCCTACAACCTATCAAGGTGGCTGGAATGTTCACGCCACAAATTAAATAAAACTCACAGTATGTACATATATACTAAAACAGTACCAATTTCTCCTATATTGTAATCACTACACCTACTACCTACCTCACCACACCTACTATAGCCCCCACCTTTTAGCCACTAGCATCCTACCCTTTTAGCCACTCGATGTACAACATTTAATTAGTACGAAAGAATTTGCTCCAATCAAAATAAAGTTTAAAATTTATAACGTTTCAACAAAGTATTTTAATTTAGTGGCTAGTGGAGTTCGGTTGGGAAAAAATGGTGCATCCGCCTTATTCTCCAGATTTAGCACCTTCAGATTTTCACTGGTTTCGAAGTCTGCAAAACTTCCAGGATGGAAAAACTTTTAAATCCCTTGAGGATGTCCAAGAGGCTCTGGGGTATTTTTTTCGTCAAAGCTAAATATTTTTTTTAGTGACGGCATGCCTAAGTGTTGAGCAGAAGTGTTGTCTAAAGAAGGAAATTACATTGACGACTAAATTTTTGCATTTGATGCAAACTATGTAACATTAAACACACATTCAAAAATCGCGCAATACTTATGTTACAACCTGATATAATTTTCAGATATATTAAGATTGATCAAAATCTCGAGGTCCAATTTGTTTACGAAAATAATACTTGCTTTTTATAGTAGCAAGTAAAAAAGTATTATGGTCGAAGTTTTATGTTTTAAAATTGTCTACAAGGATGATGATGAATTTTTCAAGCCAGATGAATTATAAAAAATTTTCCAAAATGTCCAACTCTGTTCTGAAGATACTCGAAATCGCTTTGAAGTGGGATAATGCCGAAGGCGGTTTTTATTTGGTAATGCGAACCACCGACCCATATAGGAGCCGTCACTGGTTGGAGATGAAGTAGTAGCCGGTGGTCACGCCTTGTTTACTTGCGACCCGAACTGTCCAGATTAGAGGTCAAACGTCTCCAACCACTACACCAAAAATGGGTTTCTGCTGGGAGTACAATGTATTCGTACTCAGAAATTTGAAAATTTCCTTTCTTTAAAAAAAATATCAGTTTTGCATTACACTACTCTCGTAAGGTCAATAAGAAAAGATAGATTTGCATCCACTGATAAAAAAAAACAATACTTGCGCTTATAGGTGGAAGTAAAAAGACTTAACACCGATACATTCACTGACGAGTGAAGGAAGACAAAAGCCTGTCAAGGTCCCAGAGAAATGCAATTTAACAGAATGCGAAAAGTGATGGGTTAGATGCACTTAGACTCATGAGTGAGTAAAGGATATGCGTAAGTAAATTCCCATGATTGGGATATGTTCGTTAACACGTATAAAGTTATTTGCTGTATTCTCTTTTTCTTCTTGAAAAATAAATTTCGCCAAAAATTGATCAACTCTAAACATGACCCAATCATTCCAATTTGCGCTGATATCTTTGAAAGCAAGCACTAGCATCATGTACAAGTCATATGGCATGCCAACTTCCTTTTAAGTCCACTTTATTTTTTAAATTCCAAAATTCATATCTATCACAGAGTTCAAGGGCAAATCTTTAGTCACCAAAACAAAAACATTAAAGTCACCATCTGTGCTCTATACATCTTCCATACCGCCTGCCCTATTCAACTAAATTGAATGATGGGCTCCATCATAGCCAATTCGAAAAGACCGATGGATCAGAAAAAACATGCCAAACAAGTAGGCATCAACACGAATATTTGGTTTTTCTAACGAAATCCGTAAACGGATAATGTCGTGACTCATCACCCTTGGAACACCTTGGTTGTCACTTCAATATGCCACAAATACATCAAATGCTTAAGACCAGTTAGCGATGATAGCTACACAGTGGCAGCTGCTATATGCCAATAGGGAGCAATAACAAACACGTACCGAGGGAAAGTCAGCAGAGGAAAACAGGAAAAAGGTTCAAAAACTTTCTATTTGCTTCCCAGTTACACTGTCATTGTCGGCGGTTGGCAAACAATTATTTTTGGCATTTGGCCAATAGTCACCAGTATCATTATGCGAGTAATCGATCGTACTTCGTTGTTGTAGTCCTCATCTTTGTGGAGTGCATGAAATTGTGGTTTGCACCTGGACCTCACTCATATTGAAATGGGGTAATATACTCGTAAATTCTGTAGACAGTACAAAAATAAATTATGGTTGTGGCCATAATAGAGCCACCCGATTCTTAGAATTCTCATTAATAGTAGCAGCCAATTTAACGGTCGTCGAACTTATCGTCAATACGTATACGTATTATTACAGAGTTATTTACATAGTTTGGTGGGTTTATTAGTCTTTTTGGGTAATTTTGAAGTGGAGTCTAGGGCAAACGATTGCGTGCAATGATAGCCAAATTTGGTTCCCTTTGTAGCGAGTCTGATGAGACAGAAACTCGACCACAATGTCTATGAGTTGGGTGCCTGTCTATTCGACAAAATTTATTTCGCAAATATTACTTCCCATTTATCGAAACAAATTTTGTGTGTTTCGCAATAGTTGTTTCGCATATTTTCATTCAGTCTTTGATTTATCTCGCGACGAAATCATTTCGCAATACTCTTCCCGCGCTTTTACATTTCGCTTATGATTAGGCAGCAATTTGTTGTTTTGAAGGAATTTATTTCGCTAACTGTTAATTCCCATTTTGGTGCATTGTCGTTTATGTAATTGGAAAAATGACACTTGACATTCATTGGTTTTGCAAACGCAGGCTGTGTCTCAAAGTGTAGTTTCGAATTGAAAAACTTTGTGTTTGGTTATACGCCGCGTAGCGGTGCAGTTATCAAACATTAAACCACACCGTCAGCACACGCGCCAAGCATTCGACAGTATTCGCAGCGGATACGGATCAGATATCCGTCTAGCACATTCATCAATTATGCTGCCCCCGTGAGATCCAGAAGAAATATGCTTTCCCATAATATTGTAATTTAGAATCTATAAATAGAAGTGTAAGACTCATTATATGTTAGATTTAGTTCAGCAATAAAGCAATCGAGACACTTGTCTCTGAAAAAGATTATTTTTATATTCGTAATCAACAGAAGTTAATAACTGGCGCCCGAGCAGGGACACGCGTTTAAATCCATAAGAACAACGTATGTCGAAGTACTAGCTTACCATCGGAACAGCTAATGAACCTCGTAAGAAAAAAGACATTGTCGCGAGTGTTAATAATAAGAACAATGTGTGTCGAAGTTCTAGCTTACCATCGGAACAGCTAATGAACCTTGTAAGAAAAAAGACATTGTTGCGAGTGTTAATAACAAGAACAACGCCAAATAAAATACAGTGCCGCGAGTGTATATCCGCGAAAGAGACAGGATTTTATGACAGTGTGAGAAACAAGTGCGTGAGTGATTCCGTACCATTAGTAGGCCTAAACTAAGCCAAAAAGGAATAATACGGGTCATCCGGAAATATTCTAACCCTCGCTGCTTACTGCTGAACGATCTCAAACAAGGACGAAAATAGCAACTATACTCATGTGAGTACAATTTTCATTACTATAATACTAATTAAGAGCACAAAATTTAAACGAGTTATAAAAATTAAACTAATAAGGGAGTAATTAGAAGATTATAAAAAAGAAAGGTTACTTAAAAAATAAAATATATAAATTGAATAAAACCAGTAAAATGGAAGACATACAGGATGCAATTCGCCAGTTAACTGGAGCAATGAATAAAAAGAATAGAACTCAGATTAGGTGCTTTGGAAACTAAAATTTTCAGCAACACAGACCCAAATCCAAACAATCCTGAAACTCCACTTACCGAACAGGATCTCAAAGAAATAAGTAAACTCCCGGATTACATCAGAGAACTGCAAGTTTTCGACGGCAATCCAGTACAATACCTATCGTGGGTACATACCATAGAAAATATTCTTAGGGACTATGAAGTAGTCAGCAATAAACCAATATATAGATCAACACTTCAAAGCATCTGACAAAAAATTAGAGGACAAGCCGATATAGCCCTTATATCATACAATTTGTTTGATGAGGACTGGGCGTCAATCAAAAAGTGCCTATCCCTCCATTACGCCGATAAAAGGGATATTAGGACACCCGAACACCAACTAAACACCATGTCGCAAGGAGGATCAACCCTTGATGAATTCTATGCGAGTGTTAACCATCAACTTTCTTTAATTATAAATAAAATAAAAGCTGAAGACTACACAGCAGAAACTGTAAAAGCACTTACAGAAAATTATAGAAATCGTTCTCTGGATGTATTCATAAGAGGTTTGATTGGTGACCTTTCTAAAATGTTAATTATTCAGAAACCACAAACCTTACCGGAGGCATACACTTCTTGTTTAGAAGTACAGAATCTAAACTTCAGAAATGTCTCAATCCACAAAAGGGACACGACAAACACTGTCTCAGCCCCTATAAACCAAATATTTAGTAGCCAAAGAGAGCCTAGTAGACATCCCTTACCTCCAAAACCACTACCGATACAACAAAGGATTAAAGCCTATAGCATACAGTATAATAAACAACATAAACGAAACTATCCCGCTCCACCTAGACCTCCTAAGCATTTGGAGCGGATAGAAGTAGATAAATCTGTCCAGTCGAGACAGGTCAATTACATGAATAGACCAGCAAACCAACCAAATCACTACCACTCCAAACGAGAAAACAATTCGGACAACTACCGTCCAAAGCAGCAAAGGCTTTTCAACATCGTTACGGAGGAAGAAGAGGACCAAAAAGAAGACTACGATGAAGTAGAAGAATACTTGCAAACGTACAGTCAAGTGGATGAAAACGATGAAGAAGAACATCCCTCTGAGGCAAATTTTATGACAGATGCCTCTCTAGCATTCCATACCTAGAGTATGGAACTAGTCAAGGGGAAGTGTTGGAATTCCTGATCGATACGGGGGCAAATAAGAATTTCATCAGCTCTTCTTTAGCTAAAAATGCTGTTCGCGTGAAAAAACCTTTCCAAATTCAATCTGCAGGTGGAGAAATAACTATCGAACGCAAAGTAAGTGGTAAATTTTTCAAAAGTATAGGCAACAATACTACTCTAGACTTCTTTGTTCTACCAGGCTTGAAATCTTTTGATGGAATTGTAGGTGATGACGCTTTAAAAGAATTAGAAGCCGTCATAGACAGGAAGAATAATATACTTACAATAAGCCCAAATATAAAAATACAACTGAAGGAAAAACGATCCACTCAGATAAACAATATAGAAATCAGAGATCAGCATTTGCCCGAAAAAACAAGAAAAGCCCTCCAACTTAACATGAAAAGACATAACAAGATTTTTGGTCCAATCAACGACCACGAAGTGATAGATACCAATGTGAAAGCAGAAATAAAAACAACCACAGATGAACCGATATACACAAAATCTTACCCCTATCCTGTAAATCTAAGAGCAGAAGTGGATAAACAAATAAAAAATTATTGGAAGATGGCATCATAAGACCTTCCAAAAGTCCGTGCAACTCTCTTCTTTGGATAGTTCCGAAGAAAATGGACGCTTCGGGAGAAAGAAAATTCAGAATAGTGATAGATTATAAACGTATCAACGCCATCACAATACCTGATACGTATCCAATTCCAGATATTTCAAATACAATAGCCAGTTTAGGAAAATCAAAGTATTTTACAACCCTTGACCTCACGTCAGGGTTTCACCAAATCAAAATGAAAAACTCAGATATACCAAAGACGGCATTCTCCACGATGAATGGCAAGTATGAATTTACTAGACTTCCATTCGGTCTAAGGAATGCCCCGGCCATTTTTCAACGGACAATAGACGACGTTTTGCAGGAGGAGATAGGGAAGATTTGCTTTGTGTATATAGACGATATTATTATACTCGGAGAAGATGAAGAGAGACACCTCAAAAATATCGAAACTATATTCACAAAGCTAGAACAGGCCAATCTCAGAGTTAACTTAGATAAAACGGAGTTCCTAAGAGATGAAACGGAATTTCTGGGATACCTCATAACAAGCGAAGGTATTAAGCCAGACCCCAGGAAAATACAGGCAATAAAAAGAATTCGACCACCAGAAAACCTAAAAGAACTTAAAGGATTTCTTGGCCTTGCTTCCTACTACAGAAGATTCATAAGAGACTTTGCAAAAGTAGCAAAGTCCTTGACGAATCTTACGAGGGGAGAGAAGGCTCAAATCAGAGCCAACCAATCGAAAAAAGTTAAGATAGAATTAAACGCCGAGGAGCATAAATCGTTTAACAACTTTAAAGAACTCCTTACATCCTCTGAAATATTATTTTTTCCTGATTTCGACCGGCCCTTCATTTTAACAACAGACGCCTCAAACACAGCAATCGGTGCGGTATTATCCCAAGGTGATATCGGAAAAGACAAGCCAATCACTTATGTCTCCAGATCACTCAGCAAAACTGAGGAAAATTACGCTACAAATGAAAAGGAGATGTTAGCGATTGTCTGGGCACTAGACAACCTAAGGAACTACTTGTATGGAGCCAAGAAAATTAGGATATTAACCGACCATCAGCCCTTGACATTTGCCTTAAGCAGCAGAAATACTAACGCGAAGCTTAAAAGATGGAAGGCGAGAATCGAGGAATATAATTATGAGCTAGTTTACAAGCCAGGAAAGACAAATTTAGTAGCTGACGCATTATCAAGACTAAATACAGAAGTAAACAATCTGACTTCCTCTAGCGCAGCAACAATGCACAGTGCAGAAGAAGACGGCTCAGAATTAATTTCTCACTGCGAAGTTCCACTGAATGTATTTAAAAACCAATTAATCTTCAATGTAGGAACCGAAATGTGCATTCATGAGGAGCCTCACCCAAATTACCATCGGCATTACATCGGCTTACCAGTGTTAAACAAGGAGAATCTTACACAGGCATTAAAGGAGAAACTTAACCCTAATATTCACAGTGGCATCAAAATTCCCTAAGAGTACATTCAACTACTGCCGGAAACCTACAGGGAAAACTTTAACAAATACAAAATTCGCATAACACAAAGAGTAGTACAGGACTTGCCAAATGAAAACAACCAATTACGAGTCATCCAAGAGGAACACAGTAGGGCTCATCGAAACCACAAGGAAAATAAAGACCAAATATTGGAAAAGTATTACTTCCCGAGAATGAGTAACCTAATAAAGAAATACACAAGGAAATGTGATATTTGTAACTCCAACAAATATGACCGCCATCCTTTGAAGCCAGAATTCCAAGAAACTCCTATCCCCACGTATCCTTCAGAGATTTTGCACGTAGACCTTTTCGAAATAGATCACCAAAAATTTATCACTTGCATCGACAAATTTACTAAATTTACGACATTTTTCCATACCAAGGAAAAATCCGCTCTATACCTTAGAAGTAAAATAATAAAGGTCCTGCATTATTTTTCGGTATATTTAACACCAACACAAAAAAGCGAGGTCAATGGCACAATTGAAAGGATACATTCGACAATAATTGAAATGACCCGGTGCTTGAGGAAAGAATACCCTGATTTTACCACAAAGGAACTGATAAACATCGCAATTGATCGCTACAACAACTCAATACACATATCAAGAAGGAGAAACAGTTTTTGCAGCTGTTAAGCACCGTGACGGAAAGCGAAAGCCCACATTCAAAAAAGAAAAGGTCCTAAAAGATAATCGAGTTACAATTGTAACAGAAAATGGGAAAAGGATTCATAAAAGTCAGCTTAAAAATATAAACCAGTAACAAATATCCTTTTTTCTTCCCATTTTGGGTCAATTATAGGACTGGCCACAGCCATCCTGAATATATATGAATACAACACCCCCTTAAACTATAAAACAAGGAACCGGAAAGATCATAAATGGTAATTTTAACTTAGTGCACGTAATAAATCTTACATCCGATGACGAAATTGCTAGCACACTTACACCTATAATAGAAAAGCGAGTAAACAAGACTAGTGTACTCAGGCCCCAAATTCTCTATCAACTTCATTTGATCGAGGAATTAGTAGGAAAATTGCATGGGAAATGACTAAGGAGAGCCAAATCTATAAACTGGATAGGATCCGCATGGAAGTGGGTCGCTGGCTCGCCTGATGCTACAGATTGGGACAGTCTTCTAAAAACTCAGAATGACATGATCGAGGACAATAACAATCAACACCACATCAGTCAACATATTACTGAGGTAACTCAAGGAATTTTGGACAACTACAACAAGATCATCCAAAAAATCGATAGCACAGTAATGGATCAATACGAACAGATGCTATACAACAAGCTTTCCATAATCAAGGACGAAGTCAACGAAATCGTTCTAGCCGTCCAGTTAGCTAAAAAAGGAATAATCAAAGGGTGGCCGTGGTGTGGTGGTAACATCATCGCTTGTCACGCTGTTGATTCACGGTTCGAATCCTGATGTCAAGAATCATCTATTTATTTCGCATGAAATAAATAAAAATGTCATCAGGAGGACGGAAAAAAATACTGCGAATCATAAGAAACGACAATAATAGCGAAATCAAACAAAATACTCCCCAGTAATCTGGACAGCCACCCTTGGAGTTTACAGAAACTTAATACCACCTAAGTTTCAAACCCACTACACCAATCTTTCTTTCTCTCTGTCTCTTCCTCTTTCCACAAAAAAACGCATTTGTTCTAAAAATTAGTATAATGGTATTCATATCCTCTTTAACACGTGCAAATTATAAAAAAGAAAAAAATCAACACTTACCTTTTGAGCACAGCGGAGATTCGGAAGATACTTGCACAGATGGAAACACTTCCTTACAACAATGAAGTCGAAGCTATTGAGTATGCAGAACCAGTAGTAGTACAGAAAGACTCAACCTTACTAAATGCTTTAGCACTACCAAAAATAAAAGCAGAAGAATTTAATCATCTTCAAATCAGATCGACAGTGAAAGACAATAAAAGAATACATCTGGAGACTAATGAACTACTTGTAAATCATGACGAGCAATATGGAATCAAGGAACGTTGCACTAAAATTCGTGACGTAGTAGTATGTCGAGACAATCAACTTCAAAAACTACCTTCAGACCATTGCATCAGTCAGCTGTTAAAAGGAGTGAATGCCAGATGTGATCACCAGTTCTGCAGAAAAGAGGTCATCGAACTCATCAACGATAACACCGTCTTTTTGACCAATTTCTATGGAACCCTAAGACATCAGAACGAGACCAAAATTTTGAATGGTACCTTCCTGGTACAGTTCTACAATGACTCCATCGCTATAAATGATCAAGAGTATTCCAACGAAGAAGTCACCATGTACCAGATATTATCGCCGATCCTTCAGGCTAACCTAACAATTAAGGATATAACACTAGACCTTGAAGACACCTAGATAACATTAAAAGGTTGCATTCATTTTCTCTTATTAATCACGTTTCAATCGTTTCAGATGTTACCATCTTTGTTTTTGTCATTATCATTGTAATCTTGCTTGTTAAATGTAGACATAAGAAAGAAGAAAAGCAGTTCCAAATAAGGCTATCAGCAGCACCACCACAGGTGAATGACCCTTTGCCGCAGCCCATCAAACTTAAATTCTGATCCACGGGCCGTGAACTTTAAAGGAGGGAAGAGTTATCAAACATTAAACCGAACCGTCAGCACACGCGCCAAGCATTCGACAGTATTCGCAGCGGATACGGATCAGATATCCGCCTGGCACATTCATCAGTTATGCTGACTCCGTGAGATCCAGAACAAATATGCTTTCCCATAATATTGTAATTTAGAATCTATAAATAGAAGTGTAAGACTCATTATATTGTAACATAATAATAACTACGCTCCTCCAGCCCATTCCAAAGTGTCTTTTCATTCGGGGTTCGTGTCTGCAGTTAGTCTCCACAGTTCATGTCTATGATAAGAGACGGATAATATCGCGGATAAGAGAGAATTATAACTGCACGAAATGATTGTCATCTTGGAATTATTACATCATAATTTTCAGGTATTTTGTTTTTAGGTATTTTTGTTTTTGGTCGAAGAATTTGCTAGAAGTTTCTGGCTATCAGAAACTTCTCTATATAAGGACAGATGGCGATCAAGAGCAGGCAGTTGGTTTAGAACCGTGGCGAAGAGATTGGAAAAGTGATAATGGGCGAAGTTGTAATTTTGTGATAAAATGAAAGTTGAGAGTTAAGTAATTAGTTTGGATTTGTGAATTAAGTAATTGAAAGGAGATAAAGTGATTTGAGAGGAAAGAGACCTTGTAAGAAAAGAATTTGCGAAGAATAGTATAGTGTGAACTTGAATTGTTCTATAGAGTAGAAAATAAAGAAATAAATTTCACAGAATATCGTTGTATCTACTCGAGCCGTAGCTCGCATATTACAATATGTTAGTTTTAGTTCAGCAATAAAGCAATCGAGACAATTGTATCTGAAAAAAGATTATTTTTATATTCGTAATCGACAGAAGTTAATAACTGTGCCCTGAGCGCCTACATGTGAGGCCGAATGCCGTCCGGTGTGTGATAAGTCGAAGAGATGTCCCATAGTGTGAAATCCTTATATCCCGCGAAGCGGCTCACCCAAGTAGTGTTAAGATACAGGCGCCTGCCAGACAACAAACATTTACAATTGTACCCAACCACATTTTTCGAGATTTCGAAATAAGTAAAGCTTGTCAAGAAAACGCTAACTTATCAAAAAGCGAAATTATAATTGCGAAATAATGAATGCAGAATATCTTAAGGTCAAATAATTACAAGCCTAAATAAGAATTTGCCAAATAAAATCTGGGAAAAAACAAAATGCGAGTTGTTGAAATGCAAGACAACAAATTGTGAAATGATTATGGCGAAATGATAAAATGCCAAAAAAAAATTAGCGAGTAGACCCCTACCCCTATGAGTTTTACCTAGCTATGGGTGCATCCCCGAATCTATCAACGCAAAATGTGCCCAAATTGATTAAGTAGAAATGCCGACTGTCTGTCTGTTCCATTTTTTTATACAAATATTCTCATTGACAATAAAAATATGTTTGCTTTGCAAGGACGAAGTCGGGTGAGATAGCTAATTTAGAAAATATTCAAATAAACAAAACATCACCCACGTGAAATTTTTCACATAATTATCCCTGATATCTTCATGAAAACATCATGGAGAGATTCATGATACAATGGAATTGTGATGGATCAGTCAGAACAATGCCTTTGGATTTTCTAAATTCTCGTTTCTCTTCTTCAAATCGTTCAATTTTTCAACACCCTTATGACTCACAATTTCATCATCACATCACATTTTCATTATATTTCTATTGTAAGCAAAATTTCTTCTCTCAAAGGATACCTGCCCCATCATCACTTAGAATCTATTTGAGAATGCAAAAATAATAGCAAAAGTTCAACACTTGTGTAACAGAAGCTCACCGCCTCCGTTGCCATGTTATGTGTTATTATTGAACGAATATGAAATAATCTCGAAAGCCATTGGGGGGGAAGTGGGGAACTACTGTTCATTTTCGTTCAAAGTTGTTATTGGTTAAAAATAGAATTGTCATTGGAACTGAAATTGGTGTTGGCAATGTTACATATTGGCGGCAAATTGTATGCAATACGTGGGTGCTGGTTTTTCGTGAAGGTTGATTCCTTAAAATTGAAGGATATTCGTGTGAAAAGGGAAGGATTCTCATCTTTCAGTTTATTGACTGAGTTTATACTGAAAATGAAATTGGCCAAGGTAGACCGTGGAATTTATTACCATAGTTATTTGCGATGATGGTTAAGCCTTAATGTAAATAAACTAAAATGCAAAAAAAAGCCACACTCGAGTAAAATATAAAATGTTTCCATTGTTTCGTTTGATGGCTTATACCAAGCGGTTTACGAGGACTACAACAGGTACCTAGAGGCTCAGAAAGCCAAAATACAACAGAAAAACAAACAAAACAGGTCCTCAGATGAGATATCACACTTTTCAAAAAAAAATAAGATCGCGAGCAAACAGCATAATGCAGTGATTTCTCCACTTGAGTTCGAAGATTCCAACATGGTCAAGTTACTTGGGCTGCAATGGTGTCCATCCAAGGATTGCTTTTCCTATAAGGTAAACCTTCCAAATTAAACCATTTGTACAAAACGTCAAATACTTTCGGATGCCTCACGAATATTTGATCCACTGGTATTCATTGCACCAGTTATTGTCTCCATTAAAATCTTCTGGAGAGAAAGGTTAAATTGGAACGAAGAAATTCCAGAGGAGCTTGCAAAACGTTGGATTATTATTCGTGATGAGCTTCATCTCGTCGAATCTAATACCATTCCTAGGATCATATGGACAAACAAACAGAATTGGGAGCTACATGCGTTATGCGATGCATCGTTGGACGCTTACTCAGCGGTAGTATATTCTCGGAGTATAGGCGCAGAAAAAGAGGTTACCATATCTTTGGTCGCAGCCAAAACCAGGGTTTCTCCAATAAAAGTTCTGTCCCTTCCGAGGCTTGAGCTCTGCGGAGCTCATCTTCTTACTGGACTTATCAATAAAATCAAAATCTCTTTGCAGGAAAAGGATCTCAAGGTATTTGAACCTCGGAAATTTTGTCTTCCATCCCCTTTAAATCATGGAATCATGTTCGTTCTTCTTACAACCCAGCTGATGTTACATCTCGAGGAAGTTCACCATCTCTATTAGCGTTTAAAGAAATTTTATGGACGGGTCCACCGTGGCTTAGTAAACGATCGAGTGAATGGCCGGCATCGCGGTATAATTGCAAGACATTTCCATTGGTCAGTTGGAGGAAAGAAAATTAAAGAAAGTTCAGATATTCGTATCTAATTTAAACTCAAACAACATTCTTGAACAAATTATCTATAACTCTTCAAATTGGATCAAATCCGTGCGCGTAATAGCATACATTCTTCGTTTTATCGCAAACTATTTTCGCTTATCAAACTCCCGTAATAATCAAATTCACTGAAGAAATTTCAGAAGCAAAAATTCGTTTAATCAAAAGTAATCAGTGTTCATTGTTTGCCCTTGAAATAGATACCCTTAAAAAAGGAAAGGAGCTACCCTCGCGAAATAGACTAATATCATTAACTCCATTTCTTGATCGTTCGAATGTGCTTCGGTTTGGTGGACGATTACAGCACGCAGATCTTTCATATAGTGAGAAACATCCTATAAATTTGTGCAAATCGCATCCCATAACAGAACTTTTAGCGCAATATATACATAATCATTATTTGCATGCCGGTGTATCTCTTACAAAAATTCGTGGGGGCTAGACCCCATATCTAAGATGTAATTTCAGTTTATCAATATTAAATTAAAATACTGGTTACGAGTAGTTTTTTCTTCTGACTATGATTCGTTTTTTTTTTGTGGCTTATCATTTGGTTCCAGCAAAACAGAATGACAAAATATCCATGCCGGAATTTATATCAAAAAAAAGAGAAGCTTTTCCTTCCTAAATAGAAATAGCATAAAGTTACTATCGATAACAGAGGTTATTAGTATCAAGTTATAAAGATAATAGATGTCGTTAGTATCAACATAAAGTTATTCACAAACAAATCGCTAAAGGACATTACAAAATATATAAATACATAAATGAAACAATAAACGGACGAATCATACACAGAAAGGATTCATATTTATGTCAGGTTATAGCAACCAAATTTAATAGTTTAACAATCTAAGCATCTAATTCATTCACAAGACTATTATCTGAAAAATTTCAACTATTAATAAATTTGTTGGTGAGTTTTCACATTCTCTCTGAGATCATTTCGACAGTAACTCTTCTATGTAGGTATAAAGTAGAGTGATTAAAGAGAATATTCAACATCATTTTTAGAAATATTTTTTTTTTATAAATTTTCAGCTTATTTGTATGTGTCATACAATCTCCCCAAACTTAGCATTTAATATAAGTATTAGTAACTATAATGCCTGCAGAAAATGCTTTCTTTTATATAATTTGCACGACTTAGTATATATATGTAGCATTTGTAGACAGTGAGAGAGGAAGAAAGATTGGTGTAGTGGTTTGAAACGCAGGTGGTATCAAGTTTCAGTAAAGTCTAAAGGTGGCATCCAAATTACTGGGGAGTATTTCTTTCTTTATTATCGTTGCTTATGAATCACTATATTTCTGTCCATCCTCCTAATATCATCAACATGATCAAGTTGCATTTTCACACATAAGACTACCCTACTGCCAATGTTATGTCTTTGCAGTAGAGTTGCCATAAGCTTCCACAATTGATCGACTTTTTTTATTTATTACACATATTTCATGCGAAATGTGGGCGTCGTGGCGTAGTGGTTAGTGTGTCGGATCACTACGCAACAGATTCCAAGTTCGAATCCCAGAAAACACCAAAAAGTTTTTTCACGATCCCACCTCTCGCGAACGTCTGACAAACATCCGAGAGTATTGTTGTCACGAAAAAGCTTCTCAAAACAAATTGCCTTTCGGATACGGCACTAAACTGTAGGTCCCTTCCACTCATGTGAAAAATATAACGCACACAACATGAGTGGTTGCGAGAAGCTAGACCCTGGCACATAAAGAGCTGTTGCGCCAAATATTTATAAATTTTTTATTTATATCATGCGAAATAAATAGACGATTCTTGACATCAGGATTTTAAACGTGAACTTGCAGCGTGACAAGCGACTATACGACGGCCTCCCCTTTTTTATTACCACCTTCGAAAAAAGTACTGAAGTTTAATAGAATTAGAATACATCGCATGCCGAGCTGTGCAGGTTGGAGTACAAGTGGGGAATAGCAACCAACAGTCACCGAGAATAAAAGAGAAACGAACACTATCTAGGTTTCTCCAACCACTACATCAAAAAAGGTTTCTGCCCGGTAGTAGGGACCGAAAATCGAATCTGAGTGCACGAGATTTGAAAATTTATTAAAAAAAAAAAAAAAAAAAAATGCGGCAATGTCTAATTCGTCCGTAACTTTCTCCACACAACGAAAAACATGAATGAAAGGCATTATTACGTAATGAAATCAAAGTCAATCAGTCCAGCTAAACTTTTGTTCACACAAAACTTAACCCAAATAGGATGCCAATTTGATGCTAATCCAAAGCCCTATTTCGTACTACAGACATAAGCAGACCACAAACTCAGCTCTTATCATCTCCAATTAAATTCAAGAAACCAAATTTCTACCAAACTTTGACACATATCCTTACTCCCACATCTGGAGACACATTTTTATCCCACGTAACTTTTATTGATTTCAAAACTTTCTCACATAACTGTGTATTCGGGATATCTGCTTAACTTTTTTCCCTCACACGATCCAAGCCAATTATTCTTAAACTTATCTCCGACAAAACAGAGACGAAGAGTCTGCAAAGAACTTATCATCGTATCCACTTGGTCTGGGATTTACATATCTTCCTTATCTCCAACTCTCATTTCATTTTATCTGTGGGTATTACGATGTTTAAGCGAGTAGACGTCATTTGAATAACATACTTGCACTGATACTTGTAGTCTCTAGGATGAAAGATAAAAAGAATTTATGAACGTTTTCTAAACATTACCCCCTTTTACTAAAAAAATTTCTACCTCGAGGATATACGAATCCTATCTTCCCGCATTGATGGACGTTCATTGTTTCTGTTGAATGCATATTCCCAATTAAAAATTAATCATACAGTTGAATGCATCTAAAGGGTCTTCCGGTATATTTGTTCCCACTTGTTCTACATTAAGTATCCAAGATACTTATCTAAAAGGACCAATAATAAAATAAAGTGCACGACAGGGTCCCACGTCATTGCACCTACATACTCGTATGTATATGTTTTTATCTGAAAATCACGCTGATTTCAACTTTAAACAAAACCGATAAATTAAAGTTTTTTTTTTAAATCCGTTAAAAATACAAAAAATTAAAAAAATAATCTTCTACATCTTAAATATTGTTGAAATATTTATTTCGAACAAAATCGAACCAGTCATAGCTGAGAAATAGCAAATTTTCAAAAACCAACCTTTCGGCGAAAACCTGGTACGCCATCTATTGGCATATACCTACTGCAACTCAAATATTAAATTTGAACAAAATCAGCCATTAGAAAAGTACAATTCGGTTCTTGGAGAGCTGTAGCAGGAAGGTCAATTTAGGATTTCGATATTCGATTGGTTGGATTAGAGTCTGATCCCATTGTGGTACTATGTAGGTGAAATAATGATGACGGACGAATAAAGCAGCACTTACACAGTCAATCGATTGACATAAATCATGGTGTTTGTGTGGATTGATGCTACCCCTAACAAAGGTCAATCGATTGACGTCAAATTTATTATTTGTGAGTTTTCGTGGTATACGGATGTGCGATAAGTCAAACGAACGATTGTATTGCTTATATTGCTCTGGCACTTTGCATAAAGAGGAAAAAGAAACAAATGTCGAGAATTTGGATGAAGGAGTGGTTAAAAAAAGGAATCAGTTCACACATCAAAATCTTTTGAGTGAATTGAAAATATCTGCACGAGGCGATTAAAAATTTTTAATGAGAATGGATACCTCCACTTATGAGGAATTGCTTAAAATAATTTCTCCTTTGATTATGAAAAACAAAAAAATAAATACATTCATGCGTGAAACGATTTCCGTAAAACAACGGCTTTCTACAACTTTGCGATGTCTTGCCACAGGTGAGGATTTAAAACTTACAACCGCAATATGCTCGGTCTTCATCGTCACTCAATTTTGAGCTAGCTCCAGACATGTTTCCTCTTCCGCGACACAACACATACTCATAATGAAGTAATTAGGTCAATCCAACACACATCAATCAACATGACGCTGGTCATGAAAAATCAAAAATGTTTTGATTTTCGTCAATCAGACTTCGCCTAATGTATGTGACGCATACAGATACATTTTCACAAACACATGTAAGTGATTGATGTCAATCGATTGACCGTGTAAGGGCCGCTTAATGATATGGTTTTGGATGGCTTTGGTCGTCGTTAAGGCATAATTGAGTTGTTTGCTTATGTGATACTAACAGACCTGTAACGTAATTAAGTATTTTGTTGCCGAAGTACAACTTAAGTACAATTACCTCGTACTTATTTTTTTTTTAAATACAAGTACAATTCCTTGGTACTTTTACTTAAAAATTGCACGTACAAGTACCGGAAATTGTACTTGTACTTGCAATTCTTTCGAAGCACTTGAAAAACTGGTTATGTACTCAGATATTGACACAAATAGCGACGATCGCATGAAAAATAAATTTTCATTTAGAAGCGCTTCATTCAAACAACATTGGTGTAAAAGCTAATAATACCGTTTTGCCAACTGATAAGAACATCATTAAAAAATATGTTGCAGACACTGGTTATATATATATATCATATGATACATAACCAGTTTTTCAAGTGCTTCGAAGGAATTGCAAGTACAAGTATAATTCACGGTACTGGTACTTGTAATTTTTAAGTAAAAGTGCTTGTACTTAAAAAAAATAAGTACAAGGTAATTGTACTTGTACTTGTACTTAAATTTTACAGCTCTCGATACTAATGAAGTATGTCCTTATTTTTGTACCTGGTGCGACTTGTCCGTATTTGGATAAAGCACAGCCGCATTGCAAATCTGAAAAATAATAAACGTTAAGAGATAATTTTTTTTAGGGCAATTGGTACAATATCTACTTTCTAGCGTACTTCAAACTACTGACTGGCTGCAATGTCATACTGTGTGGAGCCGATAATGTCTTCAACTTTTAACTTTGTAAGCTGGAGGCTACTGCATACCTGATATAATACTACATAGTCCGATATTTTCGCTACTATAATGTTTTAACGAGATGATTTAAACTTAGAAAGCTGTACGCTATTAATAACCTGAATACTTTACACTGTTTCAATCTATGTATCTCAGGGAGACTACGAAGAAGAAGCAAAGAGTTAGCTGAGTAAGGATTGTGTTAGCATGTCTGTTGTCATCATCAAATAATATATAGAGAAATGTAAATCGATTAAGAGAGGAGTGACAGATATTCTAAACTTAAGATAGCCACACTAAATTCACCAACATCATCTCAATATGCTCTCACACCCTCAGGATAAAATGATGTCACCAAAGATTGATTTTATAATGCGAGAATAGGAAATAAACACATCTTTTGAACCATTTCGAGGTTAGGATATTCCAAGTTTTTGATCAACAAACTATTAACCCGTTCACATTGGATATTCGCGCTTTCTGAGCGGTCATTATACATATGTAGATTCGGACTACACCTAGTTATTGCCAATATATGTACATATTATAACATCATCAAAGAAAGTGAAAAAGTTCACTTTCTATCTGATCGTATGTATGGTTGATTGCATCATACACGTCTGGATGAATTTTCTTCAAACTTCATACGCAGAATCATTAAGGCCACAATTGGAGGCGAAATTGGAATTTCCTTTCTTACCCCAAAATTAACGGTACTTTACAAATGGCCGATTTTGAAAAAAATCGATTTTCTCGAAAACGGCTCTATCGATTTTATTTCAATTTAATATTTGAGTTACAGAGGACATATGCTAACAGATGGCGAATTTTAATCTACAGACACCACGAATGGGAGTTTGAAGAAAATGCGTCCTGCTGCGAGACAAACTTTTTTTAGATTCTCCATTTTTCATTAAACCAATACTTGCCCTTACGCTGCAAGGTGCAAGTAAAATACATATATAAATATTTTTATGCTAACAGCTTATATAGGGCCTGGCCTAACTTCTCGCACATGCTGTGCGGTGCACGAATGGTAATGATCTACAGTTTTGTGCCGTTTCCGAAGGGCAGTTTTTTTTCGATAGATAGAAGCTTCTCGTGAGAGTTTTATGTTTGTCAGATGCTCACAAGAGGTGATGCCCTGAAAATTTGTTTTCTTGTTTGTTTTGTTTCATTCTGGTACTTTAGCCTTATGTTTAATGCTCAATGATTGTGCACTTAATCACTGAGTCACGATACCCACTACAGAAGAGACTAAGACCTGTAGTAGAATCACATTCTATGCTGATAATTTGGAAAAAATACATATTGTGATCATACAGAGAAGAAATTTAAGTCTCGCTGCTGATTTATACCCGTATTTGCCCATGTTTCGCACACGGTGTTACTTAAGTATAACTACGAATTCCTATTCCAAGTACACAACCCTTGGTATCGTTTTACGTATACGTAAACAATAAGTAGGTTTGCAGCACGCACACATATGGCTGTGTTGGTGAAGAATTGACTGAGTAGGAAACTGAAAAACCTCGGCAACCAGCATGCCCGTTCTCCAGTAACTTATCACGAATATTTCGCAAACCGATCAGCAAAATATAGACCAAGTGCGGACTGCAATTGAAATATGTGTACATTAGCAGCGATACGCTACAATCTGGTGGCTTAAGGTCAGGTTTATCTCTATAGCTTAGAACTAGATTTCGGAGTAAAGGGGATCACTCCTGAGAGTTTTAATAGTTTGAAATAGTTTACCGCCTCCTCCAACCGCTCACTCATCACTAATTAAGTCAAACTAATCTGTGGTCGGTCATTCTTAGGGAACAAGAGTAGTGAGAGTTTATTAGCAGATTTAACAATTCACCTTCAGGTTCACTAGGAAACTTGACAATGTATTTGCCTAACAATTTTGAGACCCATGTCTAACCATTGCCACCACCTCCCTAGTGTAGTAGTAAATGTAAATAATGTCACTCTCTTTAATCAAAGTTATACCCCTTATTATAATTGTAAATAATCATCCAGATTACTCATACATCATTAAAAAGCTGACAATTATTTAATACAATTTTTTAGAAAAAGATAAATTGAAATAAAACATTCGATATTCCTCTAATGAGTTATCCAAATGTTTGCAGCGACTAGGGCTCTCCACTATAGGCACAAAGAACGTGTTGGTAACGAGGTAGATGACAATGAGTATGTAGCGGAACAAAGGGAACGAGGTAATGGGAGTTTCGAACGATCGGATGTTTGCGTGAGTGATCCGTGTGCAGCAAAGGAGATGGAATTATACAAAAGGGAAATCGAATTGCTACGGCGGAAAAAAAGAATTGTTACGGCGGAAGAATTATTACCAAATAAGGGAACAAAGCTCAACAGTGGCCGCACTTAAACCCGAATTATTTGGAAGAGGAAGTTGACAACCTAGTGTCACATCTGGGGAGATGTTTGGCTCGAAGGAAAACAAGCTGAGGAAAAAGTTCGAAGTCTGCAAGTGGAGAGTGGCCGAAACCTCCGCAAAATATTTCAAATATTTCAACGACAATATAAGGCTGTACTTGCATATTCAGTGTATCAAAATCAATGCACAGCTTATTCAAGCGCTAGGGAAGATTATCCAGAAGAAGCAGAAAGAAAAACCGAAGACTTTGCAGCCAGTGTCGACAACAGTCACTGCCGGGAGACAAGCAGCGAGTTACACGTGCTACAACTGCAAGTCTGTCGGCCATTTTGCGTCCGATTATAGAAAGTCAAAGCGGGAGTATGAAACCTGCCATTCTTCCAGGTCTCTAGGGTATCGAGCTTCAGCGTGTCCAGACAAGAAAAATGTACTCCTATCGGTCGAGGAAAATTCTGAGGATTATGCAAGATATTTACACATGTATGTTTTTGTGTGAGGGTGAAAATAATATTAATTTTGTTTCTACTGACTGTTTCCTTTTATGGTATTAATAAAAGTAAACTCAACATTTTCGAAAAAAATTGGTGTTGTGTTAATTGGAATAATTGCGAAATTCGGGTTGAGATGTTTGTGGTTCATGGTGTAATTTTGGGAAGACATTTTTTTGAGAGCCGGTAATTTTAAATTTATTTCTGCATTTGAAAAAACTAAAAACGATTGTGTTACTGTTCAAAATGATAACATTAATTTTGAAAATTCTCTATTGATTATTGAGTATGAATCAAACGATTTTTAAGCTGAAGTTATTAATATTGTCAGAAGCTGGGATAAAACTTATTCTGTGAATAACTATTTCCGTGGTGTGAAATTGCACAAACAAAAAAAAAAAAAAAAAAAAAAAAACGATTTCTGTGTTGAGTTAATTAGTTGCGCAAAATGGGTCGCAAATTGGGAAAACTAACTATAACTCAACTAAAGGCAGAACTCAGTAAGCGGAACCTCGACACAACTGGGGGAAAAGATGCCCTGCTGATTCGTCTGGAAGAAGCAGTAAAGCAGGAAGGTGAAAATCCGCACGACGTAGAGTTTGACGTGGAAGAGGAACCAGCAAGTACAGCAGCCGACCCGGGTATAACAAGTCTGCTCCTGCAACTTAAGTTAGTCATGGACGAACAAAAGAAAGCAATAGAAGATCAAAGTCATAAGCTCGATGACCAAAGGAATTCTCTAGAACTTAAGTTGGATGAACAAAAGAAAGCAATGGATGAACAAAAGAAAGCAATGGACGAACAAAAGAAAGCAATGGACGAACAAAAGAATTCTCTAGAACTTAAGATGGACGAACAAAAGAATTCTCTAGATGCTCTGGAAAGTAAACTTGATGAGCAAAACAAGAACTTGGAATCCAAATTCGAAGTGATCGAAGAGAAAATCGAGAAGGTCGAGACGCAACTCGAAAAAGTCGAAATTAGATTCGATGAAAATTTTGAGAAACATGAAACTCAGTTCGGGAAGATAGAGACTCAGTTTGAAAAAGTAGAAAAGCAAGTCGAAAATCTTGCTAAGGAGCTCAGCAACGTGAAGAGTACGTGGCGGACCTTAGGGAAAGGCTTAGGGACATACACCAAAGGACCAGAAGCCAGATTAAGATGACGAGCGACCGCATGAAGACCAGGTATGATGCCAAGGCAACAACGTCAGGATTCCAGGAAGGAGATCTGGTGTGGCTGTATAATCCCCATCGCCAAAAGGGGAAATCACCTAAGTTACAGCGGAACTGGGAAGGTCCCTACAGAATAGTAACCCGCATCAACGATGTTGTCTACCGCATCCAGCGAGGACCAAGGGCCAAAATGAAAGTGGTTCATGTGGACCGACTGAGTCGATACAATGGCCGAAATGAGGATGCACTTGTTCGGGACGAACACGTCTAAGAGGGGGGCAGTGTAGCATAATAATAACTACGCCCCCTAAAAATATGATGCAACAAATTCCGAAGTGACTTTCCATTCTGGCAGAATTTTGGTTCAAACTGTCCTTTCATTCGAGGTTCGTGTCTGGGACGAAGTCTCCACAGCTCATGTCAACGAAAGAGACGAATAATATTAGGGATAAAAGGGGATTATAACTGCAAGAATTATTTCTCTTGTTCCAGTGGTCGAAGAATTTGCTAGAAGTTTCTGGCTATCAGAAACTTCTGCTATATAAGGACAGATGGCGATCAAAAAAAGACACAGTTGGTTTAGAACCGTGGCGAAGAGATTGGAAAAGTGATAATGGGCGAAGTTGTAATTTGGTGATAAATTGAAAGTTGAGAGTAAACAAGAAAAAGTAATTAGTTTGGATTTGTGAATTAAGTAATTGAAAGGAGATAAAGTGATTTGAGAGGAAAGAGACCTTGTAAGAAAAGAATTTGCAAAGAATAGTATAGTGTGAACTTGAATTGTTCTATAGACTAGAAAATAAAGAAATAAATTTCACAGAATATCGTTTTATCTACTCGAGTCGTAGCTCGCATGTTACAATATACATATGTAGATGTAAGATGTAAGTTTTGCAACAAAGCAACCTCATCGTCCCACCGAACCAGTGGTGAAAACATAAATAAAACTGACTTTATATAATGTAAGGCCCTTTTACGGTCCATCTCATAGGTTGAACTGAACAAACTGCTAGATGAATACTTGGTAGAAGGATACATCAGGGCGAGGGAAATGTCAAAGTTTATATCCTCTATAGTATTGGTCAAAAAGAAATCAGGAGAGTTAAAAAAGGGTGTAGATTGTCGAACCCTAAAAAAAGTTACAGCGAAAGATAGTTATAATACCTCTTTAACAGGCGAAGTTAGACGAAGTTAGATTTGTAAAACGGATTTTTCCATGTATACATGCACGAGGACTTAGTAAAATATACATCGTTCATTAAACCAATAGGGCAGTATGCGTTTTTGCGAATGCCGTTCGGGGTAAGAGGCATGTTAACAAGATATTTGCTTATTTGATTGTTTTAAAATTTAGAAAATGCCATTCGAGGTAAGAAATGCCCCCTCTACTTTTCAGAGGCATGTTAACAAGATATTTGCTGATATGATTGTTTTATTCTTGCTGCAATTTTATTTTTGCTACATATTATATTTGCTACACTAAATTACTTAAGTTGAATGATAAGCTCACAGCACATCTGAGTCTAACCTCAGAGTTAATATTAAAACCAAAAATCGAACAACAAGGACGCTTTCCCCCCATCAAATCCGATGCGGATTAGGAATTTCGTTTTATTTCCGTAAACACATCCGGGAAAGAAAAGTGCTACGAAGCGAACTGGAATGTGATGCAAAAAGGACTTTACATTTTTTTTTTCTCTATCCTGTACGTGTTAACTTGATGCCGGATCATATTTTTCTATTCTTCTTCTTCTCGAATTCAATTGGGAAATGCCAAGGGATTTTAGATTTTATGAGGTGGATGCAATACGACTGGAAGTGAAGGACTACATTGCATTCTGCAAGGATAATAGCCTGTGGGACCTAGTTTCGCCCAGATGATATCTGCAAAAGTACCCGATATCTGAAATACTCGATGGCCGATTGAATATATCCAGGCGATAGTTATATTGTCTGCAGTGACTTCAAAGAATAAATTTATTCGACCAAATTGACAGGCTTGGATGGTTTTACTTTTAATATTACGGAAAATTGAATCTCTAAAATCTGCTGTGTAGTACAGATACATTGAAAGTTAATATAATCCTTGCCGCACCTGTGTTTTCAAAAATGTTCAACTAAACTCATTAAAATGATATAAACGAATACATTTGTTCTATAATCCTTTCTGTTGGTAAAGATACAAAATTACAAAGCAACAAAGATTGACTGTTGTTGACCTTCAACAACGAACGGATGGATTGACGGTCTAAAACACCCTCCAGGGAATGGGAAATGGTAAATATCCTCTCTAGCTTACACTAAATATTCACATATATATATATGATATTATTATTCTTTACTTCTTCTACTGGAATGTCATTATCCATAAGAGGAGGGAGGATAGAAAATCTTACATAGTTTCGTGTATTTGACGGTTGATTGCGGAATATGCTGGCAGAAACTCGAGGGGCTAACATTTTGTTGTACAACAAAATCTATTTATCAAAATTTAAGGAATAGAGGGAGACTCACCGAAATGGATTTTTATGACTAAATGAAAACAAATGTTAACTTTTGTAATGCGGGCAAGTCCGAGCAAAGGCGATTTAAAGAGCCGAATGTAGAGGAGAAGAGAAATATGAGTACAAAAGGACTTTCGGGATTGTGGTGTGTTGAAAAAGTAAATTGTTACATGTCTCTCGAATAGGTATCTGTTCCGTATTGTGGTCATAAATTGATTAAGATACAAATATACAGAATGGTTTCATTAAGGGTCATTGGAGAGGAAAATCCAAATTCGATTGTATTTAAAAAATAAATAGTACTCATACACCATAGAAACCGGTCTTGATTTAGAGCAAACCATTTTTTTCGGAAATCATAGAGAAAAGTCTGAAAGTTATGTGGCGGAAATGACATTATTATTATGATGTAAGAACTTTGGAGAGATTAGGATTATGAGAAATTTTTTGTATAATTTTTCAGAAAATCAATGAAAATATGATAGGGATGGTAAGTTGCTTAAGACATCGCTATCATTAGTCATCCGGGGTTATTCAAAATTTAAAATGGGAACTTGATTTAAGTGTATGTCGCAAGTCCAAATTATAACAATGTACGCATTTCATTCGCTAATGCTTAAGTTTCAAGGTACTTACTTAGAAACGAGACATCGGTCTTACAAAAGAGCACTTAATAGTCATTTAAAAGAGTTTTCTTTAGGGGCAGTTATCTATATATATAAAACTCAATGTATGCTATGGACTCCGAAACTACCGAAATTAATTGAGCTATGAAATATTTATTTCACATGAAATAAATAAAAAAGTCAATCAATTGCGAAAGATAAGTCAACTCTACTACGAAGGCATAACACTGGCAGTAGGGTAGTCATATGACTGAAAATGCAACTTAATCGTGATATCAGGAGGACGGAAAAAAATACTGCGAATCATAAGCAATGACAATAAAAGCATAACAAAAATGCTCCCCAGTTATCTGGACGCTAACCTAAGAGTTTACAGAAACTTAATACCACCTGAGTTTCAAACCACTACACCAAATCTTTCTTTCTATCTCTCTCTCTGTACCAAGGTATAAGCACAGATAATAAACTACCCAGATGTCTCATTTATATGGGAAAAAGTGATATATGATGATAGTGAAAACGAAATTCACTGAAAAAAAGGTTTTTAAAAAGCTTAAACTTCTTATAAAAGGGGAAAAAAAATCAGAACACAGAACATTTGTTTTTTTTGCTCACTTTTTAGTCCATCGTGTCACTCACACATACCCTTGTTTACCTTCACTGCAAAAAAAAAACCATGAAAATATTTTGTGCGACTGCGGTCACGGAGTTCTGATGCCGACACGTTGGTAGGATGGATATGGAGTATCGGTATAGATCGTATACATATATGTGCAAATGGTTGGGTTTATGTTGTGTGCTTGTTATTTTGTCTGTATGTATGTACCTCATTTTCAGCACTTGATTGAATAAATAAAAACTCTGTAAACTTTCTGGACACAAATTTGCTCTGAAAATGGGTATGAATATGAGTTTTGCATACTGCATTTTATATTTATGCCCTTATAATAACTAATCACTGCTCTTGGCCTACTTAAGTGAAGGTGACTATCTTCGAAATTATTATAAAAAAACTAATTAACTTAACAAAATAATCATTAACTTAAATTAGGTTAGTATTAAATTGCAGTTAAACCACCTTGAACCAATTCGGTATATTTGTTGCCTTTACGAGTATATATTCTTTGATTATATTTTCTTTTAAGTTAGATGCAAAAGGTAGTTTTCGAAAGTATAGTAAATCCTGCTAATCGGGGCACTCTATAACCGGACACATCCTATTCGGACCGCACGTTATGCATTCCCTGCTATTTTTCATACAAATTTCCCTCTATAATCGGGACACCTGCTAATTGGACCATGGACCACTAAAATAACATGCGTTGCTTAATGTATTTACCTGTCTAAGCGTAGAGAATACGAAATATGTATGTGGGATTTGTCGAGTTTTACGTGGCTCGTGATTTCCCTAATTTTAGTTTTCGTTACTTGGTAAATGAAACAATTTTAATTTTTTATGTTGGTTATAAGCAGAGGTTCTTCAGTCAGTGCAATTGATTTGTTAAAAGTGATTGTTTTTGATTTTCAATAAAGTGATACGTTTTTAAAAAAGTTAAAGCAAAATGAGTAAATGATGTAAATGAGTTGGCTTGATCTGGAAAAAAAGGTTGAAGTTATAAAGTGTTTCGAAGATGAACATTTATCTCAGAGAGATCTTGCAAAGAAATTTAATTGCAGCAAATCGCAAATCCAAAGAACTTTGAGCGTGAAGGAGAACATCAAATTGTCATTTGAAAAATTTGTTGGCTTGAAAAGAAAACGTATTAAATCATGTGTATCTTTTGCCGAAATTGATGCTTTGACATTCAAAAGGTTTTGCTTACCTAAACAAAAGATTGTGCCAATATCTGGTACAATTCTCCAAGCAAAAGCACTGGCTATAGTAACAAATCTTAAAATTGAAAATTTGACTGCTTCTAATGGATGGCTTGAGGAATTTAAGAAGCGACAAAACATTGTGTTTAAAATTCTAAGTGGAGACGGCGTGGATGTTGATATTGCTATTTGCGATGATTTAAAAAAAAATTTTGAAAACCATCTGTAAAGGTTATGACCCAAAAAACATTTTCAACTTGGATGAAACCGCGCTATTTTTTAAACCAACACTTTCAAAGTCACTCCAATTCAAAAATGAAAGATGCAGTGGTGGCAAGCTTTCAAAGGAAAGTTTGACAGTAGCATTGTTTGCAGCGCAGTCGGAGAAAAAGAACCAGTAATGGTCATTAGTAAGTTAATTTTGTGTGATCAATTTGTATAACTTTAGTTAGCGAACGTGTTCCTTAACCAACAGGAAGAGCTGCTAAATCCAGAGCTTTTAAAAATATAAACATCTAAAAAGTATTGGGAATAACCTGGAGGAACAACAAGAAGGCTTGGATGAACTCCACTTTGTTTCAAGACTGGCTAACCATTTTTGACAAAAAAAATTCAAAAGCAAAATCGGAAGGTTCTCCTTTTTGCAGTCACATGTTGTAAGTGGATTAAAAAACATCGAGCTGAAGTTTTTTCCTGCAAATATAACTTCACATCTACAGTCACTTGATCAAGGCATCATAAAAAGTTTGAAGTCCGATTATAGAAAATATCTTATACAGCACTTGATTTTATGCATAGACCAATAACATATCGGAGTTATCAGCTAAAAAATGCATGGGAAGACGTTACTCCAATAACGATTTCAAATTGTTTTAAAAAATATGGGTTTTTCGAGGAAGAGGTCAACAATGTGGTTGCTGAGGAGATAATACCCGAACCTGCGGTGCCAGAAGATTTCTTGACTATGGACGATAATGTTGCGACATCTAATAACTTTTTTAAACTCCATTCAGCCAGCACCTTCTGATACTGATGAGGGACATACCTCTGCCGATTCTTCTTCAGAGGGAGAAATTTAAGCAGTTCCAGGTCCTTCAAGATCTCTCTCATACAAAGAGGCCTTTTCGCATCTAAACATTTTGAATGATTTTTCATGCGAAAATGGATTGGACGAAATATGGGCATGTTTAAACAGTTCTTCTCAAAAATTATTGACAAGTTTCAAGGATACAACTGTGGTTCAGAAAAAAATTATTAAATTAATAATTTTTTTTTTTTTCTAAGACAGATTAAAATGTAAAAAAATGCACATATATATGTACATATGTACATATTTACCTAATACGAAAAACGACCAAACAGTCGGCTTCGTGCGGGCGAAAATAAATGGGATCCATTTTTATAGCTGCTATGCCCGACCCAGTTTGACGGCCAGCGAGTACCAACTAATGCTGGATAATCTAACCACGGATGCGCTCCAGAGAGCCCCAGTGGTTATAGGAGGAGACTTCAACGCGTGGGCAACAGAATGGGGCAGCAGGCTCACCAACACCAGAGGACAGGTCTTATTGGAGACATTCGCTCCCCTAGCGATAGGCATTGCTAATAAGGGCCGGACAAATACTTACCGGAAGGCTGGAGTAGGGTCCATTATTGACATCACCTTTGCGAGCAACTCCATCCTGAAAACCATAAAGTGGAGGGTCAGTGAGGAATATTCACACAGCGACCATCAGGTGATAATACTGGAAATAAAAGGGAAAAAACCAGTCCAGCTCCCAAAACTTACTGGCCCAAAATGGAATGACAGATCTTTCGATAAGGATGCATTCGAAGAGATGTTGAACGGTGATCAAGCTCCAAGCGGAACAGCGGAGACCCTCGCTCACCACCTCACAGGCACCATCACCACAGCGTGCGACGCATCAATGCCTAGGAGAGCAAACACCAGGAACACATCACCGTGTTACTGGTGGAACGAGGAAATATTCGAACTCCGGGCAAAATGTCTGCAAGCCCGGCGTAAAGTCCAACGATCAAGAAGGAGGGCGGATTTCCAACAATGCCTGGACACCCTTAGACTGGCGAGACGTAGCTTAAATAGAGCCATTAAGGAAAGCAAAACTGCATGCTTTAAACGTCTCTGTCAAGAAGCCGACATCAACCCATGGGGCTCGGCATACAGAATGGTGATGACAAAATTAAAGGGCTATAGGACTCCTCAAATAACATGTCCGATAATGCTGAGATCCATAGTAGAGTACCTCTTCCCTCAAAGGCCTGCTGCTATGTGCAATATTATACGAGAAGTCAATCCAGAAGATATTCCTTTAATTACTCACGAGGAACTGCTAAGGGCATGCAGCAAGATAGGTGACAACAAGGCTCCGGGACCCGACGGCATCCCGAACAAGGCAGTAAAGGCAGCTGTAACAAAAAGACCAGACCTCTTCATAACAACAATGAAGCAGTGCCTTGAAGAAGGAACCTTTCCCGAAAAATGGAAAACGCAGCATTTGGTCCTACTGCCAAAAGGAAAGAAGCCCCCAGGAGAACCATCATCCTATCGCCCAATATGCCTATTAGACACCATGGGAAAGATCCTCGAGAAGATAATCTATAATAGATTACTCGCAGTAGTAGAAGAGAAAGGAGCCCTCTCAGATCACCAATTTGGCTTCAGAAGAGCACGATCTACTGTTGATGCCATAAGAGCGGTAGTCGATATCGCCAAAGGTGCCATCGAAGGAGAAAGATGGCTCTACGGCACAAAGGAGTATTGTGCAGTAGTAATGCTGGACATTAAAAACGCATTTAACTCTGCGAACTGGTCGTTTATTAGAAGGTCACTTGCCAGGATGGATACGCCATATTACCTGCTACGGATAGTGACGAACTACTTCAACAACAGAAAGCTGAGGTACAATACCGATGAAGGCGTAAAATACTACAACGTAACTGCGGGAGTTCCACAGGGATCGGTTTTAGGGCCACTATTGTGGAACATCATGTACGACGGAGTACTACGATTAGCGTTACCTGGGGGAGTAACGATAATTGGATTCGCCGATGACATTGCAGTCGTGACAGTAGCTAAACAGATCCGTGCAGTAGAATCAGCTACAAATGAAGCAATTGCCCGGATAAAAGATTGGCTAGTATCCGCCGGACTAGAACTAGCTGACCATAAAACAGAAGCTGTTCTTATAACCAGCCGGAAAACTGTCGAATTTGCCAACTTTCAGGTTGGTAACCAAACCATCAGGTCGAAAGAGGCAATTAAATACCTTGGAGTAATGCTGGACAACAGGCTACGGTTTAAAACGCATGTTGATTTTGTTACCAAAAAAGCATCGCAAATGCAGGGAGCTCTCTCGCGTATCATGCCTAACATCGGTGGACCTGGATACGCTAGAAGGATTCTACTCTCTAGAGTTATCACCTCAGTTCTGTTATATGCCGCCCCAGTCTGGGCGGAGGCACTGAGGACGAAGGAGACCAAAAGGAAACTATCGTCATCATACAGACTCTGTGCGCTACGGACAATCAGCGGCTTTCAAACCATCTCTGATGAAGCTGCATTTGTCATAGCTGGAATGGTCCCCATCGATATTCTCGCAGATGAAATGCTGAGGATATATAACAGAAGAACATTGAGTCATCACGACGCCACTGGTATCAAGGTGATAAAAATTGAAGAAAGGGCAGCGTCAGCAGCTATGTGGCAAGCTCGTTGGGCTAATACAACAAAAGGCAGATGGACATACAAACTTATACCGACAATCCAAGATTGGATAAGTCGAAAGCATGGAGACTGCAACTACCATCTAACGCAGTTCCTGTCTGGCCACGGTGGCTACCGCAAATATCTACACCGATTCGGACACGACAACTCACCATCCTGCCCGGAATGCCCAGGTGAAGATGAGGATACGGAGCACGCAGTGTTTTACTGCACACGTTTCACGGCATGGAGAATTACTCTGCCAAGTCCGTCATTACTCCTCGACCATATGTTACGGTTGGAAGAAAATTGGATGGCAATATGTTCTTTCGTAACAACTCTACAAAAAGAGTTGCGGAGAATAGAAAAGCTAAGAAGAGCAGCAGAAGCAACAGAAGCATCAGAAGCAGCAATACAAGAAGCATAGCATGAATTGCTAACCAGCTCCGCGAAGTAATACCTAACGGCAGTCCCGCGGGGAGAGTGGTTGAAGTGTGTAGGGTGTGTGTTTAGTACGTAGGCGTATTCCTGGCATCGAGTACTCAGGTTTGCGAATCGTGCATGCTAGTAGCACTCGGGCTACTAGTATCTATGAAGATTACACATCCCTGGCGTAATCCAAAAAAAAAAAAAAACCTAATATGAAAAAAATAATAAATGTGCAATGTAACTATGTACATATGTACATTAGCAAAATTTGTTTAACAAAAAAATTACATATTAAAACAATTCCCTCTCTTTTAATTCTTAATCAAAGTTAAATTCAAATATATTTTCTGGAAATCTATATTTATATAACGACTGGCAGTCGTTTTTTTTATGTACATATACATCCGTAAAATACTTCACTCTTAACGGACAGGTATGCATGAGGGAAAAATCTTTGTAAGTGGACCGGTCCAATTAAAAAGGAACCTCTACAATGGAACCACCTCCTAATCGGACCACTTTTCTTCTGGTGGTCCAATTTGTCAGGTTTTACTGTATTCAGAAAATATTAAAAATATTTATTTTGAAAATATTTTTATTGAAAATATTTTTCCGAAGGCCATAAGAGAACCGTATTTTCTTTTGAATTTTCATATTCTTTTAATTTTATCAATACTTCCGTTAGATCGAAATTCTGTTTGTCCTTTGATATTTCTTCAGCACAATTTTCACAGATTTTGTTCATTTTTTTATTGTTTTAAAGATGCAGTATCCGGTAAAGTATCTTGTAGCAAGGTCGTTGACCTGCGGTACCTTGACTGATATTGGGTCTTCATCTGGTGGATTAACTATATTGTTCGTATTCATGTTATATTGCAGACATTCCTCATTCTTAGGAATGTCATGATTTTGTGATAGCTCTTGGGTAAGTATTATTTGTTCTTCTATATCACTCTGCAAAATAGCATTCCAATCTGAATCGTTTTCTTCGCAGTGGGAACATTTCGATTTGAATAAAATTTTTATCGATATAACTTTGGCTAGCAGCGAGTTAAATTAGGAAACACTTGGATTACTTTTATTAATATTCCGCGCTCCTAACTTATCTTGATTAAATTTATTTACATAAATGTAATATAAATCATTATGATCCATGAATAATGTGTCTCTTATTCTTAAATTTATTATTAAATTGCTTGCTATAGTTAAGGCCAAGCCTTTGAAACAAAATGATCTATTTCTTGCGTTTGTGGGTTCGATGTTTAATATATAATCCTTCATTTCTTGAAGTTAAAGTTTTTTTAATTTAGATTAAGTTTACTATATAAACTACGATTTGTGGGTCCTTGATCACGGCAACTAGCTCTAACGATTAGTTTCAGCTCCGCGCATATATCAAGACTATTATATACCTCAATCTCAAGTTGTTTCATAGGTATAATGCTTGGACAAACGACATGATATAAAACTTGCTTAAAATTTTCGCATACACTCCGAATCATAAAAACGCACACAGACTTAGCGCATATATTAGATCTTTGATTCTTTCCGTAATCAACAAAACCTTCAATTTCATCTTTGAATTTATTGTAGGTTAGATTCGTCTGAAGGCTCATCTCATCAAATATAATCACGAATTCTTTTTCTTTTGGTGATAATGTCGAAGTTATTTTCTTTATTTCCTCTAGAACATTTCTATTTATTCCAGTTGACAGATTTTTAATCTTAATCCACCTATGTAATGAAGACGGATGCGGCAAGTGTAGTCCAAGCTGATCCCATAAAAAGTTGTATCCGGAAGACGAACGGAAAAAAAATGCACTGCGAAATCCACTTCTCCTCTTCGGTGTATTTTTTTGTACTCTTAGATAGAATGAGCTTCTGTTCCTTTTTCAGGAAATTTAAATAATTTTCCATCATCTTTTCATTTTTTAGTATATGTATGTAATATATATGTATGTTAGTAATTAACCTGAAAATCTAAATGATTGATATGCATCTTCACGCCCCTTCCCGCGTATCCCTTTACACTTCCTCACCTCGTTCGTTTGCATGTCACAACACACGATTAGAAAAAGAACTTTTCCCACACGAGCGAACGGAGTGACTAAAAAGAAAAAGCTTTATTTGTTGTACTTATTCTGAAAGCTCTTTGTCTGCTACCACGTTGTCTGCCACGATAAAAATATGCTTCATTTTTTTTATATGGGCGTGCGACATCTGGGTAGTTTATTATCTGTGGTATAAGGGTATTCAATCCCCTTTGGCGCAAATTATAAAAAGAAGAAAAAAAAAAAAAAACTCAAATTTTCCAGGCAATTTTCGGTATTGGCCCGAGAGTGTTTCTGTTTGGTCAAAATCGGTATAGCAGTTTGACATGAAAAATCATGTATTTCTGTTTGTTAGATGCAGCAACGCACGCCGGGTACCCGCTAGTAGATAAAAAAAATAACGAGCCAGAAATGTATGTGTTATGAACAGTACTTCATATATTGATTGCGACTGAAAATAGCAACACATGCCAAAAGTTCGTATGGAGAATATAATTCCCTTTGGAACTAATTGGGTTGTGTCGCAATGAAATTAAGGAATAACTGCATCAATCTCTAGGAAGTCACCTACACATTGAAGATTTAAGAAAGCGAATTTGAAATGAGCAGCATATGGAAGCGAGTACATTGTTAAAGATTTGTTCACAATTTCGAACATTTTAGTCTCAGTAAAAACGTTTTAATACATTAGATATATGCGTGAATATGTACATTCTATGAAAAAGTGGAACGTCGGGTTAACCGTAAATATTGGACATATGCCATCCATAAGTCTTCTGTAGATCTTTTTTCTCCTCTACAACTTGATCAAACACAATTTCTTTCTATTTCTATGATTATTTCGAAGGAAAATTTATTTTGTTGAAATAGTGTGATCACCTTTCACCAATAACCTCATTTAGGTTTTGTTAGTTATTCAATATTCATCCACTGCAAGCCGCTGCTTAATGCAACTTTTGCTAAACACGTCTAAGAGATGGCTTAATAGAACAGAGAATTCTTTTCTGAACATGATTAGTAGTTTGAAAGTCTTTAACGAACCGATATTCTGAAACGCAGATGCCACAATTGTTATTATTATTATTTTTTATGATATTTTGCAAAACTGTATTCGCAATGGTAAGACCTACGATCTAAGAAACAGACAGAGCACTTTTTTTTGATGATCGTTATCTCATACCATAATAGCTGTGTGCATTTCCGTTTGGATGTTAGACGTGTTGCTAATAAAGATACATACGGTGTTCTGTTTGGCTACGTTTAATTAGACTTTTTGAAAGCAATCACAATTTCTGATAGTGCACTCCTTCACAGGTAGAAACCAATTTCCATTGTTCCTTAGGTATCAAATCACACTTCTCGAAAAATATCCTAAAGAGCTCCTCTTTGGTGGAAAAGTGAAGGCCTTTCAGGAGCATTTTAATTAAGAGTTACAAACAACTCAGAAGGACATAGATCTGGACTGAATGAAAAGTGAGCTAACCAGCTGCTAAAATAGTCTGTAGCGATCACTGCTCTAGATGAGGGTACATTATCGTTGTATAAGTGCAAAGAGCGTACCGCAGATTGTGAGGGCTTCCACCAACTGAGGAATACACCTTTTCAAGCATAATTGCCTCAACCAATTTTCATTCTAAATTCAAAATTAACGGTACTTTACTTAGGACCAATTTTGCAAAAACATGATTTTTTCAAAAACGGCTCTAAAGATTTCTATAAAAAACATAGTATGTGTATATATATATGTATATGATATTTGAGGTAATATGGATGTTTGCAATAAGGCTGCGTCCAAAATTGAATAATGGTACCCTACTTGAAGCAGGACAAGTGTAGACATTTTCAAAATCCGTCCGCTGACACGCCCTTTTATAATTATTTTTACTAGAAATGGAAAAATATCGCCTTAAGAAAATATGAACACGTTCGTATTCCCTACAATTCGTCCATATATTATATAATGCCACGCCCACTTTTTGGGGCCATTTTATTAACAAATTTCAACAGAATCCTTGACCTTCGGTTACAAATCACTCCCACTCTCATCTAAGAAAAAGTCTTAGCCACAAATTACGTAGTAGAATATCTTAAAAATCAAGAGAATATCTTCGGAGCATAAAAATTTCATTGCATTCGATTCAAATGGCTCATAACGCCACGTCCAATTAATTAGGGATTTGAGGGATCATAAGATCCATTCCAGATAAATTGTTACTTTTCTGCATGTTTTTACGAGTAATTTATCAGCATGTGTGATTTTATTAATAATGACATAGAAATCTAAAACACTTTAGGAAAATTTTAAAAAATAAATTCAAATTAGTGTGACTCGCAAATAATGAGAAAGTTTCGTTCGACCCAGTCCTACACTTTATTTTTAAATATTCTCCACCACTTAGAACTGTGTTCTCTGAAGTTTATAAAACCCAGTGATGGAGTGAAGGGAAACAAAAAACTGAGCAATAAAAGACACACTCGTAAGATATAACAAATAGACAAAACCATCAAATTTTTTGTCACGTACTTGCAGTGGCAGCCATTGGTAATAAATATAGGTAGCTTTATTAAAGATGAAAACAAAAAGGTTTTACAGGCCCGCTTTACAATTTCTAGATGACGTGCAATGATCATCTGTAGCTTAAAACACTTTTTTAATTAATAGTGTATGTCTACAATATTTAATTTGTTAAAAAAACTGCCTGTATTTTGGATGACTACAGAGAGCAGGAACTCTAGGAGTGCATGTAATCATAGAAAAAATTGGAAGTTGCGTCTTAGTTAATGAAGCTTTAATCGACTATCATCGACATGCCTATCCAATACTAAGTTATATATTTTCATGTAGGGAGACGTACATGAAAGTATTTCTAATTTTATTAAATGTAGAGAAAAGAAGACAATAGACCAGATAAAGTTTTTCTTTAAGGATCTATTGCCGGTCTACGGAATAACCATAAATATTTAGCTAAATATCTGACAGATAAACTTTTTCTGTTAGATAAAGAAATTTGGTATTCTTCAATTGAAGCGGTCAATAGTTATCTGCCTTCAATTTAAAACTTCCGACAAATCAGCCTACCTTCTTTCATTAAAAAAAAAAATAAATAGAATGGAAGGTAATGCTATTTATACAGATATTGTAGACAGGAGAAAGGCAAACAGGAGGTGAAATAATATAGGTACGTAGCTTTCGTCGGAACAGATTCATCATATCTCAAAAAAGGGAATGTATCCCGGAATTTCGGGATTCGTAATCTCAGTCTGTCATTAGTAGCCACATAATATAACCTTCGCTAACATGACAGTCGAAAATTTAAATTTAAATTTGAAAAAATTCAATCTCCTCTCCTAAATGCAAATTTCTGTAATAATGGCTAAATTGAACATATATTGCTGAAATTAGTAAAAATAAAGGCCGCACATACTCTCTGTGCCGTTCGTTTATAAATTGTTCTAATTTCAAATTCAGGCAAAATCGATAAGAAGCGAAAATAATTTCTTTTTCGTAAAATGCGTTTGAATTAAATCGTTAGCCATATACAAGAAAACCAATTTTCGAAAGTCTGCTAGTAAAGTACCGCTAATAAAATTTTTAACGAAGAACTGAGTATACAGTCTTTTTGCAAGCGTACATATGTAAAGGGTGGTTAAGTTTTAAGGGCCGATGTTGATTTTGAATAAAACACAAATTATTTAGGAAATTACTGTCATTTATTTTTATTATGATAATATTGGTATGTTTCAATTATGTATGGAACAAAATATCGGCCAAATGGCCGCCGCGACCTCGGCGGCACACCTCCAACCGATGGTCCAAATTTTCGATGACGCTGAGGCATAATTGAGGTTCTATGCCGTTAATGTGCCGAATTATCTCATCCTTTAGCTCTTGAATTGTTGCTGGCTTATCGACGTACACCTTTTCTTTCAAATAACCCCAAAGAAAGAAGTCCAACGGTGTCAAATCACATGATCTTGGCGGCCAATTGACATCGCCACCACGTGAGATAACACGGCCATTGAATTTGTCGCGCAAAAGAGCCATTGTTTCGTTAGCTGTGTGGCAAGTGGCACCATCCTGTTGAAACCATATATCGTCCACATCCATATCTTCCAATTCGGTCCATAAAAAGTTCGTTATCATATCACGATAGCGAACACCATTCACAGTAACTGCCTGACCGGCCTCATTTTGGAAAAAATACGGCCCGATGATGCCGCCAGCCCATAAACCTCACCAAACAGTCACTCTTTGTGTTTTTCGACAATCACTCTTGGATTATCATTCGCCCAAATGCGGCAATTCTGCTTATTGACGAATCCACTGAGGTGAAAATGTGCCTCGTCACTGAAGATGATTTTCTTCGAAAACTGTTGCCATTTCTTGTCACCATTGTGACCATTGACGACGCTTGAAATGGTCGAGAGGCTTTAGTTCTTGAGTCAATTGCACCTTGTAAGCGCGTAAATGCAAGTCTTTATGCATAATGTTCATCAACGACGAGCGTGAGAGGTGCAATTGTTGGGCACGACGACGAGTTGAGGTGGACGGCTCTTCAGCCACACTATCGCGAACAGCAGCAATATTTTCTGCAGTACGAGCTGTACGAGCATGCACTGGTGTTTTCACATCTCCTACAGACCCGGTTTGCACAAATGTTTGCACGATTTTTCCGATTGTATGCACATTTGGACGATTAAATTGACCGAAAGAATCACGAAATGCACGATATGCATTTTGATTTGAACGCCCATTTTCATAATAAGCCTGAATAACTTTAACGCGTTACTCGATTGTGTATCTTTCCATGGTTCAAATTGAGCTAGTCTGAAATTGAGAAATGTCAAATGAAATGCAGAAAAAAACTTGACGTTTAGGTGTGGTTTACATTCAACATCGGCCCTTAAAATTTAACCACCCTTTATATACTACTTCAGATATTAATTTTTATTGAAATCTTTAAAATAATTTTCGAGAAAATTGCAATTTTTCAAAATTAGTCTTTAGTAAAGTACTATTAATTTTGAGGCTAGAATGAAAATTCAAATTTTGCTCCTCTGCCACTCTGTTCCCCACATTTTACCTCTGGTCTCCACAGACCCCAGATATGAAATTTAAAGAAAATCCATTCGGTCATTTAGGTTCAAATAGACCTGTCTATTGGTCTACTTGCACCTCGTGTCGCTTATAGTAATACCAAGATTGACATTCTTCAGAGTTAGTTGGGTACCTCAGAAGATAAGCGGAGTTGTAAAGAAACATAGCTAGAGCTTTTCGATACTTGTCTTATGATGTAATCAATATCACGTTTCTGAGAAATGCTGATTTGCAAGCCAATATAACTCGAAATGGGGTAATGGTGTTTTTCACTTAATCAAACATATACGAGTACAAAAAGTCTATAGACTCCTTATAACTACAAAACATAAAATTCAATAATTAGTACCAAAATCGGCAGAAAACATTTCATGGTCAGGAACAAATGAGAGATGTCCATCCACAAGCACAAGTTAATTATATTATTAATTAAAGCAAATCCCATCAACTGTTATTACCCGCATCCATATGGGTCACAAGGCCAGCAGGAAGTGAAAAAAGTGCAAACATTACCAATACCATTCACCCTGAAAATTGACTTCTGGTCTACCTGACAATATCAAAGCTTACTCAGGATAATCTTTAATCTTAAATGTTGATTACAGTAGAAACATCTGTCGATGAGATAATGGATGAAATATGTAAAGCATTTTGCTAATCATGTTTTATCCTCTAATTGCCGACACAGATACAAGCAGATATATTTGTACAAGAATGCGTAGGTAATAATTAAATGCTTTAAGATAATTAATTGATGATTATGATGAGCTATAGATGGATCTTCGCAGAGTAATGATTACCTAGATGCACTTGTAAGTAAATACCAAAGTTCATTGGGCTTTTTATAATAAAATTCAAAACAAATATTACACTTTGTGGGTCTAGCAAAGGGGGAGGCCATGTGGAGTTCTTGTACTTACTGTTCTTTTTGTATAATAAAATTTCAAATTGATCCTGCTGCTGATTCTCCAGAGTATATTCCAGACGTGCTACCGTCTCCTTGTCTGTCAGCTCCCCGTACATGAAACCACATCTAAAAATAAAAAAAAGACTTGTTATGATAAGAGAAAATTTAACTTGTATATGGCGGACTTTTTTTTCCCGTAGACAGCCACTTACAAATGACGTAATCATAATACACGAGACAAGCCACTTACAATTGTTGTGCAAGTAAAGAGGCAATCAGAAAGTCAAATCTTTAATTTCAAGGTGTAAAATTTATAAAAAGAAAAAAGAAACACTAATTAGGAAAAAGAAATGTGATTACAATATTAGTTTCATACTCGGTGGATTGATTATCCGAAGGTATAATTTAGCTAAATATCAGAACCATTGCACTGGCTTGGAACTGACGCACATTATGATGGAAGCATAATTCTATTAGGCTGACCGAATTTTTGTTTAGTTCTCAGCTGTTAAACCATACTTGGGAGCATTATTCTTCTGAAGTGTAGACAAATGGAATAGCAGCAGCTGTGACTGTTGGTGCATTTGTATTACAATATATGTTGCACAGATTGACCCTAATCTTCGTTACCTTTATTGAGTGTTTTTAAAGACTGTTTCTGTATGTGTTCCTCATCACGGAACGTTGTGAAAGATCGTGGAAGGTTATTAAACGTCGCAGAACCGCACAGAAAGGCATACAAGAATATAGAAAGTCACGGAAGGTTGTAGAATGTCGTGAAAGGTCATAGAACTTTCAAAAGGTCACAGAATGTAGTAGAATATTATGAATTATAATTGCCTCGTGGCACGTGGCTCCCTGCTCAACTCTTGTTTCGACATCATACAGGTTACTAATTATCCGATCCCCTGTTGAATCTTTTGGAAAAGTACCTGCAAGTATGAGTATATCGCCTGATAGGTAAAGAGATGATGATATTAGGAGGTAAGAACCTGATATATTCTGGTTCCTAACCACCTCTCATTTTATTGGTCCTGTCGGCCAACTGCAAAGGCCACCTACCAATATTAGACTTTATAAATTTTCTAAACAAGCAAACAAATTCGACGCTCAATCCGGAGAGGGAATATGGAATATGGATTTCGAATAAATTTTAACCATGAAATGAATGTCCACTTTCAGACTCTAAGTTTGAATTACAAGGTCCGCTTTCAGACTTTAACAACTCTCTAATCCCTTGCTATGCAAAAATACGCAATTCACGCAATTCAGTTGAATGCTATGCAAAATAAAACTACTCACATATTATACCGCCATAAATAACCTCCATGGCAGTTTTCATTAACATCTAAGACCGTAATCAGAATAAAATTAACTTTGTTATAAATGCGACGTCCTTGATGAATTCCCGTTCCCATGCATAGTCACGCAATTCGCATTAAAAAATCAAAAACCCTGGTAAACTCAAAATAACAAACAAATCACACGCAATATCCAACTCGAATTACAGTTAATTTCACAACCCGTCTTTATCATTATGCGATAGCTATATATGTACATATAAGTTAATAGAATTTACGCCGAAATTATTTAAAAAAAATACTTTTCAGGGCAGATTGCCCTGTCCTTTATTGTATGAAGTATCGATTAAGACTAACTTAAAAATAAAGAAGACTCGTACAAGTAAAATTATTGAAGGTTGCATTTTCATTAGTTTATTGCAATGTTGATTTCCCTAGCTTGCATTTTATTTCCCAACGTGAATTTCCCTGGAAATTCGTTTCTCGCCCCAGACGCTAGGTCAGCATTTCCGCTGCGCGTGCGAGTGGTTGACGATGTTAACTCTTCCCCCTTTAAATGCGATGGTCCTCAATCGCCTAAAAGTAAGGAAGGTCGTTGAACTTTGTTTGTTGGATTCTTCCTTTTGGTAAACTTTCAGTGTGTGGTGGAGCTTCGATGTTCTTAATTTCTTGCTGCTGGATCATGACTCTGGTTTCATTACTTGAATGCCTTGTTATGATTCTATAGATGGTGATAATTACTAGGATAATCCCGATGAGACTTATTGTTCCGCAGCTGATGAATGCGTAAGCTTCGTTTTCGCTTTTGAGCAACTCGATACTTTTGGTATTGTTGATGTGGAGTTCGCCCATCATTTCGAGCGACAATAGTCGATGGAATCTGTTCTCTATGGGTGTTGGCTGCAGTATGGCTGGAAGAACGGTGTGTGTAGAAGCTTCGTATGCCGCAAATACTCTATTATTTATCGTTATGTTGGTTTTCTCGTATTTAATAAGGAAGGTACCAGTAAGGTTCCGAGGCGTGGATTCGACTTGGAGAGTTCCGTTAAAGTCGTTAAGCAGGATCATTCCACTTGTTATTTCCTCGATCGACGGGATATGCTGACTATTCACTTTATTACATGTTGCTATTTTACTATTTAATAGGTTGGGAATACATGCTGAGTTAGCAATATTTATAAGATCTCTTTTATTACAAATTGAAACACTATTTATTACTTTACAATCATTAGTTACGCCAAAAATTTCGTTTTTGTTTCTTACAACTTCTTTATAGTCTATTTCTATGGCTACTCCATTTCTCTTCACAGGTTTTAATAATATTCGTTCATATGTGGAAGGATCGGTAGTAGGGATATTAACAATATAAAGTATGGAAGCTGTGTTTGTTATTATCTTTATTTCAGCAAAATTAAGAGCTTCTTCTATAGTAGTGAAAGGGACATTCTCTTGATTTAGTGTTTTTACAGCTAGGCTTATTTCTTCTTTTGATAAAATCATTGAATTAACAATTCCTAGTTTCGCCCAATGTATGGCCAAATTAATGTTAACTAATTCTTCTTTTAAAATTTTAAATTTGTATTGAATATTTAATATTACATCTCTGTTGAAATTTTTATTGGTTTTTAGCATTGATTCAATCTCATTCGTAATCTTGGTTATGTTATTAATTCTTTCATTATGCAATTTATTTATTACAACTTGATCGTTAGAGTTAGTAAGTAGGTTATTCATTTTTCTTTTGATAGTAATGAAATCGTTGTGGTCGGGATTACCGGCAATCCACTTCCACGTCGAACCTATAAAATCTAGAGATCTTCTTACCCTTTTTGGTTTTAGGTTAGATATCAAATTTTTTATTTGCTCGTGCTCATGGGAAAGGTATAGGAAAAGGGAATCGTTCCTTGTTTCGTTAAGTTTAAGCATTGGAGAAATTTTGGTCAAGAGTTGGTCGTATTGGTCGAGGTCAATGTCATGGATTAATTTGAAATTTCCGTTCTGTATCTTTGTTTGTCCAGTGTGTATTGAAACGAATTGAGAATTAGAGAAGTCCAAAATTTGGATTTCCGCTTCCGCGATGCATAATGCATGTCTGAAAAGAGAGATATGAAATTTATTGTTCAGTTCCTAATATTGCTTTTGTGGATCGTTTTGCCGGATTCAGTCACGACAGTTGTATTTTTGTTTTCCTTAACTACTTCCTTTTTATATCGGACGGTGAGTTTAGAACCAATTCTTTTGTTATGCTTTATGTAAATGACGTCTCCAGGATGGTACATCTTACATGGTTTCCTGGTTTGGTTATGATAACTTAAATCTTGTTCTTGTTTTTGGATAATTTTATCTATATTATTCTGCCTGGTTTTATCAAGTTCTTCGGGGGTTATTTGTGGAGATCGACCAAAGAAGAGTTCGACCGGTTTTTTTCCTGTTGTGGAGTGAATTGTAAAATTATATTCGTTAGTGGCTCTTTCGAGCAGTTCCTCGAAGGATCGGGATACCTTTTCAGCCTTGAGGCATCTCATGATCTCTGAGAGAGTTGAATGAAACCGCTCAATCTGCCCGTTTACTTCGGATTTGTAGGGTGGTGTTCTGTGAATACGAATGCCCAACTCGTCTTCCATCATGGATAATATGGATACCGAATTAAGGGCTTTTTCGTTGTCTATGACAACACTCTCGGGAATGCAGAAAGAGAATAAGATTTCTCGAAGAGGTTGCCTGAGGTCGGTTATTGCTCTTGACTTGATAATTTTAGTCTTGGCGAACTTGGTGAGCTTGCATATGGCGGTTAATACCAGTTTTTTTTCCGTTGAATAAATATCTAAATGCAGAGTGTGGCCAGGATAATTAGGGATTGGAGTTGGTTCAAGGATAGGTTTATTTGGGTGTCGTTCATATTTGTTTTCTTTGCAAATTCTACATACTTTTACTAGTCTTTTGATTTTTGATGCCATTTTCGGAAAATAAAAATGTTGAAGAAGTTGTATGCGGTTTTCTTCTGGATTACGGTGTGCCCTGCGATGGATACTTAATATTTTTTCTTCCTGCTCCGTTTCGTTGGCCAGATCTTCAACTATTGTTTGAGTGTATCTAACTTTGTATTTGGAAAAATGTTCGGGATAAATGTTTTGTATTCGGCCCATTATTTCTTCTTTTGTTTGCAAGCCATTTATTACACTGGGATTTAAATATTTTTTAAAAATTGAAATGATATCTGAGTTGCTATAACTGGGTTGTACAAAAACGTGTCTGTGGTACGTGGGGAATGGAATTAAGAATTGATGGCTAGTTGTGTCCCCGATTTCTAAAATCAGCTGATTTCGAAAAACGTTAATGGGTACTTCAACTGCTGGTATCAGGTTATGTGAAGAACTCTCATCACTATGTTGCGTCATGGTCATTGAATTTATTTGTGTTTTTTGTGGCAGTCGAGATAAAGCATCGGCAACTACATTTTCCTTTCCTGGTTTGTACTTGAGTTCGTAGTTGTACTCCTCCAGAATTGCCTTCCATCGCTTCATCTTGTGGTTTGTGTTTCTATTACTCAGCGCATATGTTAATGGCTGGTGGTCCGTATAAATATTTACCTTTTTTGATCCGTAAAGGAAATTCCTAAGCGAGTTTAGAGCCCAGATGATGGCGAGCATCTCTTTCTCGTTAGTGGCGTAGCTTTCTTCTGTCTTTGTCAGTGTCCTTGAGAGAAATGTTATGGGTTTTCTGTCCTGGGATAGGACAGCACCAATTGCATAGTCGGATGCGTCCGTCGTGAGTTCGAAGTCTTTGTTAAAGTTCGGGTGAGTGAGAGTTACTTCTTTGGAAGTTAAGGAGTCTTTAATTTGGTTAAATGAGTAAATGCAATTTTCGTCAAGATCTATCTTTTTATTTTTAGAGAGATGTCTGGACACTCGTCCGTCTTCCCCTCTTAAAAGGGATGTCAGGGGTTTCGCTATTTTCGCATAATCTCTGATAAATCGGCGATAATACCCTGACATACCTAGAAAAGATCTCAGGTCTTTGAGCGTTTTTGGGCGTGGTAGCTCTGTAATGGCATGAACCTTTTTAGGGTTAGTCTTAATGCCATCAGTGCTGATGATGAATCCTAAGAATTCCACCTCGGTCTTGAAAAATTCGCATTTATCCAACTGAATCTTCATGTTGGCGCGTTCTAGAGTATCAAAGACGGCTTTCAGGTTTTTAAAATGTTCAGCCTTGTCTTTTCCAAAGATGACAATATCATCGATGTAGACGTAACATCGTTTTCCGATGTGCTCTCTTAGGATATCGTCGAGAGCTCTTTGGAAAATCGCCGGAGCATTTTTCAAACCAAAGGGAAGACGAGTGAACTCGAATTTCCCGTTATTGATAGAGAACGCCGTTTTCTCAATATCGGATTCTCTGAGCTTGATTTGGTGAAATCCGCTCTTCAAATCTATGACAGAAAACCATCTGTTGTCGCCGAGGTTAGCTAGGACCTCATTGATTTCCGGAATGGGGTATCTGTCGGCAATGGTGACCGAGTTAAGTTTTCGGTAGTCGATCACCATTCGATATTTTTTTTCGCCTGAAGCGTCCAATTTTTTGTTGACGATCCAGACTGGCGAATTATATGGAGATTTCGACGGCCTGATAATATTATCATTTAGAAGTTGGTTGATTTGTTTTTCAACTTCTTCTTTAAGTCCTCTTGGGTAGGGGTAGGATTTCGAATAGACTGGTTCGTTACCTATTGTACGAATTTCTCCTTTCACAGTTGTCGCATAAGTAAGTTTCTCGTCAGGATCAGAGAAGAGTTTCGGAAAAGACCCAATAACTTTAGTGAGATAGTTAGAGTCTTCGTCATTCAAATGGGATGTTCGGATATTTACGCTATTTACGGTTTCAGTTAGATGCTGTTTAAGTTCGATAAAAGTGTTCTGGTGAACTTTCATATAGTTATCATTTATGTGAATAACCGCATTCAGGCTTTTAAGGGTATCGTTCCCTATAATGCCGTCGAATGATATAAGGGTAGGAAGTATAAAAAATTGTAAGGGGCCTATTTCAGTACCAAAAAGAGGAATAAGACTATGGTGGGTTATTCTAATGTTTCCCCCTACGGAATTAGCATAGAAAATCTTTTTGTTGGGGAGAGGATTGCGTATATGTCGTGGTTGAATGTAATTTTTGTTCGAGCCTGTGTCAATTAGAAATTTATACACCTGTCCACTCTTTGCAACGTGCTCGAAATAAGGAAGCGAAGAGTGTTTTAATCTAAAAAATATATGTCATCAACTTGTTGCGGTGGATCAAAATATTGTTCATCTGTTTGGTCGTCACTGTATTCCGTAAGTGTTTGTTCGTGGTTTTGATCTTCTTGGTTCATCGTGGCTTCGTATTGTTCTATTTCTTGTTCTTCGGCGACGGCTTCTTCAGTATGGTAGACTCGTTGCATTTTATAGGGTTGATGAACTTGTTGTGAGTGCTCTCGCTTCTGTGCAGTAGGCTGGTTTCTTGGTCTATTTAGGTAATTTACCCTCTGAGTTCTAATGGAATGATCTATGTCCATAGGCTTGGGAGGAAGTTCGCGTTGGTTTGGTGGAAACCGTTGCGGTTGGGCTTGTTGGAAAGACCTAGAGTGATATTGTGGTTGCCTGTGGAATTGGGGTTGCTGAGGTTGACTAGGGTTATGAAGCAATTGTGGAAAGAACTCTCGCCTTGGGGCTGGAACAGGAACTGGGTGTGGAGGATTGAATCTTCTAGGAGGAACCGGTGGAGGTGTTTGCTGGAAGGTTTTCCGAGCTGTTGATTGGGAATTATTGGCGTGTTGAGTTCTGAAGTCAACATTTTGGAGTTTAAGACAAAGATGCAGAGCCTGCGGCAAATCTGCGGGTTCCCTTATACTGAGTAATCTGGGAAGGTCGCCTTTCAACCCTCTAACGAAAGTATCAAGTGCCTTATCTCTATAACATTGAGTCATGTTATTTAACGACTCATGGCTCATGTCAATACAACCGAGTTTGTTAAGAATCAGAGATAAATGATGATAAACTGCTTGATAGAATTCGGGTATTGTATTGTTACCCTGTACCAAAGTCGTCATTTGGTACTCGAGTGTCCCTAGATCCCTTTTATCTGCATAATGCAGAGTCAAACATTTAGAAATCTTTTCCCAGTTTAAAGGGGTATTATATGATTCGAGCGCTATATCGGCATGGCCTGTTATTTTATTTCTAATAACGGACAAGATGCCATAATATTTTGGAGTACCCTTGAGGTGCTCGTAGATCTTAAGTATTCTTTCAACACTTTTCTTCCACGAGTTGAACTCCTGAGCTTCACCTGAAAACTCGCGCAAACTCTTAACCACATCTGGAACTTTGTCCATGTCGGAAAGATTCTGATCAGTGGTGTTAGTCGGTTGATCAATATCATTATTGATATCTGAGGCTGGATTCATAATTGAATTATATATATGTCGTCCCTGAATGTGTAGTGTTTCGGTTACGAGTCTGGTTATGAGATGTACCAAGTTATCGTCTATTTGGTTTGTAAAGGAGGGGGCAGGAGGAGCAGGAGGAGCAGCATTTTCTCCTGGTACTTCTAAGCGGGCTGGTCTGATTAAGTTATTTGGGTTCGACATTTTGAAATTTTTGTGATTGAAATTAAGTCAATGAATGTGAACCGAGATTCGCAATTGAAATTGAATCAAAAATAATTAAAATGGGTCTTAATCTAGATGAGTCTTAAGTTGTTACACAAATAATTACGAATTATGTAAAAAAAAAAAAAAAAATGTTCTTACAGAAATTAAAATTTGGATCTTATTCTAGTTGAGTCTTAGGATGTTACAAAATCGATTACAAATTACAAAGGACAAAAATATTCTTACAGAAATATAACGGCTTCAATTCTCATAACGAAGATGGGTTCTGGACCGTGGCTGTTGGTTGGGGCGGCTGTTCGCTATTCCGGAACTCCTTTTTATCCCTGTTTTACAGGATTACTCGGGGGCCTCTTTTCCCCTACACAATTACTAATCAGTCTCGTGGCCTGGTGTCCACGTTACGAAACTTGTGGCTTGGTGTCCACTTTGTTTTACACGCACTATCAATAATTTCGTGGCTTGGTGTCCACTTTACACAACTTGCGGCTTGGTGTCCACTTTTGTTGCTTACACGCACTATAGTGAAAATTTCGTGGCTTGGTGTCCACTATGAAACTTGCGGCTTGGTGTCCACTATTTTGTCTCACGCACTAGCGATGATTTCGCGGCTTGGTGTCCACTATATTTTTCTCACTAGCACTATTTCCACGATTATTTTAGTTTATAAGTGCGTTTATTATTCGTACGCGTATTGACTATTTAGTAAAACCGCACGGTCCCTGCTCGGGCGCCAGTTAATAGAATTTACGCCGAAATTATTTAAAAAAAATACTTTTCAGGGCAGATTGCCCTGTCCTTTATTGTATGAAGTATCGATTAAGACTAACTTAAAAATAAAGAAGACTCGTACAAGTAAAATTATTGAAGGTTGCATTTTCATTAGTTTATTGCAATGTTGATTTCCCTAGCTTGCATTTTATTTCCCAACGTGAATTTCCCTGGAAATTCGTTTCTCGCCCCAGACGCTAGGTCAGCATTTCCGCTGCGCGTGCGAGTGGTTGACGATGTTAACTTATATTGAAAACCGAACCGTAAATTGTAAATCTCAAATGTCCTTCTAATTGAGGATAATGTATTTTTTCTTTTGTTCGAAATATGTACATATGTACTTAAAACAACAAAAACTCCACAAGAGATGCCCTTCGCAGCTGCACCCATTTATCGCTATATCCTTCTTCTTTTTTCTCGTCCATTATCCTGGAATTATATAAATATTTCATCGGAATAAATTTTGCGTGTGCTCAAGTCATTCTGATTTCCATAAAATGCGCTTGTTTATTGACATTTTGAGGTTATGGTGGAATTCAGAGTTTTACAAGTGCGCTGTAAATAACAATAAAGCTTGGTCCTGTTTCAGGGGGTGCTTCCACCTCTCGTCACCCTTAATGTTCTATTTGAATCGGTATTATATTTGTTGTACATGTTTAATGTTGAAATTTATGTTCTTCCTCCAGTTCATCCTTGGATTACAAGAGTTTTTTTTTCATCCCAGCTCTCTCTCATCGATTTTATCCTTGAAAGTCTAGGTGGATATTTCTATAGGTATATCCATGGAATAAAGGAATTTTGTGTGGAATTAGGATTTATTGTACGTTAATTTCGATTTGCCTTTACTCCGGACGAAGAGGAATCGTACAAAATTCCGACACGGGTACAATTTAAAGTTTTACGATTAAAAAAGGAAAGAAATGGGATTCGATGGATGGGTTGTTAAATTAGCTCGAATAATGAAAATGAAAAATCGATTTGTGGAGTCAAATTGAATGTAAAAGAAATATATCCGGAAATATGTGGAATGGAAGCAGTTGCATCCATACAGGTTAGTCTAGCTTTGTATATTATCTTTTAGGTAATTGAGTGTACGAAACTAGAGCAAAATCCAAGTATATGTTTTCACAACATTTTCTTAGTAAAAAGGGTGCGTGGCTGTCACCATTTGTAATTATATATTAGTAGTATAACCATAAATTGCTTTGAAAAAGAAAAACATTTTTTTTTTTTTTAAAAAACACGCTTTCAAAAGGTGAGAGTAGCAAAGTACAATATGTGGATGAAATGTAGAGAAAGTCAACTCGTACATATTTTATTAAGGCACTATTTTTCAGTTTTTAGCAAAAACATTGAAAAAATATATCAAAAACCTTTACGCTTGCACTTCTATAGATTGGACAAAGTTTACTTTTGAAGTTTCACCTACCTAGCTCAAAACTTAAGACCCAAAAAGTGGTGGCATATAGACGAACGGACATAGATAGATCGACATAACTTTCGATGTTGATCATAAATATATGTATACTTATAGGGGTCTACTGATATTCTGTGATATAAACAGCAAAGGATTTGTGAGCTGAGTATAACAGAATGACTCTTCTAATATTAGACCATTTGCATACAGTCCGCCTCACTTTACATGGTCAAATAATAAAAAAAAGGAAGAAATATGTACATATATACGTTACGATTATCATATCATAATCATAACTGTGATAAATATCATTAGAAAATGAAAGCTGTTTAGAATAATAGAAGAAAGGACATTTTAATCTAATGAAGGGTATTGCCAAAATTAGTCTGGAATGATCAAAGGAAAATCAATGCTTTCAATGCAAATTGAACACACCATACGGAGCAGCATTAGAGCAAAGTTTGAAGATAGATTGAAGTCCTTCGATAGTCTGAAGCATGATTTGGCTTGGTGATTTACGTAGGAGAGTTACCCGTGAAAAACATATAGCCGTAATTAGGGCTACAATAAAGGGTGCTAAGTGGCACCTCTTGCATAAAAGTAAGGCGTCGTTGGACTCTGAAGTCAGAAATTATGTACGAATGTTGTGATGTTCAGTGACAAAAAAAAAATACAGGCGCAAAGACATCTCAAACATATGAACTTCGCTGATGGCGTTTGTTTAGTTTCACATTAAGTAACGAATGGTTTACAGCTTCAAAGTCGAATGCAGCAAGGTGTGGATAAGGAGAAATATAGCCAAGATAAAAGAGCTTAGCCTTTCAAACTGCAACGATCAAGTGAGCAACTCCCAGGTAGAATGTCGAAATAAGTGAAAATGTGTTGCTCTTAACGTTTCGTAAAAGAATGATATAAATGGAACACTAATGGATTCAACACGGTGTCTGTCTGTCCTTACAGAAATAGTACTTGGTGTTCCAAAAATAGTTAAAAAAAAAATTGTAAGATAATATTTTTGTGAGGGGGCTTTTGGGCGCATAATGTACCCCAATAAAAGAAAATATTTTTACACCCTACCATGAGACAAATCGAATTTAAGCTGACCATCCCGGAGTCAAAAATTAAATTTTTTTTGTATTTGAAGATGAAATTGTCAACATTTGCAGCGGAAGCTAAGCTACACCTAAGGCGCTAAATCTAAGGTTATTCTAAGATGTAGGAACTATCTTTCCGATTGGAAGAGAGTTGGAGTTTTCAAAGCATCAACTGTGAGCCTACTTTATTAATATATGTTTCTATTCGGACTTAGATACTTACCTAGTTTTTATCTTTAGAGCTCTGCTTCTTTTTGTTCTTTAGAAAAACATGATTATCATTTCATTCTACTCTGCTGCTCCACTTTGTGTGCCTTCTGTCTTATTGCTTGAGTTTGTCGGCACTTTTCATCATACGTGGGATCTTGTTGCGGTGCCTAAAATAAATTTAACTCAACAGAAGCGGCATTCCTGATGACTTGCTAGTAGTGTAGTTAATGGTCTCCTTTAGAGATGTTAAAATGGAAGCCCAAGATCAAGACTATCATGTATTCTAATAGCAAGACCTTTTTCGGGCTAGTTTTTGCCCGGGTCTTGGTTTTATATACTCACTCTTGATCTTGGTCTTGAAAAATTTAAATACAAATACCAAGACCAATTTTGATCAACAGTCAGGCATTGTACTACTTGAGGACCACATTGGCAATCTTTCTCAGTTGCACCTGTGCGGTGAACTTTCCCGAAGAACATCTTTGATGTTGTAGAATTCTGAATATCATAGGAACGTTGATATGAAGTAAATAGTGCGAGCATTCATCCTTCAGGAGTCCAATGCGTTGATCGCCATGTGATCAAACTGGTTGACGATTTCGTGATCGAGAAACTAGCCACGATGACATTCCACCTTGTCGTAGAGTTTTACTTTAAAATCGCGAACAATGATTTTAACGTAGTATTTGTAAGCTCTGTGGAGGAGGCCGTTGAACGAAATATTTTTCTGCTCTGTAAGGGTGTTGACTCTTTTAATTTAAATTTTCGAAAAGCCGACTTTCCCAAACTTACAAGTCTCATCAGCAACACTAACTTTGACTTTTCACTGCTCGTCTTCCCCGTCCTGGTATAATAAAGAGCTTCTCTGACCCGCAATGCTTTTACCAGTTTATCAACTTCAAAAGAAAATCAGATGGCTTTCCTTCCACTCTAAAACTATCCAGCATTTCATCTGCTGACAATGATATACGTATAATCGTTAGCCTCTTCGCAACTTTTTTCAACCAGTCGTATACAGACCATAAGCATGAACCTACCCTGAATACTTTATCTACTTTTCGCAAACTTGTCTTACCTCAATTGAAATAACAATGGATATGGTACTCGAAAAGATCAACATGCTCAAGGACAATTACTCACCCGGCCCCGACGGCTTACCTGCGATTGTATTAAAAAAATGCATAAACGACATTTCGCAGCCCCTTGAGCTCTTTTTAAATTTTCACTCTCTCAAGCCATTTTTCCATTACTGTGGAAGGACTCGTTTATTTTCCCTATCCATAAAAAAGGCCGCAAAAATGAGATCTCAAACTACCGGCCTATTGCTAAACTATCATGCATCCCCAAGCTCTTTGAAGGAGTTCCTCAAGGTAGTCATCTGGGACCCCTGATTTTTGTCTTAACACATAATTAACAAAGCCAACTCTTCTCTCGGTTTCATCAAGCACTGGTCCAAAGAATTCTCTAATCCTTAAGTAACTAAATCCCTTTATGTCACCTTCGTCAGGCCCATTCTTGAAGACGTTAGCCGAATTTGGTCACCCTATCACGAAAGTCATTCTCTGAGAATTGAAGCAGTGCAGCGTAGATTCATCCATTGTACCTTACGTGATCCCTCTTGGGCTGACAGATACAATCTATCTCCGTATGAAAATCGGCTTAAATTAGTAAATTTATAAACTTTCTTAAAGTGTCGTGAAGTTGCTGACATAACAGGTACGATTAATGCCCCCGCTTCTTCAAATGATCGATCTGAACACTAACCCTCGCAATCTTAGGACTGTACCTCTATTTTGTCTCGCTACTCACCTGCGGTTTGACAAGAGTTTGAATATTTACCCTCCAGATGCAATTTGTTTTCATGATATTACATACGAGTACTTACACTCTTATAGGAGATTGTAAGTCTTTAACATCATTTAGCGAATTGAGAAATGAATTTAGAGTATTAAATAAAAGTCGCATAAATATATGCATGTATAAATATACATAAGTAATAAAGTTGTATTTAAAAATAAAATAAACAGTTATTCTTAGTTGTAAGGTTTCCTTGCAGAGTGTTTGACACACCAAAAATTAAAGTTCTGACACGAGGCGCAAGTATCTTGACTGAATAGTTTTTCCGAAGGTCCATATTTCATTTGCTACGTTTTAGACACGCAATAGAGAGATCTGGATGTAATTCAATTTTTTTTTTTAGAAACATAACTATAAAGTTTATTTACCTATGCTTGACATTCTAGAAAAAAATGTGTGGGGTCGTCACTACCTCAAGCACCCATACCAGTTTCCCCTCTCTCTACCCAAGGACAGTATATAAAGTAATCAGGTTTAATTAATAAGAACTTCCATGTTTTTTCCATGAGCGATTATACTTTGCCTTTTCCAGAGTACATAATGCAAAACATTTGTTAATTTTCGCTTCCAATGGAAACATAAAGAATATATTTTATAAACAAGCGTTAAACAATCATAGCAGATTTGTTACTGCTGTATGGCAAAAAATTGCCGAAATAGGCCTTAGTCAAGTGTACTGAACAACATATCAAAAGACTACTAATTCCCTACATCGTTCTTTTGCGGAAAACTAAAACTTAACAATTTCTGTAATGAGGAAGTTGACATTTTCCGGGTAAATAATGCTTTGCCAAGTCTATGCAAGTTACGTTCTTCACTGGTGGACAAAATTCCTCGTCTTTAGTCCTCTCGTAGATACCGGCTGGACCAGTCTTTTCGATTAGTGTCAGCTAAGACTTACACGTATATACTCAATCGTGCGCAGTGGTCATTAGGAATGAGGTAACAACAGATACCGAACTCCCTGGTGGTGTGAGGGCTAGAACCGTGCGTTAGAGATGGAAGGCTGGGAATTAAACCAGTTCTAACGAGCTTCTGTGGGTGTTGTGGCAAAGCTCACAGTAAGTAGTGCCTTAACTGCATAATACGGATCTCTGTACAGGTCGAATGCTATTTCTCCGATACTATGGTCAAAAATATATAAAAAAAAAACAAAACAAAAGAGAATCAAAAAACTAAGACGACGATCCTCTGAAAAAAAGCGCCGTCTAATATAGTGGAGAGTGGACCCGTCTTTGCCTGACACTTCAGAGACGATTGACCGTTCACCCTCTCCCAAATCCATTCCTTCTTCCAGGGCGATCGACCATTTGGCTTTGAGCTCGAAACAAGTGGCCTCCAACAAATCTCAGAAAAAGAGAGAATGGAAAAGCAAAAAACCTCTTTAAGCTGATAGTAACCGCGCCCAGATTCTTCAGGACTCGAGTGATGGGAACTCAATATCCAAAAGCCAAAGATCACAAGACGAGTCTCCCACTCTGGAAAAGAAAAAAGAAGGTAGTGATTTTAAGTAGCACCACCAAGCCCTTTGCTTGGTGCTCTTTAAGCACTTGGAGATCGCGGTCACTGACCACAGCGATCCGTTGCTAAGGCACTATCTCGGTCCTGCACCCTACTGGTGGTTGGCATCAGGGGCACGTTAAAATCATTGCTTGCTCGAATCAAAGATCGAAAGAGCTCTCTAGATTGGGTAAGTTTGGCTAGGAGAGTGTCTCGAGGTCGTTGAGAGGGATCAGATTCCGAACCGACCAAGAAAACGCTCTGATCCTAAGGGGATCCTGGACATACTCAGGATCAGTAATCAATCTCTCCCAACCCATAACTGGAAGATTGGCAAGGTGGAGGAGCCGAGAGGAGGTTTCAGATCTCTCATTATATTTATTAACGAAGAATCTCTGGCTCTTCTTGTCACTTTCAGAGGGGTAATTAACTATGGGTTTGGCTCTCTTACCCTAAAAGTCTACAGATGCGACGAGAAAGAACAGGAAAAAATCAATCAAAATATAACTGATACTGTATCGTTTATGGAAGAATCTGTTCCTAGCCCCAAAAACTCCATATGGAGGGTTTCTCATTCTGTACGAAGACGTGAGAGAGCATCAGCGACAAATTTCATTTTGCCGGCCTTATGAACGAGGGTATAATTAAACCCTTCGATTTCTGCCTTCCATATCTTGAGTTTGGCATTGTTATTTCTATTGCCCCAGGTAAACTGCGTCAGTATTTGGTGGTCTGTACAAATTTTAATGTTTCTTGCTCCGTATAGGTACGTTTTTAGTTTATCTAGTGACCAAACGATGACTAGCATTTTATTATCAATGGTTGAAAAGTTTTCTTCCCATTTATTAAGTGATCTTTATTTATACATTAGAGGTCGGTCTTTTCGAAATTCGCCTTGCGAAAGAACTGCGCCAATTGCTGAATTAGAAGCATCGGTAGTGAGCACAACTGGTTTTCTAAAATCAGGGAATATAAAAATGTCGGAGAACATTAGCATTTCCTTTAAATTATTGAATGCCTTAACGTTTCTTTCGTGGTTTCGATTTTAGTTCTCTTGGTTAATCTTGATTTGGGCATTGCGTCCTCTAGTTAGGTTAGTTAATGGTTTTGGGATCTTTGCAAAATCTTTTATAAATCTCCTGTAGTAAGAGGCTAAGTTCCTTTAAGTTTCGAAGCGGTAACATTTTCTCAATGGCTAATATTTTATGAAGGTCTGGGCGAATTCCGTTTTGTGAGACGATATACTCAAGGAATTTTACTTTATCTTTGAGGATCTGCCAAGATTCATGCGTAAGTTTGCTTTATTCATCCAGATTTCTTAGATGTTCTCGGTTGCTTTTTCCAAAGACTGTGATGTCTTCTATATAAACATAAAATATTTCGATAACCTGAAATTTATGGGCTATGAATGTTTTCAGCTTTAGGATAGTTACATTTTTACGATGGAAAGGGTGAGGTCACAAATATATTATACTTTTGTGCGGTTTTGAGTGAGCCCGGCATTGCGGGCTATGAAAATGACAATCAAAAAATGAACTAAATCAGGAGGAGCGTGTGTATCTTAAATCAATATAGCTGGCATTGCCGCTGTACGTAGTACGTATAAGCAAATGTGTTGAAACTGTTAGTCATACAAAACTTTTCCAACAGGGAATGCCTGGTATTTATCGTTACAATTAAAACTTTATTGCTGAAAATCCACTTGAAATTAATTACCCACACATATACTACGTCATAAACAAGACAACAATAGCAATACACTTAAAAAAAGGACTCGGGGAAGTCCTTATTTTTTATATTCGTCGGGAACTAAAAACTTGTTCACTTTTAAATTAGAAACGAAATGACAACTTCAAAGAACTTGACAAGCATCTTGTACACAAATGTTTCTGTATTAAAATTGTACTCGATTCCGTTTGTATTCACAGGAGCCATATTTTGAAATAAAAGGATGTGAAATTTGATATATTTAACTTCTATCGTCTAGGTTTAAAAATCTTAATTTTTTACAACATAAAATATACAGGTGTACCATAATCAATAGTTTTACTGAAAAATATCTCTCTGTGGTACCATTGGCTCTATGTCATTTAAACAAAAAAAAGCAAAACAACCATACGTTGGGCCAAAAATTCGTATGGAAAAAAGTTTTTCCCCTCACTGTCTCTGTTCACTTGGCGAAAGACTACATACATACATTGTGTGGTTGGTTAGTGGAGTCATTTATCATCTGAACTCGAAGGGTTAACTGTGTCGCAAAATTTAATTAAAGTTTTTTTAATGGGGCACTTTAAGGACAAGAGGAGGGAATGTTGAGCACGGATAGAGAATTCGTTTTATTTATTTTGTGGGTATGACAGAACTAATGTAGTTTAGTGGTTTTTGTGGTGGAACATACAATTCGTACGTGGCATCGCTTGGAATTAATGTCCAAACCGTCACGACAGCACACCATATTTCCTTTTTAACCCACTTCGATGTAACCTGGCTGCATAAGCCACGTTTTCTTGTTACTCTTTCCATGATAGTGTCCTTTTCAGTTTTATTAAATTGCACCAACATATTAATTAACAATATAATGAGTTATTTTTAGAGCTGCTAATTTTTCCCACACCACCACTTTATTTGACTATTCCCCCACCGTGTGTCATTCGTCGTACAATAAACTGCGCGCCGTCAAGCCACCGACCTCAATTGGGAGCGGTTAAATCAATGCATATAGAAACAGCAAAATTGCAGAGGAATACAAATCCCCGCTGGGAGTATAAGAACAGTGAACAAAGAATCTAAATCCTTAACCTCACCCAACAGTATGCTAGTCGCCAAGAACCACCATCACCCCCAAATAAGAGCTAGACAATATGAAGAGAAAATCGTCTCCTTCGCCCCTTTTACAAAAGGCACACACTATGTATATATCAGGGTAGCCGGAAAAAAGAATCCGACATACATACATACATACATAGAAATGGGAAAACAAAACCATTGAAAGGAAGAGAGAGGATAATAAGAGATAGAGCCTATTCTAGGCAACCAGGCTGGTGTGGTGACTATTTTTGTCCCCAAATGCGATGCGGTTGGTAATTTAATTCCGCGAGTGCGGATTCTATAAATAGGACATTGTTTAGTGCTGCTACAGCTGTGCGAGATACAGAAGGCTAAAGAAGGCTATTACGTGCTCTCCTTAAAGCCGAATGGATTTATGTGGTGATTCTGTCTTCTTTAGGTGATGTGCATAGTTGTGTTTAGTGCGCCTTTTGCAGCATGGTGGCACCAAGGGTATGGTATTAGCATTTGAGGTTGTTGGGACTGCATTAATTAGCAGTACTTGTTTAGAAGTCCCAAATAGATGGCAGGACGAATTGAAACGGAGAATTTGAATATGCTGCATAGTGTCAAGGGAATTGAATTGCACAGAAGTCTAGCGTCACGTTCGATTCGGAAATGATTTTGTTTATGAAGATCTGATACGTACGTACATATTTATGCCAGAGAAACTCAGTGCGGTCGATTTTTGATAAAGATCTTCTCTAAAGCTGAATGATTAGCAGTACGATGTTTTTTTCGCATAGACTGAGATAATTTGTCATACAAAAGTGTACGCTGTCAAAGATGGAATGAACGGAATGTTTCGTTTCATCAGCCTAAATTTCTAGTGCTTGTGCCAACTGATGGTAGTCAGATGAATCCCACCTCGCTACTATTATATACAGTTCAACGATATGGTGGTAAGGCTATACAGCGGCGCTTATTATATGCGTATTATATGAAAAACTGAGCAAAGCTAATAGAGACTGTTTTAGCAAACTTCAGCTAATTCCCAGTTCCCAGTAGAAGTTAGAGTAAAGGCAAAAAAAAATGTCTACTCTACGATTTCAAAGTGAACGTGTGATATGGTGTGTTAGTAAACACGAAGTTACCGCTAAGGAAATATTCACACCCTTAATCTCGGTTAATGGATAGCCTTGTAGTGAATGAAATATTAATCAGGCTTACAAGTGGTGAAATAAGTTCTACAGATATGCTACTGAACTAATTCCTTAATTAATTGGAGCAGATATTACTGGAAGGAGTGATAAAGGGTGATCGTGGCACTACAATAGCACATAACACGAAGCTGGGATGGATACTATCCAGAAGTTTCCAACATAATAAAATGACAAGTGAATCAACAGTATGCTGCATATCCAACGTGGAGTTGAATGAACAATTGAAGCTAATTTGGGAGACAGAAGTGGTCCAGGATCAAAGAAGTCTTTCGGAAGAAGAATCACATTGCGAAGAGATATATGAGAAGACTGACAGAAGGGACAAAACAGGAAGATATATTGTGCGACTTCCATTTAAAACAGATGCGGAAAAACTAGGCAAGTCAAAAGATAGAGCATTAGCACGTTTTCTGCAAATCGAAACAAAATTCATCAAAAATAAAGAATTACACGAAGACTTCAAGCAGTTCATGCGAGAATACTTGGAACTTGGCCATATGGAACTAGTTAAACCAGCATCAAGAAGAGGGGAAACAAACAAGTACTATCCACAAAACCAAGCAGTCATCAGGCAGATAGTTCAACTACCAAAATTAGAGTAGTCTTTGACGCATCAGCAAAAACAAGCTCAAGAATAAGCCTAAATGATACCATACTAACCGGTCCAATTATTCAGTAAAATTTGTTCACCATAATGACGCGCTGGAGAAAACACAAATACGTTTTTTAGAGCGAATATCGAAAAGATGTATCGCCAGATATTGGTTGCTGAAGAAGACAGGGATTTTCAAAGGATTCTTTGGAGGGAACAAAAAGAAGAAAATATTAAGAAGTATCAGCTAACAACAGTGACGTATGGTACATCCTCAGCACCATACTTGGCCAGCTTGCATCCGATGAAGAAGAAAGGTATAAAAATAACAAAGCAAGGCTTTTATGAGGACGATGTTCTTTCTGGGGAAGATACACTAAATGCAGCAAGAAGAAGATGAGGGTGGCCGTGGTGTAGTGGTAACATCAACGCTTGTCACGCTCTTAGTTCACGGTTCAAATCCTGATCTCAACAATCATCTATTTATTACGTCTGAAATAAATAAAAAAGTCGATCAATTGCGAAAGTTTAGTCAACTCTACTGCGAGGCATAACACTGGCAGTAGGGTGGTCATATGGCTTAAATGTAACTTGATCGTGATGATGACATCAGGTGGAGGGAAAAAAATACTGTGAATCATGAGCAACGACAAAAAGCAAAACAAACAAGCTCCCCAGTTATCTGGACGCCACCCTTGGAGTTTACAACTACACCAATCTTTCTTTCTCTCTCTCTCTCTCAATTTCCACATACGCCCGTGCCCTGAAATAATTTAATGGTATTCACCCAATTGGTGCGCGCAAATTATAAAAAAAAAAAAAAAAAGAACACAGCAAGAAATACTACAGTTAATGAAAAGCGTCCTCAAATTCTAAGGAGCTACTCAGAAGCATATACCCTGAAGATCGGGAGCAAGAACTATTTAAATAAAATGACTATGATCCAATCAAAACGTTAGGGATTTATTGGCAACCCGAATCAGATATATTTGAATTTAAAATCTCCTTAGACCGAGCAAAAGAAAATCTGACAAAAAGAAAAATAATGTCAGAAACGGCAAAACTGCCCCATTGAGATGGCTAGCGCCAATTGTAATAAAGGCGAAACTAATTCAACAAGAGCTTTGGGAATGCAAAATATCATGAGACGAAAAATTGCCAGACGAATTATCCAAAAAATGGAAAGAATTCAGGGAACAACTTCACCACATAGAACAACTAAAGATACCACGTTGGAATAAATACGAAGCTAAGTATCGCATGGAGTTACACTGATTTTGCGATGCATCAGAAAAAGCTTTCGCAGCAGCTATCTACACAAGAATCATATTTTATTCAAGAAGCTTGTTACAAGAATGAACGAATTTTGCGAAAAGAAAATCTAGAATGTACGATGCATCGATATAGTCAATCAATTCTGGCACCAACTCGACATCATGAGAAGTAACAATGAACTACTGAAACAAGGAGTCTGAAGAGAACCAAAGGCTAGAATCAAACAATCCACTTTAAACTTTGTTGAAGCAATAGCAAACAAACAATTCGGAGTGCTAGACGAAGAATTCGCTATGAAATATGAACAACAAATTCAAAAAGTTTTTTTTTTTTTTTATAAATAATTTGCGCGCGCCACAGAGGATATTAATACTCTTATACTATTACAGGACACGGGCGTTTTGTGAAGGAGAAAGAGAGAAAGAAATATTTAGTGTAGTGTTTTGAAACTTAGATGGTATTAAGTTTCCGTAAACTCCAAGGGTAGCGTCCAGATAACTGGGGAGCTCGTTTTATTTGCTTTTGTCGTTGCTCATGATTCACAGTATTTTTTCCGTCCTCCTGATGTCATCATCACGTTCAAGTTGCATTTTCAGCCATATGACCACTCTGCTGCCAGTGTTATGCCTTCGCAGTAGAGTTGACTTAGCCTTTGCAATTGATCGACTTTTTTATTTATTTCATGCGAAATAAATAGATGATTTCTTGGCATCAGGATTCGAACCGTGAACCAACAGCGTGACAAGCGATGATGTTACCACTACACCACGGCCACTCTCCCAACATAAATGAATACCACTTAATTGACCTGATAAAAAATCAAACGTCAATAGCAGAATCAACAACAAATATAATGCAGAAAAATACAGAAGCCATAACACATCAATTAGAAGTATTCCAGAACCATTTAGAGACACTAGCAAATAATGGATTGGCAGCCGATGAAGAGTTTCTTGCACTATCGACGGACGCTATTCTGTCAATGCTCAAATATCAAAAAACTCAAAACTCGCTACTGGATGTCCTGATTGATCTTCACCACGCAAAAATCAATCCTCTTGTACTAACACCAGATCAGTTTCGATCGCAACTGACCATAGTAAGAAACCACTTGCCTCTGCAGTTGGTAATCGCAGGAGAGTACAAACGAGTCTGGTAGAACTTTACAGATTATTAACGGCTAAATTGAGGATAACAGACCAAAGCGTAGTATTTTCAATGAGAATACCTTTGGCTAATGCCGAGGTGTACGACGTCTTGAAAGACATACCAGTACCAACAGCTCATCAAAACAAGTAGGTTTTCATAGAACCATCGGCCGACTACTTAACTGTGAACTTGCTTAAAACTAACGATACAGACCTTACGATAGTCAGTCAAAGAATAGAGGATTTGGGAATGCAAAATATCATGGAACGAAAAATTGCCAAACAAATTATCCAAAAAAATGGACAGCATTCAGAAAACAACTTCACCATATAGAACAACTAAAGATGCCACGTTGGAATAAATACGAAGGGAAGTATCGCATGGAGTTACACGGATTCTACAGCTATCTAAACTAAAACAGGGGTAGTATTTACAACTCTGTTATATGCTAAATCAAAAGTGGCACATATAAAAAAGATATCACTACCAAGACTTAAGCTTTGCGGAGCTGACTGATGAAAAAAACAAAGGAAGCACTGGAATTGAATGGGGTGGATTCATATGCCTGGACTGACTCCATGATAACACTCGCCTGGCTAGCTGAGAATCCGCAAACAGAGTCACGTAAGTAATCAGCATAGTAAGTTCTGATAAATGGCACCACGTTAGAGGGAATGATAATCCAGCAGATTGAGCCTTTCTCAGCTCAAGGGGCACAATATTTGGTAGACTGGCCCAAAATGGCTACCACAACCAGAAATCACCTACACGGGTATCAAGCTTAGAGTTAAAAGAACGTAAGGTAAAGATGTATGCATTAACAACATTAAAAGAACAAATGCCTGATCAGCCACAAAATTTAAAGAACCGCGAGGTACTGTTTGATAATTCAGTGCCCCATTACGTGCACCATAGTATCGCATGCGGTCTATTAGGTGGACCATTTCTTGGCATAGTCACACTACTCGCCTGGCGGTACTGTAAGAGATTATCAAACACTCCAGCAGAAGTTGAACAACATCGTCCAAAACCTGCCAAAAGGAAGTACACCACAGCCGATTTCAAAGTGTAATGCGCCCGACAGAATGTACAATTAATGTACAGAGTCACTGTGAAATGCACTCGCATTGTACATAATCACTGCAGTTCAAGTCCAGAAATTATTATTTTTGCTAAGTAAACAATTCTATGTTTCCCACAGGTAGTTTAGCATAAGCACCTATGGTATTCTCATCATAACATATTGTATTTCTGTTACTCTCATCCATATCCAACATAGTTTACGAATGTACGAGTACTAAGTAAGCAAAAATATTTTATAAATAGGAAATCACTTTAATAATAAAGCAGATTAATTTCACACACTATAAGTTGGTCTCATTGAATAGCTATCCCCCCACCAGAGGTAAGGTGGCTATTCAAGTCCAATCGTAGGAACAGTATTCTACAGCTATTAAATAGCTATCCCTCCACCAGAGGTAAGGTGGCTATTCAAGTTTGCAATCGTAGGAACACTACCCTACTAGGTTTAACAGAGCAAGACAACATCTATAGGTAAGGTATGAATCCTTTTCAGAAATACGCTGTGGCGTGGCTATACGCATCTCCAAATACTCTTTGAGGACATTAATTAAAAAAAAGATTTCCTAAACCTAAACCAAATTCATAACCTCGGCTACCACCGGGAATATAAGAAATGAACTTTTCTGATCGCATTGAATTTTCACCATTTGAAGACTGTCGAAATATTCCTGGAACTGTGATGTAATCATCATAGAGAGGGTGAGAGCAGCGCTTCCCATGTAAATTGAATGCTAAAGTTAGTATTATTTAATTGTCTCTGATCAACAATTTAACGTTCACCCATATCCCGACACCCGCATCCAACTTAATATATGTAAGTATAATTTCTGATTTCATAGATCCTTGCTCACCAAAACATCACTAAATTCCTATCACTTCTCAGATCATATCTCCAACGATCTCTTAATACCCTACATCTTTGTAATGGCGCATTTACACGAATGACATATTTTTCATTATTTATGTAATTAAATATCATTATCGTGTAAACTTTCTTATTTTGATCATTATTTATGTCATTAAAAAAATGGCGAAAAGCAATCGTCATTAAATGTTGTCATTATAATGACATCGTGTAAATGCCGGTTAATACTAACTTTGCATGTAATAACAAGCCACAAAAAAAAATATTAACATGTTCATACTTTAATGACAAAATGTCATTAAATGAGCTGTTGATGACAATTTTATTTTTGAAACAAAAATGCATTGGTAAGTAAAAATTAGCAAGTGTTTAGTTAAATTAATTGCAAATATCAAATTTATTTAGTGAATTGGATGAAAATTCAAAGCGGGCGACGATGAATGCAGATGCGGAAGCAAATCCTTCAAGTCGGCAGCGCAAGCTGCAAAGAAAGTGGACCACTGAGGAAGATAAAATAATTGTGGAGATGATCGAGGAGGGGGAGGCGATTTGGAACTATGGGTCTCCAGCATATAGGATTCGCAATGCTAAACAGAAGTGCTGGATGGATATAGCAGAAAAAACCTTTTTCCTTAAGGAATTCGTCCTTCAATGAAGAATATAGTGCTTTGATCTCCTCCAGCTGCAAGAAATCGGAGCGTAATCGCAAGACGTTCTCTGGCACATATTGATTCACGCATATTTGTATTTTGCTTCGCTAACAGAGGATCGATTTTTTCAACAAAGAAATCAAAATCACCGGCAAGACATTCTCAAGAAATTTTTAAATAATTTGGGATCGTTTTAATGAAGTTTACCGCGTAATATTTCACAGAAACCATTTCCTCCTGAGAACAATGGACGGACCCACTGAGATCGTTGCTTTCTTGTTCATTTGGTTTGTGCGGCATACCAGACTTCTTCCTCTTCCTCCTCCTCCTCCGCAAAGATCAACGTAACAGCAAAACAAGCGGCAGCTAATTTTTTGTTTTCCATTTTCAGTGCACTGCACAAATTTCTCGGTTTTATTTCCTAATAATTAAACTAGCGCACAACAAATTAAAATAAAAACAAATATACTACGATGTTTGATTGGGCTATCTCGTTTTTTTTTTTTGAAAATAGAGTGACTGAAGAAAAATATTGCGATTCAGTTCAAATTTTGTCATTATTTGTCATTAGTGTAAATGCCCATTTCACTGACGTTATCATTATAAAATTAAAACTTATTATAAAATAATGAAACATAATGACAATGTTCTTAGCTCGTCATTATTTTACCTTGTGTAAATGATGGTGGCATTATGAAATGACATTCAGACATTAATCTTGTCACTATGGGTCACTCGTGTAAACATAAGCCCACCTTTCGGAGGCGTAAAACTGTGATCACGACTTTTCCTTACAATAAAGTGGGTATTGCCAATTGTAACAGAAATTCATTGATTTCAATGAGATGTTCACACTAAGGGGTCAATGAGTCCCTGAAAATTAACACAAATTGTGTCGTCACCTTAAATTTAATTTTTTTTTGTCAAGAATCATCTTTCAAAAGAACGCACCCAAATTTTCAGACAGATCTGTCAAATAGTTTTGTTGTGGCAGCCATTTTATATAGACGCCTACTAGTATTTTCGTGAAAATGGAAAAAATTTCGAGTGCTTATTAAACACTATTTTTTGCGAGAAAAAACTATCACACAAACCAAACAAAAGCTTGACAAATATTATGGGGACTTTTCACCGTCGATTGGAACCATTCACCACTGGTTTACTCAATTTCGGTGCGGTCGTTCAAGCACAAGTGACGCCGAACATTCTGGTCGCCCAATTGAGGTCACCACACCAGAAATGGTCGACAAAATCCATGGTTTGATAATGGGCGATCGGCGAGTGAAAGTGCGCGAACTTGAAGAGGCCACAGGCTTATCACATGGTTCAGTGATTTCGATTTTACATAAATATTTGGACATGAAAAAGCTTTCCGCAAGATGGGTGCTGCGCAATCGACAACAAACGCATTCGTTTGACAACTTCAAAGGTGTGTTTGGCGATGTTCCAGAAAAATTCGGCTGAGTTTTTGCACCGTTTCGTAACCGTGGATGAAACCTGGATTCACCACAACACACCATAAAAGGGTACCGGCGCATATTACGCAGAGCTGCTGGATCGATTCCAAGACGAGTTGAAGCAAAAACGGCCGCATTTGGCTAAGAAAAAAGTTTTTTTCACCAGGACAACGCACCGGTGCACAAGTCCGCAGTCGCAATAGCAAAATTGCATGAGTTAGGCTACGAACTCCTCCCTCATCCAGCATATTCCCCAGATTTAGCCCGCTGCGACTATTTCTTGTTTCTAAACATGAAGAAATGGCTCGGCGGTAAGAGATTTGGGTCGAATAAAGAGGTCATCGCTGAAACAAACAGCAGAAAAAAAGCAAAGCTTCAAAAAAAAGAAAAAAACTTGAGCATATTTCAGAAAATAGTAGTAAAACATTCGCGCTAATTTTTTTTTATTCTTTCTTTTTTATTTCAAACATAATGTACGTAATAACAATGCATTACAAATGTTTGTTAACACTGCGACTATTTATACATCTAACGAGCAGTTTGCTCGTTACAGTAACTCTAGATGTTAAGCTTAAATGGAAATCGCACGTAAAAAAGAAACACGACGAGCTCGAAAACGAATACCGACAAATGTACTGGCTACTCAGAAAATATTCGGAGTTGAGCCTACATAACAAACTGCTTATCTATAAGCAAGTGCTAAAGCAAGTGTGGACGTATGGTCTACAACTATGGGGTTGTACCAGGAAAAAGTTCTTAGAACGATCGTTAGCGCACCGTGGTATGCACGTAACGAAGATATTCATTAAGATCTGAGAATTCCCAGCGTCGTCGAAGAGATAACAAAATTTGCTCGAAAATACAAAGATCGTGTTCACGGCCATTGTAACCGTACCGTCATTCAACTACTTGACGCGAACAATTCAATTCGTCGTCTGCAAAGGACAAAACCTTTTGACCTCGTATCATAGTATATGCCGGTCGTGGAAACCGCAGGACTTTCATTTTAATTTAACCTGCCTAAAGCGCTACATTCTTTTTAATTACATACGAACATCTTTTTCCAAGCATCAGGAGTCTCGTAAGCGAAAATAAGTTGTAGCATTAATCTTAGAGAGAGGTGTTTTTTAGTGAGTAAAAATCTCACACTACCATAAGCACGCGCGATCGGGCCTTATGGTGAACATTTTCACCTGCTCTCGGCAAGAAAAAAAGAAAAAAAAGTAGAGGGGAGACAAGTAAGTAGCCAACAATATATTATTTTATAAATACATTATAATTATATAAATGCTGAGTGTAGTTAACTTTTTATGACAGTAAAAGGAGCATGGATGGGATTTAATCCATTCAATGCGTTGGAGATTAAGATCATACTAAGCGTTTCTTTTCGTCCGTTGTTGTCGCTCTATTATTGTCTCGATTATGTGGTTAGTTCTGCAATTTCCGGTTGCCTGATAAGGTCTGACGGTCTTATACGTTGCAGTAGTCTCACATTAATAAGACTTATTGCTTCCTTGTTAACATGCTCCTGAACTAGTTTCTCGTGTTCTTTAACGTTGATCTCTTCAAGAATAGTAGGAATCCTTAAATCCCGATGGAGATTGCTATTTCTGATGTACCATAGGGTATTCACAATACTTCTAAGGACTTTATTCTGGAAGCGTTGTATGACTGCAATATTGGTTTGATTGGCATATCTCTAGAGTTGAACACCAAAGTTTCACACTGGTTCTAGACCTGGTTATATAAAATAATTTTGCTATTAATTGATAGCCCTGACATTCTACCTAAAGGCCATTCCATTTAAGTCATTTAATATGTTCATTCCAACAAAGAGTGGCATCTAGGGTTATACGTAAATACTTCGTTGTATTAGCATATGGTATAGGCGTGCCTGATATTGCTATGATGTAGACTTATGTATTTGTGCAATATGTGCGGATTTGCTTGAATTAAGTTTTATTCGCTATCTTTGAGTCCACCTGTCTATTTGATCTATAGTAGCTTGTAGTTTTGCGTCGAATTTAGTGTTATGTTTCCCACTGCTAGGACTGCCGTGTCATTAGCAAAAGTTGCAGTCTTGGTGTGGGGTGTTGTTGGTAAATCTTTGGTATAGAGGAGGTATAACAGAGGCCCGATGACACTTCACTCCAACTTTGATCTGCACTGGCTTAAAGTAACAGTTTTCTTGTTTTATACGAAAGTAACACAATGCTAAATAAAGCTCCATTAAATGGAAGTATTGTTCAGGCAATAACAGAAGAATTTGATTCAATTACACAAGAATGAATTAAAAGTAAACAGACTTCTCTACCGACAGATGGTTCAATCCATATCGTATGTTCTTTAATGGTATGTTACATATAATTTTGGAGCAAAGGTACTTTTTGTAAAATATTATTTGAAAATAAAAAACTTTATTATTAATGTTTAGGCAAATACACTTCTAATTTATTAAGTAGACCGTCATGCAATACTCTGTCGAAAGCCTGTGCTACGTCTAAAAAGATTGCAGAATACACTTTTTTTCTTCTAATGTTCTTTCGATTTCAGTCGTTAATCTGTGTACTTGTTCTACTGTGGAGTGCTTGCTTCGAAATCCAAACTGGTGACTTGGGATCAGGTTTTTTGATTCTACGATTGTTTTGAGACGCTTAAAAATCAATCTTTCAAACAACTCTGAAGTCAACGGAAGTAGAGATATTGGCCTATATGAGGATACCTAGTGTACTTACCTGGTTTAGGGACTATAATCATAATATAATATTGGTACATACTCAAGACTAATTGTTATATTCAACAACTGTAAGAGTTTAACTAACCCTTTGATTGGTAGTTCCTTCAATACTTACGCAGTGATCAAGTCAAAACCTGAAACTTTTTTTTTTTTTTAGCGCATTATCTCATAATAGCTAGAACATCGTGATAGGAGGAATCATAGAACTGTAATTTTCATTGAGATTTAGAAACTCATCACAGACAGAATCATTAAAAGCTTAAAGGTATTCGCTAGATGGTCCGCAAAAACAGTAGCTTTTTCATCATTGCTTTTAGCCCATTGCCCGTTATCGTATCTAATTGGTTGAATATGATTTGTTGATTGCTGTAGATATTTTGTACTTTTCCAAAGTGAATATTCAATGCTCTTATCAGCATATAGTTCTGAGAGATATTTTATCATTGTTTTATTCCAAATTAGCTTTATCTCAAATTTATCGGAGGGAGACCGAGTTTGTTGCCACCTATGCCGAAGTTTTCTTTTATTTCTTATGAGCTCCTTTATTTCTTTTGGATAATTGCTATCCATCGTTTTTCTCTCGATAGAGGAGAACAGCTGCAAGCCGCATATTGGATTAGTTGGATGAAATCATATGCTTCGTTTTCCAGCTGCTCTGTAGTCTTAATAGGGGTACTAATATTGGCTTTATCTTGTAGGATCTGTTTAGAACTAAACCAATCTGTGAACTTGTTTCAAGGGTATGGATTTTCCTCTTTTACTATAATAGTTCCATTAAGTGTCAGGTGTATTGGCGAGTGGTCTTAGTTGAGGTCCGAACCTTCTTGTACTTGTATAAAGTTCCTTGATAATTTATTTATCACAAAAAGTCAATCAGATCAGGAGTTTTGCTAGCGTTTGTCAGCCAGAATGTAGGTCTGCCAGTAGATACAAATTTTCACCCTGTTTTTTGAGCTTCATGCCCTGCATGTATGTTTAGCATTGAAGTCTCCCCTCATTATAAATTAAGCCTTGTGCATTATAATGACCTGTTTCTAATCATTTGATGCAATTGAATGCCTGGGAGGACTATAGACACTGTTATTGAAAGAGGCTGATTTTTAGTTTTGACAGTTACGGTTGTGGTTTGAAATTTTAGGGAACTTCATAGTATTCTATGCTATCTCTTATAAAAATAGCACTGTCTCCTCTCGCACTATTATCTGGATGGATGGTATGGTAAAAGTTATAATTCTTCAACTTGATATATGATTGGGTTATAAGATGAGTTTCAGAGATCAAAGATACTCGTATGTCTATTTTTCCTGTATCTAATACCATATGTATTTCGTTCAGATGTTTGTATAGTCCGTTCACATTCCATGCCATGATTCTTAAAGACTTTTGTTCTCTGCTAATCAAAAACAAATATGTTCTGCTGATCAAATAATTTATTTTTGCTGGAAAATAAAAAAAAAAAAAAACAATTTTTCAGATGACCTATTAACATACTTATGTATGTACTCGTATTTGCTGATTTTCAACATTTTCTGCTCATCAAAAATTAAGCTTTTCTAACCAACAAATTATATTCTGCTGATTAAACAATTAATTGTTCGTATAATCATTTACTTCTTCTGTTTTGGTTTTTATTTTCTGTCGATCAAAACAATATTTTCTTATGGACAATAAACTATTAATTGCTATTCAAATAAATTCATGTTTCTGGTTAATAAAGTCCTTGATAAAGCAAAGGTTTGATATGCTTAAAAATCCATTTAAGACTGTTATGTCCTGAGTGTAGGAAATATAAATATTTATACTCACCCGTATACAATGTAATAACGTATCCTGACGCTAGTCTGTTTTTCTTTTGTACTATGAAAATTTAAGAAAATAACCAGCGAAAGTGTTGTTCAGTTAAGTTATACAATGTTGCAAGGACGGCGCCACAGTTCTTCCTCACACTGCGAAAGTATATCAAATTGCTTTACTCTTACGGGAAAAGCTGTTGCTTTGAGAATTCATATTTTGCACGAGATTTTCTCTGAAGTAATTCACTTTGCGTACATACATACATATGTATTGATTGCCTAGAATGGGGTTTAGACTTATTGCAGCATGTGTGCACGTAACATAAATATAAGGACAATGCAAAGTTGAATTGCTTAATGCAGCAACACAGCAAAAGGCTCTTTGCTTGTTGACTGCTCAACTTATGTGGACCATATTTTACATAATTCTTGTATCCCTCTGGGGCTCTTAGTAATACTTAAGACATTCATGCAGCATCGTCGTAATTGTTTCTCGATCCCAAAAACTATTACTTTTAATTCATAATTCTACAATATGTTATAGGATTGAAGATGACGCAGTATTCTTTCATATTGGGGTGATATGATAGGATGTACTGCATTTTAAAGTAGAGTGCATGCTCCAAAGTTGTCTGCGAAATTTAATCGACGTTTCACAACATAGGTATACACTATCAATTGATATGGTATCGATGAATCCTTCTGAAGCTATTGTATGGATATAGAAATAATCTTTAAGTAAGTATTTGGCGCAAACAGTCCAATTGTGTCAGAAATTTGTCAGACATTCCCGAGAGGTGAATGTCTGACAAACTCCTCCTTCAGAAACCTCCTGTTCAGTAGTCTAACGCACTAACCACTGAACTAGAGCGTCCTTACCATACGTCATTATTAAGTAGACATTAATTATGTTTATACCATCTCAAAATTAATGGCAACAAAAAGGGGTTGTTTGAAAGCGGAGATATTTAAGGTCACAACGCCAAAGGATTCTGACATCCTACTATGCAAGTTTTTCACTTAAAGTTCTCCTTCTTTCAGAGGTTGAACATAATGTCTATAAACGTTATTATTTCGTGTAAATAAGGTGGTAGTGCACAAATTGGAGTACTTGGCGGTGCACCTTAAATCACTGATAATCGATTACATGTCAAAACATCCAGAATGTAACCTCTTAAGTACCAGCGAAGATGTAAAAATGAATGCCATATAGTCATAAAATATTAGTTTTAGAAAATGGAGCCCATTTACTGTTAAGGGTACTCAAGAAATTTAACCGAATATTTGGGGCACAATTGGATGGTGTAATTGCCTGGAAAGATCCAACAATTACTTTGGTGTGGATAACAAAGTGCCCGTCTAAATGGAAAACTTTCATGGCAATTAGAGTGTCCCAAATACGGGAGGTTACTGATCCAAGTGAACGAACTGAATTTTTAAACAAAATCGAACTGGAAATGCGAGAAAAGCAGTAATGCTTGAAGCGTGGAACCGTTCTACAAAGAGCAAACTTCTATCATTCCGCACCTTGATAAGGATAATAGATATATTAATAGTTGGAGGCCAACTAGAGAATCCAAATTTACCAGAGACGGAGAAGAATCCGTACATACTACCAAAGAATGAATTATATCGGTCCTTTCCAGATCTTTATATCTTAAGAGCAAGCAAACCGGACGTCAAAGGGATACGCAGCAGTATTCGTATGCCTAGCAACTAAAGCTATTCATATCGAGTTAGTCAGCGACCTCACGTCAGAACCATTCATAAGATAAGTATTTGTGGGAGCCAGCAAGAAAATAACATCACTAATGCAGCTTAAATTCGTGCAGTCGGAAAAGGAAATTGCGGAAAAGCTTGCGTTAGACGACACAGAATGGCATTCCACCAGCTTCACTACACTTCAGAGGGTATGGGAGACAGGCATCTGCAACCAACTAAGTGGATGTTGGGGAAGATTTCAGAAATATATCCAGTAAAGGACAGTGAAGTTCAAATTGTAACTGTTATTAGCAATGATAAATACATGAAGAGGCCAATAATCAAACGTTGTCCTCTACCAATTGAAGACAATTCGAATACCACTCAAGATAATGAACCAGGTCAATCCAGCGGGAGTAAGTCAAGGGGAAATGATGCCTCAAAAATGTACAACCCATTATTTCTTGTGTCGTTAATGGCAACATTTATACCGTCAGTTATCTGACCAAAAATCGAGGTCATTGCACTGCTCTTGCAACGTGACTTCGATAAGATTCAGCGATATTGCGATGACTGGAAGTTGAAGATCAACTTCCAGAAATCGGACGCTGTTGTCTGGGGCCTCTAGGGATACCAGAAAGAATTGGCGAAAGTTCTCAATCGTTGGACCGCACGGACAGCCACTTACGAGTCGAAGTGTAGTCAGATATCTAGGGCTTTTTGTTAGACCAATATCTATATTTTAACAAATATATAGATGCTGCTCTGGCCAGAGCCAGAGGTTCTTTTGCCCTTACAAAGAGACTTTTTTATAGTAAGCAACTCGTGGGTTCAACGTGGGAGCAAGCTTGTTGGAAAAGATTCGGGTATTTGAAAGTGCTTGCCTTCATTTATACAGGACACCAGAATCCCAGTACATAAAATTCTATCCCAATGAGGTCCTGTACAACAGGGCTAACCTAATAAGGGTGGATAATTTCCTGATCAAGCTGACTCGAAGGCATATTACAAGAGCAATGAGCTCGATGAATAACCTGATCTCTGAGGCCTATTACCCCAATTACAGGTACCACGAGAGAGTGCGCCTTAACGACTTTCTTCCCCCCAAAGGCATTCCTCTATCTCGATGAGAAAGGTCTGATCCAGGACAGATTGGCAGTGCCGCTAATCTTCCATGTTGCTCGGACAGTTGCGGATAGGCGACTCAACTACGGCAGAGACGTCGCACACAGCAGTGTGGAGCGTCTCCGGCTAGTAGAGCGGTATCGAGTCGCGATATAGACGACGTACAACGTCAGTACGGACATTTTGGGTGGCTAGCCAAACAAGGGGGAACTCCCTCGTCGTTTCCCCATAATCCAGTGTAGCCAGTTTGAAGTCGGCTGGTTTTTCTATGGCCGATTTACATAGCTTAGGGTTAGGGAGTTTTTAGGTAGATTTTTAGATAACATATATATATATATATATATATATAAAAATGTGGCCCCAGCATGTTAGGACATCAGACAATTGTTTCTATCATAAGTACTCATACATTACATTACATTTCGTGTCTAGCCAGACAGCATATTTTTATTGTTACCTTTTGGTCCCAGCTAGCTTTTTTATTTCAAAATTATGTTCCCATTCAGTCAGCATGATAACAAAGGTGTCATACTGCTGACTGAGCATGTGAAATCTGTTGTATATATTTTATAAAGTTAGCATTATTTTCGTATTCAAGACTTAAAAAATATAATAAACGCCTCTAGTCACTTGAACCAGGCAACAAAGAAAATACTATATTCCTTCTTATAGAATTCCCCCACCAGTGGTAAGGAGTCTTTGGTAATCATATTTTCAGCTGTCATAGCACTCGTTCTTTACATACATCTTCTTACAATTATTACGCAATTTTGCCTTTTTTTAACTCTTGCAATATTTTCCATTCATAATTGCTTACTTCAATTACATATTCCATTTCTTGATCAATTTGAATTCCAATGTTGTTGCGTGTTGAAGCAAGAGGTCTCTACCCTTCATGTACCAAAGAAGACATCATGAATGACCTTCAAGCTAAAGATTTTAAAATTCTTGACGGTGTAAATATTATCAAGAAGGAGAAGCAACAGATGGAACGACAACAAGAAATCGTGGACTCCCGCTGTTTATGCTTAGTTTTGATAAAAACGAGAATACAGACGATATTTACAATATTAAAACTATACTAAACATCATAATCAAAATCGAGCCATTACTTAAGAATACAAGACCGATCAAGGTCTTAGTCATAAGCAAACTTACTGTCAAAAAGAACCGCGATGTGTAAAATGCACCGGTAAACATCTTTCGGAAAAGTGCAGCTTAGATACACAGGCTCCATAAACTGCAGAGGGAAGCACCCAGCGAACTATAGAGGCTGCGAAGTGGTTAAAGAGCTCCAAAAAAGGCGCGATGCGCCGATGCACCAACAAAACTAACTGGGACGGCTTTAGAAAATATTGTACAGAAAATATTGTTCCGAATGTGTCGCTTAAAACACCGTATGAAATAGAAACTTACGCCCGAACTCGAAGCAGCGACAGAAAGAAAACTTATCAAGGAAAAAGACGAAATTTGTGCAAGAAAAAGTCTGAAAAGAAAAGCTGTCATCTTCTGGCGAGCAAACGTATGTGCACCTGTGTCGCAAGGAAATAGAAAAGCGGTATTGCCCCAGATCCAGTCTCACAAGTTCTTTCTATAATTCTCAGTAATCATGACAATAAGCGAGCGTCTAATGAAAAAAAGGGGTCCCTAGATTAACTACCAACAAAACTAACTGGGACGGCTTTAGAAAATATTGTACAGAAAATATTGTTCCGAATGTGTCGCTTAAAACACCGTATGAAATAGAAGACGAAGTCGACAGATTTGCTGAAGCCATACATATCGCCGCATGGAACAACACTCCCTATAGGAGGAAAGAAGTCCTAAATAGTGAAGGTAAATATCCGTCGGAAATAAAAGAACTGATACGCCAAAAGAGCACGCAAAAGATAGCAACAATCCAGAGCTCCCCAGCATAAAATTCTTTTAAACCATCTGTGTAATGAATCTGTGAAAGCAATCAAAGATTTCAAAAAACGAGAGATCTCTACGTATCTTGAAAGCTTGACTGCCGAAAAAAGTTCAAAATATTCACTATGGAAAGCCATGAAAGGTAGTAAAAAACCCCAAATACAATAGCTACCGATAAGAAAGAACAATAGAGAATGAGCAAAAGGAGACAAAGAGAAGGAGGATTTATTTGCCGTGCACTTGCAAGAAACATTTAAGCCATTTGATGGACAGGCGCAAACAGAAGAACTTGATGGTACGATTACGACACTTGATAAGTTTAAAATAAGGAGCATGTCGTTGGTCGAACTTTGCCAGACAATAAAAAATCTTAAAAATAACAAGGCCCCTGGATATGATTTAATTACCAGACAGATCCTCAAGGAATTGCCAAAGAAAGCTCTGATTAAGCTTCTGCATATTATAAATGTCGCGCTAAGATTATTATACGTTCTAAGGCAATGGAAAGTCGCCGAGGTTATCATGGTTTCAAAACCGGGAAAGCCTCCAAACGACAAAAAATCGTACAGACTGATATATCAAGGTTGGTATTTGAAAAGCTTTTGTTAGAGCACCTACAACTGGTCATTGAAGAAAGACGTTTAATTCCTGACCATCAATTCGGCTTCAGAACAAAGCATTCCACAATTGATCAGGTTTATAGAACAACAAATGAATTAGAGAAAACCATAGAGGAGAAGATATCTTCTAGCGCTTTTCTGGACGTCTCTCAAGCCTTCGACAAAGGTATCGCATGAAGGCTTGAAATATAAGTTAAGACAGGTTCTTCCGGAACAATTATATGAGATTTTAGAATCTTACCTTGCGAACAGACTATTCCGTGTTAATCACGGATCGGAATATTCTCAATTTAAGGAAATCATTGCCGGAGTTCCGCAAGGAAGTGCTCTTGGTCCGGTCTTTTTCTTCTGTACACTCGAGATATACCTCAAGAAGAAGGCACTGTCGTAGCTACGTTCGTGGACGATACGGCTATATTAACAACAGATAAATCAGTCGAGTCAGCAACTGTAAAGCTCCAACGAGCTTCTGAGGCCAAATAAACTCATGTTACCTTTACTTACAAACAAATTAGCAGCCTACCCATTTTCATTAACTCGGTGCAAATACTATATGCAAATGAGGTAAAGTATCTATGAATGACACTGTACGCGAAACTCAAATGAAAGTCGCACGTTAAAAAGAAACGCGACGAGCTTGAAAATACCTACATTCAGACTTGGCTACTTGGAAGACATTCCAAATTAGGCATATATAACAAACTGCTTTTATACAAGCAAGTGGTTAAACCCATTTGGACGTATAGTATACAACTTTGTGGTTGTACCAAACGAGGCAATAGAGATATCCTACAATCTTTTCAAAACAAAGTGCTAAGAGTCATAGTAAATGCCCCATGCTATATAAGAAACAATGATATCCACAGAGAGTTAGGAGTAACTACCGTCGAAGACAAAATAATGAGCTCTGCTCGAAAACTCCGTATTCGACTTCATGGTCATTTCAACAACGTTATACTCCAAATTTTGGACGAGACAAACCTTGTTTCTTGACTACAAAGAAAGAAACAGTTCGATCTAGCGCAATGAGGACCGACCGCATTTAATGGTGTGTGCTTTTTCTGGAAAGCTACATGCCCAACGCGAGTATTTTTGAAACTAAAACTACTTATATGATAGGGAAACTTAGTCGTAGTAAACCAGTAGAAGGGAGGTGTTGTTTAGTGAGTAAAAATCTCACACTACTATGAGCTCATAGTGTCTATGAAAATTTTTCACCTAGCCACGAAAAAAAAAAAAATTACTACAATATTCCTAACTAGTAACACCATCGTCATGTTGAGGCTGAAAACTTTTCGAACAACTTGCATATATAGCCTTTCACCTTTGGGCACTGTTATAATATTTTTACAAAGTTTTGCATAGAATGAACATGTTTTCAACCTTACCTAAATGTTGTAGACGTAATCTATCTTAATTACCTAAAAAATGTTGTAAACGCAATCTATCTTAATTGTGTATGTACATATATGTTAAACCTATATTTCACTGTAAGACAACGTAGTCAATATTGTCATATGATGTGCCCCTCTTTAAGTTACCGTTTAAAAAATAAAATTGAATTTCATGAATTAATTTTAATTTATGAAATGTTTTTATTTGATGTTTAAAATAGGATACTCTAGCTGGTTACTCAGTTTTTCGTTAAACATTTAAATTTTTTGCTATAAACTTGATATCTAAATCACGTTCGATATATGAAAAAAACATAACATTAATATTTTGGTTGACATTTTTTTTAACTTATTAATGCAGTTTAAGAAAGATCAAATTTGCTTGTTTCTTATAGATTTCGCTTAAATCTGAAATTTACTAACGAACACCAGCAAATACATGCGACCAAGTCGTGCACTTTATTTTTGAATTACGGGCTATTCTAAGCAGTTATGGTTTTCCGTTAAGCTGGCTAATTTTTTTAGATCTAAGGGAAAGCTATTCCACCTACTATCTGTAGAAATCAGGAAATTCTGGAATTCAGACCAAAAAGCGGACAACAATGAGAGATAACCGATATCTCATTTTTATATTCATTAGAAGCAGGCACCCCACGAATAGCTCCAGCAGACCGGATAATTGGACATCGGTGAGCAAAAATTGTTGGGTTAGAAGTATATTGACCAAAGTTTAGATTGGAACTGCTTTCAAATCATCGGATATCGAAAAGATGGTTAACGGTGAACACAAGAAGATAAAATAAGACTTTTTACCTATTCTCGTACATCCATCAGTGTGCCATGAAAGACAGTTTACAATGCATCGATTGTGAAGAATATTTTTGCTACAAACCTAAACTGCCATTTTACTAGAGACCAATCTGAGCCTAAATCAAATTTAATAGATCCAATTTAAATATACAAATAAATCCTACAGACAGATATTAAAGATGAGACGAACCCTTTTTACAATAATAATGGCCAATCCTTATAGCTGTATCACCTTTCTTCATGATGCATCCCTAAAGATGAAGACTGTTCTTCCATATCCAAATCAAAACATTTATTGCTACAGAACAGCTCCTCTAATCCATGTTATATTTCCAATATGTCGACAATAAAAGCTACAATCCTTGACATAAATATAACAATTTGTTTCGAAGACCTATAAAACATACTGGTTTCAGTAATGTTAACAAAGTGATGCAATACAAAAGATGTTCCCCCACCCATCTTTGGGTGAAAATTCCACTACAACGGACTTTATCCTTGGCATAAATGACAGCCATAGATTTTATCTAACTTTCATTAAGCAGTTTTAAACCCAAGAACAAAATAGAACATAGTTTTTTCGTCATAAATAACCCACGCAAATAAAAATCTTTAAGCCACATTTTTTTCCACTTGATGCATTCGTAATACTTCTAGAAAAGCATCCTCTCATGACCAAAGAAACAACGGTGGCATCAGGCGTCAACAGAGATAGAGTGGGCAAAATTTTAATCAACACCGAAATAACGACTCTTTTCCTATATCTCATCAACTGCTTTTGCTGTCCTCTAGTACTAGTCATCATCATCATTAGGATCCAGTTATGCGGAAAGTACCACTACCACTTGACATTTGCCCCCATCTTGCCACGTGACTTGAGTAGAATTCGTTATTTCTTTTCAGTGATGGGAAGACAGTATACTTCCAACCCACTGTTTTTCCCAAGCACATCATATACATATTCGTATGTTAATTAAAATTGAATTTAAACACCCCCACCAAAGTGGGTGTAACTGCCAAGAAAAAGGATACAAAAACCCCCAAATGATTCAGTGACAATAATAATTGTCTCCCGGAGAGAAATTTATAACCCACTCATGGCAACGAAAAGAGTTGTTGGGGCAAAGTTTTTCCAATCTCACAGCGAGCGTGAAGAATTAATTCTTTTGTGCTATGAGTTTTTATTGTTGATCCGTTAAGGATATGGGCTGGTGAAAGGATGTTTTCAAATACAATTGTGCTCTCGTCATTTCGTCATATGGTTTACTTTGTTTGCTGTGTCAATCAATCATGTAAAGAGAAAGGGGAAGTGTATAAGGTTCCATTAAAAGAAACCACTTTGGGTTTAGTATAATAATGGACAAACAATATGCAATTGCTGTGTTCCGACAAATTAGATGCGAGGGGTGACTGTAATTGTTCTTAGTGAAGAATGAATTTAAAGTTTCGGTAGAAATGGTAAAGAGGTTATTCATTACAACCAAGATAAAATAATCATACATGTCAGACAAGGGATAATCATCTTTTGTTTCAGCATAGTCTAATAGGGGAAAAAAAATCGAAAAGAATCGAACATTTTACTCGCTGAGAGTATTGTGGATACTTTAATCCTGAAACCATTTAATTTCCCTGCAAAACTCAACGGGTTTTTTTGTAGTCTATACTACCTACTTTTGTAGTTTATACTATCTATACTATTCAACAACAACCTAAACTGGAGTGAATTGCAAGTTTTCGGATGTATTTAAAGAGGTGAAAAAACAAAAGTTTAATGTTACAATAAATCTTGAATGAATTTGTATCCGACTTAACCAAGTAAACTTTTAACTCCTTTTTTAGTGCGGGATCCATCTCCATTTGATGGAACCCACTCGATAGAGTGTAGAAAAGTGGAGGAAAGTACTTAGATATCACTTACAATTTGTTCATGTTTCGGTAATCAATGACTAATCCCTATTTCCTTTCGTCACTGGCATCTAATTTATTTGGTACGATCCAGACCGGTGAACTCCAAGGGGGTGGGTTAATAACCCTGAAAAATCGTTTTCCTTATGGATGTAATGGTATATGTACGTCTTTGTGTATATCGGTAAGTTGTCCGTAGGTTAAATCGTATGTTTGATTTAATTAGTAAATCTTAATTTTATCCCATCTCTGAAAAATACATGTCTCCACATTTGCGACACATTTTTAAAATTATTTTCTTTTCTTCGCCGATAAGGTGAGAGACTCGTATTAAATCGAGAATGTCTTCTTTCGAGCTGATGGTTTCACAGTAAATGCTGAAATTGTTAAGTTCTACAAGATTGAGATTCTCGTACATTATTACTTTAAGCGGTTGTCTGAAGAAAATATTTTGGTCCTCAGAGGAGTAGTTTACGACTTCAACAAAGCGAAACCAGTTTTGGTTTAAGTTTTGTCTCCATTTGGAACATCAACAGGTACTTTTGCTGTTATTTTGGAGTACGCTTGTATATTATATTTATTAGACAAGAAATTTGGCTCAAAATGTTGTCGAATTATAGTAGAATTTGTTATGAGTTGTTTGTTTTTAATATCACTTTGTGTCTCTATTTTAGTCAATATGACTAGCCCTATCAAACCATCAAAATACTGATGAAATTCAAGAACTACAAACTTCGAATAGCCCTTTTGATTAAACTCTACAAATAAAGGCAGTGTAATTATTATATCAACTGTGTGTTTGCTTTAAATGGTCGAAATTATAGCAAGTGTTGTGTATTCAATTTCTTCTGGTTTAGGAATTTTTAGTGTATTAAATGTATCTATAGGATTAGCAACAGGCTGACTATGAGCAACATTTTAGATCAGGGACATTGTTGATTGGATTACTAACATTAGACAAGTTAAGCATTAGATATTCACACCTTGAGCAACTTAATTTAAGTCCTCATTTACAGGCATTCTTCTGATTTTTAAATTTCTTCAACTTCTTTCGAATAGTTGGAAGTTTCTTCCTAAGTCAAATTTATTTATTCTTTTCATGGATTTCATAAATAAAAGGTAGGTAGTGGAAAAGGATGTACTTACAGGAGAATGATGATCATTTCTTCCTTACCAATTTTGTCCTTCTATTACTGACCCCTCGAATTTATTGATGATTGAACGATGATCTGTTGTTTAATTTATTTCCTCAATCAGTTTAGTTGTTATTGTGTCTTTTTTTTGTAAATCAGTTGAACGTGAACGATGAGCCGCCGTTGCACTTATCCCTTCACTTAATTTAGCTATTAATTTATTTTTATCACTAATCCGTCATCGCACTTAATTTACTTATTTGATTTTATTTCTTGCACTTAATTTGCATATTTTTTGGTTACAATTAGGTGCGCAACTAAGTCAATAGATGGCTCCAGCAGTAAGTACTGGTCGATTTTGACATATCCAAAACGTCATGAACCGAGCTTAGATAAATGGAAAACAAACTGTTTTGACACATTAGTGATTTTGTTTTGGCGTCATATACTTTTGGTTGTGTGAAAATGTCAAATTTTGCGCCAAATAATCATTTGCGGAAAGTGTTGATTTTCTTCTTTCATTCGAAGAAAACGGCGTCTGAAGCGCATCGAGAGCTCCAAAAAGTTTACGGAGATGCTGCTCTAAGTGAAACAACGTGCTGTGATTGGTTCCGTCGCGGTCGCTTCAAAGACGGTGATTTCGTTGTTGACGACCGTCCGCGTGAAGGAAGGCCAAAGGCATTGCTCGATGAGGATCCGTGCTAAACGCAAGAACAGCTTGCTTCAGCATTAGGAGTTACCCGTCAAGCCATTTCCAAGCGATTGCATGCGTTTGGAATGGTTCAAAAACAAGGAACTTGGGTTCTTTATGATTTGAAGCCAAGGGAGCGTCGTTTTTTCGCCTGTGAACAACTGCTCCAGCGGCAAAAAAGGAAGGTTTTTCTTCATCGCATCGTGACGGGTGATGAAAAATGGATTCATTACAGCAACCGAAAGAAAAGAAAGTCATGGGGACTGCCCAGTCATGCTTCTACGTCGTTGACTCGGCCGAATATTCATGCCGCGAAGATTATGCTGTGTATTTGGTGGGACCAGGTCGGTGTCATTTATTATGAACTATTGAAACCCAACGAAACCATCACTGGGGAACGATATCGACTTCAATTGATGCGATTGAGCGAAAAACGGCCACAATTCGAGCAGAGGCACGAAAAAGTGATTCTACAGCATGACAACGCTCGACCTCACGTTACCAAACCCGTTAAAACCTATCTGGGAACGCTCAAATGGGAAGTCCTATCCAACTCGCCTTATTCCCTAGATATTGGGCCATCCGATTATTACTTGCTCCGTTCGATGGCACATGATCTGGCTGATCAGCAGTTCCGCTCATATGAAGACATCAAAAAATGGCTTGATTCGTGGATAGCCTCAAAAGATGAATACCTTTACCGTAACGGTATTCGAGCTCTGCCAGAAAGATGGGAAAAAGTTGTAGCTAGCGATGGGCAATACTTTGAATGATTCATTTGTAACCATTTTTTCACAATAAAGTTGTATTTTCATGCAAAAAAAAAACAGTGGGAACTTAGTTGCGCTCCTAATACATTTTTCAATTACAATTGTTTACTACAATTTTCAACGATAATCCTTTCTTGCACTTAATTTATCTTAATTTATTTACTTATTTTTCATATTTCTATTCAACAATAATCCGTCGTTCTGTTTTACAACTTGAATGATTAGAGCTTTAACGATAAACCGTCCTCGCAGTATGAAAAAAAAAAAACAAACTTCCAATTTTCGGAATAATGACTTTATTCAACTACAACTTAAACTGAACTAATTAGCAATTTTTCAGATGTATTTAAAAATGTGGAAAGACAAAAGTTGACGGTTACAATAATTCTATGAAAACGGAAATGCATAGGTTCACCAAAGAGGCTGAATAAATCGGAATGACACTCGACGCAAAGTTAAAATTGCTTGATAAGTCTTAACTTAAGTAACTAACAAATTTATATCGAAGGTAGGTGTTTTTGGTGAGTAAGAATCTCACACCACTCTGAGTACTTCATAGTGTTTATGGAAGATTTTAACCTACCCTCGGGGAAAAAAAATTCTAAAAGAAGAGCCTTTATATTGCCAAGGAATTGAAGATTGCTATTGTCCATGGCGAACAGAGCCTTCCCTAGAGGGTCCTGAAACTTCTCTTCGATATGTTTCCATTGATCTCCAGTTAATCGATCACACGATTTCTGATCATTTATAGTCTAAGAGCCAGTAAAAATTTGTTTGAGTCATTTCGTCCACAAAATTTGTATGATTAAATTATTGCTTTAGTTCCATAGGTCCTGAAATTTGAACTCTGCCGAGGTCATCGCTTTCGCTTTAGGGGTTATGACCGCGCGAAGTTGCAAAAAAAATTAATAAAAAATAAGTCATTTCGTCCCGTCTTTTTTTTTTTTTTTTGTATGGATGTCATTGAAATTGTATGATATTTGGTATAATTGGCAGAGCGATTTGTTGGTCGCAGAAGGATGGCAGAGCGACACAAATATGCAATAAAAAGTGTATTTTTAAAGTCATTTCGTCCAAGCTGAAAATTTGGCACATTATTAAACCTGAGTAACCTGAAACTATAAATGGCATAGCGATATTGCGGTGGCAGAGCAAAATAAACATTGCCTAGAGAGCTGTATTATCAAAAATATGTGCTCAATTTAAGTGATCGAATCTCTGTAGAAAGCACATTATAATGTTTACACTTTACGAGATATTTTACTACAACGTAAATATTATGACTTAAGTTGAACGTCTTCATGCCAGACCATCGACCGAAAAGTTGTAAAAAGTCACTTGGTCTATTTTTCTTACGGAAACAGCTAAGCAGACATAGAGAAATGCATGAGTCAAGTAAGTACCCAAAAATATTAAATAGAACAATCGCGGTGACTCATTTATAGTTTGTAATGTTTTGCAATTTCTAACGGCACTGCTCCAAAGAAAAATATGAACGAAATCGATTGAGCTTTATGTCATTTAGATGGAGCCATTTGCAAAACCGATAAATCAGCACTTAGAAGCCAAAGTACAAAGTGAAAGCCCAAATAGTATTGATGTTGTGCTTTTAGATGGTTTCTTTGTGCTACATTTAATAAAAAATATTCCTAAAAGTTTTGGGAATATATCACAAAAAATTTTGAAAGTGGTTACCAAATACATTTCAGAGCGAATAGATGTCATCTTCGATCGGTACTTTTCTCCATCAATAAAGGAGTATGAGCGTTACTTGAAAGATGGAATTGAAGTGGATTATGTCATTTCAGGCCCAGATCAAGTGAGACCTCCATATTTCTTAAAAGAACTAAGGAATAACAGGTTTAAGGGAGCACTGGTGAATTTGTTGATACGTGACGAACTAGCCCCCTTTCTAGGCAATAAAACTATCTATTTAAATTTCGATCTATGTTATCGTTTTAAACGCAGTAACAATAAAGTTTTAATAACAATAGATGATGAATACTCTTGCCAATATCATAGAGGTGGATACAAAAATTACTTTTCATATATGCAAAATAAATTACAACTCAAATGTTTTGATTCCATGCTCTAATACTGATGTTTTGATAATATTACTCCGACATATGAAAAGTCTTCTCAGTCCATTAAAAATCTGAATGGAGGTTGGTGTTGGGAATTATCATCGATATATAGACGTATCTAAACTGTATCAAGCTCTAGGAGAATCATTATTTAATGCTCTACCAGTATATCATGCAACAACAGGGTGCGATTATAATCCAGCATTTTTTAGAAAATGAAAGTTGAGGCGATTTCGACGTTTAGAAAACTCGTTGGAGTATCAGACGGCGTTTACAAACTTAGGAAAAATTGGTATCGAATTAGGTGATCATACTTTGAAAGTGATTAAAAAATTCGTTTGCCAAATTTACAGCCTCAAAGATATTGAGTCGGTGAATGAAGCAAGATTTGAGCTATTTACCAAAACCTATAAGGCGAAGAGACTTGATGAGTCTTTCCACCAGAAGATCAAAAACCTTGATACTTCAAGTTTGCCACCCTTGTCAATCTGAATTGGATCAACATTTATTGAGAGCACATTATATCTCTGCAATAAGGAGTAATGCTTCTTTAAAAAATCCAACCACTTTACGTCCACAGCAGTGTGGTTGGTTAGAAAAAGATGGAATATATGATTTTGTTTGGTTTGAGGCTGACCAGTTTGCAATGATAGTCAATGATATCGTTATTTAACCTTCAGATAACGATGATAGAGAGTGCGCATTAGGTATGCTTGCAATCCCATAAATTATCAAATTATGTTGAAAATGTTTCTACAATTTTATAGATGATGAATGCGGTAAATTCAGCGGCGATGATTCTGAGGAATCAAGATTAGGATCATATACGAGTATTATCTTTATATTTATGTTAATAGGACTCAGTTCGTAAATTATAGAATGAACATACACTTAGCGAAATTCTTATAAAAACACTACAAGTTTTTACCATATTTTTTCTCCAACTTTTACTTTTTTCTATCAATTGGAAAAAGTCTTTTTTCTTAATATTTTCTATTTCTATAAAATTAATTATCTAACATTATTGACCTAAAAATTCCTCGCAAAAGTAAAAAAAAAAAACAATTCAGTTTTACATTTTGGTACCGAAAATTAAGCAAAATAACAGCGAAATTCTTATAAATACACCTGTCCCTGAATGCCTTACAATGGATTGTAGAAAACCATATGCACAAAATCAATAACTTCAGTAATGGGTAGATCCTCCCTTCTTTGTTATTGTCTCAAATATTCTATTTGGCATGGTATTGATCAAATTTTGGAGGGTAGTATTTGATGTTGAGTTCCAAGGCAATTTAATGGCTTCTTTGAGTTCTCCAACGGTGTTGTATTGTCGTCCATTTGCGTATACCAGGCGAGATAATGTTCCTCACAAATTTTCTATTGGATTGAGATCGGGACTTCTTGCCGGCTAATACAAAACCTCAATATTCTTAATAGAAAACCACTTTTTAACTATTTTTACGGAGTGAACGGCAGCATTATCTCGCTGAAACACAAAGTTAACACCACATAACTCTTCAGCAATGTATTTCTGCGAGTTCATTTTGGTTGGCACGAAACCAATCTGTGTCTTACCAGCAGCACAAAAACCAGCCCAAATCATGACACTACCGCCCCCCAAAATTGGGGCTAAACTTTACCACCTCCTTCATTCGTTGATCATGCCACTACATTGAAAAACCATCGGGTCCATCCAGATTGAATTTCTTTTCATCACTAAACAAAACATTTTTCCATTGTTCAGTCCATGACATGTATTTTTTTGCGAAATCCAATCTTGCCAATTTGTGTCTTGTAGAAAGTTGAGGCTTTTTCGCAGGTTTCTTATAGACAACATTCTTATCAGATCTGAGTATTTGTTGAACCTGACGTTTTCCAAGCGGGAGATCATATTTTCTCACAATTTGTGAAGCTGAAGGTCTGTTTGTTGCTGGATCTTGTCGAATTTCTCGAAATATTAGGGATTTTTGGTGGGCGGTTAGTTTCGTATTAAAATCATATCGACGTATGGTCCCATATTTGACACCCAAATTCAGATAATTTCTAACAACTGTATGCGACCGATTAATTTTTTCTGCAATTTCTCGCAAAGAGAGTCCAGATTCCCTATACGCAATTATTTGGCCCTTTTCCATATCGGTTAAAACCTTTCCACGTGGAATTTCTGAATATTTTCCTAAAAATTGGAAATTTGCAAAGGCAAAACGTATTAAACATTTTACATTGATCGTCTTATATTTACTTTTTACCGTATTTCTGCAGAAAATGTGAAGTTACAAATCCAATTACACGAATTACTTGATTATTTTTATAAGAACTTCGCGCACGATCTGCCCTATTTGCGAAACCACTTCGAAATAACTCGTTGCATCGCCCTGCATTTGGAATTTACCATGCAAATTGCATAACGGTTGTTTCACACAAGCGATGATGGTTCATTTAGAACAAAAAATGGAAATATTTTTAACGGAAAGTAATGGAATTAGGGGCTATCATGCTTAATGCAGCTGCATAATGCAGATGTTTTTATAAGAATTTCGCTAAGTGTACATATTATCACCTTTTGCAAACTAAATATGATACTAATTTTTGTTCAAATTAGAAATTTTTTGATATGGTTATGATTTTTGATTGAACAGACATTTTTTTCAAATATGCACACATTTCAATAATAAAATGTTGTAGCTCATGTACATACCTGCCGTAATAGATACTAATGAAGGCGTTCAACTTTAGTAATAATATTTAGTTTGGAGTGAAATATCTTACAAAGTGTAAGTATTATAATGTTGGATTTTTTTAGAGGCTTAAAATCTACTTATGAATTTTCTATAGAGATTTCGATCACTTAAAATGAACACATATTTTTGATGATACAGCTCTTTTTGTTGAAACTTGTCATAGGAAGATGCGTAAGAGTAGGTAATGTTTATTTTGCTCTGCCAGGGCCTTGCGACCGCAATATTGCTCTGCCATTTATAGTTTCAGGTAACTCAGGATGCATTTAATAATGTGCCAAATTTTCAGCTTGGGCGAAATGACTTTAAAACCACTTTTTGTTGCATGTTTGTATCGGTCTGCTAACCCTTTGGGAACAACAAATCGTTCTGCCAATTATACCATATATCATACAATTTCAATGACATCCATCCCACAAAAAATCAGACGGGACGAAATGACTTATTTTTTTAATTTTTTTTGCAACTTCGCGAGGTCATAAGCCCTAAGGCGACCGCAATGATCTCGGTAGAATTCAAATTTCACGACCTATGGACGTAAAGCAACAATTTATTCAGACAAATTTTGTGGACGAAGTGACTAGCAAAAATGTTCACTGGCTCTCCGACTATACCACTGCAACGAGGAGCCCATCGTTAGTGACACCGTTCACTCAGCGTGAGGATGAAGTGCCAGCCTTCATATTTCTACTCATATATCTACCCCTTTGCTGTGAAAGCGCCCCCTTTTCTCATTGACGAGTTTCTTTACTTCTGGCCGCTCGTCGTTTCTAGTCAGAGGATGATGGCGTCGCTAATTTTCCCCCAGTTGCATTATATGTGGCTATCCGCAGATTTGACCACGCTTGAGGAAGGAATGCTTTAGTTTGATCCGCTGCGCACAGCCGATCAAGTTCCATCCTCTCGTACTTCTGTACTTTGCGTTGCGCAGATTTTATTTAAACTGTTGGTGCTCATTCATTTTTGCACCTTTCCTTACCACCATAGACTTGGGAGCAACGGCGGCATAGTCAGCTACGCAATCTTAATTTTCTTTTGCACTTTTTCTAATTACCACCACCATCCTACATTTTCTGGTGCACTTTCCCTATTTTCCACAACAATAGAATTACCGGCAGAACCAGCTGCGCAATCTACGTTTCTGATGCACTTTCCCTATTTGCCATCGCTATAGACTTAGGAGCAGTAGCTGCAGAGGCAGCTTCACATCCTAAGCCTTTTGGTGCGATTCATCTCGCAACAGTGAGGTGGACTGCCTTTTGCGTTTGTGCACTTCTTACTGTGAGCCTTGCCAGGTACCCACAGGAGCTCATGGGGACTGGTTTAACCCCTCGGAAAAGTCCTAAAGCTCACACCACCAGAGAGTTAGGTATCTGCTTTTACCTAATTCCAAATTATCACTGCGCACGATTGTGTAGCTGACACTAATCTAACAGACTGCGGTTAGCCATTTCCAGCGGGCTCCCATTGGGAGGACTAAATAAGAGAATTTTTGCCCACTGACTCCCAATAATGATCGGGAAGCAAAAATTATACCAAATTTGTAGGTGCTAACTTAAGCGGTCGCTGAGATATGTACCTATATAAGACTTCAAAAACTCTTATTTTGAAACTGACTGAAATGACTGACTTAATGATCATTAAAACCTATCGAGTATTTCCCGTAAACTTATGTAGAATCTCGAACCGTGTATCTGAATAAAATAATGCATCAAAACCTGTAGAGTACTTACCTTGAGATTAAGACAAGGAACAAAATGAATAGAATTTATTTTTGAATATGGTTTCCAAAAAATGGGCCAGGGGAGGGCGTATCAGTACGTAGTGAGGTGATAAAACATATCGGGTATATCCAGTAATAATAGAATCCTGAAATTTGGTGCAGATGTAGTGCTTGAAGTGGTGACAAAAGATAAAATCAGAAAATTGGATTTTTTCCATTAAATAGCATTCATATCGAGCATTTTACCCAATAATCAGTGTCTAAAAATAAAAAAAATATTTTTTTTGTTATAACACTCAAGGGGGTGGTATACTATTTTTGGAACCTAGAGCCTATGTAACGTTAAAATTTGTTGTTTCTGTTGATTTTAATTTGCATTTATATAGATCAGCTGTTATCCAATCTTTTTAGAATCGAACCTTTACCACAAAGAGGTTTACAACTCACAGTTTGTGTTTAGACCACTTCCGTGTTATGAAATAAATTAAGTTAATTAGCAATTCAAAATTGTCTATTGAGAATTTTGAAGGTAATGTAGTAGAACTTACTTTTGCCTGACAAGCTTCTACAGGAACCACATAGGCTCGTATATCGTCTGCGGTGTCATTCTATAAACGATCCTCAAATTCATTATTCCTGAATTTTACTTAATATTCTCATTTATAAAAGACACTTAAGCAGTAACATGGAAAATTCAACGTCAGTTAAACAAATTGACATTTTGTTGCTCATCTTATGGCGCTACGCTTCAATAAACACTAATCCTCATGTGATTTCTTAACAACCGGGTCATATAACAAATTCAAAAACAGGATACTTACTTTCTTTCCCTTCAGTGCTATTCACATTCACATTCACATCCGATTATAATTAAAATTCTACCCACCCGCTAGTACAATAATGACAACCACCACGGCTTGTTGTAAGCATTAAATTCATGACGGAAATATTTATAAAGTACTCGTATGTCACGTGGAAATATTCCTTCATCGGTATTTAGTCCGTGTATAAAATTGTGTAATAAAAGCAATGTCATAGCAATAACCACAAAGAAGATCAGAATTTGTATATAATTGTATAGCGGATATTCCAAGAGACAATGGAAGTGAATCCTTAATAATTACATAAATTATTATATATATTAACAATATTAATGTAATAACAATAATAAAAAAAATGTCTTACCTGCACGATTTCTGCATAACCTCGGCACGATTATAACCGCTAATTTTGCAAAAGGACTCATTGCAATAGACTATTGGGAAGTCTACAATTTGGGCGTTGGCCAACAAGAAGGAACTGTCCGCTGTGAATAAGAAACAAGAGGAGAGTGTTAAAATAAAATTTAAATGTTTTTTATAGAAAAAAAAAAAAAAAAACCCTCACTCCAGTTAGCACTTGTTTTTAATTTCTCTCTCATGGGCATAGTTTTATAATAGAATATTCATAATTTCATTGTGGGAATACATGTACGGATATCTGCCGTCAAGCAGATGAGGTGAATAGTGAGTTCCTTTGTATTCTGGTCGTACACTGTTTTTCCTTTCTTATAATTTTTCATTCATGAGCAAATTTGTTATTCAGGAAAGTACCCTCCAGCCAGACATGAATACATAGAACACACAGGCAGAACAGTGAGACCCTTCTCCTCCCGACAGGAGAAAAAATACGTTTGTTGAGTTGATGCAAAGTTGATTTCAAAGAAAATATGAATGCAGAGAGCACTATACAAGTAATTTTGGAATTTTTAGTTGAAAGTGGAACTTTTTTGCAACATCTTATAAGTAGGTACCGGTAAACAGTGGGACCATAAGTATTCAAAAGTGGCTCATAGTCAGAAGATGTAAAGAGCACATTACTCAAGTAAATTAAGGTGCATTGATCTATGAGAAGCTAGAGATCAAAACATCTCGATTGTCTATTTATACATGTTCACTCTAGAGACAAAATTTACAAAACAATTGTAATATATCATACAATAAACGTATCCCCGTTTCAAAACACTTCGAGCCAGATATACATACGATGCCGTATATCCGGTGCTCAATATGTGTGAAACGAGGCTATGGATATTCACAAATGCCGGGTACATTTATTTTGTGTAAATTTACACATAAAAATACATGAATCACTAAAAGAGTGATAGTGTAAATAGATTTATAATGCTGTCATATTGTCCATTGGCTACTTCTCTATTTTATTAACAATCAACTTTCAACACTAACAAAATTGGTTTAGGCCACAAAAACACTTTTCAAATTCTTCTTTTTTTTCCATAAAACTAAAATCTGAGAGATTAGTTGATAAACTGACTTGCTAGAAAAACACTACATTCAATGGGTCGCATAACTTGTACCTATGTATATATGTAGTTTATCAACAAAAACTCAGATTTGAAATTTAAATAAAATAGTTAAAATTACCCTTTTCTCAAAAAAAAAAAAAAAACCTTAAAATTCAAAAATTAATTTTGACAATTTTCCAAAGCTCTGAAAAGCCAAGAAAAGTGCCCCAAATGCAATCGCCATCAATCAGAAAAACAATGTTGAAAGAGCAAAGGGTGATAAAGAAAAGGCGGATCTTTTTGCCAAATACCTAGAAGAAACGTTTAACCCATTTGATGGACAAACATCGATAGACGATCCTAGAGTTATGGCAACGACATCTGATACGAGTAACTTTAGAATAAAAAGTGTATCGTTAACCGAACTTTGCCAGAAGATAAAAACTTGAAAAATAATAAAGCCAAAAAAAGCATTAATTAAACTTTCATTTCTAATAAACGCTTCAATTAGACTGATATATATTCCAGATCCGTGGATAGTGGCAGAAGTAATAATGATTCCGAAACGGGGAAAACCTCCAAACGATAATACAGACCGAAATCGCTCCTACCAATAATGTCAAAGGTATTTGAAAGACTCCTATTAAAACGAATCCAACCGGTCATTGAAGAAAGACGCCTTATATCTGACCACCAATTCGGGTTTACAATCAAGGATTCCACAATTGACCAGGTTTATAGAATAACCGATGAAATTGAAAAAGCACTAGAGGGAAAAAGATTTGATTTGATGTCTCTGAAGCCTTCGACAAGGCTTGACACGATGGCTTGAAGTAAAAGATACGACGGGTTCTTCCGGAACTCTTAATTAAGATCTTAGAATCCTACATTGAAAACAGATTACTTCGTGTTAAACACGGAACTGAATAATCCGAGTTCAGGGAAATCGCCGCTGGAGTTCCGCAAGAAAGTGTCCTTGGTCCTGTTTTATTTTTGCTGTACACTCGAGATATACCCCAAACTGAAGGCACCGAAGTAGCTACGTTCGCTGACGATACGGCTATTTTGGCAATCGAAAGTTCAATCGAGTCAGCAACTGGAAAACTCCAACGAGCTTTGGATAAAATCTGCGACTGGACAAAACTTTGGCGCATTGTTCTTAACGAGACCAAATCGACACAAATGAACAATCTACCCGTTTTCATTAACTCGGTAAAAATACCGTATGCAAATGAAGCTAAAAATCTGGGGATGACACTAGATGCGAAACATAAGTGGAAGTCGCACGTTAAAAAAAAGTGAAGCTTGCAAATCGCTTTACAGAATTGTATTAGCTACTTGGAAGACATTCCAAGCTAAGTATGTATAACTCTGCTTGTATACAACTCTGGGGTTGTACCAAAGTCAACAATAGAGAATTTATACAATCTTTCCAAAATAAAGTGATAGGAGTAATCGTGAATGCTCCGTGGTATATTAGATATAATGGTATACAAAGAGACTTGTAATATATATATCTGATGAATTGGCGAGGCAGGTGGGCGTCGTGGCGTAGTGGTTAGTGTGTCGGATCGCTACGCAAGAGGTTCCAAGTTCGAATCCCAGAAAACACCAACAAAGTTTTTTCACGATCCCACCTCTCGGGAACGTCTGACAAACATCCGAGAGTATTGTTGTCACGAGAAAGCTTCTCAAAAATAATTTTCCGTTCGGATACGGCACTAAAACTGTAGGTCCCTTCCATTCTTGTGAAAAATATAACGCAGACAACACGAGTGGTTGCGAGAAGCTAGGCCCTGGCACTTAAAGAGCTAATGCGCCAAATATTTATTTATTAATGGTGAGGCAGGGATCTGCCCTTGATTGCTCCCGTGCGGAGGAGGTCAACATTCCGTTAGGGGCCCTTAAGGGTAGAATCTTTGCTCATTTCCTTGCAGATGCTGGTAATAGATGGCGAGGGTTGCAGAACTGTGTTATATCCAGGCAGATGTGGCCCAAGTATAACTAATGCAGAACACAAGAGCTACTAAACACAAACCGGACAGATATTGCTAGAGTTCTGGCAATTAGCACTAGCCATTGGCCCATAGGGGTCCACGTAGCCAGACTGGGCATCACTTTTAATACACTTTGTCTTAGCTGCAATATGGCCAACGAGCCTGAAACACTCCTTCACTTCCTTTGTAAGTGTCCGGCCCTTAGTAGGGTCAGTCACCGTACACTTGGCAGACACCTTATTGATAATATTAGTGAGTTAGCGGAGACAAGCATCGGGGACTTTATCAGTTTCCTCAATGCCACGGGGTGGATTTAAATAATCCTTTCTCCCACAAGTCCAACGTCAGTTTTTACAACAAATTAGGTCACTTGAGTTGTGGTATTAAAACGGCGCCTTTGCGCTAATTATGTTTCAGCATAGTATGTTGTCACAACCACACCTACCTACCTACCTACCATACAAAGAGATTTAGGGATCGCAACCGTGGGCGACGAAATAACAAACTTAGCTCGTAAGCTTTTCATGGTCATTGCAACCACACCATAATCCAAACATTGGAAGTGAGAAACCTTGTGTGCTGACTTGAAAGAACGAAACCGTTCGATTTAGCGCAATAAGAAGTAACCGCATTTAATCGGTATCAGCAGGTGCTTTTGCCGAAAATCTACCTGCCTCACGCGAATATTCCTGGAAGCTTAAACTACTTGATAAGGAAAACTTAAAGCTGAACTATAATAGTCGGAAACAAGCGGAAGCTAATGCCATAATTCTACGTTAAGTTTCCTTCAGTACTGTCAATTGCTCAAGTAGCCCATAATAGGCGTATGTGTTCAGAAGCAAAAGTTCTCGTCCGATCATCGAAATCAAGCATCGTCGGGCGCTGTTAGTAGTTAGATGGGGGACCGCTGTCAAATTTTCATACGTACACTTCCCAATCCATTCACTCTTTCGTAAGTGATCAAAAGTGAACGAAAACTTAACGAATAGTAGCAAAAAGCTATTATGGTCACACAATACAAATCCTTTGTATTCGCACTGTTTCGGAAGTGGTCGTACGAAACCATTCTTCTATTATAGTTCAGCCTTTAGTTGTAGTAATCAAGAAAAAGGGAACGGTGAGTTTAGTCAGTAAAAATCTGGAACTACTTTGAGTTCACGGTGTCTCATAGTGTCTTATGAGGATTCTTTCAAAAATTTGAATTAAATTTGGAGCCGTTTTCAAGAAATTTTTTTTTTTTTTCAAACTCGGCCATTTGTAAAGTACCGTTAATTATGCAGTCAAAATGAAAATTCTGATTTTGCCTCGAATTATAACAATAGGCTTCAGATATGAATCTTGAAGAAAATACGTTCAGCCGTTAGCTGCAGTCGTCTATACAGATACATAGACAGACAGACTGAATTCAGAGACCCACTTTTTGAGATTCTCTATTATAGTAATGTCAAGTTTGATTAAAATCTCGAGATCGAACATTTTTCGGAAACCAGTATGTACTTGCCCATATACTACATATACCTACATACTACCTACTTACTCCAGTATGCTGTTCGTTTGCAACTTACTCAAATAGATTACATATGAATTTCGAACAAAATTGTTTTAGCCATAAAAAGAGCACCGTTATTCGAATCTTTAACGAAAAATTGAGTACCCAATCTCGTTGAAAACGTTCGTATTACTAATTTTACAAAATTGCTGTTTTCTCGAAAACGGATTAATTGATATTGTATTATATTTTTTGAATTATGACAACGTTCGAAATCGATTAAATAGCAAGCAGCTTAACTATTTTTTATAGATCAGTCCACACGATTTTGACTTATAGTTAGGGACTTTCTAAGCTTTCACATGTTGGGTACCTAAAGCGTTGCGTGCCCAATACATGTTCCAAAGAGCTGGAGCTACCGTTTTGTTTTAAACGAAATTCAATCGGATCTAGAAAACGTTTTCGCTCGCATAGTCACTGGGGGAAGAGTGGTTTGCAAATGAAAGTTATAAATATGTAGATCTAATAAATTCAAAGCAGAAAGGTCAGTTAACAAGTGTCCTGAGAACCCGAAGGAGTTATCCATCAGCGTATTTTATTCTATCACGATAACGTACTAGCCCATTCTTCAATCTCGAGAAGTTTTAAGGGAATTTCATAAACAAAAATCGATAAAGGACACTAAGCGTGCTGTTTTAAGGTTGAAGGATGCTGCCTTTAATAGAGAAGGAAGAGCAAATGACGCACAAATAAAATTTAAAAAAAACTTATATTGTGGTGTATTATTTTACCCTCTTACATAGATCAATTAATCAGTTTTCTTTACGCCACTGCCCTCTTTCCTAAAAATCATCCACTCGAACAAAGCCGAGTTCTTAACTTGGCCAATTACACAATCTCAACATACGCCATCTTTGATCCCACTGTGGCAAGGACAAGGCATTGTATTAAAAATGGATAATGTTAATAATACAACAACTCCGCCTGGATATACTATGTATGCTAAAGTGACTTCTCTGTATTATCGTTGCTGATAGCAGAAAAGGACCGACAACGATAACATCGGGTACTTCAATGACGATGAAGCAATAACGACAGATATGAAAATTCGCAGGAATATAATTCCATATAATTTATGCAGTCCGTATGATTAAGTTTGGTCAGGGAATTGAAATGTACTTACCTTCGTGACCAGCTAAAATAAAATTCCACGGGTACATAGATGAAAATTTCTTTATTTTTGTAATAACAAAAATATTTTGTGTTTTGAATAAATAAAAAGGGGAAATATTAAGAAAACCTTATTCCAGCCACGATAAAGGTGGGCTTTGAAGAACTGACATCATAATAATTCATTTTTTTTTTCCACGTAGCGTGCGGGTCAACATAAGGGAGAGATTGTTGGAAGGTCAATGGGTTAGTATTTTTATTTTCTATGCCAAGATATACAATTTGATTTTTAATTGCACATGCGAGTATAAGGGCAAGTATTGGTTTCCTGAAATTTTTCGAGCTCAAAATTTCGATCAAACTTGACTTTACTAAATAGAAAAACTCAATAAAGTGGGTTTTTCAATTCCGTCTGTCTGTTTGTACGCAAAACTGCAGCTTAAACGGCTGGACGGATTTTTTCAAATTTGGTTACAATTCGAGGTAAAATCGGAATTTTCATTTTATTCTCAAAATTATCGGTACTTTACTAATGGCAAATTTTTTTTCTCGAAAACGGCTTCAACGATTTTAATTAAATTTTATAATTGAGTTACAGTGGATATATGTCAATAGATGGCGTACCATATTTTCTCCAAAACATATGCATAACAGTGCTTTACTTATTAATTGGCTCTTAAAAATTGGCAATTTCTCGGCTATGACTCAATCAATTTTATTTGAAATTAATATCCGAACAATATTTGATATATACAAAGTCATGGCATACCAAGTTTCGGAAATTTGTCTTTTTAATTTTAATATTTTTTTAAATTTTGACGGGTTATTTATAGTCCTGCCATAAATTCTTTTAATAAACTTCCAGCGCAAACTTTATGAAGATAATATTAGGAATAGTACCAATAAATTATTTTCCGAACACATACTACAAAACGCAATAAATATCACGTAGTTTGGTTTCAGCTACTGATTGGTTATCGTGGAGTGGGATATAAAAGAAAATAGTATTGCTATCATAGCATTACATAAGTGCCGAAAAAATGCTAGCTACTAAAACTGCTCGGGATACCAAAAATGTGTGTGCACCGTGCTATAAGTCAATTTGTTGAATCGCCTCAATTAAAAGACAGACCAAGCGCGGTTGTATAAGCTGTACGCGAGCAAATTCGAAGAAATCCCCATGTGGTGGATGTACCAGAATGCGTCGTTAAATACTTGACGAATACCCTTTTTAGACTCTGCTTCAGCACATAAATTCAAAATAACTCAGCAGTGACTTAGAATCAGTATGTCTGCTTTTATTGCATCCGAGGATTGGACTTTAGAAAGCTCAGACTTGAATCCTTTGGATTATTGTTTTGTAGTCAGTGTTGAAGAGTGTGGCCTGCAAGAGATCTCACTGAAATTTTGAGAGCCTTAAAAGTGCTTCCATTGTAACGTTGTCCATACCTCTGGAAACTGTGCATTCGACTGTAGCCAAGTGGCCACAACGTTGAAGGCCTGCGTTAAAGCAAAAGGCGATTACTTTGAATAAATGCACATACATTTTAGAAATACTAATCCAAAAAATTTCGTTGTTTAATTTTTATTTTTATGGCTCACTTGTAACAGAACTTATGGCAGGACTAGGTAATATCATGGGTTATATACTAGGCGCATTGGTCTCATCTTTTGAAGCTTTTCTGTCAAGACAAAGTCAACTGGAGCAAAGGTGTTAGGGGTGTTGGGACATTAATATTTATCAGTTTCATAACTTCGATGATTAAGGAATTTATGGTTCCTGCACCTTTTTATCATAGAATTATTGATGAGTTACAATTCTCGACCAATTCTCCTAAAGCTAAAGCAGCGCCTTAAGTTGTTCTTACATTAACAGCAACTTGTCTACGACTAGTTTCCCATTTAGGTGCACTGCTTAATCTCCTAAGATCACAGCATTTGTTGTATACCTGAACCTTTCTCAAAGAATAATCTGTAGAATAATGAAAACCACACCAAAATCCATTCAGTGGTTTTCAGTATTATCGCGTTCATATAGACAGACAGACTTAGCTACATTTTCTTGTATAATACGAGTATTTACTAGTTGACCGCCAATGACAAGCAATCTAGCTTGTTGTTCAGAAGAGGACAAAAAGTCCTTTGCACCAACCATAGTTCTAAAAGGAGACCCTATTTCTATTGTACCTAAAGTCTGTTAAATACATTGCGTATCACATTAATTCTACACTGACTTGCTATGATGCCACAATAAATACAATTATGAAGATTTATTAATATTACATTGGGTGGCGTTGCTTTAGGTACCCCACATTCAGTAGAATTAATTAATTTTGAAACACGCTAAATCCAAATGTAATCTAAATATTGCTTTTATTGACTGTGTCCAATTTATCTATAACATTTTTTGATTTTTAAATCGCATTTGAATCGCTTGTGTAACTTGCTAAAAAAGGCCATTATTGATTTTAAAAACCGGACAATACAAACCAGCATTGAAAGCTTAACAGCGGACAAAGATTCCAATTATTCGCTCTGGAAAGCTATAAAAGGCATTAAAAAACCGAAAATACAAGCGGCCCCAATCAAGAAAAATGACAACGAATGGGCCAAGAATGATAAAGACAAAGCAGAAGTCTTTGCCGCCCATTTAGAAGAAACATTTAAACCATTTGATGGGCAAGCGCTTGCTGAAAATGATAATGCGTCGGATATAGCATTTCACAATTACACAGTAAGAAATGCAAGGCTGACCGAACTTCAACAAGAAATAAAGAAACTGAAACCGAATAAAGCTCCTGGATACGACCTAATCACAGCAGAGCTTCTTAAATCGTTACCTAGAAAAGCGTTAGTTAAGTTTCTTTACATTATAAACGCAGCGATAAGATTAGAATATGTTCCGAGTCAATGGAAAGTCGCGGAAGTAATAATGATTCTGAAGCCAGGAAAACCACCGAATGATAAAAAATCGTATAGACCTATTTCGCTGCTGCCGATTATGTCTAAAGTTTTCGAAAGAATAGTACTTAAGCGATTACAGCCGGTTATAGAAGAAGGATCTCTTATTCCCAGTCACCAGTTTGGGTTTAGAACCAAGCACTCAACAATAGACCAAGTGCATAGAATAACTGATTTAATTGAAAAAGCTTACGAAGAAAAAAAGATTTGCTCGAGCATATTCCTTGATGTTTCTCAAGCTTTTGACAAGGTCTGGCATGAAGGCTTGAAATATAAATTACAACAAGTTCTGCCGGAACACTTATATAATATTCTAGAAAAATACTTGACGAATCGACTTTTTCGAGTCAAACACGGAAACGAATATTCGGAATTTAAAGAAATAAGGGCTGGGGTGCCGCAGGGAAGTGTCCTTGGACCGCTTTTGTACCTATTATATACTCGCGATATACCGCAAGAAGAAGGCACCGTCTTAGCTACATTTGCCGACGACACTGCCATCCTGGCAACGGGTAAAACGATCGAAGAATCGACTGAAAAATTGCAAGAAGCATTGAATAAAGTAAATGAATGGACAAAGATTTGGCGACTAGCTTTAAACGAGAACAAATCTGTTCATGTCAATTTTACTTATAAGAAAATAAATAATTTGCCCATCTTTTCAAACTCGGTTCAAATTCCGTTTGCAAACGAGGCTAAGTATCTTGGAATGACACTTGATGCTAAGCTGAAGTGGAAATCGCACGTGAAGAAAAAACGTAAAGAACTCGAAACCAAATACAGAGAAATGTACTGGTTACTTGGAAAACATTCCAAGCTTAATGTAGAGAACAAACTGCTTTTATACAAGCAAGTGCTAAAGCCGATATGGACATATGGAATACAACTTTGGGGTTGTACCAAAATAAGTAATGTCAATATTTTACAAACTTTTGAAAATAAAGTGCTAAGATCAATAGTTAATGCACCGTGGTTTATTAGAAATAGCGATATCCATAGAGATTTAGGAATTGCGACAGTCGAATATGAAATCAAAAACTTCGCGCGTAAGCATAAAGACAGATTACAAGGACACGTTAACAATGAAGTCCTTCGAATTCTAGATGAGAGGAATCTACTGCGTCGTCTACAAAGGACTAAACCTTTCGATTTAACGCGATAGCAAGAAACCGCGCCTAATTTGCGGAACAAGCAGGAACTTTCAATGGAAAGGGACCTGCCAAACGATCTCAATACGTGAAAGAAAAACTGCTGGATAAGTCAGAACTTAGTTGTAGTATGTAATCAAAGAAATTTATCACGAAGGGAGGTTTTTTTAGTGAGTAAAAATCTCACACTACTATGAGCACGCGCTACCGATCCTCATAGTGTCTTCATGAAGATTTTTTACCTACCCTCGGAAAAAAAAAAAAAAAAAAAAAAAAAAAAATTTTTTGATTTTGTAGTGTTTCTCATTTAAAGTCTTGCGTTTTTGGTTTGGGTTTTTATGTGTATTTTAGTTATCGTAATATTCCGAAACTTTTTTAAAATCATTTACTTCTATTGTTCCGTTTATCTATACGAAATACTTACTTTTGCTCGTTCAACTAGGAGGTTGAAACTAATTGTTCCACGTTTTACGCATTGTGTTGGAGAATTTATTTTTTTTTCTTTGTGTCTGCAATTCTCTGTAGAACCACATTCCAAATGCATTGTATTTGAAATTAACAGTTTAAAACTAATACTTTTGAATTTGTAGAGCTTTAGTTTCTTCCTATCGCGAAAGTGCTTATAAAAAGTCCAAGAAAATCAAAAGTATTTCTTAAGTTTGCAGCTGATACTATCAGCTGATGTAAGTCCCATTTCTGTTCACTTTTCGCCATTCTTCTTTATGTTTTGTTAACCATATGTCCATATGGGCCGTGGAGCAGATCTAAGGTTTGAATCCCAAAAAACACAAAATACGGTCCCACCTCTCGCGAACGTCTGACAAACATCCGAGAATAAAAATACCATGAGAAGCTTCTTTCAATCAAAAAAAAAAAAAAATGCCTTTCGAAAACGGCATGAAACTGTAGGTCCCAACTGGCGCACAGCACGAATGGCTGCGAGAACTGTTAACGCCAGATTATTTATATTTTTATTATATTCAAAATAATAATTAAAGCATTGTTATTGGAATTTTTAGCGAAAAACTGAGTTTGAAGTCTTATTGCAAACATCCACCCACTTTTTCAAAATTGGCCAGTTAATTTTGAAGACCTCGGACCCCGTCTATGAAATTTGTAATAAGATCATCCACTTTACATGGTTCCGGTACACTTACAAGGTAACAAAAGTAAGAACGGAACCTGTCACATTGGTTCATTTAAACTCTTTTTGAAAGAGTTGCTCCTTAAACTTTTGACAAAATTGGCTGGTTGTCTCTGCTTTTTGTAAAAATGCTATAATGTACTTGATCCTCTGAACAGTTTCTCCTATCTCGTTCAATATCTTTTATAGATGGAGATATTATTTGACCAAATACACTTTTAGCCAACGGAAGTAAAATCGTATGATAAAAATCGTATGATAAATCGTACTCATTCTATTAAGTTTGTAATTAATAACTTTTCATTCAACGTGTTTTGCATAACCTTTTTCGAAATTTAACTGTGTTACATCGCATAGACAGTACGGGATTGGTCGGATCGTGAACTCGTGTGCAATATTTCTTTGTCGTGGTTTTGCATAAACTCTTTCGAAATTCATCCGTATTACAGTCGCGTAGACAATAAAGGTTCATTTGTAAGAACCAACAACTGCTTGTTCATTAGGAGGATCAACAGAAGGTCATTGAGGTCAAGTATACACCCAGATCACAGGTAATAATTTATTTTACTCCTTATTGAAAAATGGCGGAAAAAAAGATTAAGCAAGTAAACAAACAAGCCGAATTACCATCATCAACCAACAAACGTGTATTAAGGAATTCGTAAACGATGGCCGAGTCGCGAAGGCTACAGTTGAGGTGCTGAATCTTCATTCTAAGTACACTCGCTCCTATTATAATAAATTTTGTACAGTTCAAACCACTCTTAAAGAATTAACCGAAGATGTAGATCTTGAAACTATTCGTGCCGATTACGGAGAAACTTATGTCACGGTTTTGTCGCAATTAGAAGTGTTAATAAACTCAAAACAAGGGTGTGAAACCAAATCCACTGCAAACAATAAATTTGAGTCAAAAGTGAAGCTACCAATAATTGAATTGCCTTCCTTTGATGGAGACGTAACAAAATGGAACTCCTACTATCGATCATTTAAGCGATTAGTGCATGAAAACGAAGCATTGGAGGTTCATACCCGTTTCATATATTTAAATTCCTTTATAGATGGGAGTGTCTTCCAAAATAGTGAATTTTTTACAAAGTGTGTATAAAGAAACAAGATCGGTAGTGTGGACTGGATCAGAACTTTCAGATTCTTTTAAAACTCTTTCCGGAGTAAAGCAAGGATGCCTGCTGTCACCATTACTCTTTAATCTGCTGAATATCTGGGGGGAGGACTGTTTATAGGCCAGATTAATATAAGGTTACTGTGATATGCAGACGACATCGGTATTCTGGCCGACGATATTAAGATCCTGCAGAGAATGATAAACAAACTGGAAACATATTGTGATACCTGGGGCATGGAGGTAAATCTGAACAAGAGTGAAATAATGGTTTTCAGAAAAGGCGGAAGACTAGCAAGGCAAGAGAAGTGGTCGTATAAAGGAGAACCGATAAAAATAGTCTCTGAGTATAAGTACTTAGGAGTTATATTTACACCTGGAATGTCTTTTGTAAAGCATGTAAGAAGCAGGAACTCTTCGGCCAAAGCTAGTATAAATGCAACATGGAAGGACTTCTTCAAAAGGAAAGAGATCACGCTTAACTCGAAATGGAAATTATTTTAGCAACTTGAGCAATACAAGCAGATGGGGCACAAGTACGGGGATATTCTTGCTTTGAAGATGTAGACAAGTTATAATGCTATTTCATTAAACGTTTGTTAAAACTACCTGTTTTCACCCCAAATTATGTCATAGCACTCGAAACTGGAGCGGAAGAGGGCCATATATATACAATAAATTAACATATGCGATACATTGCAAAAACATTATTTAAATATAACACAGAAAGGCTACCACACAAATTGTCAAATTTAATAAAAACCAAAAAGATATACTGGTTCAAAGAACTGCAAAGGTTAAGCTTAGACTCTGGCTTAGATTGGGATGTGCAGTTAACACAAACCTAATGGCGCGGGAATTGCATTTTACTAACAGACAATTTGAAGAAGCAGATATACCACCTCATGTATCTAAAACCGCAAATAGTCAAACACGAATATACAAATACTTGGATTTTACTAAAGGTAACGCATATTGCAACGATAAAAACACACAAAGCAATATAACACGGATTTTTAAAGCGCGAGCAGATCTTATTCATCTAAACGGAAATAGCTATAAAATTGGTGGAACAAGATTGTGCACGCTATGCAATTTAAAGGAGAAGGAAACAATACAACATTTTATGGGTAGATGTCCTATACTTAGGGGGAGCAGGTGCAAAAACTTTACTAAAAACTTACTTTTAGAAGAAGAATTAATTGGGATTTTAGATGGAAATTTAGATGAAAACTGGAAAAATGTTATCCATTATATAATTAGCGCACTGAATTACAGAAAATTAATAATTGAGGAATTTAATTAAATAAAATTGTCAATGTATAGCTTAAAGTAAAAAGCCCTCTCTACCGACGAGGAGCATTTAAAGCAATTATTCTTCTTAGCTCGACCAACAAATCGTCTACTGGCATTCGAGATCTCATAGACAATTACAATTGTCATGTTACGCTACAGGTAATTGGTACGACTTAATAACTTTTCTTGTGCTGACCAAACTTGATCCATCAATTATCCAAAAATGGAAGGAAGTGGACTGTCCAGGTGACCGTTTGCCCAGCCTGGAGGAATTATTCAAATATCTAGAGAAACTTTGTAGTTCTTGGGAAAGTCTATCAATTTCTCACCCTCAGTCCTCAGCAGAGATTTAAGTCCGTGAAAGAGTTCAAACTCTGTCTTGAAGTATTTAAAATCAACGCATTCAAAGCTATTTGTCAATCGACTAATTGCAACAAATACGGCATAATTCGCTTCTCCATTTCGAAAGGAATACTCGTGCAGTTGCACTAACTGTTTCGCAATCGATTTCTCCTTAAGTCTGCAATTCCAATAAGTTAGAACATACCGGCATAATTGAATTGAACTCGCATCCTGCTAGCGTTCAACCATTAACAGTGGCTCAATCAGCATCCACTTCGTCTAAATCAACCTTTAACACGCTGCATGGAAACCAGAGAATTTTTCAAATCCTTTTGTCAACTGCTATAGTGCATATCATCGACTACCATGGGAAGCTCATTCCATGAAAGGCATTACTCGATTCATGTTCACAGCTAAGTTTTGTATCAAAAAGATGTGCCCAAAAACATCAACTACGCCACACCAATCACATAACACCAACATCGGGTATCGGTGGGGCGGAAACTCAATCTCATGAGAAAATCCAAATTGTCATAAAATCAAGGCTGAACGATTACACTGCCGACATAGAAGCATTCATTCTACCACAAATTGGAGATCGTCAGCCAACAACCTCATTCGACCTATCGAACCTATCGAAATTACCAGGTTATGTTATTATGGCAGATTCAAATTTCTTCCAGCCTTCCAGCATTGACATCTTGATAGGAGCTGAATTATTCTATGATCTTTTACTACAAGAACAAACTCATCTTACCAGGTTTCCTTGCCTGCAGAATACGGTATTAGGCTGGATTACCACTGGCAAGATTATTTGCCCACCACACCAAGAAGATCCTACAATGTTGCCATGAAGTCGTCCACTTCATCTCTAGAACAGTTGGTGAGTTCCTTTTGGGAAATCGAGAGGCATGATGAACCTGTTCGTAAGCTAACCATCGAAAAAAAATTATGCGAGCGTAATTTTTTAGATAATTTTAAACGCAGTACTAATGGACAATTTATGGTAAGATTACCATTTCAACAGAGTCTAGAGACTTTGGATAATTCTTTAAATATGGCCACTCGTAGATTTTATAATGTTGAAATGAAGCTCTGTGAAAATAAAGCCATGTATTCGTTGTATAGGGAACTTATGCAAGAATATGAAGATCTATATTTCGAGATCGTCAGCGACCTCACAACCGAAGCATTGATCAATGCCTTGGAGCGATTCGTATCCAGACGCGGAATGTGCTCTACAATATTCTGCGATAATGCGATAAACTTCGCCGGAGCCAGGTCTGAACTTCGGAGTCTTCGAAATTTATTTAATCAGCAGCAGCACACCGATGCAATACAGAGCTTATATGAAAACGATCGCATAAGTTGGCGCCCTGTACCTCGACGAACACCACATTTCGGCGGCCTCTGGGAGGCAGCGGTAAAATCCTTCAAGTATCATTTCTATAGAGCAGCAGGAAACGATCTGGAGTCGTTGACACCTGCACATTTTTTTAATAGCGGAATCCCTTACGTCCTTTTCTCGCCCTGAATTTTGTTATGGAAACTATAATCGCCTATCCCATTTCAGACAAATTCAGCAATTATATCAACATTTTTGGAAGAGGTGGTCGGTGGACTATTTGCATCAACTGCAACAACGCAAGAAGTGGACCTCGACTCTGCCTAATATATCTGTCGACACCTTAGTATTGATACAAGAGGACAACTTACCCCCAATAAAATGGATGATCGGAAGAATAATCAAGATTTTTCCTGATAACGACGGGATTGTACGAGTAGCCGAAGTTCGAACAAAAGCGGGAGTATACAAAAGAGCAGTATCAAGACTTTGTCCTCTACACATAGATTAACCAGCAAGTTGTTGAAGACCCAAGGGATCTTCAAGGTGGCCAGTTTATGTATAGACATTTATATTGAAAATTCATTCGTAATTTCATTTTTCGCAGAAATCATTCAATTACATAATTTTACCTTTGAATTATATTAAAATTATAATTAACTCAAATCATTTCTAAACCACACTGTGCTTATATAAATGCATGACTTTATTTGTTACTTACTGAAGATGCATGAGTGTATAACTATAATTGTAAATCACTGCACTCCCTAACATTATATATGATACATCATATACATACTTTCATTTAAATCATTACGGATCTTACTGCATGATCACAATACAGTTGCTTGTTCTCTTGCTTGTTTGTCATCATCAGTTATTTCATTCGCAAAAGAAAAATGGTTCGATCGTGTCGTTATCAATAAAGTTTAAAATTGAGCTTTTGAGTTTTTTTATTTTTTGCAACTTTGAACACACGAGTTAGGCGATCAACGACAAGATCTGCAACCTGGAGCGCTCCGCAGCTGTGCAGAGGGAAGCACCGACAACGAACGACCGACGACAAGACGACACCCGACAAGGACAGTCCACTCCTTCGCACCCACTCAACTGGACGGAACTATTACATCAGCCAACACCGATACTAAACAGACTGACTTTTAACCCGCCATCACACAACCGACAAATACCAATAATTGACCCACTACATGAACAAGCTCCACGATTCACCGAACCATTCCTTCGGTTTTCGGAAAGGAAGGTGGACATTCATAAGTGGGGCCTTAAGTTTGACGGGACACCGAAAACTATGTCCGTTGAAAGTTTCCTGTTTCGCGTTGAAACCTTGCAACGCCAAAATGGTATCAGCGACCACCAGCTATTCACCCACTTCCATCACCTTGTAAGCGGTCCTGCAGAGAGGTGGTTTTGACAATTTCTGCAGGAAAATGAAGGCGATAGGTGCCTGAGCTACCGGCGACTAAAAAGGGAATTGCTGAAATAGTTTAAAAATAATATTAGGGATCACGAGATTCTGAGGGCAATAATGGATAGGAGGCAACAACCCCAGGAGTCTTTCGACGACCTCTACAGCGACGTACGGACGATGGTTTTACAAATGACGAGTCGACCGAACGAACTTGACCTAGTGGACATCCTCCGAAGTAACATTAGGGACAGGGTAGCGACGCTAATTTTTGGATGCTTTATCACGAGTATCCAAGAATTAAGAGACGAGTGTAGGTGCGCGGAGAAGTATTTGACGACTAGGGAGACGAAATTTAGAAGACAAGTTAACGAACTAGGAGACGAGGGAATTTTTAGAGATAGGGAAACATTTAGTTAACTAGAGGACGAAGAAGTGGCAAAGCGCTTCAACGAAATACGAACTCGACTAACAGAACAGACCCGACTAGGAGTCCTGCTTCAACTCCGTCGGCGTGTCAGTCTACTTTCCATAGTCTGACATGCTTTAGTTGTAGTCAAAGAAATATTAACTTTAGTTGCACACAGTGCCAGGGAAACCTGAGAGTCGGCAGTGCGACTGGGATGAACCAGCCGATAAAGACCACACTCCCGGAAAGCGAGGAGAAGACTTCCAAATTTTGAAGAGGGTTCTAGAAGGTGATGATACCTCCACGAAGAAGGAAATCCCTCAAAGGGTCTTCACCAACGCCTGCAGGAGTATAAAGCCGCCAGAAAGCGTATCTTTGGAGAGAAAGTGACAGCGCCGGTGGGGAAGAGCAGGAACTATTTGAAAATTAGGAGGCTAAGGGAAATATGTGCAATAAATAGACGACGAAGCTACTGTGATAAATATTTCGGATGATAATAGGCTATACGCTTAGGTTAGGATAGACGGCGAGGAGCTCATTGGCCTATTGGATTGTGGAGCTTCAATTAGTTGTTTAGGGAAGGGAGCGACTGACTTTTTAGACAGACATAATATTGTAATGACTAGGATGAGTACGGTCATACGAACAGCAGACGGAAACTACCAACGAATACTAGACGATTTAAGACAGTAATCTCCTGGGGTGGCAAGTCTCATGAGTTAGAAATATTTGTTGTGCCAAACTTGCAGCAGGTCCTTTATTTGGGGGTTAACTTCTGGAGAACGTTTAAGGTCGTTCCGAACATAATCAACGAACTCGACATCCCATCGCCGACGGAAGAACGGTCTCCGGTCCAGGCACTCTCACCAGTACAAGCCCAAGAACTGGAGAGAATCAAGCTGCTGTTGGAACTGGGTAAAACCAGCCTCAAAGAACACATAATCGAGGTGGACGACGGGAAGATTCCCATCAAACAGAGGCACTACCCAGTTTCACCTGCTATTCAGAAGCTCTTATATGACGAATTGGATAGGATGATCTCCCTAGGAATAGCAGAAGAGAGCAACAGTGCTTGGAGCTCTCCAGTGGTGCTGGTGAGAAAACCCGGCAAAAACAGACTGTGCCTGGACTCAAGAAAAGTGAATGAAGTAACAAAGAAAGATGCTTACCCGCTTCCTCATATCGAAGAACTGCTGTGTAGATTGCAGGACAGTAGATTCATTTCAGGAATCCACCTGAAGGACGCATTCTGGCAGATTCCTTTGGAACGCAAGTCAAGGGAGAAGACAGCGTTTACAGTCCCTGGGAGGCCATTATACCTGTATACGGTTATGCCGTTCGGACTGTGTAATGCCGCCCAGGGAATGTGTAGGCTTATGGACAAGGTCATACACTCTCGCCTGAAAGAGTATGTCTTTGTCTATCTCGAGGACTTCTTGGTTTGTTCTCCAAATTTCGAGTCCCGTGCCACATTGCTACAGGAAGTGGCCAAGTGTCTAACGGAAGCGAGTTTGACTTGTCGAGAACTTCCCAGTTCCAAAGACTTCCAAGCAACTCCATCGATTTCTAGGGATGACGGGCTGGTATAGGCGCTTTATTCCAAATTTTGCGACTATGGCAGCCCCAATGACCGACTGTCTGAAGAAAGGCAAGCCATTCGACATGACAAACGAAGCACTGACAGCCTTTCAAAAACTTAAGGCGACTCTAGTGACAGCACCGATACTAACGAACCCGGATTTAACAAGACGATTTTACATACAATGCGATGCAACAACATCATTACATTGTAAGTCATTAAATTTATAGGTTCATCCGTAGACCAGTTCAAATGGGGTAAGTTTAGTTCAAGAATGTACGGCGTCGTTATACGTTATTAATGATTCGTTAAGAATATCATCATTATCTTTGATTAACACCCTTCGGGTTAGTGGTTAGAATTTAACCGAGGTAGGCATGCCTGTTGTAAGCGGCGACTAACTAATTATGTTCCTGAAACCCAATAAATCACCAAACGAAAAAAAAAAATCATTTAGGCCGATTTCTCTGCTTCCAGTAATATCATTATGTCATTCGAAAAACTCTTCTTAAAAAGAGATAAACCATTAACCACCCCATCAATTTGAGCATTGTAGAAAAGACACTGGAAACAAAAAAAGGTTTATTCAGCTATTTTTCTATATGCAGCACAAGTCTTTGATAAAGTTTGGCACCAAGTAGACTGAGAAGAGGTCTCCCTGAGGAGTTCTACCACATTCTTAAATCTTACATTACAGAGAGATATTACAGTGTAATATATGAAAATTAATAGTCTTACCTAAAGGAAACAAGGCAGTATCGTGGGATTAATATTGTATCTGTTGTAAACCAGGGATTTACCTGGACAAGAAGAAACTAGCCTAGTAACTTTTGCTGACGTCACAGCCATTGTGTCAATTAGCAATAATGCTGAAGAGGGGGCGAACAAACTACAGAAATTTATAAAATCTGTAAGTCGTTGGACCAAAAAGTGGAGAATTAAACTTCACGACACTAAATCCATTTACATTACAATAATTTTAACAAGAAAAGAATAAATGAAGTGGGAGTTAATATCGATAATATGGAGGTATTGTACTCAAACACGGCCAAATACATAGGTATGACTCTCGTCGCCCAACTAAAATGGAAGGAGCATGTCAAAAAGAAAAAAAAGGACTAAATATTCAACTTAAAAATATAAATTTGGTTAATGGGAAGGAGTTCCTAAATTTCTATTGAAAATAAACTAATATACAAACAGATCCCAACACTTATGAAATTCAACTTTGTGGTGGGATAAAGAAATCTAATTTGAATATGATACGAGTACACACAGGAGAGAAAATTCGTTGAGTGGACGGTCTTAGATGTGAATTTGGTCGGTCAAGTTTTCTTCAACTTGATACAACTTGTTTCCTGCTCATTCGAATTTATCTCTACATCGTTTTGATGTAGAGTATTCACTTCAATTTTATTTATATCGCTTTTGATAATGACTCTATTGAGGGCATTGGTACTTCAATTTTTTTTTGCCTTTTTTATGGATGACTACATGGTCAAATCCTTTGATTTCTTGGTGCCACAGTACTAATTTATAGTTTGGACCTTTTAAGCTCATAAGCCAGGTGAGAGGCTTATGGTCCATGACGATTTTAAATCTGTTTTCATATACAAAGGTATGGGCGAAAGTATTTTGTCGCCTATACCATGTAATTTATTTCAGTATCCGTGAGAGTCCTGCTGCCATAGCATATAGGTAGATTATTTTCGATTATACCTTACGATAAGATGGCTACGATCGCGAAGTTGCTTACATCGGTAGTGAGTACAAATGGCTTTCCAAAATCCGGATACTGAATTATTGGATCGTTTGACAGAAGGTTTGGGCAATGTTCAAATGTTTTGACGAATTTTTGTGTGTGAACTATTTTTTTTTAACTTTTTTAAAAACATTCAGTTAGAGAGTTGATCAGTCGTGTAAAATCTTAAATGAACTTGTATCCGACTAAACCAAGGAAACTTCCAATCTATTTTTTAGCATTGGGAATTGGAAAATTCTTTACTGCTTTTGCTGAAGAGAATTATTCTATTCTCCAAATTGATCTGGGCAAGTAAACTGAGACCACGAAAGTGAGAATGAGTAGCAAGTCAATTCCGCTTCTTAAAATGTTTTTTTTTTTTATTTCCAAAACTTAGAATTGTTTATACTAAAGCTTTTAAATTCTCACTATCTGTTGGCGTTCCAAGACACGGGTGAGACTAGATTTGCATTGCGATGCAATACGACCTATGCACAGACTCCCGTCTTTACATTGAATTGCTATATATGTACGTAATATGATACATCGGGTAATTTCTAATGTGTGAATTTGGGGCAAGGGGTTGGGTGATATTAGAAGAATGTGACTGATAATGAATATGCACAAAAAGATGTCTACGTGGACACAAAAAGATGGATAGGTACACCGGGAGTAAGTACGATATATTGGAACTATTGGGGATATACATATAATGGCAAACAATAAATAGTGAAGTTATGAGCATTCACCTTATTCATTTTTCCGATCAGTTGAGCCAGATATCCAACTCCACTTGAAGAGAAACTTCCCCAGACCATAAAAAAACCACCCCCATGCTTGACGGTAGGAACCACACAGTCTGGTAACATCTTTTGTTCAACGCTGCTTCGAACGAAAACTCTCCATTTTGTGCCAAATAACTCGAACTTGGATTCATCGCTCCATAAAATTCTGTTGAAATCTTCTTCCGTCCAGTCTTTATGCTTTTTGGCCCATTCTAAACTTTTCTGATTGTTTTGTGGTCGCAGGAGGGGTTTTCGGACAGCAACTCGCCCAAATAGTCTTAATGTTCGTTTGACCGTTACAGCGGTTTATTCCGTGTTTCGTTTAATATGGCGCGTATTTCAGGTGCTTTTTTTAGTCTACCTCGTTTCCTTAATGTGTATATTAGCCGATTCTCGTGTTTAGTTGTAGCTTTAGGCCGTCCTGACCGTGGTTTACCCTCAAGACTTCCGGTTTGAGCATATCGTTCAATGGCACGTTGAACGCAGCACCTTGATACCTTCCACTACGAAGCAACTTCCCACTGTGATTTGCCTTCTTTAAAAAGGGTGATGATTGCAGATCGTTTCTCGATTGTGGTTTCTGCGACTTTTCCCATTTTTAACAAGTTGTTTACTCAAGACGTGAAGGGTCTCAAATAAATCCTTATGACTTCAAAGTATTGCTTTTATGTAAGACCCTTGCAATCCAGGTCGACATATTTTAGGATTTGAGAACCCTTTTGATGTATGGAGTCATACACAAGTATTGAATCAACAACAACAAAAGTCATCAAATTTACGAGTATTCCTGCAAGTGAGAGCCTGGAAGGCTGTGAAAATATTCATCTACGGCCCTCTCAACCTCTGCATTGGATGCGAAGCGCTTTCCAGAAACAAATTTCTTCAAGTTTGGGAATAGATGGAAGTCTGAGGGTGCCAAATCAGGTGAATAGGGGGGATGGCCGAATCGTACCCCAAATTGCGTAGTTTCCAATCGTCAACGCACACTTGTATATAGGTGCATTGTCCTGTTGAAAGATGATTTTTTTCTTCTTCAAGCCGGGCCTCTTCTCGCGAATTTTGGCATCCAGCTGGTGAAGAAGGTTGGAGTAATATTCACCTGTAATTGTTCTGCCTTTCTCAAGGTAATCAATTAACAGGATCCCAAACACACTGGCCATGACCTTTCCGGCAGATGCGATCGACTTCGCTTTCTTTGGCACTGAACCACCGGCTTCCACCCACTGCTTCGACTGCTGTTTCATTTCTGGCGTATAGTGGTGGACCCATGTCTCATCCATGGTGACAAATCGCCGCACAAAATCGGTTGGATCCCTATTGAATCGGTCCAAAGATTGCCGCGAAAATCGTTTGCGTATTTGCTTTTGATCGGCATTCAGCAAATGCGGCGGCAAATGCGTTTTTGTGCAAGATGTATGGATGATATACATACAGCCTCAGCTTCTCACTCACCTTCACTCGCCTATCGTCCAACACGATATCATCCACTTTTTCGATGGTTTCGGGAGTGGTTGCGGTTTTTGGCCGTCCTTCACGTGGATCATCTTCGAGGGACGAGCGACCACGTTTAAATTCAGCTGCCCACTTTTTAAAGGTTGGCATGGAAGGAGCAGAGTCCCTGTAAACTTTTGTTAACTTTGGATGAATTTCCTTAGGGGTCAACCCATCCAGAACGAAGAATTTTATCACCGCACGATATTCAAGTTTATCCATTTTAACGAAAAACACACAAGACGTCTACTGCAAAAATTCGTGTAAAGAAACTACTTGAGAGAACAAGTTGAAACTTGTCATACGAACTAATGAGAAGTGCACCCAGGCAGGAAACATAAATTTTTGCTGATTGAAACGCTATCTCTGCGTCAGGGTGAGAACTTTTCACCTTGCCCTCGTAATAATTATGAAAAACGTAAAAACTTCTCAATAAACCACGAAAGAGGTTTTTGCCACATTTGTCAACAAAACGCCCACTGTTCAAAAACGTGGGTATGAAATCCGACTTTTATTATCTGAATGTATTGTGTATTGTTCAGTTAGAAAATTTAGGTAAGAGAACCCAATGTAATTCATAAAAATCAATCTCCATGCATGAACGAAGTCAATTGACCTCAAACATTTGGTTGAACGTCGTCAAATTGATCAAACTTTCGGCAATTATATTCGGTGAAGAAATTTAATTTTTTCCAAGAAATTACACTGGCTTATCCTTTTTCATTCAGATATTTTGTTGTGGGACAACGAAGCGGTTTCGAAGGTTTCAAACTTTCACGAGAAAATACTTCACAACAAATTATACATTGTGGCTTATTATTCATGACAGTAGCTGTCGTCATAAAGTCTATTTTACTTCGCTTTCAGATCAACACCAGTTCTAATCACCAGATGTCGAAGGTTGCATAAGTACAGATCTTTTGAGAAACTTGTCCATTTTAAAGTGTAAAATGTCACTGTAAATTACAAAATCCTGAGTGCAGGTACCGTCTTGACCTCAAACTATAAACCAAATCGTGTCATTACGATACTTTACTATACAAACCACTAGAATCATTTGCTGTGCACTTGTCTCTCACTTATTAGCGCACAACTAAAATAGTATATGTATATGTACATAGACCGGTTGTTAATTTTCATTCAATTTCATACGTCTTACTTACTTACTTAAGGTGGCGCTACAGTCCGGAGTGGAACTGGGCCTCAACCCAAAAGCATCACCAGCCAGCTCGATCTTTCGCTAGCTGTCTCCAGTTTCACACGCTAAGTTGATTGAGGTCCCCTTCCACTGGCGTGTGCCACCTAAGTCGAGGTCTTCTTCTACTGCGCCGTCCCTCGGGAATGGATTTGAAGATTTTTCGGGCCGGAGCATTGGTGTGATTGCGCTCCACATGACCCAGCCACCTCAGTCGTTGGACCTTCACTCTCCTGGCTAAGTCAATGTCGCTGTACAGCCCGTCCAGTTCGTCATTGTACCTCCTCCTCCACTTACCATCTGTGCAGATGGGACCAAAAATCACCCGAAAAATGTTCCTCTCAAAACAACCAAGAGCAATCTCATTCACTTTTGATAGAGTCCATTCCTCTGTGCCATAGATTAGGCCTGGGATGACTAGGGTTTTATAAAGAGTCACTTTAGTTGTTCGACAGAGGGCTTTGCTATTCAATTGCCTTATTAGCCCAGAGAAGCAGCGGTTGGCAGGAGTTATTCTTCATTTGATCTCGGCGCTCGTGTCGCTGTCTGAATTTATAGCGGAGTCTAGGTAGACAAAGTCCCTAACTACCTCAGAGTTATTTCTGCCTAAGGTGACGTTCTGCCCGAGACGTCGATGTTGGTTGTCCTTTGATATACTTGGTCTTGACCTCATTGATCGTTAAACCCATCTTCGCTACTTCCGACTCAATACTCACGAAAGCGCCACTGACATCACGCTGTGTTCTTCCAATTATGCCAATATCGTCGGCGTATGCGAGTAATTGGACGGACTTTTGAAAGATTGTGCCTCTGGTGTAGGCGCGTGAGTTTTGCACACTTGAGGGTGGTCGTGGTGTAGTGGTAATATCATCGCTTGTCACGCTGTTGGTTCACGGTTCAAATCCTGATGTCAAGAATCATCTATTTATTTCGAATGAAATAAATAAAAAAAAGTCGATCAATTGCAAAAGCTAAGTCAACTCTACTGCGAAGGCATAACACTGGCAGTAAGGTAGTCATATGGCGGAAAAAGCAACTTGATCGTGATGATGACATCAGGAGGACGGAAAAAAAATACTGTGAAGCAACGACAATTAAAGCAAAACAAAAATGCTCCTCAGTTATCTGGACGCTACCCTTACTTATGTCCTGTATCCCCTTGTGGGTCCTAGGGCCTCTACAACGCCTACGCGCCATCGTGTGCGATTTCTGGAAATGTGCCTCAGCTCTCCCCAACTCTTTCCCAGTTGCCGTGCTTCCTTCTCAACTGTTCTGCGCCACGTACTCCTAGGACCGCCGCGTATCCTGCCATCCTGGGTAAGCGGTTCCATTGCATCACTTGGTTAGCTATGGACCTGTCACCCTTTCGGAGAGTGTGACCGATCCACTGCCACTTTCGTCGTCGTATGGTTGTGCCTATAGGTTCATGGCCCGTTCTCTGATAAAGCTGTTCGTTAGAGATACGGTTTGGCCAGAATATCCTTAAGATGTAACGTAGACACCTATTGACAAACGTTTGCAGCTTCCATATAGCAACACGGATTCAACGTTGGAACTGAACAGTCGTAGCTTGGTGTTTAAGCTAATTGCATTACTTCGCCAAACTATGGATAGCATCCCAAACGCAGATTTTGCTTTACCTATTCGGCTGGCTATATCCAGTTCGGTTCCGCCATCGGTTGAGACAATACTCTCAAGGTATTGGAAACTCTCTACTCTCTCAACCGTTTGTCCAGCAATGCATATATGAGTTGATGAGTTTGGTCCTAGGCTGATCATTTTTGTTTTTGCCGAGTTAATTTTCAGCCCAACGACGTCTGCTTCCCTCTCCACATTTGCTGTCATTTGGTGAAGGTCCATTATTCTGTGAGACAGTAGGCATACATCGTCGGCGTAGTCGAGGTGTTTGAGTTCAGATGTAAGAGTCCATCGAATTCCTCCATTTCCTGTTGATAAGGCCGCATTCAGCACATCGCTAATCACCAATAAAAACAATATTGGTGAAAGTATGCAGCCTTGCCGAACCCCACTTTGGACTTCGAATTCCTCAGACAGCCTTCCTCTGTGCAAAACGTGACATGTGGACCCATCATATGTAGCTTTGATAATTGCTATTAATTTATCCGGAATGCCTCTCCTGCGCAAAGCACGCCAAATAAATTCCCGATTGACACTATCAAACGCCTTTTCAAAATCGATGAACAACAGGTGAAGTGGTGATCGATATTCAACACATTGCTCGATGATCCGCAGGGTGTTGATGTGGTCGACACAGGAGGATCCAGAGCGGAAACCTGCTTGTTCGGCCTCAAGTGTGTCTTCAAGGTGTTCTTTGATTCGCTCCAGGATGATTCTAGCTATTATCTTGGCCACAGCAGGCAGCACGCAGACACCTCTCCAGTTTTCGCACTGCATTAGGTTGCCTTTTTTAGGGAGCTTGACAATCATTCCCTTTTTCCACTCATCTGGAAAACTCTCGGCTTCCCATGTTCTCCCGACAAGTGGGAACAGTAGCTCTGCCGATGCTGTTGGCGCAGCTTGAAAAAGCTCCGCGGGTATGCCGTCAAGTCCTACCGCCTTATTAGTTTTCAGTGCTTTGATTGCGGTAATAATCTCTTCTTTACTGGGAGTTGTGGTGCGAATTCGGGAACTTCTTTCTACGGACACTTCAGTCTGACTTGAGTGCATATTGCTGGCGAATACTCGGTTTAGAACCGAAGCAAAATGTTCCTTCCATCTCTTCAGTTGATCCTCATCCGATATTAGCAACGAACCGTCTAAGCCTTTCACTGGGTGTTGAGTAGAGCTTCGGCCACCTATAAGCTCTTTAGTGATTCTATAAACGGTTCTGCTGTCACACATCGCTGCTGCTTCTTCTGCTTCCGTAGCCAGCGCATTGATGTAATTGCGCTTGTCACGTCTCACGCTACGCTATACTTCTCTCATCTTCATGCGATATAGGAGTTGACGCTACCCTTGGAGTTTACGGAAACTTAATGATAGTGCGTCGCCTTGTCTGAATCCTGTTTTGACATCAAAAGTCTCGAATAGGTCTTTACCGACCTTGATGGAGCTGCGTGTAATCTCCATCGTCATTCTGCACAAACGAACGAGTTTGGCAGGGATGCTAAAACTAGACATTGCTCTTTATAGCTCGTCTCTATAGATGCTGTCATACGCGGCCTTAAAATCGATGAAAAGGGGGTGGGTATCGATTTGAAGCTCCTGGGTTTTTTCCAAGATCTGCCCTAGTGGGAATATTTGGTCGATGGTGAACTTTCCTGGCCTAAGGTCACACTGATATGAACACACAAAGTTTGGTTTGATTAGTTCTTCTATGTGCTCAGGGGGTCGTTATTCTAAAGTGATTAAAAAACACTGGTTTGGATGATGAAGATTAATTGCATGCAGGTGGTTCATTGGGAGATTCGTTACAAACAGGGTCTGATGTTTGCTGTGCTTCGACGGGCTACAGAGCTAATATATGTATAACTCGTCGAATGGTTGATACCTGCTCTTTTCATCAGCTACCACTAAGTCAACTACAGTTACTAGGATATCTTCACATTTGATTGTATTTTCTATTCAGCCTAGCTGCCATTTTTGAGGCCCTAGATTCTTGTCCTTTACAATGACCATTGTACCAGGTGAGACATTTTCGCATCGAGTCTTCCATTTGTATCTATTTTGTAACTGATTAACATATTCCGAGCTAAGTTACTAACTAACCTTTGGTTGGTCCGTTGATGAGCCAATGGAATTCGTGAGACGTTCTCCAATCAAAAAATGACCTGGAGTTAATTCTGCCAGATCGTTCGGGTTAGAAGTTATTGGCGTAATAGGCCAAGAGTTGGGTATTGCCTCAATTTCAACGATGATGGTTTCCAGTTCTTCATAAGTTTTTGGTGTGTTTGAGTAAGTTTTTGGTGTGTTTGAGTAAGTTTTTGGTAGACTTCACTGCTGTTTCCTACAATCTTTCGAAATGTGCTACCCCCTGAAGAATATACTGCATTTTCTAATTACTTTTTCCATTTAATCGGGGAATTAAAAATTTCTTTGCCTTCTTCCAATTAATTTTTTACACCGAACAAATTGGTGACATTGTCACAGTAAATGTTTCGACAAATACCGCGCCTTACCTTAAATCTTTTGAGTGCACTAATGAAGCCGTCACTGGTAAGATCACTCACGATCTCCAAATGTTGGTGACGTATCTATCCAAGCCAGTGTGATTTCTGAATCTGACCAAAAGTATATTGGATTGAAGCCTATAGTATATTTAAATCTTTCTTGACCCAACAGAATAAAGAGCATTAAACTTAAAGCAAACTCGTGGTTTGACCAGAGCTGTAAAGAGGCTATCAGGTTGAATGATTATTTCGGACTTATAAAGCCAACAAATATGAAGAAAACCGAAGAAGTTTAAACAAGCCAGAAAAGACTACAATGCCCATATTCGACGTGTAAAATTATTACATGACCAAAAATTGAGGCAAAAAATCCTACAATGTCCCAAAGGCAGTAAACATTTTTTTTTGGTCATTCGTCAAAAATATTACAAATTCAGCTTCGTCTGCCATCCCCACGTTCATTTACAATGACATTACAAATGTCAGCTCCTTAGACAAAGCCAATCTGCTTGCTGCTCACTTTGCAGCGAAGACCACGCTGCCAGATAATGCTTTGTCTCCACCTGTATTTGAGAGCGTCAAATTTTCCATGGGACAGGTGCACTTTCGCACTCGTACAGAAGTACTCTAAGGTCTTAACTTACACAAATCCGCTGGTCCAGATGGTATCCCTACGCTGGCAAAACCTCTGCGTAAGCTTTTCTGTCTACCCTACTTTTCAGGGTTCTTTCCGAGTAGATGGAAAACAGCATTTGTCCAGCCCATCCCTAAAAAAGGCGAATCTTCCTCCCTGTCCAATTACCGACCCATTGCACTTACGTCCCTTCTTTCCAAGGTCATGGAAACGCTGATAAATCATCAGCTTATGAAATATCTAGATTCACGAAAACTCTTTAATGACCGGCATTATGGTTTTCGTAGCAACAGGTCCACTGGTGATTTCATGGCATATCTCACCGAGAAATGGAACCAATCTCTCCATCACTTCAGCGAAACTAAGATGGTTGCGCTTGATGTTTCAAAAGCATTTGAGAGAGTTTGGCATCAGGCTCTTTTGTCGAAAATGCGTGCATATGGCATCGATGAGACTCTTCATCAATGGATTAGAAATTACCTTTCGGGGCGTTCAATACAAGTTGTTTTGGACGGCTTCAAGTCTGCAATTCACCAAATAAATGCTGGTGTTCCCCAAGGCTCTGTTTTTTCTAAGACTCTCTTTCTTATTTTTATAAATAATAATTTTTTTTATAAAAAATATAATCTAATCCATTCCTTCGCTGATGACAGTACCCTCAGTTTTTCATATTCGTTCCCTAACTCACGTCCTTGCTCTTCGGCGGTAAAAGGGGAACGGCAACGTATGTTTTAAACACATTAAATTCCGACCTGGACAGCATAATTAAATGGGGTTCAACCAACAGAGTGGAATTTAATTCTTCCAAAACACAATGCTGTCTTCTGTCTCTCAAGCGAATCCAAAACACTCAACCATTATCAATGGATGGTACTTGCATCATTGAAACCGGAAGACTTGCCATTCTCGGTATGTGTAATAATAATCATCTTCGATGGAACGATCATATATTCGAGGTCGCCAAAAATGCTGCAAAATGTCTAGGATTCCTTAAACGGTGCAAGAAATACTTTACCCCGTCTGATCTGGTCTCAATTTATAAGGCATTCATCCGCCCTAAGCTGGAATATAACGCCCATATCTGGTCTGGTGCACCAAAGACCGTTCTGCACATTCTTAATTGTACAAAATGGCGCGTTAAAACTTATAGGTGATAGACACATTGTGAATGCTATACATTCACTTGAACATAGGAGAAATGTCTCATGCCTTTCCCTATTTTATCGTTTTTTCCACAAAAAATGCTAAAGCGAAATAGCCAGTTGCGTTCCTCCCCTACCCTGTAACAGTATAAAGATATTCATATTTCTTTTGACGCGCGCGAATTATAAAAAAAAAAAAAAATCTGCTGTCAGCTTGGCCGCGCAAAGTTCAAGACGTGGTATGTTACTTATTTGATCGGTTGTCAATTTGGAGATTGCTTGATTGTGTGAGCAACCTTTGACTTGACGCATATCAATTTAACTATCACTGTTATTTAGGTCTATCAACCTGGCGTAGACTGCAGCGCAGTAAGCCCTTTCAGATGCATCGGCAAATATGTGATTTAGAATAAATTTTGGATTGAATGATTTTAAACCATCTTGGTATTTGAGTCAGCCGGTATGTAAGTCTTGAGTCAAAGCTGCGTCCAAATCCAACTTAATTAATCATAGATGGTGGAGGAAAATTTTGGCTGTAACTACTAATGGAGCCATATACCAAGTGAATCAAATAATCGGGCTATATCAGAATATGTCGACCGCTTGATTACTCTGCGATTATTTTCTATCTTTATTTTGACGCATAATTCATCTGATTTCGGCAGCCAGGTTAAGCCAATGGTTTTTATGTGCTCGTTAGAAACGGGTTCAAAGTTCAGCTGAATTCCTATGCCTCTTCTTGTGTGATGCCTCCGAGGAGTTTTGAATGATTTGTTCCATTTTCACATCTTAAAGGAGGCTGATCCAAGCTGTTGTAATTGCTGCTGTGTTGCAATAGCGGTTTGAAGACTGCTCGATAAGAACATAGTCTTCGTGGAAGTCTCGGCATTAGACTTGAGAACCCAGAGGATAGTGATTCTCTCGCTCTTCTGGTATGTGAGGTACCGAGGTTGTGTCGTAAGTTACCATGTTGAGTTGGAGGCATTTCACCTTTTCGTTAGGGTCGTTTCTCCGCGATATGAGCTGATACTTTCGGTCGGCCTATATATAATATCAGTAGTGAATGCGAACCCGGGCATTCGAATAATATAGAGAATAGATCATCTTGAATTGTTGGTCCTGTGACCGAAATATTAATTAGCGAGAGATTTGTAGAAATCATCTACAGAGGCATCATTACCTTTTATGATAATCCTCCAAGCTAGCATTGTAAGACTGAACGAAAACGAACTTCGAAAAACGCAAGGAACTGCTTTATTGAAGGTTAATTTTGCCTGATGCAAGGATTGTCTCCAAAGAGCATGAGTACTTCGTTCTAATCTCTTTTGTAGCATACGTCTTAATTGGTACTATATATGTTTTGCAGACTCAAAAGACACTGTCGTATGGTGTCGTGTAATCCCTTAATCGTGCAAACAGCTGTTTGGAAGATTAATTTATTTAGTAACGCTGTTACTAGGTGGGTATTTTCATACCGATCTGTTTTGACCTTACAGGCCAATTTTAAGTGGTCGCCGTCGAATTTATGTAACAGAAATTAGTAGCAACTTAGCTGTCTGGTTAATGAAGGGTTGTGGTACTTGTTGTAACGGTGAGGAAGGTACACTAGTGCTCTTATATGAAATTGGCCCCTATTTTGACGATTAGACCCTTGCTAAGAAGTTAGTTCTTCCAGATCCATTTATATGCTTCGCTTGGATACAGGAAATGATGGGATGATGATACCAGTGTTACAGCGCTGGCAACGCCTTTATATTGTATATAATATATCCACTCTGAAGTAGCCAATATATTACAATAATGAATATTTTAAGGGGATTGATCACGTCAGGGTCATCAAATGTTGAGGAGCATTATTTTATTCTCCAAATTGATTTAAGCACACAAACCGAAACCACAAAAGAGAGAATGAACATTTTTGAGTGAATTTTTTTTATTTCCAAAACTTATACAAAGTCTTTTAAGACGTTAAGTGTTCTCAGTTGTTATTCAAAGACACGGATGAGACTAGAATTTCATTGCGATGCAATGCGACACCTGTGCTCAGAGTTCCATCTGATGTGAGTACACCTAATGTTTTACATTAAATTGCTATAATATATACATAATATGGTACATCGGATAATGTGTGAAAAGAGTTTTGAATGACGGTCAAGGGGTATTGAATGGTGGGAGAAGAATGTGAATGAGTATGAATATGCACAAAAACATTTCTACGTAGCCACAAACAGATGGATAGGTACTGTGGGAGTAGGTACGATGGGTAAGAAGGGATACATTGGAATTAGTGGGGATATATGATGGCAAATAATAAATGGTGGAATTATGAATAGCTTTTATGTGATCTGGATTTGGTTTTACGCCTTCAGTTGTAATCAGATGTCCCAAAAATGTAATTTCTATATGGAGGAATTCACATTTATCTAGTTGCACCTTGAAGTTGGCGTCGCGTAATTTTGTAAAAATGTTTTCCAGGTCTTTTTTATGTTCCTGTAAAGAGGTGGAAAACACGATGATATCATCCAGGTATATAAGGCATATTCTGCCCTAGAATTCCCCTAGTACGTTATCTATGACCCTTTGAAATGTAGACGGCGCGTTTTTCTGACTAAATGAAACAATCCTTTTGTCATTGGCGTCTAATTTAAGGGAAGTAACTTGGTGGGATAACACCCTGAAAAAGCATGTTATCTATTTACTTCCTATCTTTTTCATTATGGATATAAGGGCATATATACGTCTTTGAGTATATACGTAAGTCGTCCGTAGGTTAAATCGTATGTTTGATTTAATTAGTAAATTTTAATTTTGTCCCATCTCTGAAAAATATGCCTTTAAATTTTGCGACACATTTTTAAAATTATTTTACTCTTATTAAATCGAGAAAGTCTTCTTTCCAGCTGATGGTTTTACTGTCAGAAATGTTACAATAAATTCTGGAATTGTTAAGTTCTACAAGATTGAGATTCTTGTACTTTAAGCGGTTGTTCTAAAAAAATATTTTGCGGCTTCGTACGTTGGAGTCTTCTAACATGCTCACTTTGGTTTAGGAGTTTAGATGCCTCTTCATTTGTGTGTTGCCTCAGTCTGTTCGCGTGAGCTGTTGCATACCTCTGAATCTCGCTAGATACGGTCTCCATCCTCAGGTCACGATGAAGGTCTGCGTTACGAATGTACCATGGTGCATTAACAATGCGCCGCAGTACTCTGTTTTGGTCATCAGAGGAGATAAGACTGACCGTCTTCCAATGAGCCAGACCATTTGCTTTAGTTTTAGGTTGATTTCATGTCTTTTTTTCTTGACGTGCTCTTTCCAACGAAGTTTTGCATCTAGGGTTATTCCTAGATATTTGGCGGTGTTGGCATAAGGAATTTGGGTGTTGTTGATGAATATCGGAATTTCCCTTATTCTTTTGTTTGTAAAATCAACATGCACGGACTTTGCGTAGTTTATTTTTATGAGCCATTTTTTAGTCCATAATTCAATGGCGTTCATCGCTGTCTGTAGCTTTCTCGATGCTTCTTCTGTTGTTTTGCCGACTGCCAAAACCGCTGTATCATCAGCGAATGTAGCTATTATGCTGTCTGGTGGAGTCGGTAAATCATTGGTGAACAAAAGGTAGAGTGGTGGACCCAGGATGCTGCCCTGAGGAACTCCCGCTTTTATTTCCCGTAGCTCAGAGTACGCATCTTTTTGTTTAATTCTGAAGAATCGAGGTGTCAAGTAAGATTCAAGTAACTTGGAATACTGAATTGGCAGAATATTTTTCAGTTTTTTCACTAGTCCTTCGTGCCAGACTTTGTCGAAGGCTTGAGCTACGTCCAAAAAACACTCAGAACAAACCTTTTTCTCTTCCAGCGACTTTTCTATGACATCAGTAATTCTATGAACTTGGTCTATAGTTGAATGACTTTCTCTAAAGCCAAACTGATGAATTGGTACTAGTTTTTTACGCTCAATGATTGGTTTTAGGCGTTTGAGAAGCAAGCTCTCAAACAATTTTGACATGACTGGGAGTAGGAATATAGGCCTATAGGACGCTGCGTCATACGGTGATTTACCAGTTTTAGGTACCATGATCACTTCAGCAACTTTCCAGTGACAAGGAACGTGATAAAGTCTGATTGCAGCTTGAATTAAGTTGGTAAACTTCACCATACCTTTGTGTGGAAGTTGTTTTAGAATTTCACCTGTAATAAGGTCATACCCTGGAGCTTTCTTCGTCTCTATATTGTGAAATTTAATTAATTTTAAAAATAGTAGAATTTATTACGAGTTGTTTGTTTTTAGCATCAATTTGTGTCTCTATTTTAGTCAATATAACTAGTCCTATCAGACCATCAAAATATTGATGAAATTTCATAAATAAAAACTTCGAATAGTCCTTTTGATTAAACTCTACAAATAAAGGCAGGGTAATTATTATATCAACTGTGTGTTTGCTTAAAATGGTCAAAATTATAGGTGTTGTGTATTCAATTACTTCTAGTTTAATATATTGGGGGTGATGAATGACGAGGAAGCACATCTGTCCGTTCCGTAAAGGTATGAATACTACAATAATTATTTAGGGTCCGAGTCGATTTCGTGGAAATTTTCGTCACTTATTTCATTATAATGTTCAAATTCGTCTACTTTAGGATAGTACGCATTCTTAGTACCTTCATTATCCTAAGTGTTTTGATCTAAATATGCCATACAATTTACTTCATTGTTGAATGGTCGATTGGTTCTTAGCATATTGCTAGGAGGTCTGTTTTAGGTGTCCATTGGCTCTGATCTAGAAAAATGTGTGGTTCTTACTCGACTATTGCCCGAGGTTCTGGTAAGTTTTGGGGTTGTCTTTTAAAATTATTAGAATTTGGTGGTCTTTGTTATGGGTAAGCTATTTTTATTGCAGTTTGTCTGGTTAAATAATCTTTGTGTGAATGGTGGCTGTTTTTAAAATTGACACTTGTTGTCTTGTCTGAATTGTTGTTTCCTATTATAGTCATGTTTTGCATAAAATATATTTTGTTCTGTGATACAGTACGAAAACGCTACGCCTCATTGTTGAACCTAGGGTCTTTTTCAATCCTGGAAGAAAAGAATTAAGGCACATTTCGCTAAAAAGTGTCTTTTTGGCACTGATAACACTAACATTCTTTTCATGGATTTGGACGTGGTTACACATGTGACTGTAATACATTCCTACTGTCTTATTACCTTGCAAAACCCCGTGTAGGTCTGTTATAAGGGATATCTCATTCCGCTTATCTGCATACAGAATAAGGTTATTCTTAATATCTGCCCATATCAATGGTGTCCAGAACACGTTCAATACTTCATTGGCATTACCGTCAATTATTTCTTATCTCTTTTAGCAATATTCTGCTCTGGGGCATTCCGTCAAGCGGGGATATAAAAAAAGTCATCAACAACCTTGGATTACCATCAAATATTGGTAAATCCTTGATTGCATCAGGCATTTTTCGTGTATTAGAGATATATAGGATTAGGATTAGCAATAGGTTGACTATTAGCAACATTTTAGATTAGGAACATTGTTGACTGGGTTATTAACATTAGCCAAGTTAAGCATTGGAATATTCACACCTTGAGTAACTTGATTTAAGTCCTGATTTACAGACATATGTAATGAGGAGCATTTCTTCCTGGCCAATTTTGTCTTCCTATTACTGATCCCTGGGATTAATTGATAATTGAACGATGATCCGTTGTTTAATTTATTTACTCACAACAATTTAGTTGTTATTGTGTATTTCTGTTTTTTTGTTTTTTTTTTAGTTAGTGGAACGTAAACGATGATCCGTCATTTCACTTACGAGTATTAATTCACTTAATTTAGCTATTAATTTATTTTTCATCGGTAATCCGTCGTCGCACTTGATTTACTTATTTCTTTATTTTTCTTGCACTTTTTGACCAATAAACTGCACTCAATTTGTTATTATTTTATTTAATTATTCATTTAATTTTCAACGATAATCCTTCGTTGAACTTATTTTCCTCACTTTATTTACTTATTTTTCATATTTCTATTCAACAATATTGTCGTAGCACTTGAACGATTAGAGCTTTAATGATAAACCATCATTAAGCACCGGCGCGAATTAAAAAAAAAACAAAAAAACTTATAGTTTTCAGGATAATGAGATTATTCAACTACAACTTAAACTGAATCATTATCATTACCTGCACAATCCAAATATGATTGAAGTCCTATTCTAGTTATAAAGACATGCAGAGGCAGCTAGTAGTGCCAACCTTCGCTGACGCGCAGTATTGTGTGTCCTCTGCAAGTACACTAATATGATCCGTTGACGGTTGTTGCTGCTGGAGGTGATGAGGTGGGTGGTGCTGGCACTTTGTATAAACCTTTGAGATTGAATTCGAAAATGCGTTGCCACACTCGCTTCTTGCAACCCTTGAAGCCACACACTATATGCTATTCATCGTATAATCAACCATAAAAATAGTTGGGCATGTAATTTACGAAAGAAATTTACTGTATGAATACCCTGCGAGGCAGCAGCGCATATACGTAGTATTCTTTTTTTCTGTCGTGGAAAATTGCTGGCTTCAAAAGATGTAAGACAAAGATATACATATGTAATATAAAGGAACTCCATGTGACAATGTTGGGGCCAATGTTTTGTATGACTCTGTTACGAAACATTGAAGGTTGCCTTCCGGCTAATTGAAGAGGAACGTCATGAGTATCCTGTTGGAGGGTGAGCTAGTCTTGAAACGTGTCATTCTTAGGGAAAAGCTTTTTTTCTGTTTTGAGGTGGCTGTATTTTGCTGTTGAAAAACAAGTTATTGTTCTCGAATGTGATGTTCATACGAGAAATGTCAAAGTGTTGCACCTAATTGAACAAAAAGAAGAGGGGATACGAGTAGAGTGTTTTTGCAGTCAAGAGGAAGATAGGAATGGCATTTGGAGGTCATGATCAGATCTAACAACTGAAAGAATGTGATTGGGTTTGGATAGTAAACAGTATAGCATCTCCCAAAAGTCGTTGCTTCCCAAAATACCGAATTCCAACTATTGCAACTTGGAGTCTTGTTAATCGTCAGTCGATCTCCTCCTCCACGTGTTGCTATACATCATTAACGAACTTTGGTTATTGAATAAGGACAATCAAGAACTCTTCTCAACTCTTTGGGTAAGGTAAAGTGTAGCTAGAATATATGCGGATAAAATTAATATATGATTTGACTTGGGTGTGGACTTTCAATGACATATGATTTACGTTTGGGCATTAGATCTACCACATGATTAGTTAAGTTTCGACCAATAGGCAGCGTATGAACATCCAATAAGAATGACTGCTTGGCTATCAGCCGATGTTTTAGAAGTTGCCTCAAAAACGTTTAAAGCAGTTGTTGAGGCGCATTCTGGTAACTGTTTTATGCCAACTGTTTCATGTTTTTTATAAAAATTTTTTTTATCAAATCGTGCGTAGTACCTCTTTTCCTAAATTGGACACTTTTATAAATTTTTTTTCTTTATAATCTGCGCACGCCAAAGGGAGTATTAATACCCTTTAATTGTTTCAGGGCACGGGCGTCAGGGAAAAGGGTGTAGAGGAACAGAGGAGGTACCTGTGCACGTTGGCTTTGAATGTTTGAAGTTTGTAGTGATGGGGAAATACAGAGCCTGGTAAATCGTTCCACATTCGTGTTGTTCGGCTTATAAATGAATCCCTATATTTGACAGTACGACCGAAGTTTGGCTTTAGGGTAAACTGATGTGCATTCGAAGCATGTCGCGTATTGCGGGTGAAATTTTGAAAGGGAGGAATGCAACTGGCTATTTCGCTGGAGTATTTTTTGTGGAAAAAACGATAAAACAGGGAGAGACAGGAGACATTTCTCCGATGTTCTAGTGAATGAATGGAATTCACAATGTCTCTATCACCTATAAGTTTTAACGCGCGATTTTGTACCCTATCAAGAATGTGCAAAACGGTCTTGGGTGCACCAGACCAGATATGGGCGTTATATACCAGCATAGGGCGGATGAATGTCTTATAAATTGAGGCCAGATCAGACGGGGTAAAATATTTCTTGCACCGTTTAAGGAATCCTAGATATTTTGCAGCATTTTTCTGTGCTTTTAAATGGCTGTGAACTGTGAAGCTACGATGTGAATGGCTTTTCGCCCAGGGTCATTATCCCTGTCAACTGTCATTAAGCCCATAATTTTCTTCTCAGAATTTTTAAAACCATCTTTGTACTTGGCTTTCATTTATGGCATGTCTGCCATACACTTCACATTCCGACATTAATGGTATTTACAGAGCCAAACTTAGTGAACAACTCCTTGGTCAATTCCATTTCATTGATCAATATCTGTCAAAATATTCGGTCTCTTCGGTTTAAATTAACTTCTTATGAAGAATAACAATACAATAGATATTAAAAAGAAAGCCCCGCTGACAATTTTATTTGGAAGGCGTATCGAAAATCCGCATTGTGTATAAAATGAATTAATTAGTAAATTAGGTGGTTGAGTAAGTGGTCTAACCTACAAACAAAACTACAAGATGAAAGATACATTTTCTCGTGGTTCTGAACCGCTTAACGTGGTTCCAAATTGAAATGAGATTTCAGAAAAGTGTATGGTGCGATAAGGTTTGATGGGATTTTTGCCGATTTTTTTCAAACAGTGCCAAATAATACACATTCACTTAAATACTTAAATACATTGTGATTCCATCACCGAGATTGAATGAAGCTGATTGGCAATAACAACAATCATCCAACTCAGAAGTGTTAATTGTTTATCGGATAACTTTTTAATCGAATGATTGCCATACACTTCAACCGCTTGCTTGACAGTTACACGGACTCCAGTGAGCTGTACGAGTATTATAGGGCACCTCAAGTACTTGACTATTAAAGTTTGAAGTGGAACATAATTTGGTGTTATATTTACTCATATTCTGTGTGTGTAAGAAGAATTTCTTTTTTGGACGAAGATTTTGGTGTGTTCTTATACATTTTGAAAGTAATTTTCATTGCCAACATTCGAAAACATTCAAACGCGTGCTCTCACATTGTTAATAATTTTGCGAATCAATAGCACGAGTACGAGTACATATGTATCTTTGGCGAATCTGTCGTCTGAAGCGGCACTGTGTACTATTGTCATATTGCGAAACTTGGGAACAAGTTCGGTACATTTCAAAGATCTGTGAATGCCTGATAAAAAGTCGGATATTTCGGAATCAAGTTCACACGGTATACTGAGCCTGTCACAACAATGGAAGATCTAAGCAACCGTAGTGTCGCCGTCACTGCAATTAAGCGAATTGGCGTGAGAATTGTTGCAGATAGCTTTACCCACCACAAATTTGGCCTTGAACATGAAATGACCCATTGCAAATGCATTTCGATCATACACGATGTACTTATTACCTCAGCCCAAATGATAGAGAGCAAAGCCCAGACGAAGCTAGGGAACGAGATTGAGAAACACTATAATACTAGTCATGGCTAGGCTCCACGGTTTGCTTTCCATTGCAGATTCAAAAGGAAATACAGGCAGCACTGTTGATGTGACAACTACAATGGATTTGAAACTAGATCCATTGTCACTTCCGAAATTTGATGGCACATTGCAGAATTAGCTTGCATTTAAGGGTGCACTCGAAACGCTTGTGCATTCACAAGACCAGGTTATACAACGAAAGTGTGCGGCTCCTCAAATTGCCGTCATTGCAATAGAAAACATCAGACCCTGCTTTGTCGTTATGCATCATCGAATTCTGCCGGACATTCTCCAACTATCTCAACTGTTATAACATCAACAGCGAATATGCAAGCTATGGCAATGCCACCAATGGCACCTCGCAAATATATGTGACTGAATAGTCCTGTCAAAATATTTGCAGTTACCTGTAATTGTCTCATTCTTTTGACAATTGCGTATGCACAGATAACCGATGGCTTTGGGGAAATGCATCAATGTCGATTACTTTGCGATTCAGGCTCCCAGGTTAGCTTCATGACTTTACGCTTCTTTAATAATTACTACTAGAAGGTGTGGGAGGCTTACCATCGACGTACATATACTCGTAGCCGAGCAGGTGTTCAGCTGTCTTTAAATCTAAATTTACTTTTTGACATTGGAGTTGACGTTTATATCATCGAAATAATCACTTCACCTACACCTGTGGTTAACATTGCAGATGATTGCTGGCAACATTTGCGCAATTAACATTTGGCACACCCTACATTCGACACTTCTGGGCGATTGATGCATTGCTTGGTGCAGATGTGTAGCGTCAAATAATTATAGATGGCATTGTGCATGGCAGTGATGGAGAGTCATTCGCACGATCTACTCAACTTGGCTGGGTGTAAATATTTGGATCAGCAAAAATTCACTCCTGTACTACATACATAGTAGGATCTCTAACTGCGTGCTCAAATATGAAGGATCAACGCACTGATGATTTATTATGTTAACTTATTGAATCTAATGATATGAACTTAGGAGGTAGATCTGCAATATGTGAGAAAATATTTATTGCTACTCATACACGAGATACAGATGGCCGTTAGAGCGTGCAAATTCCTTTTAAATCGGATGCAGCAGCGCTTGGTAAATCGTACAATTTGGCATTACTGCAATTTCATCAGTTGAAATGCAAATTAGCGATAAACTCGGACTTAAGGGAGAAATATGTGGCTTTTATGAATACATTGCACTTGGCCATATGCATGCAATTGTGGATCATGCAGGCGATCCCTCTCCTACTACAGCCCACATCACACAATGGTTACCAAATTTCGAGTGGTTTTCAATGCCCCAGCACAGACATCAACTGGCATCTCACTCAATGGCAATAACTACTGGTAAATATAATTTTTTTTTTTTTGATTTCGGCGATTCTCCGTTGCTTTATCCGCAGACGTGGAAAACATAGAAAGTGGCAATACATTTTATGACGAAAATTCGAAATGATGAAAAGGCTCGCCTTAAAGTGATATATATGTAGATGTTGCAAAGGTCTCGCGAAGAAGAAGTGCTCCCAATTTCAAGCAAAAAGTATTGAAGGCCTCTATCGGGAGTTGGAGAAAATATCGTCTTCGGCGTCTGATAGGAACCAGGCTATCTAGGAGCTTCGACAAAACAACTTGAATAAGGGAGCAACTATCTTCAAAATAGCCGCCCAGAGAAGAAGAAATGCTCAGGAGATTCGTTCCCCAAAGTTCATTAACAATGCTCAAGGCCAACTTCTTGTGGAAGACCACAAAATTCTCCACAGATGGCGACAGTATTGTGAAAGACTTCTGAACGAACAGTTTTCCCGGGTATACTTTCCAAGAGCCGCTCCTAACCATGACGAAATACCCGACATTACTGTCGAAGAAGTTAGGAATGCCGTCAAATACTCCAAAAAAAGAAAAGCGGTTGGGCCAGACGAGATACCCTCTGAGTTCTGGAAAAACATGGGGGACATCGGGTTCAGATGGCTCATGATTCTTATCTCTAAACTTATGAGCGGTGATCCAATGCCTAATCAGTGGAGGGAAAGTTATCTTCTTCCTTTGCACAAAGGGAAGGGCGATATGAAGATCGTTGAGCGGGTATTAGTTGGCCGACTGCGGAAAATAATACGGCTATCTGATGACCAATGCGGGTTTGTCTCGGGTAAATCAACAACAGATGCAATCCAAAGTGTAAGGATCATAATGGAAAAACATCGTGATTCCTTAAAGGACTTGCATATGGTGTAGGTTGATTTTGAAAAAGCCTTTGATAGACCACCAAGAGATCTCTTATGGGTGGGCGCTAAGACAAAAAGGAGTCCCAAAACTTACGTGCGCATGATCATGGACATGTATGAGGGAGCAAGGACAAGAGTAAGATGTCCCGCAGGAGTCACCGAAGAGTTCCCAATCAAAGTCGGTGTACACCAGGGAAGCACCATTAGTCCTTTGCTATTTATTGCAGTCCTTGATTATCTGCTTGAAGGAAAAGTGACGGACCCCAGAGTGCATCAGTTATTCTTTGCTGACGATGGAGCTATCATAAGCGAATGGCCCTACAATGAGCAGTTGATGTATAGGTGGATGTTTTGGAGGGAAATGGGTACCTTATTAGTTCAAAAAAGACAGAGTATCTGTGCTGCCCGTTCTCTGATCCACACCGGAATATTCCAGACATTTACTTGAATGGAAAAGTGCTTCCCAAGTGTGAAAAGTTCAAATATCTGGGATCTATGATCAATAGCGATGACATGATGTCATCAATCATCGCGTAAGCATAGGGTGGATGAAGTGGCGGGAAAACTCCCGCTATCTTCGTGATCGAAAAATGTCCCTAAGCTTAAAGGAAGTCTCTACACCGCAGTTGTACGTCCAGCGCTCACATACGGTTCACAATGCTGGACAATATACAAAGAGTATGCGGGCAAATTAACGGCACCTGAGATGAAGATGCTTCGCATGACAGCAGGAGTAACGAAGCTTGATAGTTTAAGAAGTTTAAAGATTCGAGGATGCCTTCATGTAAAAGAACCCATCACAAGCAAGATAGAGCACGACCGGCTTAGTTGGTATTCTCATGTTCAAAGGAGAGATCCTTCGAAGCCCGTCAAAAAGGCAATATCAATCAACGTTCCTACGCAATCAGGCAAAAAAGGCAGACCAAAAAACAACTGGATCACACAAATACAAAAACACCAGCATTCGATTGGCCTCAGTGACGAAGTGATCCGCAACCGGGAAGTCTGCCGGTACTTCCTGAGGCGGTTTGACCTCAGGCGGACCCGTAGGGATGCAGTAAAGTGGGAGGGTTGTGATCCTTCTACTCCGGATTATAATTTCGCCGTAAGAAGAAGAAGAAGTTATAATTAAAATTTTAAATATTTAGTAATTAAATCCTTCTATTAATTATTTTCAATACGCCAAAGCATTGATAATGCCATTTTTTTTAGATTCTCCCAATTACTGAATGATTTACCAATTATATTATTTTTTCTCTAATAGGTGTGCTTTCTCAAAGTATTTATGTATGATTTCTTTAAGAATATGACATCTACCTACTAAGTGGCAACCGGGCAACAGTACTAGAACAAGTACATACATATATTGCGAGACTTTTACGTTGACGATTATCTTAGCAGTCGGCAAGAGATATCGATTTTGAATTGAATTGCAAGTCTTGAAGTTTTCTTGGCCTTCATTGGGAACCTATAGCAGGTGAGCTTTCTACAAAATCAAGGTGGCACATGATTCACCATCTGCTACGAAATTAATGCAATGTACAAAACAAACGGTATTAATACCCCAGGTGGCAGCCCAGTTCAACTGAAAAATCCACCCTCGCAAGAGGCATGTTCTACGGATTCTGGGGAGAGCTATTTATTGCATCAACATATAATTAACCCATTTAGGAAAAGCGCAAGGTTACAAAGATCTCCGCCTCAAAAGACTTCTTCTAAAGCGCAAAATATCAGTTTCGCGAACCCGGATGTGTTAATTCGGGAAACGCAAACCTCAACACAGAGTACTCTGGAAAAAGAAAACACCGAGCTCCGAAAAAGGCTCGACGAAATGGAGCTCTTATGTCGGGAGCTCAAAAGCAAAGTAGAAAAACTTGAATCAGAGAATAAAGTATCCTTGCTTCAAAACGAGTCTTCACAAACGCAGACGGTTATTCATAGTGAGCCCTCTCCTCGTACCCATCACTACAGTACGGACGAAGAAGAACTCACTCGCGAAACGGATTGGATATTTAAACGAAGACCATCAAAAAACGTAAAGCCGGTTCATCGCCCGAGGTTGTTCCGCAACACGAATCTAATCGCAAAGCGCAGCGAAAAGCAGAAAAGCAAATTGAAAACAAACGCGCCCCTTATCCAATAAATATTACAGGCGTTGCAGACTATAATTCTCTGCGAAAAATTTTAAAAACAACGATCGCTACTGAATTTAAAGTAACTTTCTTGCGAAACGATGCATGGAAAATCAAGGTTAATGACGCTGAGGGTTATCGGGCTGTATCTCAAAAGCTTAAAAATGAAAAAAATTCAATGGCATACTTATGAAGACAAGTCTGAGAGACCTTTGAAGGTTGTAGCTAGAGGTAGGTAGGTAGCTACCTACCTGTAGCTAGAGGACTTCATCCATCATGCGCTAAAGAAGACATTATAGGTGATTTACGCGATAGAGGTTATAACATTCTTGACGCTGTGAACCTCTTAAAAAAGAGAGAAAACGACCCGACCCTGGAGAAGAAGCTGTAGTGAAATGTAAATTTCTGCTTTTTGTACTATCGTTCAATAAAACGGAGAGCCAGGAAAAGATATACAGTATTCGTACAATCATGAGTATGGTCGTTAAAATCGAGCCGCTACGTGTCAACACGAAGACAATCCCTCAATGCAAGCGTTGCCAAGAGTTTAATCATACGCAGGCGTACTGTCGGAAAGAGCCACGCTGCGTTAAGTGCGCTGGAAAACACTCTTCTGAAAATTGCAGTTTAAGCAAAAATGAAAAAGCAAATTGCGTTAACTACAAAGGAAGGCACCCAGCAAATTATCACGGTTGCGACGTGGCAAAGGAACTACTGATGCGACGTAGAAAATCTACAACGTGGACTGTGCGGGGAACGAAATCAGTCGATCGGGCTCCTAATAAGCAGAGCGTGTTGCTAAGCAAACTGAGCGGGTTCGTAAGCCAGTTGTACAGACTCCTAAGCCGTCTGAAAGGACGCTCGAATCAGCAGTGCAGACTTTTGAACCAGTCAATCAGCCCTCTAAGCTGATTAAAAGTACGTCAAAGTCGTCCACTAAAAAGACTGAACGAAAAATAACCTCGGATAAGCCAACGAATCCCAGTTGTCTGACGTATTCTCAGGCTGCAGTCAAAGCAACCAGACGAAACGACGGACCACCCTCTGATCCGTTGAAAGAAATTCTGAACTGTATTTACGCTAAGTTCGAGGAATAATGTGAAACGAACTCTTTATGGACTCTTTGCTTAAAATTATAACATGGAATGCAAACGGACTCTTACAAAAATCTAACGAATTAAAAATTTTTCTAATGAGAGAAAATATCGACATATGTTTGATCTCCGAAAGGGAATCGCAAATAAAGATAAGAGGCTATGTTGGTTATCACGCCTATCATCCTTCTGATAGAGCGCGGGGCAGTTCGTCCTTATTCATTAAAACTAACATCGAACACTCGGTCGATATAAACATAGAGCTCGAAAAACTTCAGTTGTGCGCGGTGAGGGTTAAAAATAAACACTTGAGCTACAACTAGCGTCTGTTTACTGTCCGCCGCGATGCTCGCTTGAAAAAGACGACTACTTTCGTGTCTTCAATGCCCTTGGTTCAAATTTCCTTATTGGTGGAGATTTCAACGCGAGGCACACCTTCTGGGGTTCAAGATGTACATCTTCTAAAGGAAAAATTCTCTACGAAGTGGCAAATGAATTCGGTTGTTGTTTTTATTCAACAGGAAGACCCACGTATTGGCCAACCGACTCAGAAAAAATTCCCGATCTTATCGATTTTTTCGTTTCAAAAGGCATTTACTTACTTACTAAAGCGTTGATCAAGAAAGAAGGACCTCCAAGACTTACTAGCAATAGAACAAATTGGGAGGGCTTTAGAAATGATTGCGAAAGAAATATCGCCTTAAATGTATCACTTAAAACACCTTGTGAACTAGAGGACGAAGTTGGTCGTTTCGTGGAAGCAATCCAAAGAGCGGCATGGAGAAACACTCCTTCTAGAAGCTTTAACATTAACCGCAACGAAAAGTATCCAAGTGAAATCATTGAACTGGTGAGGGAGAAAAGAAAAGCACGAAAGAAATGGCAAATCACTCGTGCACCGCAGCATAAAAAGGATCTTAACCGACTATGCAATCGCCTTAGAGATAGTATTCGGGAATTTATAAGCAATAAGATAGCGACCTACCTTGAAAATCTCTCCGCTGGAAGAGAATCAAATTATTCACTTTGGAAAGCGCTAAAAGGCATCCGGAAACCTCAAATGCAAGCGCCACCAATTCGGAAAAACGATAGAACTTGGGCCAAGAGCGACAAAGAAAAGGCAGAACTTTTTGCTTTGAGCCATTCAACGGCCCTTTGATAACGCCCGACTCCCCAGTCACGACATCTTACAACTTTAAAGTAAAAAAAGTTGCATTAATTGAACTGAGGGAAGCGATTAAAAATCTAAAGACTAAAAAAGCACCGGGTTACTACTTGATAACGGCGCAGGTGGTCAAGGAATTACTAAATAAAGTTCTTATCAAACTGCTATATTTGATTAACGCTTCGTTCAGATTGCTCTACGTTCCGACACAATGGAAAGTCGCATAATGGTCCCGAAACCTGGCAAACCTCTGAATGAGAACAAATCATATCTGCCTATTTCCCTATTGCCGGTTATCTCTAAAATGTATGAAAAACTACTTTCAAAACGACTACAACCAGTAATCAATGAAAGACGTCTCATTCCTGACCATCAGTTTGTATTTAGAGTCAAACATTCTACAATCGACTAAGTCCACAAAATAACTGACGTGATTGAGAAAACTCTCGAAGAAAAAAAGGTTTGTTGTGGTGTATTCCTTGACGTCTAACAAGCTTTCGATAAGGTTTGGCACGAAGGCTTGAAGTATAAATTGCAACGGCAACTCTTTCTAATCTTACGATCGTACCTCAATGAAAGACTTTTTCGTGTTAAGCACGGAAATGATTACTCTAATTTCAAGGAGATTGCAACCGGAGTCCCACAAGGAAGTGTCCTTGGCCCACTTCTGTATGTACTCTACACGCGTGATATCCCGCAGGAAAGAAACTGCGTCGTCGCCACGTTTGCGGACGATACGGCGATATTGACACGGGCGATACAATTGAAGCAGCAACTAAAAAGCTGCAACATGCTATTAATAAAGTCCACGCTTGGACGAATTCTTGGCGTATTGTGCTGAACGAAAGCAAATCCACTCACGTCAACTTTACCTACAAAAAAGTGGACAGATTACCCGTATATATAAACTCGGCTCAATTACCGTACGCGAACGAAGCCAAATATCTAGAAATGACTCTAAATGTTAAGCTTAAATGGAAATCGCACGTAAAAAAGAAACGCGACGAGCTAAACTGAGTATCTATAAGCAAGTGCTAAAGCCAGTGTGGACGTATGGTCTACAACTATGGGGTTATACCAGGAAAAGCAATAGAAATTGAAAATAAAGTTCTTAGAACGATCGTTAGCGCACCGTGATACGTACGTAACAAAGATATTCATCAGGACCTGGGAATTCCCAGCGTCGTCAAAGAGATAACAAATTTTGCTCGTAAGCACAAAGTTCGTGTTCACGGCTATTGTAACCGTACCGTCATTCAACTACTTGACGCGAACAATTCAATTCGTCGTCTGCAAAGGGCAAAACCTTTTGACCTCGTATCATAGTATATGCCGGTCGTGAAAACAGCAGGAACCATCATTGGAATTTAACCTGTCTAAAGCGCTACATTCTTTTCAAATTACATACGAACATCTTTTTCCAAAAATCACGCGTCTCGTAAACGAAAACAAAACTGCTGGATAAGCGTCGGATTAGTTGTAGTACTAATCATGAAGAGTGGTGTTTTTAGTGAGGAAAAATCTCACACTACCATAAACACGCGCGGTCGGGCCTTATGGTGTCTTAGAAGATTTCACCCTCTCGGCAAAAAAAAAAAAAAAATCTGCTACGAAACGCCAAGTTCTTTGTGATACAGCAAGGCTTTATGATCCAACTGGCGCCTGTCATTATTGTGGCCAAATATTCAAAAGCTTTGACAATAGTTAACATTCCGTAATTACTTGCACCGATTGGAGAAAATACGTTATCCCACGATGGGTTGGCATCCACGCTGATTTGATCCCACACATACTCGTACATGGTTATTGTGAGGCAAGTATAAAGGCATATGTGGCTGTAATATATCTCAACAAGATTGAGCGGCACAGTTCAAAACTGAGGGTATTACTATCCCAAAGTTGGAGTTGTGCTCTGCACAGCTCCTCGCTACGACGATGAAAGCCATTAGACAGGCACTTGATCTCAACGATGTTCCATACGCTGTGTGGAGTGACTCTAGCATTGTTCTCTATTGGCTGCAAAAATCACCAGCACAAATCAAACCATATGTGGCAAGTCGCGGTGGCTATATTCAACACCACTCCGATGTTGGCAATTGGCATCATATTCGTACTCGATTCAACCCGGCGGATTGCGCGAGTAGAGTGTTGATGCACTTATCACACATCAGCTGTGGTGGCATGGTCCAACGATCTACAATACACAATCCTCTTTTGAAGTCATTGCACTGACAGAGGATGAAACTTTGGCTATGACGATGGAATTAAAACCAATCAAGACAAACGTACCACGCCCGATGAAGGGACTTCTAATTAAAACACAATATCGGCGTTTTCTTATTACCAATGTGCTCAAGCGTTTCAGTAACATTGACAAATTGTTTCCCACAGCTGAGTACATCTTACGTTGGGCAGGTATAGAAAATAATCCATTGTGTCAGATGATCTTTCAGATACGACGTGCTACAGTTAATACGGGGTGTATTATCCTACAGCCAAGTAGGATGTTTGTGATTCCATAACCGAGATTGAAGGAAGCTGATTGGCAATAATAACAATCATCCCACTCAAAAGTGTTAACTCTTCATCGGATGCCTTTTTATTCGAATGTTTGCCACACACTTCAACCGCTTGCTTAACAGTTACACGAATGCTAGTGAGCTGTATGCGACCACATCGTATTACTAAGCTTAAGTACCTGAAAATTAAAGTTTGAGGTGAAACATCATTTTGTGTTATATTTATTCATATTCTGGGTGAAGAATTTCTTTCTGGACGAAGATTTTGGTGTGTTCTTATACAAAAGTAGTTGACTTTGAAACACATCAAAGAACGGCTGAAAAAACAAATCGTTTGTCGAACAAGATGGTTTTCACTTCGTATCCCTCAGATTCGTCCTAAATAATTCACTGCACTCTGGTTATACGTAATACGAACAATTATGTAGGTAAGGAAAAAGTCCTTAACAAAACGATACCAAAATTGACTCACATGGCTATGCCCCAAGGTGAGTAGAACCCCATTTAAAGAGTGCTACTTTCTAAGTTGAAACATAACTACACGTATGCATACATTTTTCGAAATATTTGTATGCATACGAGGGCTGTTCGATAAGTCAGTGACTTTGAAATGAAATACTTGCTTTTTTCTCAAAGTTGAATTTATTTTTCAATGCAGTTTCCTTTCAGCTCGATACACTTTTCCTAACGATATTCCAACTTTTTTAACTCTGCAAAATAGGCATTTGTTTCATCGATAATTTCTTCATTCGATAAAAATCTTTTTCCGCCGAGCCATTTCTTCATATTAGGAAACAAGAAATAACGGAGCCAAATCTGGAGAATAAGGTGGCTGAGGAAGCAGTTCATAACGCAATTCAGCTAATTTTGCTGTGGTTTTTTCATCAATTCTGCATTAAGTTTATCTAATAAATTGGCATAGTACTGTCCGGTGATCATTGTCCCAACAAGTAGTCAATGAAGATTAACCCTTGGGAATCCCAGAAAACCGTTGCCATGACTTTTCCGGCCGACGGAACCCTTTTTGCCGTTGTGGTGGTGTATCCAGGATTCATCAACTGTTACGAAACGCCGTAAAAATTCACTTAAATTGCGTTTGAAGAGTTCCAAATTCTGTTTTGAAATCGTCCCCCGAATCCGTTTTTGGTCCACTAGCAAACGAGGCACCCATTTTGCCGATAATTCGTTCATGCCCAAATGGTCATACAGGATTCGAATGACGGTATCATTTGAAATTGCTACAATCTCAGCTATCTCACGAACCTTGACCCGGTGATCGTTCAACACAATATCGTGGATTTTGTTGACTATTTCTTCCGTTGTGACGTCATTTAGGCGCTCAGCATCTTTTGTGCTCGTACGACCGCAAAGAAATTCACTTGTGTACTAATCCATACGAGGGAGCAGTCTCCATAAAATTTGTTAAGTCTGTCTTCAAACTCTTTAATGGTTTTACCGCGCAAAAAGTGGTGCTTTATTAAAACACGAAACTCATTTTTTTTCCATTTTGGCCAAATCTCACAAACCAAAGTTCTTTCGATCACTGTAAAAAGCTAAGTGTTTGACAGATCTATTTGATTTTTTTTGTGTCTATGCCGAGAAAGAATAGAAGATGTCAGAAAAAAATCTTCGATGCGATCCGAGCGCCATATTGCATCAAAGTCACTGACTCATCGAACAGGTATTGATGCGTTTAAAAGCTGTGGGGAAACAAATATAAGTATCGAAAAATACCCAACAGTTTTATGTACCTTATATATGACAGGAACACTTGTTGCTGGATGTGAGTTCAAGGACTACATAAAATTTGGCCCCAATGAAAAATGGTCCTAAAACAAAAATGGAAAATGGTCCCAAAAAATTTATATGAAAACCAACAAGAAATTGATTAAATTTTTTGGAATTGGGGTGATATTTCATATTTTGGACCATTTTTCATTTTTCCCCCGAAATATTATTTTCGATCTTACTTTCCTTCTGTTTTAGAAAAAAGACCAGAAAAAAAATACATATCCATATACATATTTGGTTACACGCAGCATAGCGGTGCCCTGTGCACCTACTTAGGAAGGACAATGCCTCATTAAAAAATTATAGATATATTTAAATTTCAGTGAAATACAGTATGTTTTAGAATGGCTTCTATTTTTTTGGCATGGAGTGTAAGTATTTCAATATTTTAATCCATATCATATAAATGATTTTTACAAATGATTAAGAAGACAACCGAGCTATGTAAGTCTATGGAAAAGACTTAATAACGATAGGCATGCTATCCATTGCAGTATAGTCTAACAGTATAACAGTATAAAACAATAAAAAATCTATTGAGGGACTCGACGACGAAGTTCTACTCCTTCACCCTGAAGGTGGAAAAGCTGCAAACCATGATACTGAGGGGGATAGATCTGTCTACCGATCCGGAGATGCTCCTTAAACTGCTTAAGGAGAAGGAGTGCGACGATCTCCAATTCGTAGGGGTTAAGTCATTCACCAGAGCACTGGCCAAAAGGGAGAAGCGGAAACTACCATTCTTCCTGGTTCAGCTCTCACCCAACAGCAAACTGGATGGTCTAAGAAGTATAAAAGTCCTAGACTACCAGGTTGTCGCATGAGAGAAACTAAAAAGGAGCGAAAACGTTATACAATGTGCTCGCTGCCAAAGGTTCGGTCACGCCGCTACGAACTGCGAGATTCAGCCCCGATGCGATAAGTGTAGAAAAAACCACGAAGCAGAAAAATGCACTCTGGGCAAGGACGGAGTGGCAAATAAAAGCAAGCTCTCGTGTGCTTTATATAAGAACTCGGGACACACCGCAAATTATCGGGGTTGTCCTAAGTTCCAATATATTAGGAAAGTAAATCTGGATCGCCAGCAGAAGGTCGAAGTGAAACATCCGCTTCTCAGGCCCCAGCGCCTAGAGCACCGGAGGCTGAAACTGATCTACTGGCTACGTTATTTATTTCAGAGCTCGAGACACTTTTTCGATGTCTAAGGCTGTAGTTGGAGGAGAATTATTTTCTCATGACCGGGGCTCTAAACGCCAAATATAGAAATTGGGGAAATAACATACCTGATCCTAAAGGAAATCTACTATTTAATTACACTATGGACAGTACGATACCTCGGTATCAACATACTGACAACGCAGATATATTCTGCAATGAAATAATTGACGGACACAAAAAGTAGACTGCTTTCGAGACTAACAAAATTGTACAGACAGTTTACTGACAGACAAAACTCGGAGGTTAGAACGCTGAAGTCGTTGATTAAAAACCTCCAGAAATTAATCAGGGAAAACTACAGACTTTCTGTAAATTTGCATTGGAACAACAAAATTCGGGCTGTAAAAGCCAACAAGCCGAGTATGTTCCCGCAAATCTTAAGAAACGGCCTTCCGTGTCTTATGATCCCCGGAGCGACGAACAATGGTCGAATACTGATAACAGCAGGTAAACGAGTAGATCCAGATAACGCAGTAGAGGATGACAACTTCTTTGTGATCGAAGATCCGCAGAAGAAGGTAAAAGCTATAGGAGCAACTTTCCAGGAAGTGTACAAGGTGAATGATAGCATTTGCCCTAACCACGACCTGGAAAATCGCGTCCTTGTGCACAACTTCTACCTTTGAAATGATATAAAGCACTGGCGATCCGAGAACATAGGTTTTACCGAGTTCAATAACAATACCATGGCAAATAATGTCATCGCCGATGAAAGGGTACATCCCTTGAGTGCTTATGGATCTTATATCGAAAGGAAGACGATTAAAAAGCTTACAAGATACGACTGGGTAGGAGTTTCTGTAGTGAGTAGTACGAAAAGTTGGAATTTCAACAACATGGCGTGTAGTACTACGTAGATTACGAGTATTAAATATTGAACTCTTCATATAGCCACTTCTCATAAAAAAATATGGGGGAACAAAGCCATTAAGGCGCACTCTTCTCTCGTGATACTCATAATTAGGGTAATAAGCCCCGGAGATCATTGCTCTTACAACGTGCCTTCGAATCAGCTTGATAACGAAATTATCCACTTTTATTACATTAGCCCTGTTGTACAGGACCTCATTCGGACAGAATTTTATGTTCTGGGACTTTAGTGTTCTGTACAAATGAAGGCAATTCCGCAGGCAAGCCCCCTCAAACACCCGAAGCTTTTCCAACAAGCTTGCTCCCACGTTGAACCACACGGGGCATCCATATATAAGCATGGGCCTAATGAGGGCCTTATAGCAGATTACCTTTATCCTTGCATCGAGTTGCTTCCTATAAAAAATCCTTTTTGTAAGGGCAAACGCACCTCTGGCTCTGGCCAGAGCAGCATCTATATGTTTGTTAAAATATAGATATTGATCTAACCAAAGCCCTAGGTATCTGACTATATTTCGACTCGCAAGTGGCTGTCCGTGCGGTCCAACGATTGAGAACTTTCGCCAATTCTCTCTGGTATCCCTAGAGGCCCCAGACAAAGGCGTCCTAAAAAGAATGGTTTCCGATTTTTGGAAGTTGATCTTCAACTTCCAGTCATCGTAATATAGCTGAATCTTATCGAAGTCAAGTTGCAAGAGAATTACGATGACCTCGATTTTTGGTCCTGATCTGTACGCGATCAAGTCGCCTGCGTGCGCTATGGCATGGTGAAGTAATAATATGAGATCGCTCGTGTAAATGTTGAAAGACCGTTTTTGATTTGAAATATTCCAGCAGAAGTCACATTGCCATTTTTGAGAGTAAACTATCTACTTGTGAGCATGTTTTCTGCTCTTTTATTAACAAAGCTTTAGACGATAAAAAAATGTGCGCAGGCCTCTTCGCTGATATTACGAAAGCGTTTGGCATGGTTGGTCATGATATTGCTTTGGAGAATATGGTGCAGGTTTTCGCCGCTTTATCTACAATTGGTTTGCATCGTATTTAAAGGACCGCAAACAAAGAATGAAAATAGGAAATTTTCTAAGTAACCCTCAGGTACATAACTTAGGTCTACCTCAAGGACCTGTGCTGGGCCCAATTTTGTTCCTTATATTTATTAACTCCTTGTTTTCCCTGCCTTTTGCAGGTAAAGTCGCGGTTTTTGCTGATGATCTTAGCATAGCATATGGCTCAACGAGCCCTCTGAATTTGATAGGAGATGTAAATCATGACATTCATTTCTTGAGAATGTGGTTTGCTGCACACAGGTTAGTTGTAACTGAAAAAACTAAACTAATGTTTTTCAGCCTGGGCTCGCTTGAGCTACCAAAAGTTGATATCAAATTACACTCTTTCGATTGCCCGCGTGTCAATTTAATTAAATTAAATGTGGCTATACTACAGCGCCTGGACCAATTTCAATTCAACTCGTTTTGTTTTCAGATTGAAGTAATGCTCACCGTCTGTCCCATTCTATGGTGCTGTCCAGGTCTTTAAAAATACTACCAGTAAGACATTTATTCTTTTTCTTGATGCGAAGGGTCTGATCCAAGACAGTTGGCAGTGAAGCTAATCTTCCACGTTGCTCGGACAGTTGTGGATAGGCGACTCAACTACGACAGAGACTTGGCACACAGCAGTGTTCGTCTCCGTCTCCGGTTTAGTAGGGCGGTAGGGTCGCGATATGAAGAACGTTGAACGTCAGTTTTCAAAAATTTTGGTGGCTAACTGGAAGAAAAGGAACTCCTTCGTCGTTCCCTCACAAACCGGGGTAGGCGCTTAAAGTTGGCTGTATGGTCTTGGCCGACTTACATAGTGTAAGGTATTTGTAGGTATTTTTAGGTAGACATAGGTAAAAAAAAATGTTCCTTGAACTTGGATACAAAAAAACAGCACTTCGATAAAGCTAAAAAAAAGTATGTATTTAATTACATAATTAGAGTAAGATAGAATAAGGTAGTTTAAGATTTATTTTAAGGTAGTTTTTAAGTTTTATTATAAGAGTAAAAGCAAAAAAATATATTTACGTACACTAAGTTTTCTTTTAATTTTCCCCAAAAATTTTTCTTAGTATTCATTAATAATTAAACAATAAGATGAATAAAAAATTAAGTAAGGCACGTCGAAAGACATAGTTTTAAGTATTAGGTTTAGCTTAGAGTGCCCGCATAGGGCCAGTAAGTTAGAATATTGTAATATGCGAGCTATGGCTCGAGTAGATAAAACGTTATTCTGTGAGATTATTTCTTTATTTTCTAGTCTATAGAACAACTCAAGTTCACACTATACTGTTCTTCACAAATTCTTTCCTTACAAGGTCTCTTTCTTCTCAAATCACTTTATCTCATTTCAATTACTTAATTCACAAATCCAAACTAATTACTTCTTCTTGTTAACTCTCAACTTTCAATTTATCACAAAATTACAACATCGCCTATTATCACTTTTCCAATCTCTTCGTGCGGTTCAAAACCCAAGTGCCCTGCCTCGATCGCTATCTGTTCTTATATAGTCGCATTTCTGATAGCCAGAAATTTCTAGCACTGGAACGAGAAAATTCTGATGTAATAATTCCAAGATGACAGCTGCAGCCAATAATCTCTTGTGGTTATAATTCTCTCTAATTCCGCGACGTCATCTTAGACATAATCCTATTCTATCCGTGGACACGAACCTCGAATGTGTTGCCTACATCTGTGGGCGTAGTTATTATGCTACATTATGTTACAATATCGTAGTTTTAAGTGTTTTTTTGTCTAGCATTTAAATTGCAATGGAATTGGTTTAATAAAAATGCATTTAAAATAAAAATGAAAAATGGCTCAAAATACAACTTGATCGTGATGATATCATCAGGTGGACAGAAAAGAATACAGTGAATCAGGAGCAATCACAACAAAAGCAAAACAAAAATGCTCCCTAGTTATCTGGACGCTACCCTCGGAGTTTACGGGAACATAATACCATCTGAGTTTCAAACCACTACACCAAATCTTTTTTCTTTATCTCTTTCTGTTTATCTACAACTCCCGTGCCATGTAATAGTATAAGAGTGTTCATATCCCCTTTGGCGCTCGCAAATTATAAAAAAAAAAAAAAAAAATTAACGTCGTTTGTACTCACTAAAACCAACAGATCACAAGAGTTGTGGTAACAAAGTGGAGCGCTACAGCGCTAATTGGGTGTAACACATGTAAGCTTGAGTCTAACCCGTAACCGAGATATGGCCATTAAATGTATGTATGTACGTAACTCCGTTAATAAGTAAACAGATGGGAGGAATTGCGACACCTACTTTTTTGAGTTTCTTTATCACAGTAATACCAAGATTGATCAAAATCTCGATATCGAATAGTTCCATGAAAACAATACTTGCTCATTCATCTGCATATGACTGCTTGCACGCGCCATGGCAATGACTCCACTAATTTGTTTGTGAAATAGGGGGAATATGTTGCCACATTTGTTTGAGCCTATTTTTTAACTCATGGTTGATTAAAAAGTTGCTATTTTTCAGCCGAGTCTTAGGTTCCTGCCACAAATGCTCGATAGTAAAGTAATTCTGGTGGAGTTTTCAGCTGTTTTGGAGCATTCTAAAGAAACCATTCAGGTACGAGTACTATGTGAGGTGTGTTTCGGATCATTATTTGAAAATATAGAAATCCAAAGGCAAGCTCAGTTTCTGTGCAGAATTGTGTAGATTTCTCTTGAGAAATTGCCGGTTCCATTAGCTGCCATAGAGCCCCACAACATTATGCATCGTCCTCCACGTTTCACTGTTGAGCAAATATTTTTCATTTTCATATCTGTATCTGGTTCTCTCCAGACAATTAGTTTACCATCAGAACCGAATAAATTTATTTTTGTGTCATCGGTGAACATAATCTTATTCCAAAAATTTTGTGACATTAATATATTCTTTGGCGTACTCCAAACGTTTTTTTTCTGTTCACAGCAGATATGTATGGCTTTTTAATGGCTACTCTTCCATTAAAATTATTTTGCGTAAGATGCGTCGAACGGTTTGTACTGACACAGGTTTTTCGATAATCGTAGACTTCCGAAGTTAGCTTTGGAACCCTGGCCTTAGGATTTGACTAAACTTTGCGAACAATAAATCGTTCGGCATATGGCGATAAGATCTTTTTCCCACCTATTCCAGGTGTATTATTTAGCGTACCTTCGTTTATGTAATTGTTTATAATTTTTTGAATAGTAAAATGTATTCTCCTAAAAATTTCACCTATTTTCTGCAATAAATTATTTAAATAACTATTTTTTAAAGTTGAAAAAATGGAAAATGTCTCTGGATGATGGGTGTACGTTCAATTTTATGAGGTACTGTAAGTAAAGAGTGTTCTAGTATATAAGCGAAACCGGACGGGACAACTAGTATCTATAAATATGTATGTATGTAAATACAATCAGGGAACTTATCCCCATGCAACCAATTCGTGCGTACCGTGCCTTCCAAATACAGAAAAGTTATTTTTTCAAACTTAATCTTAAGCTTTACTTAAATACACACTTTCCTCCTCTCAGGATTACCAAGTGTACAAGATCCTGCCCCTAAAATCTTTACAATCTCAATTCAGCTGCTTCTTTTGAACAAATGGAAAAGAGATAAATGGAAATGTCTTTCGAGGACTCTTTCTGTTTGAAATCCTTCGCAAACATTTACCTTGACATTAAAAGAACAATGGTTTCCTTATTTCGTGTGTTTTGAATTACAAGACCATTTCGCAACGTCGTCCATTTTTTTTTGCGCAAACCAACACAAAGAAAATACCTTTTTAGCGATTATTTACCCGTTAGCGACATTGAAACGCACAAAAACAACAATAAAATGTGATAAACAAAACTCGAACATGAAGAATCCTAGGCATAAATTTAATTGCGACGTTTGCTTTTTGACATTCATACAGATTGTTTCGGTTTTTTATGTCGTTTAAGAGTCCTTATCGCAAGTTCTGCGTTAAAACAACAGGACCTTTCTTTGAGGGTGCATATTTTCGTTTTGCTTTTTTGACAGCAACCTGAAGGGTAGGTAGTCAGGTTTGTGTTTTTTTATGGTGTCCAGTGGAGTGTGAAAAGAATATGGTAGAATGGGAAGGTGTTATATGACACTTTAGTGATTTATGGTGACAACGAGCTCCGAACACGGAGGAGAACCCAAAATATTTTTGGCCCTTTGGAGTTATTGTAATTTAGTACTGAACTAAAATGTTCAAACAAAACTAGAAATCGCACACTCGTAGAATGGAGCTTGTTGATATTTCCCTTTCTTTTTTTTTTTGAAGAGGTAACCGCAGTGTCATGTTTGTTTTGTGGTGACAGTTTGTACTACAGAAAGGAATAATTGAGATTTACTTCTCAAAACTCAACCAGGTGAGGTTAGTTGAGGTAAAATTATTTGAAGTTATAACTGAAACAGATACGTGTCCAACGAGAGACGTATTATAATACATGCAAATAAAGGCTTAGGACCCCCGATTATATCAAACTGAACAATTTCGAAAAGAGTTCATTAACTAGGCCCCTGATAGACTAGAAAGGAGGATGGCGGACTCCCATATTAAGTTCGACCCAGAAGCGAACATAAATCAGATTAATACATAAGAAGGTTCTAACAAAAGTTTGCTAAGTAGATGTTAATTTATTTGTTTTTGAATAAAGGAAAGATACACAGCAAGAAAACCGCTCTTCGGATTTTGACTCCTGCTCAAATCAGTACAAATCTTCAACGAATTCCATGGTGCATATGGATGCACCATAACTTGCAACTATTTCCAAGTGGTTTCAAAGATTCCAGACTGGGCATTTTTCTGTGGAGAACAAACCTCGTGAAGGTCGCCCCAAATTTTCGACCGGTAATACAAATGCGGTCCTGGTGATGGAAGGAATTAACGAATCTCCAAGAACAATCTTGGAAATTATTATTGCTGAACTGGACTTGAATGCCATAGCTATGTCGCAAATATTAAAACATCACTTGAAATTCTAGAAGAAATCTAGAAGAAATGCTCAATGGATACCACTAATTTTGAATGAGGACCAAAAAAAGGCACGCGACTCACGTTATCTATAAATTCCCATAGTCATCCACATGAAAATGCTGACATACTTGTCTGCAGCGGAAATTGTCCAGACTTCAGGTCGAATGCTTTGTCAGAATTCAGTTGCAAAAACTTCGAGCTGATCAAGCAAAAGTATAGTATATCGGTTCGGTTTCACCGTGAGAAGTAAAGGTGGAAATTTATGATGACGCAACAACTTTTTAGTTGTGAAGGAGTTCTAGGTAAGAATATTTTCGTTGTTAAATTTAAATCGTCACTCCGAAGAGTCAACATAAATAATAAATTTAAATACTTTTAAGTATCCGAAGAGATTTATTTCGTTATTGAACATCCGAAATAGATAAGTCGCGTTCATTTCTTGGAAAAAATTTTAAAACGGAAAGTCGAGCTAATTTAATAAAATCTTAACAGCGAAGGAATCTTGCTTCTATAAGTACGATCTAGAAACCCAACAGCAGTCTGTGGTGTGGGCCCCATAAGGGATAAGTCCCCCAGCTAAAACAAAGCAACAAAAGTGATGATGTCGATTTACTTAACTAGGGCGAAATGGTCACTGTTATTCGCTCTAAACTAGTCAGATGAAACTTGTTTAGCACGCGTTTTCAAAAATATGTTTGGAAGCCAGAACCAGAAACGAGAAGAAAAGGGAAACATCGTCATTACTGTTTACACCACGACAATGCACCTGCAGAAAAACCAACATTACCAATGAAATTCCCCAGTACCTTACTCCCCGAACCTAGTGCCGTGTGATATATGGCTGTTCTCAAAAATAAAATAAGAACTTGAGGGCATTATTAATGTACTCAATACCGAAATTGAGAAGATCTAAAAAGACGATTTTGAGGGATATTTCGAAAGGTGGCTCTACCGACTTAAAAAATGTATTGATGTAAACAGTTGTTTTTTTTTAACAAAAAAAAGGACTTCCTTCATGCATTGAATTTAAGTTTTTTTCTTTTATTTATTTTCTTGCTATGCCAACCATATTTACATATACGTAAGGATGCCTTAAATACGATAAAACTTTAAATAAAAGACTTTCCATCACTTGTATAACACTCGATTTTTATTATATCGGCACTGTTACGCTACTACACTGTGTCTGACTTCCTACATCGATCATCGTTAACCTCTTTACATCATTCTCTCTTACTCTCTTGAGAATAAGAGAGAATGGCCTGCTACAGTATTGACTTTTATTTTATTCAAATAAATAAATTTGTGTTATTTAATTTTTTTTTGTTCGATCTGAACTTAAACCCATATTAAAATAAATTGGACATCGAACACATGTTCGCTTTAGCTCTAACAACGGAAGCCTTGTTGCCCTAACTACCACATTCCTGTCCACACTCTTTCTTGGAAAATTGTGCATTTATATATATATGTATGTATGTGAGTTGATTTACCTCAACTGTTTCCTTTTTTTGTAAAATTAGTATAAAATTGTATGCATTTATAATATTATTTATATTTTTGGAAAGTAATCACTTAACGAGTTTTAAAAAATTCACATTAATAGTAGTTGAGCTGTGGACTTTTCCTGCACGACTGAAAGACACTCATAGTTTGTCATATCCGAATGGCGTAATTGAGAAGTTACTCATGAAAACTTTACTCTCGGAGATCTGTCAGCCTTTAGCGAGAGGTGGAACCATAGAAAAATTGTGATTTGAACCTTACCCGTTCGCTCAGTAATCCAACGCATTAACCACTGAGTCGCGGCACTCATATAACTTTGCCAAAATCCCCTCTATTCCGAAGTTCGTTCTTAATTCAAATGAAAGAGAAACAAATTCAGAAGATTGAACAGAGGAAGTATTAGATACTTCTAGGATTGAAAAAGGATCACGTGTGTCCATTCCACCTAAACAACATCAAATGTTACAATCTCCATCTCTGTCTCGTTGGAGGCGCAAAAGAGGACAACAAAATTAGTTTTCTCTGACAGGTGACCAGTTCTGTGTCTATTGGCAGATTTTTGGGAGCATCAGATCAATGAAATGGTCTTCTTCTTGAATTCTCTAGGACCAGGTAATATCGTTGCCGCATTATTGGAGAACGGCAGGACAATTCATTGTATCTTCAAGCTCTTAACTTTTTTTTTTTAATTTCCTACATTACTTAATTTTTTAAGCAAGTGATCGAGAGAGAGGAAAGAGTACAGAGAACAATTCAAGATTAGGGAAATGTTAGATTTTCTCAAATTATTTAGAAACGCGGTATTTGCGAGTTTTGTAATTTTAGCCGCTTCTAACTGGGAGAAATAGACACTGTTCGCAGCCGCCAATTTTGGATCAGTACATACACTTATGTGGTGTTTCTTATTAAATCGAAGAGCCAAACTGCAAATTTCTCTACACAACACTGTTTATGACTTTTTATTTGTAAATTCATAATTATTCACAACTAACCTCTATATATAAAGACCATACCACTAAAGACCGGGTACTCCCCCATGCAATATCTCGAGACAGAATATCTCGTTGACAGCTCATCGTGTGGCATTATGATGCACATTCCCGTAGAGTTTCTTAAAACTCCGAGAATCATCTGTATCTCGAAAGTTGGTAGAAACGAATTGTATGAACTGAATAGTATCATTGCTCCTAGAAACATAAACCCTTAGGAGGCCTCTATAATTAAGTTTGTTGAGGGCTACCGAAGAACTTAATACGCCTCCTTATCCAAATAAACTTTCAAAGAAAGTATCTAAATAAATGGACGAACGTTTTTAGGGCAATTTGAAAGACTGAAGTGGTTTTTACGCACGACTATAGCTTTTTGAACTACTGATAAATCGTGGATAATATGTAGACAGTTGTCGGCACTATCAAAATTACTTCATTACCTAAGTTTCTTAATCAAGATAACATTTCGTCATTCATTCTGCTTATAACGTTTGGTCTTTTCCTTTGTCAATATTGACAAATATTGATTATAGTATAGTCACCCATTTGTCAAAATTTGTTTGCCTTGAACGTGTAATTATTATTCATTCCTCTTCCGAAGATCTATCAACTCATTGGAAAAAAAAAATTATGTTCCACTATAGAATGAAATCATTTATTCTGTCAAATTATTCCGTCATCTATCTTATAGAATGTGCGTAAGCGTAATATTTTTAACGTCACTGCATACACAACCTAAAATATGTTATTAATATCCTACCAGTCAGCTAACCTCCAGAGTCCTTCAAGATAATAAATGACAAACACAATGTCTTACGCATGTACTCCTTCCTATACCTACCAGTCGGCGAATAAACGTACATATTTGACTTAGTTCCACTAAAAATGTTCGCTTAATTTCCACCCCCGTGTCTTATATAAACATCCCAACAGCAAATAAATCTTTTAACTGACTAAATAATAAAATACGACACAGAGAGTTCTATTTTCTTTATCACTACCATAAAAAGGAAACTCAACATTATATGACGAAATACTCCGGAATATAAAAGATTTAAAAACCAAAGGCAAGGACGGACAACAGCGCCAATTAAATGGTTATAAGTGGTTATTTAAAATAATAATAATAAAGACAACAAATGCCAGCACTTAATAAATTAGGAAGCCACACGGATGCGGCGAATTATGAGGAAAATTTATTTGGGAAAACAGTTGGACATTGGAGACTGCGGTAAAGGTGAATTAAGTACCCTATAAACTTTTTTTTTTTAGATCTTTGTTATCCCCCTTCGGGTAGGAGTTAGAATATACCCGAGGTAATCATGCCTTTCGTAAGAGGCGACTAAAATCCACAAAGCGGAAATGAAAACTTCGCAAAACTGGCAAATAAAAAAAAAAAAAAAAAACAAATGACCCGGTCCTCCTGGCAGGGGGTTTGTGTTTAGAAATTACTGTACTACGCAATAAAACTAATACGGTTACAATAAATATGGCAATGAACAAATCAAATGATATAAATACCCCGGATGGCAGACCAGGTACCACCCTCCTCAGAGGTCGGTCCCATGGATTTTGGGGGGGACTATTAATTGTTTCTTAAACAAAACTCTAGAAGGAGTTCACTCACGCCGAGAACTCCACCAAAAATAATAGCGCCAAAAAGCCCTTCGGCCGAAGATAGCGCTATAATTGTAAGTATCCCGAAAATATAAAAACAGAAATCTGGAATTGAAGCCAGTATAGTTGAGAGTGAACCTAAAACAGATTCACAAGCGAGAACAAAAACAAATAACTATTATAAAGAATTGCAAGCTGAACTTAAAGCAAGGAAAAATCTTGAAGTAATAGTTGCAAGTTTTGCAAAACCAAATAAAAGAATTGGAAAGAAGGGTCACTTTGTTGGACTACTCTAACAAATATCCTCCCCAACCTGCCCAGTAAAATAGTGAAAAAGAATACCTCACAGATGAAGAGGAGCTCGCACTGGAAACAGACGGCCATTTAAAGAAAAACAAAAGGCCTACGAAAAAACGCAAGGCAAAAGAAAGTCCTGAGATGTCTGCAGGAAGACATGATACAATACTCAATACAAGCAAATTTACAAGGTAAGACAAGTGATAAAAGGCTTGGAAAGATAACAATTGGTTTGATACAGCCATTACCACCACCAATAATGATCTCGGGAGTAGACAGATTTAGTGAGTTAAAAAGGGTAATCAAACAAAAAACCAAAAAGGCTTGTAAATTCACATCCTATAATAACAATAAATGGAAAATAAATGTCGATGACAGTGACACATATAGAGAAATCACTGACGAATTGACCAAAAAGAAGTTCCAGTGGCACTCATATGAAAATAAAGCTACTAGACCAGTTAGGGTAGTAGCCAGAGGTCTTCAGATCTCATGTGATGAAACGATATCGTCGAAGACTTGACTAATAAAAAAGTTAGGATTTTGGAAGCCAAAAACTTAATTAAAAAAAGAAACCACATAAGGTAATGATGGGCAACCAATGACAATAAACAGAAAATTATCTCTTTTTATGCCTTCTTTTCATAATCAAGAAGAAGTCGAAAAGATATCCAAATTAAATCAATAATGGGTATTGTTGTTAAGATCGAGCCACTTCGAAAAAATTCAAACTCAATACCCCAATGCAAGCGATTCCAAGCTTTTGGGCATACGCAGAGTTATTACAAAAGAGATTTGCTTGCGTTAAATGTGAAGGAAAACACCCCACAAAAAGTTGTCCGCTAGAAAAGGACGAGAAAGCAAAATGCATCAACTGTCATGCTGACCACCCAGCAAATCATAGAGGTTGTCCGATGGCAAAAGAATATTAAAAAAGGAAAACCAACAAAATCCATCCAATAATAAAAGCAAACAACAAGTAAACGTTGAAACATTAAACTAGACAAAGTGCCAGTTCCTGCTAAAACAAACATATCAACTGTAGATAGTAAATCGTATTCCAAAATTGTGAAAAATACACGTAAAAAAGAGGAAATATCGGTAAAGGAAATGCTTATTACTATCATCCAAAGATTAGATGGAATGAAAAAGCTCGCCTTGAAGTGATATATAGATGTTGCAAAGGTCTCACGAAGAAGAAGTGCGCCCAATTTCAAGCAAAAAGTATGGAAGGCCTCTATCGGGAGTTGGAGGAAATATCGTCTTCGGCGTCTGATAGGAACCAGGCTATCCAGGAGCTTCGACAAAACAACTTGAATAAGGGAGCAACTATCTTCAAAATAGCCGCCCAGAGAAGAAGAAATGCTCAAGAGATTCGTTCCCCAAAGTTCATTAACAATGCTCAAGGCCAGCTTCTTGTGGAAGACGACAAAATTCTCCACAGATGGCGACAGTATTGTGAAAGACTTCTGAACGAACAGTTTTCCCGGGTATACTTTCCAAGAGCCGCTCCTAACCATGACGAAATATCCGACATTACTGTCGAAGAAGTTAGGAATGCCGTTAAATACTCCAAAGAAAAAGAAAAGCGGTTGGGCCAGACGAGATACCCTCTGAGTTCTGGCAAAAGATGGGAGACATCGGGTCCAGATGGCTCATGATTCTTATCTCCAAACTTATGAGCGGTGATCCAATACCTAATCAGTGGAGGGAAAGTTATCGTCTTCCTTTGCACAAAGGAAAGGGCGATACGCTAAACTGCGATAACTACCGTTCTGTCAAGCTGATGTCACACACCATGAGGTTTGTCTCGGGTAAATCAACAACAGATGCAATCCAAAGTATAAGGATAATAATGGAAAAACATCGTGATTCCTTAAAGGACTTGCATATGGTGTTGGTTGATTTTGAAAAAGACTTTGATAGACAACCAAGAGATCTCTTATGGGTCTAGCTAAGACAACGAGGAGTTCCAGAAACCTACGTGCGCATGATCATGGACGTGTATGAGGGAACAAGGAGTCACCGAAGAGTTCCCAATCAAAGTCGGTGTACACCAGGGAAGCGTCCTTAGTCCTTTGCTATTTATTGCAGTCCTTGATTATCTGCTTGAAGGAAAAGTGACGGACCCCAGAGTGCATCAGTTATTCTTTGCTGACGATGGAGCTATCATAAGGGAAGATCAAATGGCCTTGCAACGAGCACTTGATGTATGGGTGGATGTTTTGGAGGGAAATGGGTACCGTATTAGTTCAAAAAAGATAGAGTATCTGTGCTGCCCGTTCTCTGATCCACACCGGCCTATTCCAGACATTTACTTGAATGGAAAAGTGCTTCCCAAGTGTGAAAAGTTCAAATATCTGGGATCTATGATCAATACCGAAGCTACTTATGATAATGACACCAATCATCGCATAAGCGTAGGGTGGATGAAGTGGCGGGAAAACTCCGCTATCTTCTGTGATCGAAAAATGCCACCGAAGCTTAAAGGAAGACTATACACCGCAGTTGTACGTCCGGTGCTCACATACGGTTCACAATGCTGGACAATGTACAAAAAGTATGAGGGCAAATTCACGGCAGCTGAGGTGAAGATGCTTCGCATGACAGCAGGAGTAACGAAGATAGATAGAATAAGAAGTTCAAAGATTCGAGGAAGCCTTCGTATAAAAGAACTCATAACAAGCAAGATAGAACACGACCGGCTCAGTTGGTATTGTCATGTTCAAAGGAGAGATCCTTCGAACCCCGTCAAAAAGGCAATATCAATCAACGTTCCTACGCAATCAGGCAAAAAAGGCAGACCAAGAAACAACTGGTTATCTTTGGGTATCTTTGTTACCACTCTCCCCATCCAGCTGACAGTGCCAGGGGAGGTAGTGCTGTAATTGTGAAAAGTACCTTAGAGCCTTATGAATTGCCAAAAATAGCAAAACAAACAATGCAAGTAGCGACAATAAACATAGAAACGAAAAGCAAGGAATTTAAAATAGCTGCGATATACTGCCCACCCAAGCACTCGCCTACAGAGGAAGATCTAATTGACCTTTTTCAAATGTTAGGTAACAACTTCATCATCGGTGGTTATTTCAATGTTAAACATACTGTTACACTTCTGGGGGGGGTTATCGGTGGCGACCCCGGGCTGCAGCTGGAAGAGGGAGGAAAAAGCGAGAGTGAATCACAAAAAAACAAGAAAACGCACCGGCGAAGAAAAGAGAAAAACACTTCTTAGTTTAATTTCAGCAGATTTATTTCTGGTTCCCGAGAGGTTTTATTTTGTTGTTGTTAATTTTAGAAATGTTGTTGTTGTTCGAATTTTTTTTGTCTGTGCTGCGTCTTTTCTCCGGCTGTCTTCGTTTCTCCGCGTTGCTCTGTTAGTCCGGTACTTCCGCGTTACTTCGGTCTTTCTCCGATTTCTTCGATTAAAACCCCGACGGACTTCCGAGTATGACACGATGACTATCACCAGCAAAAAGCCAATCTCTCTTGCCGAACGCGCTCCTTTTAAACGCTTCCAACTCTCCACCAAAATTTCCCTCGTTGAATCTATCCGTCCTCTCTTGTCATCTCACTCGCGCCTGGAAAGATTCCAAAAAAAATTATGAAAATTTCCAATTACCTTCCAGCCTTTCGGATTTTTCCTCCGCCATTTTGGAAAATTTTCTATCCCAATTTTCCACTTGTCCACCTTTTCCTTGCCATCGTCATCCATTTTTCCTGATTGCCCGTAATTTTCCCTCTCCAACGAGGGGTCTATCGTCTCGGAGAACCTGGAGTTACTCTTGTAATTGCATTTTTCCTCTTTTTGCCACTTTTCGTCGCTTTCTTGCGATTAAACCGCGCTCCTGTATTTTCCCAACCATTCCCAATTATTTCCCTTTTATCCTACAGCACACCAATGTAACCCAACCCGCAGAATATCCGAATGGGAGCGCCGCATCAAAAGGTGTACTGAACGTGCCCCGGATGACATTGCTGACAGACGTCAGAATTCCCATTCTTTTTTTGTTTTTCGACAATTTATTTTTTTTTCCCACCGCGCCGGGTATTTTCCGTGTTTTCTTGTGTTTTTCGGGCGTTTTCTTTTTGCAAAAGTGTCTCATTTTGATTCGGGAGTGTGTGCGTCCGTCCGACCATCGATACCGGAAAACGTTCCGACACCAAGTTCCAGGAGAGTGCGGTTCCTCTTGGCAGCAGTCCCGCGCGGTGTACTGCGTCGACCTGGATTGTTCGTTCTTCGAATTTGAGTGTTCTTGGGTCGATAAATCCAGGTGTTTTCCCGTTTGGGAGGAGTGCGAAGTCCACCCGCACTCCAATGAAGATCATTGTCCACACGCCACAGCTTGCTGTCGGCTATATTTGGATACCCTCTGCAACAGGTGAGTGGTTAAGATCTTTGTTTACCTTTTTTTCTTTTGCCATTATTGCCTTTCTCGGTTGTGTTTTTCGCGAGTGTATTCGATCCTTTTGTTCCAGTAAACGAAACTGGATTCCTCGGTGGCCTATGCCATGGGGAAAGCCGACATCGTTGCTGTGAATCGAGGGGTCCGCGGTTGTGCCAGCGCAGGTGCAGCCGTGTACAATTGCGCAAGTTGAAATCGGGGTTGTTTACTTTTGGTGCGGTGAAACTTTTCCCAGGTAGATATTGCGGGTGGGTTTCTTTTCAGGCGACTGCGCTTCGACGGTGTAATGGATACTGGAAGAGAACAGGTGAGTAGTGAGGTACTTGTGAAATTACCTTTTTAATTAATTTTTCTTTCAATAGGTGACGGCTGATGGACATGACGGAGGCGCTGGAGGTAACCCGCTGGTTCGGCGCCGAGGGTTGATGATGATGCTTGCTAGGGCAAGCAAGATGACTCTGGAGAGGTGGTGTGTTGGTGGAGTATTGGAAGGTGCCTAAAGTTGGAGGTGAGATTCATTACCTGTGTGTTAATTTTATTTTAATCTCGTGTCTCTTTAGGAAGTGAAGTGTAGGCGAGAGGAGAATTTCGCTGCGAATGGCTGCAGACAACCAGACGGGTTGTATTGGACAACTGTGGGCGGCGAAGGCAGCGGTTGATGGCAGCGGATGATGGCAGCGGTTGACGACAGCGGTTTATTGATGTGAGTCTTTTTTTTTTCTTTTCTTGTAGTTTCTAGTAGTAGTACTAGTAGTGGTGGTGGTTCGACTTGGTCGTTCCCCACTTTTGTAACACTGCCCCCGTCTTAAAAACTCAAAGTTCCGTCTGAGTTTCACCTTGGGTTGCGTAATTGCTAGACGATCGATGTGAACCGCTCTCCTTTTTCTGCTTCCTGTGGTCTGGATGCTGTAGACTAGATCCGATACCCGTTCGACGATTTTTACTGGGCCCTCCCAGTCGCTTTGCAACTTCGGGCATAAACCCTTCCGCCTCTTTGGGTTGTAGAACCATGCCTGTTGATCGAAATGAAAATTAGTAGAATTCGATTTCAGATCATACCTGGCCTTCTTTGCATCTGCTGCCGTTTGAGGATGTATCCGTGCAACATCGTGGCCTTTTTGTGGCCGTTGGCGGAGCTCTATCACATAGGTCGGTGCGTTCTGCGATGTACCTGGTTGTCCCTCTTCCTCAGCCCTTATGCAGTGTTTGCCGCTTCCAATAGGTCTCTGGGATAGCGCGTCTGCATTGCCATGTCTGAGTCCCGGTCGATGCTGGATCTTTGCACTTGGCTCGAGCAAACTGTCGTTTCCCGTTATAATCCTCGGTGGCGGCAGATCCAGTAGAGTCTTGGACTTTGATGGGAGCGTTTGTGGTAGAACGGTGGATAGGAGACCCGTTTGAGCGCTAGCCGGCACCTGTAAGGGCAGTTTCTTACCTTGGATCTCCAGCAGTGCCTCGCTGAGATTTACGCAGCATCGGTGCTCCATTAAAAAGTCGATCCCAAGGATGTTTGGTACCCTACGGTTCACCACCGCAAAAGAGTGGGAGTACTCCTTCCCGTCGATAACAAGGCTGACGTTCACATTGCCCAGAGTCCAAATTGTGCCTCCCGAAATGCCCTCGATCTGTACAGGTATACCGGTTATACGCGTCTTTTCTGGCAAAAACTTCTCTCCCAGAATCGACACATTGGCTCCCGTATCGATGACTACTTTGCACAATTCACCTCCAATGTAAGCATCCACTGATAAGCTGGTCCCGCTTAGTGCACCTACGAACTTGGATGCTGCCGGGGTCTGGGCCGAAAGGTTGCTGGAAGAAAGATTGAAATTGTTTTTATTGTCCGGTGGAGCGACACTACGCTTCACCACTGGTCTCTGCTCCTTGGGACCAGTGGTCTTTAGTTTTCCGACTGGCCCAGAGTCCCACGAGCCATCGGATTCTCCGTCTGCCATTCTTGATCCTGCCTTGAGTTCGACTGGTCAGACGCCATCCACACTGCCCGATGGTTCCTTCGCTCAAACCGCGACGTCATGTCCTGCGCAATTTGGAGGGCCTCCTGCAAGTTTCGAGGACGCCCAACGGTGACGAAGTTTTGTACCTGTTCGTCACGAATTCCCTCGATGAACTGGCTCAGCAAGATCTCCTCTAACACCTTCTCTCCGCAATCCGGAAAGGCGGCAACCGACAGTCGTTGCAGCTGGATGGCGAACTCCGCCAATGTCTCCCGTGGCTTCTGGATTCGGTTCCGGAGCATAGTGTAGCTAGTATGGTGATCCAGACCGAACCGCTGCTGCAAGAGACTAGTGAGTGCCCCATACGATAAAGGCTTCCCTCTAGGAAGCGCACTTAGCACGGGCAATGCTTCTCCCCGAAGCTGCAAGGCCAGCCCGTTCGCCTTCTCCTCAACCGTCCAACCGTAGAAAGCAGCGATGATTTCGAACTGCCGTTCATAGTCAGCCCAAGACGCTTGTCCATCGTACGGCTGCAATACCCCGAAATTCACTGCCCGATTTGGTTGCTTACCTAACGACTCCCTGGTGGTCGGCTGACAAAGAGCGCCTTCGTTTCCTGTGTTTTTGCGAGGTGTATGATATACCTCGCTTTCGTGAGTAGCTGGTTGCATGCTACAACCACCTTGCTCGTCGTCTGCTCCCAGCTGATGCGATAACATCGTCCGCTTAGCGGTGTCTTCGGATACCGGATGAGGCGACGAGTGCTGCTCGGCTGTGGGCGTAAAATTCCTGTCGCTGAAGGTCTTCTCTAACGCCTCCATTCGGTCCTCCGTCTTCTTTTGCCTACCGACTAGCTCTGCTTTAAAGTCCTCCAATTTCGTCTCCCAGAAGGTGCGCTCGTGAAGACTTCGCTCTTGTAGCATCGTCGTCAGCGCAGCGAATTGTTGGCGAACCTCCTCAGCTTCCATGCTTCCGTGGAAAAGAACTAACCTTAGCTCTGTTCAGACAAACCCCACATCTGACACCAGTGTTACACTTCTGGGGGGGGTTATCGGTGGCGACCCCGGGCTGCAGCTGGAAGAGGGAGGAAAAAGCGAGAGTGAATCACAAAAAAACAAGAAAACGCACCGGCGAAGAAAAGAGAAAAACACTTCTTAGTTTAATTTCAGCAGATTTATTTCTGGTTCCCGAGAGGTTTTATTTTGTTGTTGTTAATTTTAGAAATGTTGTTGTTGTTCGAATTTTTTTTGTCTGTGCTGCGTCTTTTCTCCGGCTGTCTTCGTTTCTCCGCGTTGCTCTGTTAGTCCGGTACTTCCGCGTTACTTCGGTCTTTCTCCGATTTCTTCGATTAAAACCCCGACGGACTTCCGAGTATGACACGATGACTATCACCAGCAAAAAGCCAATCTCTCTTGCCGAACGCGCTCCTTTTAAACGCTTCCAACTCTCCACCAAAATTTCCCTCGTTGAATCTATCCGTCCTCTCTTGTCATCTCACTCGCGCCTGGAAAGATTCCAAAAAAAATTATGAAAATTTCCAATTACCTTCCAGCCTTTCGGATTTTTCCTCCGCCATTTTGGAAAATTTTCTATCCCAATTTTCCACTTGTCCACCTTTTCCTTGCCATCGTCATCCATTTTTCCTGATTGCCCGTAATTTTCCCTCTCCAACGAGGGGTCTATCGTCTCGGAGAACCTGGAGTTACTCTTGTAATTGCATTTTTCCTCTTTTTGCCACTTTTCGTCGCTTTCTTGCGATTAAACCGCGCTCCTGTATTTTCCCAACCATTCCCAATTATTTCCCTTTTATCCTACAGCACACCAATGTAACCCAACCCGCAGAATATCCGAATGGGAGCGCCGCATCAAAAGGTGTACTGAACGTGCCCCGGATGACATTGCTGACAGACGTCAGAATTCCCATTCTTTTTTTGTTTTTCGACAATTTATTTTTTTTTCCCACCGCGCCGGGTATTTTCCGTGTTTTCTTGTGTTTTTCGGGCGTTTTCTTTTTGCAAAAGTGTCTCATTTTGATTCGGGAGTGTGTGCGTCCGTCCGACCATCGATACCGGAAAACGTTCCGACACCAAGTTCCAGGAGAGTGCGGTTCCTCTTGGCAGCAGTCCCGCGCGGTGTACTGCGTCGACCTGGATTGTTCGTTCTTCGAATTTGAGTGTTCTTGGGTCGATAAATCCAGGTGTTTTCCCGTTTGGGAGGAGTGCGAAGTCCACCCGCACTCCAATGAAGATCATTGTCCACACGCCACAGCTTGCTGTCGGCTATATTTGGATACCCTCTGCAACAGGTGAGTGGTTAAGATCTTTGTTTACCTTTTTTTCTTTTGCCATTATTGCCTTTCTCGGTTGTGTTTTTCGCGAGTGTATTCGATCCTTTTGTTCCAGTAAACGAAACTGGATTCCTCGGTGGCCTATGCCATGGGGAAAGCCGACATCGTTGCTGTGAATCGAGGGGTCCGCGGTTGTGCCAGCGCAGGTGCAGCCGTGTACAATTGCGCAAGTTGAAATCGGGGTTGTTTACTTTTGGTGCGGTGAAACTTTTCCCAGGTAGATATTGCGGGTGGGTTTCTTTTCAGGCGACTGCGCTTCGACGGTGTAATGGATACTGGAAGAGAACAGGTGAGTAGTGAGGTACTTGTGAAATTACCTTTTTAATTAATTTTTCTTTCAATAGGTGACGGCTGATGGACATGACGGAGGCGCTGGAGGTAACCCGCTGGTTCGGCGCCGAGGGTTGATGATGATGCTTGCTAGGGCAAGCAAGATGACTCTGGAGAGGTGGTGTGTTGGTGGAGTATTGGAAGGTGCCTAAAGTTGGAGGTGAGATTCATTACCTGTGTGTTAATTTTATTTTAATCTCGTGTCTCTTTAGGAAGTGAAGTGTAGGCGAGAGGAGAATTTCGCTGCGAATGGCTGCAGACAACCAGACGGGTTGTATTGGACAACTGTGGGCGGCGAAGGCAGCGGTTGATGGCAGCGGATGATGGCAGCGGTTGACGACAGCGGTTTATTGATGTGAGTCTTTTTTTTTTCTTTTCTTGTAGTTTCTAGTAGTAGTACTAGTAGTGGTGGTGGTTCGACTTGGTCGTTCCCCACTTTTGTAACAATACTTACTGGGGGTCAAGACTAATAACAACAAAAGGCAGAAGCTTTATAAATCAGAGCGAAATTTTAACTGTGAATTTATTTCGACTGGATCACCAACTAATTGGCTATCTGACAAAACGAAAATACCAAACGTTATTGACTTCTTCATAACGAAAGGTATTAATAGAAAAGAAGTTAAAGTTAAAATCAGCGATGATCTGTCATCGGATCATATACCTATAATCCTAACAGTCAGCGGTTTATCAATAGAATAGAAAAAAAACCACGACTAACAAACAAAAGAACGAACTGGTGTAAATTCAGAGATCATCTCGAAGGTTTCATTAACCTTAGATCTCCATTTGTCACAACAAAACACATTGACATTGAAACAGAACAATTCATTGCCGATGTACAACAGGCAGCAGAAGATAGTACAGTGGTGAAATACCCCACAGAAATCAAGAAACTGATACTTGAAAAGAGAATACCTAGTAGAAAATGGAAAACGACAAGATATCCCGGCTGTAAAACCATATTTAATAGACTTATTAACAGACTTAAAAAAAAGTATCACTGAATTCAAAAATGATGATCTAGCTAAATATTTTTGTAATCTCACGGCTGATAAAGTCACGGACTACTCCCTTTGGAAGGCTGCTAAACGTTTAAAGAGACATCAAGCGCAAGATCCCCCGTTGAAAACTTTTGATGGGAAATAGATCGGCGATCCATAGGAAAAGGTTAAACTCTTTTGCCAGCACCTTTCAAATGTTTTCAAACCTTTTCCACCTAGAGTAGCAAATGAATATCTTGATTTCTATAACAGAGCAGATGAAAAAGAAATTCCTTATGTTTCGTTAAGAGAGATCAAAAGTAAATAATAGAAAGCCACCAGGTTATGATCTTATAACTGCTCAAATCTTGAAAGAACTGTCCTCCACTGCATTAGAAATTCAAGCTTTAAACAAAGGTATGTCCCACATCACTGGAAGATAGCAAAAATTATTGTTATACTTAAACTAGGTAAGCTTATATCAGAAGTTACCCAATCTCACTTTTACCGGTATTATCGAAACTCCTTCTTAAAAGACTAGACCAAATCATAGAGCAAAGAAAGCTTATCCCCACCCACCAATTCGGGTTTAGAAACAGACAGTCGACGATAGACCAAGTGCATCGTATAACTAATGTTATAGAAAAGGCACTGAAAGGAAAGAAAATTGTTCTGCAATATTCTCAGACGTTGCGCAGGCTTTTGATAAAGTTTGGCATAAGGGTTAAGAGTACAAACTTCATAGGGACCTACCTAGACAGTACTATGAGATACTTAAATCTTATATAGCAGATAGATTTTTTTGAGTTAGCTATGATTCAGCGTACTCTGAACTTAAAGAAATACAAGCAGGTGTTCCACAGGGAAGTGTTCTAGGACCCACCCTATACTTATTATACACAAGTGATATACCGCATGCGAATGATACCATGATAGCCACATTTGCAGACGACACTGCTCTTCTAACAGAAAAGCTACAAAATTCAGTTAACGAGATATCCGATTGGACTCAGCTATGACGAATTAAACTTAATGAGTCAAAGTCCACCCATAACAATTTCACAAATACAAAAATAGCGAATGTTTTACAAATAAATAAATAGTTCCTTACTCTAATACAACTAAGTATCTGAAATGGAAGGAATATGTGAAAAAGAAAGTAGAAGACCTAAATATTAGATATAGAAAACTTTATTGGTTGTTAGGATATAACTCAGAACTGTCCATTGAGAATAAAATCCTATTATACAATCAGATACTAAAACCCGTTGGACATATGGTATCCAATTATGGGGTTGTACAACGAAAACGAATGTACAAATAATACAAACATTTCAAAATAAGGTCCTTTGGGGATAGGGTATATTAGAAATAGTGACTGGCATCTAGATTTGCAGAATGACTTCATAACAGATGTGATTAAAAAGTACGCAATGCGTCACAACGAGCGTTTGCAGATGCATATTAATCCTGAGATAGCTGACGTCTTAAATGTACGATATAATATTCATAGGTTAAGAAGAACCAAACCCCATGAACTTTTTTGACAATTATGATAGCCCGTATTTAAATTACAATACCTTCTCAAAACCGACTTAACGTTGAAAATAAAATCTTTTGTCGATCACTAGTTGTTGGTCATGATCAAGGAGGTGGGTTTTGGGTTTCGAACCCCACTGTGTCTTTCGAGATTTTCACCTTCAATAAAAAAAAAAAAATATTGGTTATTTAGAGAGCAAGTTTGGTGAATTATGCTATTAATAATAATAATTTTTAATGAATAAACAACAAAAAATAATTACAACTATGACATGTCTGTCGCCTGTTGGAGGGTGTGGTTCTTAATTTATTTTACAATTTCGTGTAGAATTTCATTACTTTAATTTATGTATTATGTTGAATAAAGGTTAAATTTATCGACGAGCAGTTTCCTATACCAAAGGCCTAGTTTACAAATTTGTGTAGCGTGTTCCATCCAGATTTCCAATACAAATTTACAGCACTTCGTTTTCTTCGTCCCATTTCTAGATTTAGTGCATAGCTACCAAATATACTTGCGCGACATAGCAGTAAATGGCCTGCGTACGGCTATAAAGATTTTAAATTTAGCTTAGGGGTTAATATTTTTTTAACAATTAAATATTTATATGTACTATTCAAACTCAATTTGGTAACTTCTTCTCATTCTTCTATATGTGCTTTTAACGATAATCTAGGTTTCCAATACATTGTTACAATAATACAATATATGTGTATAAATTAACAAAGAACACTAAGCGCAAGGTAGCGTAGGTAACGTTCATAAGGCTCTAGGAGCAGATACCAAACACTTATCTAGCTAATGTGGGAGACAGACTGCTGGTATTGATACCATGGTATAGGAATACTACGTTCTATACCACATGTCTGTCACTGCAATACTACGTAAAAAGCTAGTAAACCATGAAATATACCTGGGGTCGAATTACCGCATCAGTTATCGAGCAACACGTGACTGATAAATGTTGATTTGACATGACCGGTTAAGAGATCGAGTATCGAGTATCGAAATTTGGTATTCTCTCATCAGTGATCGTGTATTTATTTATTCGATATGGTTTCTGCTGACGAGCTGAGGTGCATTTGGGAGAAAATATGTGAGAATATCTTAGTTTATTGTTATTTTTGCGTCTGGTTAAATTTATTATTTGAAATTTATTTCACTTTGAGTCTAAATAAAATTAACCCTCTGCAAAAGGATATTTTGGTAAATATTATGAGCTGGGACAGCGGTTTAGGTGCATCATCTAAAATTGATCCATTATAATTAAAAATGCACTCTTATTTGCCCTGAATGTTTTGATAGAACTGCAGAAAATTATAGTTTTGTATACGTAAGTAGAGTATTGTAAAGGGAAGGGATCGCTTTTATCTCTTAAACGTCTTCGTTCAATACACTCATAGCGATCGTCCTCTGATCAGAAGATGAAAAATAAAGTAAATATTAAATTTTTAATTGAAGACGATAAATACAAAACTTTTCCTCTCACAAAAATAAATAGTTTTGACATTTGTCAGCCATCTCAATTCAATGTAGTAGAATTGTACTAGTACAATCTTCAAAGTGCACTCGATACGTGACCATTCTTATCTGATCATCCCAATGTAGTTACTCGATCACTCGATAGCGTATGGATTTCATTCACTCGTTAACTCATGTCGTAATTCGACCCCTGGTATTGAGATTCGCAATTTTTTGCTGGTATACCACCTCTTACTGATTGCAGCGCCAATTTCTCTCTATTGGCTAGTCTTCGTAGCTTCTTTGACAATTCTTAGCTATGCACTTTCGCTTTCAAGTATTTGAATTTTGTTTTTATTCATCATTTGGCACAAAAGTAAATCATTTTTATTCATCCTGTCTTGAATTTTCTATTTTTATTTGTTATGACAGACAACACAAACGTCGAAGTATATTACTTAACGCCAAAGTCATCGAATACTACGAAATGCAGTCTGTCAGGGGTCGTAGTATTCACTATACCATGGTATTCGTACCATGGTATCAATACCAGCAGTCTGTCTCCACTATAAGACAATAAAGTGCAAGTTCGTGCCCCTATGTTTGTACATATATATTATATATATTAGGTGCGCAACTAAGCAGATGGCTCCAACAGTAAGTGCTGGTCGATTTTTGACATATCCACAGCATCATGAACAGAGCTTAGACATATGGTAAACAAACTGTTTTGACACTTTAGTGATTTTGTTTTGGCGTCATATACCTATACTTTTGGTTGTGTGAAAAAGTCTGATTTTGTGTTTTGGAAGTGTTGATTTTCTTCTGTTATTCGAAGAAAACGGCGGTTGAAGTGCATCGAGAGCTCCAAAAAGTTTACGGAGATTGGTTCCGTCGCTTCAAAGACGGCGATTTCGATGTTGACGACCGTCCGCATGAAGGAAGGCCAAAATCCTTCGAAGACGCTGAATTGGAGGCATTGCTCGATGAGGATCCGTGCCAAACGCAAGAACAGTTTACTTCAGCATTAGAAGTTACCCGCGAAGTCATTTCCAAGCGATTACATGCATTTGGAATGATTCAAAAACAAGGAACTTGGGTTCCTTATGAATTGAAGTCAAGGGACGTTGAGCGTCGTTTTTCGTCTGTGAACAACTGCTCGAGCTGCAAAAAGGAAGGGTTTTCTTCATCGATGCCCGGTCAGGCTTCTACATCGTCGGCTCAGCTGTATATTCACGCTGCGAAGATTATGCTGTGTATTTGGTGGGACGTCATTTATTATGAACTGTTGAAACCCAACGAAACCATCACTGAGGATCGGTATCGCACTGCGCGAAAAACGGCCACAATACGAGCAGAGTCACGAAAAAGTGATTCTACAACAATGCTCGGCCTCCCGTTGCCAAACCCGTTGAAACCTATCTGGAAACGCTCAAATGGCAAGTCCTACCCCACCCGCCATATTCCCCAGATATTGCGCCATCCGATTATTACTTGTTCCGTTCGATGGCACATAGTTAGGCTGATCAGCGGTTCCACTCGTATGAAGACATCAAAAAATGTCTTGATTCGTGGATAGCCTCAAAAGATGAACACTTTTACCGTAACGGTATTCGAACTCTGCCAGAAAGATGGAAAAAAGTTGTAGCTAGCGATGGGCAATATTTTGAATGATTCATTTGTAACCATTTTTTAACAATAAAGTTGCATTTTCATCAAAAAACAGTTAGAACTTAGTTGCGCACCTAATATATATATGTTGTTTAGTTGCAACTCATTCAGATTTAAAATTTAAACAAAATTCTTAATTATTTCTTTTTTTTTAAATCCATTGAGTATAATGTCATAGTCTTATATATGTCAAATATGATTCAAATATTGATTTCGCACAAAATCGATTGAATTATAGCCCAGAAATAGCCAATTTTCAGACATCGGTTACCAAGCAAAGTACCGTTAAACGTATTTTCTGGGGAAAAAATACGTGGTACGCCATCTGATAAAAATCGTTAAAGTCATTTTCGAGAAATTCGAAAATTAGTGAAGTACCGATAATTTTGAGTTTAAAATGAAAACTTCGATTTCTTCTCAATATGTGACCCTACTGATCCTAGATATAAAGTTTGAAGAAAATCTGTCCAGCCGTTTAGGCTACAATAAAAAATCACATTATATATAAGAAGTACTGGCCGATTAGTTTGTCGTTATTTCTACTGAAAGTTCTAGAACAGTTGAAAGACCTGTATCTACACGACGGACATGCGATTGGAGACAATTACCTTTCTGAATGAGAGCATGTGTTTATTCTACAATGGTGAATAGATCGATTGCTTATGTTAGTCTATCAGATATTGATCGGGCATTCAATCCCAACAATGCTATTGCCGATGCCAACCTACCTAATAGGGAACGTCAAAAGTAGTAAAACGGATCGTATGATACCCTATCCCTCAAGTTCTAACTCATCCCTAATAAAGTATTATAGGTGTGGCGTTGTTAAATTGTTGATTCAAATACAATGATATATTTTTTAAGTGATTTTACTATAATAGAAAACAATTTTTGTAGGGACTTTTTGTAAGGAGAAAATTGGCGTGGCTCTCAATATTTGTGACCAAAATTCAAGTACTCTGATGAGATTTTTAAAATAAGACCAACCCATCACCGTAAATAGCTTTTGAAGAAAACGGTCGTAAATATTAGGCGTGATTACAGACAATGATTGACAAATTATAGCGATTATCGTTGGAGCAGTTTTCGAGAAAATGTTTTTTTTTTTTTTTAATTTTCCATTAGCGAAGTTCTGTCAATTTTGGGGTTAGAATAAAAAGTCTGATTTCGCCTCAAATTGTGACTGCAGTCATGCGTACTGACAGACAGACATAACTCAGAGACCCACTTTGTTGAATTTTTCTATCATAGTGATGTCAAGATTGATCAAAATCTCGAAAATTTTCAGGAAACCAATACTTGTCCTTATAGGACCAGTAAAAATGGAGTAGAACTTTTTGAGATAATCATCAATCAATCAAATTTATTTTATTTAAAATCAGGCGACTCTAGTTTGCGAACGATTTGCCAAATTGCAAAGACATTCATGACACGTAATTCGTGTTTTTTTACAGAAATGACTGCCTCGCTATTACTAGTACCTACTAACTACGCTTTGTTAATTTTTTTTTTCTCTTACTATAGGCACAATAGGCCAGACTATATTACATTCTGGCTGGCACATTCAAATTACCATAACCCACCCTGTGCTAATGGTTGTAAATATCCTTCATTCGTGAAGACAACTTATGAAGCAGAGTCCAACGCATCATGAAAGCACTAGCAGAATTTTACAATTGCCCCTCTGGCTTGGAGTGATCATCAAAGAAATGCATTTCCTAAAATTGTAATGAATGAACTTAAGTGATACGTGAAGTTTTGGACATAAACCGTGAAATATGCCTATCCGGTTTGATACATCCGGAGGTCTTTGAGATATGGTGGTAGAGTTGATGTCGATTTCGGAGCTAACACCGTTCCAAATCCATATTACTACAAAATGAATTGGCGAATATAAAATTGATTTTCTGAAATCGTGCAGTATTTTTTGTTTTGTAAAAAGTGGGGCGTGGGAATAGCTACCTGAGCGGGGAATAGCAACCAAAAGCCACCCATGGATAAAAGAGAAATGAATAAAATCTAAATTTCTCCAACTAAAAAACAAAAAGGGGTTTCTGCGTGGTTGTACAATAGACCGAAGTGTACCGGTATTTGGAAATCCTTTGAAAAAAGAAAATACCTAAATATAATAATTTTTAGCATAAACAAATGAAATGAAAGCTGAGACCAATAAGCCCAACGAAATAGTAATTCCAACACCAATTACCAGTGTTTAAATAGTTGACAGATGCTGAACTTCGCCATAAAACGAATTTGAATGTCCTTTCCGCGTTGGTATTTAGACTATTAAATACGTTTACTTCCGAAACGGGTCCAATCATCACTGTCATAAAAATCAATAAATAAGCACCAACGACCAAATAAATAATAGCGCTTATGGATCATCAAAAATTCCTGTGCACCGCCAAAAAAAGCGAAAATCTCAACCAAACACCTTATCCATATAAAATCCTGTTTATCATACTTCATTGTCTCGCGTTGGGTAACATTTGCTTGGAATCACAGCAGGATATCCTGCACCCTCCCGTCGTTGTTGCGTAACATTTTAATGGCAATCGAATGGCCAGAAAGGACGACGTCGATGACGAGCACCGAAAATCTGATCCATCATAAAACAAGCAAAATGAAAAATGGAAAACGACCCATTGATAGGATTTTTGACTCACCTGGGAATCCTTGATAAAATAACCACACAGCACCCTCCACAAGTTATATTCTTTCAAAGTCGGAAATAAGAAAACAACGTCATAAAGCGCCCACAAAACGGACTACCACTTCTGGTAGTACTAGCGAAGCAACAAAAAGAAGTTTAACTGCCAACCATAAAAGGATAAAAGCACGAAACGGATTAGACGAGAATACTCCCACCCAACCATTGCGGTATGGTGACCTCATGTCAACGGATATCCTGCCCAAAGTTTGCTGCTTATGTGTGGCGGTATATACTCTCACACTCATCAAATGTTTAACGTAGAGAAATGGTAAACGAGGTAGATATGTATACATATATGAATACCATCGGATAAAATAGGATGGTTTATCCTGCAAGGTTGGCACAAAAACTGCTGCCGTGAGTTCATGAGGATTTGGTGCGCAATTTCACTAGTGCGTTACTTTATTATTGCTCCCGCACCCATTGCCTCACTCTTAAAGGGTCAAAAATGGGAAAAGTGTAAATAACGCTGTGATTGCAGGAAGTAATGTGCCATATAGTGTGATTATGAGAAACAATTTGGAATTGGGAAAAGAAAAAATATGACACTTGGTAATTTTTGGGGGTCCAATTGGTGTTGAATGAAATGTTCGAACAAATGACCAGACGTCCTTATTGTTCTCGGATTAAAGGACAATAAAAGAAAAGGAAAAAGGAAACAAAATGCTTCAATAGAACAAGTATATGTAACAACAAAACGTCTGAAGTGGATATACTCGTATAGGTATAAGAATTAAGTGGGCTTAGGAGGAGGAGAAAAAATAAGAAGAAGCTGTTTGCGGTTGTTTATCTAGCCGTCGCTCATTATGCATGACTGATGGTCCTTAAAGGATCTCATGGAAAGACAGATGATAGTGGTGTACACTGTACTTGAGTGCATTGTTGAACCTTAAAGTATTTGCTGTCTTTTTAATAGATTAATCAGTTAATGGTTGAGATTTTGAAGAGCCAGTTGCAACGGATGTACTTCAATAGTTCAAGTATAACATATTTCATCTTTATACAACGCAAGTTGTATGAAAATTTGAGAATATAGATTTTACTTCAATCGAATTCAACTCTGGTTCTTTTAATGAATTTTATAAACATATGGACCAGATCGTAAATCGGTAAATCCACTTCTGCTTAGTTCGTATTTAGATGATCATTATCCTACTTACTCGTTCATGGAGAAATCGAATTTGAGAATGGTAACATCAAAGTCCTCTTCTATCCCGACGATATTGTAATTTTCACAGAATCACGAAACATATTACAATTTATGGAGGACTATTGTGAACTAGCTATATCTTTGTGTGAATACTATATGGCTGTGTGAATACCGCCAAGTCAAAAATTTTGATATTCCGAAAACGAAAACATTTTCACAGGCTAGAAGTTGTCAAGCTAAATCGCTGCTTAGGGGTAACACTTACCCCAGGATTATCGTGCGCCAGACACTTAAAGAAGCTAAAATAATCGAAAAAACCATAAGAAACACAAGGAAAAAGGTTTTAAGTAGAAACGATGTCTCAACGAAAGTGAAATAGTAAGGAAGTAAGAACTTTATTTAGAAAAATAAAGTGAACATTTACAAAAATGACTAATGACGTCTGTTGGTGGAATCAATATTAGTTTCCTAAGCGTATAATATAGCTCTATCAAAAACACAAGTTTTATATATTAAAATCATTCGATTTAGTAATTAAAAGCAACTATTACTCGTAATTCTTACTTTTAAAAAGTATTTTTCAATGAAAATCCGGTTTCGAGAAGAATCGCATAGTTTGGCATAAATTGCAGTAGATTGAACATGCGTTTTACCCAAAAGTATTGTATTTTATCTATATTATAAACACACATATTTCAGCTGCTTAACAAAAGACGGATCTTAAAGCAGTATTAAATAAGTTGTACTTCAATGATAGTTTAATTCTTTTGTTGGAAAATATTGTGTTTACACTGTTTTTCGTTAGGGTGAAAATTATTCTTATGTAGATATTTGAATGACTTGACAATTTCAATTTTCCTTTCTTTGTACGTCCATTTGTCTTTTCGCGATAATCTTCCGGATTTTCTGAAAACCATAATTTTGGATTTACCCGGATTAACCTCTAGATTCCACAAATTGCAATACTGTTCAAATCTGTCGATCATCCTTTGCAGTGTTCCTATATCATCGGCTAATATTGCTGATATTGCATCATCGGCGAACATCAGTAGCCGTACATGGATATTACCAACATCCAATCCACCTCCAATGAAATCGTGCAAGTCATTCAAAAATAGTGCAAACATTCAAAAATAGAAGGCAATCTTGTTGTTATTAGTCTCAAAATAATCAGACATTTCCACTCCATCCCAAGCGGCTGCTTTGGTGTTTGTGTAGATTTAAGAACTTAGCCGATATCCCAACACATGACAGCTTATAGAACAGAGACGTGTGTGGTATGGAGTCAAAGACGGTCTTAAAATCAACAAAGAAGGCATATACTTTTTTTATGATACTAATCAGATTGTAAATATTATCCACAATCCTGCTTGGTATTCGATCAGTATTTTACTTTTCCTTACCCGGTCACTCAACCTGCTCTGTAAGGCTCCCATTAAAATGTCAACCACTGTATCCACAAAAGAAATTCCTCTGCGATCAAACATCTATTTTTTTAAATGGGGAATGGGGGTAAGGTATTCTATCTTCACTGGCAGAACAATGCTCTGCATCTCTTCTATGCAGATTACTTGATCCAGCTCCTCAAATTCTATAAAGTTCTCAGTATATTCTATCGGCGGTACGCGAAGCGGAGGTTTCTGAAAGGATATTTTAAATTTTCCCACATCTAATTCAGTAACTTTTTTAAAAGTGCTCTGTTTATAATCTGTTGAGTGTCGTTTATAGAGTTGATGATATTTTCCAGTTTTTCATAGTATTGCTTTCTTTTCCGCTCGCATAGAATTTTAAAACTGTTGTTGGCTTGAGGATGTGCTTCTCTTTGACTCGATTCATTGCCTACTGTCCATCTATTCAGACACTCAAAGAATTTTTTCCTTGCTTGAAACCATGCAAAGTCAAACCATTTGTTACTTGAATGGGAAGAAAAATTGGTAGCATTATTAGGAGGTCCATCATTTACATATTTTCCTGCATAATATGAGTATATCCGTAGTTACTACGCCATCATCCAAGTCATTTATTTTTTGTTCCAGGTGTTGTTTGTATCTGACCATTTCGTAGTTTCTCGCATTTAAATTTGGGAACTAGATTTGATTTACTTGTTTTTGCATCTTTAAGTCCAACGTGATGGCCATATGATCGGACCAGATATTATTACAAACTACAAATTTGTGAACGTTGTTCAGTAGCTCTTCTGCTACTGCGAATATATCGTTGACAGATTCACCAACAGTTGATATAAAATTAAATTTACCACAAATGAAAGTGATAAGTGATGTATAAGGTCAAGTGTGTGGTTATGAAAATGATTAAGAAGTCACAGCGCTGCAAAGGTATTTTTGATATTTACCTTTTCAGACTACCAGAAAACACTCGAAATTATATGCTATATATTGAAACGGGACTGCATATTTTGAACTTACATCTACTTTAACGTTTATATTCTGGACATTGAGCCATTGCTTGAAGGAAAGAGACTATCATACTGCAAGGAACAAAATACTTTACAGCAAATACGTGTAGCTTATAAAGCGAGGGGAGAGTTACTACCGTTAATTAGTTACGCTGCTAAATTGTTGCTCACTATGCAACCTAAAGGAAAGAGAAGATGAAAAGACCACTTCCTGGGAAGATGTCCTATCCAGAAACTGAGGAGATTCTACTGAAATCTGCCTGCGCTATCATGGCATGAAGTAATTCAAATACTGAACGGAAAAAACTGGAAAATACTGTTTTACTTCGTATCGGCTGCGTTAGACTACAGGAAACAATTTATGGAGACCTAGTTCAAACTTAGTATACTCAACTTTTGTAGCTGTCATTCTGACTGACGGCTTTTGTCGTTGCTAAAAGAATTTGTCAAACTAATGTAATGTGGCCGAGGCCAAGCAAACTTTTTTAGCATTAAAAGAAAGTTTTTCAAATCGTATATCTACGAAATATGACGTTCGCTAAATGGCGGATTCTGTCAGTGATGCAAATACGGGCTCCTAACAAATTTTGCTATTCATTTCAGTTTATGTTTCACCAATTCCTTGTTGAACGCTGTTCTGTTTCTCATATGGGTGCCTATGCCGATAATATCGTTAGAGGGAGATAAAAGTTAAGTTGAAATCAGCCCAAAATATATACACCGAGATCCGTTTTTTTGGATACCAAGGGTATCTAAAGTATCTAAGTATTACCTATATATGTACAGGGTGCGCCATCTTTTATGTCGGTATGCAAACATTGAATAACTTTGACATTTATTAACCGATTGACTTGAGTAGACAGTTTTTGAAACGTCAATTCAGTACAATTTTATCCATGAATCGCTTCACACTGAAACAACGCGCCGAAATAGTGACGCTGTACATTGAAAATAGTCGTTCAGTTGTGTTAACTCAACATGCATATCGTCGAAAATATCGTGGCCAACAAGCACCGTCTGATAACACTATTCGTCGTTCAGTATCGAATTTTGTTGAGCATGGGATCGTCGACATGCCGTTCATCAATGTCCAAGACGTTCCAATGAACTGGTTGAAGGGACTTCTTTTTGTGGGGTTATTTGAAAAGCAAAGTGTACGCCAGCAAGCCTCAGACCATTGACGAGCTCGAGCAAACATTCGTGCCGAAATCAACGCTATACCGCCCGAGATGCTCGAAAAAGTGATGTAAAACGCAGCAAAAAGGGCATATTTTGCTTTGGTCAATAGAGCCGGCCACTTGGTTGATGTTTTATTCAAAAACTAGTCCAAATAAATTGTAAAGGACCAAATTAAATAAAAATACCTCATATATGGAAATCGGTCGTTTTTTTTTAAAAGTTATTCAATATTCACATACCGTCGTAAAAGATGGCGCACCCTGTATATATGTGCACTATTCTCAATTTAGCTGCGAGAAGCTACCGATAAAATATTTTCTTTCTTCGTATTGTTTTCGTGAAAATGTTCGATTTCGAGATTTTGATTAATCTTGACACTACTATACTAGAGAAACTGAAAAAAGTGGGACTCTCAATTCTGTCTGTATGTCAGTCTGTCTATACCTTGGGCTAAAGCCTAAACGGGGTAATGCCCAGAAGCGAAATTGAATTTGCACTTTAGTCTCAAAATTGACGGTATTTTACTTAAGACCAATTTTAACAAAATGTAATTTTTTCGAAAACGGCTATAAAAATTTTGATAAATATTCATATTTGGAGTAAAATTGAATTAGTTTTTTGTTAAAAAATCGAATGACGGTACTTTACTTATTAGATTTACGAAAATTAACTATTTCTCGGATTTTATTGATTTTTATCGATTTTTCCTGCATTTGAAATCTGAAAAATTTACGAACAAACAGCACACAGGAAGTACTCCAAGTACACGGACAAGCCAAAAGAATTTGTACAAACACGTACATGTGTGAATACATGTGTGATCGTAATTATGGGCCGTGCATTAACGGTTGGGCCGATTTTTATAAAAAGATTATCAAATGACTCGTTATTTTTCATATCTTTATCGGCTGTATCTTTCATATTTATGTAAGGTTTCTAAAAACCGACATATGCATCATAATCAAAATAGTTTTCATGTAGGGTAAATTTGGGCAATATGACATAGTCCAGAAATCTGCAGTAATGACTGTAATTAGTTTACAGTCCGCTGTGAACTTTTCTGTTCGTTGGATGAGAGTGAAAACAAATTTTTCTTCTCGTTTTGTACCAAAAGTTTTTATAATGTTACAAGGATTTTCGAATCTAATTATACAGGGTGAGTTGTATGAAACGGTTAGAGGTAAGAGAAAAACCCTTATGATCGAGGTTGTAGAGAACAGAGGAGGACGTTCTCCTCGTGACCTTGGATGATCTTAAATGTCATTTATTTCAAACAAATTAACCAAACTTACCTTTTAAATGGTAATGGGTACTGTTGAGACAATTATCTTTAAGATGGGGACATTTTTTCGTAAACTTAATCTTTTCCGGAGATATCCAAGAACGAAGGTTTGAGTATTTTAAAATGCTCACCTCATTTATCACGGGAAAGGTTGAAAATAAAAGAAAAACACTTATGAGCAAATTTATACATAATAAATACGTTACAAAAAAGTTATGAAACAGCGAAAAAGAGTACAGAATGCATACCAAAGAACAAAAAGTTCAAAATTAGAGGCAACAACAGTGCCTTCTATTTCCGTCATCATGATCAAATGGTTAGGGTATGTAAGTCATTCTTCAGGAACACCCTGGATATAAATGATAGAATAATTCGTACTATTCTGGAAAAGCGAAACGTAGTAGCAAATTTTTTACTGGAAGAAGAACGGCGGGGAAAACATGGTAATCAAAAAAAAAAAAAAAAAGGATCCTGTTTTTAAAGAAGATGTCAAAGATTTTATTGACAAGATTCCGAAGATCGAAAGCCACTACATGCGTGCAAACACTTCATCGACGGAAGTAAGTCGATCGCAGATATCCATAGAAATTACTTGTATGTGGCTGATTGCAAGGCAAAATATTTTATATTTGTTAATTAGCAAATGTTTTACCGAATCTTCACAGAAGATTTCCATATTTCGTTTTTTATACCGAAAAAGGATCTGTGTGAAACATGCACTACTTACGAAAGTGCGGAAGGAGAGGACAAAGAGAAGCTAAAGGAATGCTATGAGCGCCACCTAATCGAAAAGAAACTTTCGAAAATAGAAAAGCAAAATGACAGCTGACGCTGTAGTTGCAGTATACGGCATGCAGGCTGTAATGCAGTTGCCTAAAGGTGATGTATCCGTGTTTTATTATAGATCAAAATTGAGGTGCCAGATGTGTTTTTGCCCTTACAAAGAGACTTTTTTACAGCAAGCAACTCGATGCAAGGGTAAAGGTAATCTGGGCCCTCATTCGGCCCATGCTCTTATATGGATGCCCCGTGTGGTTCAACGTAGGAGCAAGCTTGTTGGAAAAGATTCGGGTGCTTGAGAGGGCTTGCCTTCATTTATACAGAACACCAGAGTCCCAGTACATAAAATTCTATCCCAATGAGGTCCTGTACAACAGGGCTAACCTAATAAGAGTGGATAATTTCGTTACCAAGCTGATTCGTAGGCAAGTTGTAAGAGCAATGAGCTCGATGAACAACCTGATCTCCGGGGCTTATTATAATTATATCCTAATTATGAGTATCACGAGAGATTGCGCCTTAACAGCTTTGTTCCCCCAGAGAATTAAAGTTACGTCGAAAGACATAGTTTTAAGTATTAGGTTTAACTTAGAGCGCCCGCATAGGGCCAGTAAGTTAGAATAAGATAAAATAAGAAGATCAAAATTCGACGTACTAAACTTTTCGGTATACAATTTGAAAACTAATGAGGGCTTTTGTTACGTGTGGAATGAGTCGGATGGGAAATAGGGGCGTGAATGAACTGATAACGGCAATTCTTAAATATTTCAAAGACAAGGCTGTTCTAAATATGATCTTTTATTCTGACAATTGTCCAGGCCAGAATAAGAATAAATTTGTTATTGCTCTTCTCTATATTTTATAATATAGATATTAATATTGAGGTTACATGCATCTACGCTACATGTAACCTCAATATTAAAAGCATAACCCATAATACGTTCATATTAAAGGTCATACCCAAAATGAGCGAGATTCAGCGCACTCATTAATTGAACGACAGGTAATAAGACAACAATATACACATCAGAGTTATTTGTCGCCTGCATTCGTGGCGCCAAGAAAACGGGAAAATCATTCAAGGTTGTTGAACTATGCTACGAGGTTTGATATTAAAGCTTTGGCAACTGAAATGGGACCCCTGAATATGTCCCAGGTTAAAATTTCCGAGATTAAAGTTCCTAGTGCAAAGGGAATCACCAACCTCTATTTTCGTCAAAACATCGTATGAACAAGATGAATTCAAAAAGGCGACTATCATAAAAAGAGAGAAATGAAACGACACAATTGTTTTGATGCAAGCTTTCCTTTCAAAATCCAAAATTGCTGAAATCAAAAAAAAATATTCTGGAATTGGTGCAGAAAAACCACATTCCAAAATTCTACCGTTCATTCTTTCATAATTTTTAGTTATATTTAATTTAAACCTTTTGTTTTTTGATTATGTAAATTTTAATTTTAATTTGAATTTTTCCCTGAAAATGTGATTCATTTCTTTAAGTCTTTTTGATAGCTAAATAAAACAAATTAAAATAAATCGAATTTGTATTTTTTGGAAAAAATCAAAACTACTCACACAATAGAAACTAAGAAAAAAGTATAGGTGATTATGCTTTTCTTTTGTTATCAATAACGTCACATCCTCCTTAAGTCACCACAAAAATTTAATTTTTAGAGCAATACCGTCATAATCAGAAGTGGGGATAAATTTAAGGTCAATGAGCACTTGGTAGAAATAATTCAATCCCAAATCATACTTTAATTCAATAAATTTTCCTATAGATCCTGGTGCATATATGGCATGTGAGAAACTCTATTTCTGCACTCAGCAGAATGTTAACTCTTGTATCCATGCAAAGAAATTATTATATAGATCCAGTTTCAATAGCAGATAGTCCCTGGAAACGAAATTTACTGCAAATAAACACAAGACTTGCTAATTTCAAAAAGGAAAATACACCTGACGAATTGTTTTAAATGCTACACCAAGAAATGGTCGGGACTATCAACGCGGGCTAGATTTTTTGCACTGATGGATCACACAAAGATAACATCTCTTCATATGCAGTGGTCGAATTGGAACTAAATGGACAAACATCTACAGTTTGCCAAGGAATTCTTCCAAAAGAGGCAAACAGCTACATCACAGAATTGGCAGCTTTAATAAGGCAGTCTCCATCGCTCAAATCCACACTGGGCGGAGTTTAGTCCTTACGGATAACCTGGGAATCCTAATAGGCCTAAAAAACGAAACCAATAGATGTCCTACCCTAAAACTCATAAGAAGAAATTTAAACAAGGAAATCAAATTAGCATGGGTACCTGGGCATATTGGAATCAAAGGGAACGAAGCTGCAGACTTAGGAGCTAAAAATGTTAACAATTATCCATTGATTGTTGAATCACCAAACTTCTACCAGCTGACGCGAAGAATATTTATCAAACAGCAGAAAGAGGAGCTTGCAGTGTTTGGAATAACTGCCAAACATTCCTTCATACCCACAACCCATAATACTCCAATAGAACAACCTTTTTACAAGAGAAGATTGCATAAGGTTACTGCCACTCAGAGTTGGAAAAACTATTTTTACCACTCGACATTTTTATAACGGCGGTCTCCCAGAAAAGCGCAAGCATTGTCAAACCATTGCCCATTATCATGCCAAATTGATGTATCGTCGGATAGCGCACCTAAACCAGACCAAGTACCCAAAATTCTTAGCCCAGCAGAGTTAAATTCAATTCAACGGATAAAAGATGCTACTGCTGCCCACAATAAATTTATTGAGATATAATTTTATTTTTCTTTATTTTAACAAGGCCGCCCAGATGTCTTTCTGAAATGAAATGTCTTAAAAATTGATTTTATAAATTATTTGAATAAATAAATAACATATGCCATATTTCCCTAGTAAAAGCATTATGTATTGCTGACTACTACTGTACACTAATTGAATACAAAAACCAAAAAAATATCATTAACATTTTACTGAACCAAAGCAAAAAAAGAAATAATTCAAAACTTATTGTATTGTATCGTTATCGTGAATGTTTTTGTTTTATTTGAAAAGCTTTAAATCCTTTTCAAATTCTTTCAAAAATGAAAAAGGTATACCATAATGCCCAAAGCTACCATAATTTTTAAAATTACTTAGAGCGCCCGCAGACGTCTGACTTTTCTATCACGATTGTGACTTTCACCATGAAACTCTATCCCTTAATTGATGTATTATATTATTATACATGGGTTCCAGCAAGCTGTGGGTGTAGTAGAATCATCGGACGCCTGCAACTTACCCAGTACCAGCACATTGGTTTTGTACTCGTGGCTGACAAATTGATAAGATGAATGTTGTAGTTCCGTTTCCCATACAAATCTATTTTGACTTATTGCTAAAGTACATAAAAAAAAATAAATAGCTACAAGTGCTGCAAGATGATTCATCAAATAATCTAAAAAAATGTCGTCAAACTGAATCCATTGTAAAAAGGATTTATCACACACAGAATATAAACTCAAATACAAGGTTTCATCAAATCCAAGTCAGCATAAAAAAGACTCATCAAACGCGGGCTCATTTGAGATAGTTGTTATTGAAATAGTACAAAATAAGCTATAATTATTTTCATTTAAATAATTGGTATTATTTTTGTTAAGTTTGTCTATCAAAATGAATCATGTTCGAAAAACATCAATAATCGTTTTAATAATTATAATAATAATAGGAGTTATCAAAGTAATCTGAATTAAAAAAAAAATGACGAAAGAAATCAATAAACAATTAAGAATCAACAACGACCTAATAACATCGCTGGAAAAGATACAAAATCACATAAACGAACAGCAGATCAAATTAAACGAAATATTAATTAACCAACATCACTACAGATTCCTGGAACCTTAAAATTATTGCCGACGAAATGAAATACGTATTACTGGTACTCATTGATACATCCACTCTAAACAGGTTGAAAAACAAATAAAAGATACTCTCCGTATATCAGAAGTAAGGTACTCACAACCAAGCACACGAAAATTTAATTAAAAACTCGTGTAACCATAAAACCGAGATGACTATATTGTTTTTTTTTTTTGTATTATCTTAAACTTACATACTAGATAAAGAAAGTCTAAATCAAACTTGGATTTTTATTTTAGCTTACTTATGCAGGCGCTCTAAATTTAACTATATCCGTATAACTATTGCCTTTCGGTCTAAAAACTATTCTACACACTAATCTTACATATTGTAATATGCGAGCTACGGCTCGAGTAGATAAAACAATTATTCTGTGAAATTATTTCTTTATTTTCTACTCTATAGAACAATTCAAGTTCACACTATACTATTCTTCGCAAATTCTTTTCTTACAAGGTCTCTTTCCTCTCAAATCACTTTATCTCCTTTCAATTACTTAATTCACAAATCCAAACTAATTACTTTTTCTTGTTCACTCTCAACTTTCAATTTATCACCAAATTACAACTTCGCCCATTATCACTTTTCCAATCTCTTCGCCACGGTTCTAAACCAACTGTCTTTTTTTGATCGCCATCTGTCCTTATATAGCAGAAGTTTCTGATAGCCAGAAACTTCTAGCAAATTCTTCGACCACTGGAACTAGAGAAATAATTCTTGCAGTTATAATTCCCTTTTATCCCTGATATTATTCGTCTCTTTCGTTGACATGAGCTGTGGAGACTTCGTCCCAGACACGAACCTCGAATGAAAGGACAGTTCGAACCAAAATTCTGCCAGAATGGAAAGTCACTTCGGAATTTGCTGCATAGACATAGGAGCGTAGTTATTATTATGCTACAATATTATTATTTACCTAGAAAATATACAATATAAAAAATAGAAAACTTGGTTTCAGTCTTTATTTTTGTTTTATATAAAACTTACAAGCTACCTACGCTACTTAACCTACCTAAGCTACTTAACCTACAATAACTACGAGTATAATCAGGGTGGTGATCACTCGTTGTCTCACGCACCGAGTGGTCACCATCTCAATTGGTATCCGGTCGCCTGGCTGTCACCAACATGGTCCAGAACGAAGTGTACTGTCTTGCAGTATCCGTTTTATCCCTCTCCGCAATTGCTGTACTAAAACAGCTCAGGAGCATCGGCGACGTACCCGCCGTGGTTAAACCGCTTATCTCTCGTGGTGGCGGTAGTACAATATACCAGCCCTTTTGCATCAATATGGATAAACACATCCGGCGGTATGAAGCCAGATCGGAACGAACTCTCGAAGTACATTTCATTGGGGTAAAAAGCCCCAAAGATCAGGCTATTATCGCTGGCAATCACTTTAATAAGGAAATTGTCAATTCTGTTCAATTGAGCCCCATCGTATATGGCCTGTTGGAAGGGTATTTTATATAGTTGTATTCAGGTATTCGGAACAAGAGGAGACAAGTCCTAAGCCATTGTCTCTCCAAAACCCGAATCTTTTTCATATAACTAGGCGCTATATTGAACCACAATGGACAACCATAAGTGATGATTGGCCCTATCAGGGCCACGTAGCATATGACCTACACCCTGGAGGAAAGTTGAGCATTATGAAACAGTCTCCTTGTCAGAGCAAAAGCCCTCTTGGCCCCGGTAATACAAGCATCCATATGTTTATATAAATATAGATACAGGTCGAGCCAGATACCCAGATATCTAACTACGTTTCTCACCGCCAATAGCTCTCAGTTTTGTCCAATAATGGCCAATTTTTTACAGTTTTTTCTAGTATCCCTAGATGCACCAGACAATGGAGTTCTAAACAGGATTGTTTCCGACTTCTGAAAGTTGATTTTCAGCTTTTAGTCGTCGCAATATCCCTTAATTTGATTGAAGTCACGCTGCAAAAGCATGTTGATGACCTCGATTTGAGGACCTTATTTGCATGCCACTAAATCATCAGCATACGCTACAGCGTGTTTGAGTGAACTCACCAGATCACTCGTGTAGATGTTAAACAGGATCGGCGAATTCACCGCCCCCTGCTGTAAACTATTTTTAGTGTCCGAAGACTCTGCTCGAAATAACGTGCTACATTTAACAACAAACTTCTTTCTCATAAGCATATTGTAAATTATATATAGCAAGGGTTTGTGCATACCCAGTATACTCGTAGTCAACTTATAAAAAAGTCCGTCTAACCATACAGTGTCGAAGGCTCTTCAAAGTCAACTAGGCAAGCACCCGTGCATTGGTTCTTGCATTTGTTCCACTGTATGTCGGATACCAGTTTCGCCGCGGCATGAATAGTGTCATGCCCGCCCTGAAACCAAACTGGTTGTCCGGAATGATATTGTTGTCCTCGACCCACTTCAACAGGGCTCTATTCACAACTTTCTCAAAGACCTTGCTAACATTCGAAACCAAACCAATTTTGGGAAGATTAGCAGGGTTCTTCCTATCTTTACCCCTTTACCAGAATAGCGTGCACCACCGCTATTTTCAAATGCGCCGGATAATATACATTATTCAGCGCATTGTTAAACAGCGTGGCGAAAATATCTACAGCCTCTAGAGGTAGGTATCTCAATACGACGATTGGGATTCCATTCACTCCCTCCGACTTTTCAAGTGAATCGAAAACGCAGAGAAGATCATCTTTCGACACGAACAATTAATGGCTATATCTAAGGGTCGGGTGTTATACATGGGTTCTAGCAAGCTGTGGGTGTAGCAGAATCATCGGACACTTGCAACTTTCATCCACTCAGTGTGCAAGTATGTACAAGCACTTTGTTTTTGTGTACGTTAACGGAACAAACATTAAGATCATGCAGTGCAGACAGTTCCCAGAATCGCTCCCACGATTCGTCCGGTAATCATGACAAGTGTTCAGTCTACGTGAAAGAATTTGCTGACATCATGTCTGAGGCACCGAATTGCATCCAGAAAGAATGTGGGGGACACCTGAGACATCATGCTGTTGCTGCCTGATCATCAACAACGCGCCGATGGATTAGTACTTAAGGTAGAAGAAATTGTAATTTTGTATCAGTTGTTTTGTAGGCAGAATCGCTGCCAGTTTGTATTGCGAATAAAGAATTATTTTTTTTGAATCATCGTTATAAAATAAATTAATTGGCGCCCGAGCAGGGACCGGTATTTGAAGTGGTAAATCGTGTGTGCCAGTGACCTTAAGTAGCTCGAGTGCCACCGCGAACAAGTTAAAGAGCCAGTGACCTAAAGCATTTCCCACGCTCTCGCGAAGTTTACGCCAGTGACCTCAAGAAGCTCCCGTTCGTTCGCGGAACTTAATTACCATTGATAATACCGGTTGCAGAAAAAATTCGTGTGTGCCAGTGACCTTAAGTAGCTCGAGTGCCACCGCGAACAAATTAAAGAGCCAGTGACCTAAAGCATTTCCCACACTCTCGCGAAGTTTACGCCAGTGACCTCAAGAAGCTCCCGTGCGTTCGCGGAACTTAATTACCATTGATAATACCGGTTGCAGAAAAAATGTACAATTGTGAAGAAAAGAGGCCCCCGAGTAGCCGCCAGCGGAGGAAAGGGAAGTTGTCCAAACTAGCCGCTTCACCACCCGAGGATTCATCAGCCACGGTGCAGATAGTAGTATTAGCCTTGTTACTGCTGCCTTTGTGCACCGCTGAAACTCAAATTCTGGATTACTCCAACTCACAATTAATTAGGATCAATGACGGAACTGCGAAACTACAAAACGGATCGTTTAAAATCATACACGTCATCAACATAACGGCTTATCAAGAAGTAATAGAAAACCTAGAACAGACACTTAAATCTACCATAAAAACCAATAATCTATTCTTTCCCATCCTATCCTATGAAACTATGCAAATAAAAAACCAACTAAATAGACTCAGAATAAACGATAAGTCGAAGAGACCAAAGAGATCCTTAGACTTTATCGGAAGCGCTTGGAAGTGGGTTGCGGGCAATCCCGATCACCACGACCATGAAATTCTAAAAAAACAAAATTAACAATATATTAAAGAACAACAATAAACAGGTAATCATTAATAGATTAACTATAGAAAGAATAAATGAAATCTCGAATATAACTAACAGTATATTAAAAACATTTAAAGAAAATGAAAAGAATTATAACGAAGTTATTATGAAAATTAAGTTTAAGTTAGAATTAATAAAAGAAGAAGTAACAAACGTAGCATACGCAATTCATTGGGCAAAAGCCAATATTGTAAATTCATTCATCTTATCCAATTCAGAAGTGAATATAACAGAAAAAATGTTTAAAGAAAAAGGTATTCCTTATATTAATATCGATGAAGCATTAGAATTCGCAGATGTTAGAATTGCTTCTAATAATAAAAATATAATATACATTTTAAGTTTTCCTACAACTGATTTAGAAACATGTAATTTGTCAATTATAAGAGCTGTCAAAATTAATAGTAAGATCAATAAAATACCATTTAACTCCATTCTAGAATGTAAGGACCAAATATATGGAATCATTAACGAATGTAAATCATACAATAAATTATCTATATGTCATAGTAAGAGTATTTTAGATATAAGCAACACAACGTGTATCCCCAATCTCCTAAGAAGCCAAGCAGCAAACTGTACCCTCATCAACAATCAGCACATTCCAGCAGTTGAAGAAATCTCCCCCGGCATTTTATTACTAAATCAATTCAACGGACCTATTGGTATAAATAACGATGTTATCATGCTAAAAGGTACCTTCATTATTCGACATTTCAACACCACGATCAACATCGACGGAAGACTAATTGTAGCAAATGAGGTTACCAAACATCAACCCTTACCGGCGATATTACAACCAACATCGAAGCAAGGCAGAACCGAAGAAGTACTATCCCTAGAAATGATGAAACAACTCCACGTCAATGGCACTAAAGAGATCAGCCTGCTCGAAACCAGAAACAAGGTCAATATATCCATCAATATCATCTTGGTAACATTGATAGTTTTCCTGATCGTCATCTTTAAACGATCAGGACGCAACCTAAGACACGGGAGTGGTTCGAAAGCAAATCAAGAACCTTTTCCAGCAAACCCAGAGGGCGTTCCTGCAAGCCAAGAACCCGCAGGTCAAGCACCCGTTCTCGCTCCAAGAAGATCATTCACCACGACTTTGGGGATCGAGGATATCCAAAATTACCTAAAATCCATGATGTCGAACGAGGACGTTCGCATTTAAGGGCGGAGGCGTTAACGGAACAAACATTAAGATCATGCAGTGCAAACAGTTCCCAGAATCGCTCCCACGATTCGTCCGGTAATCATGACAAGTGTTCAGTCTACGTGAAAGAATTTGCTGACATCATGTCTGAGGCACCGAATTGCATCCAGAAAGAATGTGGGGGACACCTGAGACATCATGCTGTTGCTGCCTGATCATCAACAACGCGCCGATGGATTAGTACTTAAGGTAGAAGAAATTGTAATTTTGTATCAGTTGTTTTGTAGGCAGAATCGCTGCCAGTTTGTATTGCGAATAAAGAATTATTTTTTTTGAATCATTGTTATAAAATAAATTAATTTGTATAATATCACGTGTCTGACAAATTGGTAATATGAAGGTTGGTATTCTGTTTCCCATAAGTATATGTAATGCTACATAAAAAATAATGAAAGGTAACAAATAATATGTTAAGTTTTAAGAAGTTCAGTTTTTAAATAACACGCAAATAATAAAAATAAAACTATATATGATAGTTCCTGGCTATAGCAATATGATCACTAACTGATCTTAACAAATCCTAAGTTTATGTTCAATTTGTTCTTACGTTGATTATTTCGATCATAACAAATTAATTTGTTGTGAGTGTGGCACTATTAACATACCTCTCTTAGCTAGTTGTCCGTAAAACGTAATGTTGTGATTCAATAAGACATTAAGTAGTACAAGTTTAATTAGACGAAAATTCTTAAACGAAAATTTCAAGATACTTTTTTCGTTACTTTTTTCGCTCCAAATAGGGGTTGGTCCATTGACTCACCGCTTCACAATCAAGTAATTTTAAATGTAAACAGCATGAAATAAAAGTTAATAAGTACTTTTAGTAATGTTACACTAAAACACGTTAAGGAAAAAATAATTTCGACAAAACCTTATAATTTGTGAAAATCAGGTAGTGGTCATATTGGTATTGTCAGGGACTATAATTGGTTTGCATTGGTATATTTGCATGAATCGATATGCTTCTCTTACTCATTCTACACTGAAGATCCTTCGCCCGTTGGCTCTCATGCACAAACGCAGGTAGGGTGGCGACAAATTTGTTGCTCTTATCCCCACTCCCATATAAACGTAGCGACACTGTGACTGTTTCGTTAGACAAAAATTTCCGCCAGAAGAGTCAAAAAAGTCAGCTTGCTGTCAGTTCGCAGAGATGCAATGGACTTGAAGGTATTGACAAAACAGTTGCGTGACAAAAAATTCACCCATCTGCGGGTACTTTTAAGAGCTGGAACTCTGAAAAGCATTACATACATTTCCCATTATCTAAATTGCAATGAAGCGATTTATGACAAATTGGCAGCATACTCGTTACACATTGTTGGTAATCGCGAGCTAAGGAAAGGAATCTCATGAGACTTCACAATTAATCATGGTAGTCAAGAAAAGTATAACTCCCGATATTTTAAAATTGTGATCTTGCACTCAAAACCAGCCTTTGACTAATTCAGAAGATTTCCTGTATAAAATCAGTAAGTTTTGTAGCCTATAAAAAAAATATTATAAATTAATTTATTTCGTTCAAAAATTATTGTATGCTATCGCACAATTTACAATGTTAAGAGTACAGAGATGTAATTTACATGAGTATACCTTTCTACTGAAAAATTATATATAAATTTTTTAATAAAATCTAATAAAAAGGACATTCTTGAGGAAATAACGATAAAAAAAACTTAAATTAGAAGAGAAAAAAAAATAAAATAAAATAAATAAAAATATTAAATATAAATAAATATGCAAACAGGAAAAACTACAAAATTAATAAGTAATAAATAGAAATAAATTAACAGATAAAATTCTAAAATCATATCCAAAAATTACTCTGGCAAAAGACGTTATAACTTTTACTTAATGATTAAGCGTAACAGCGAAGAATCTTCCGGGCAGAAACGATCCTCAACGGGGAACAAGCTTTCTGCTAAATCACTTACAGCTCGAATAGATGCGAGAAGCTGGACCAGGTCCTGTTGGAACTACGAGGGTGGGTCAATAAGTCCCTGAAAAATGAAATAAGTAACACTCTTTTCGGTATAAAAACATTTTATTTTTGAACATTGTCTCCTTTTAGCTCTATACACTTCATCCAACGTATCTCCAATTTGTTGATGCCTTCCAAATAATACGATTTCTCGAGCCCCTCAAAATAAGCGTTTGTTTCAGCGGTGACTCCATTCGACCCAAATCTCTTATCTCCGAGCCATTTCTTCATGTTTGGAAACAAGAAATAGTCGTGGGGGGCTAAATCTGGGGAATATCCTGGATAGGGGAGCAGTTCGTAGCCTAATTCATGTAATTTTGCCATTGCGACTGCGGACTTGTGCGCCGGTGCGTTGTCCCGGTGAAAGAGAACTTTTTTCTTCGCCATATGCGGCCGTTTTTGCTTCAAATCGGCTTGGAATCGATCCAGCAGCTCTGCGTAATATGTGCCGGTGATCGTTTTACCCTTTTCGAGGTAATTGATGTGAATAACACCACGCGCATCCCAAAAAACTGTCGCCATAACCTTGTTTGCTGACAAACCCGCCTTGGCCGACTTCGGCTTCGATTCACCAGGAGAAGTCCATTGTTTTGACTGTTGCTTGGTTTCTGGTGTGTTGTGGTAAATCCAGGTTTCATCTACAGTTACGAAGCGGCGCAAAAACTCAGCCGAATTTTTCTGGAACATCGCCAAACACACCTTTGAAGTTGTCAAACGAATGCGTTTGTTGTCGATTGTGAGCAAACGCGGCACCCATCTGGCGGAAAGCTTTTTCATGTCCAAATATTTATGTAAAATCGAAATCACTGAGCCATGTGATAAGCCTGTGGCCTCTTCACGCTCGCGTACTTTCACTCGCCGATCGTCCATTATCAAACCATGGATTTTGTCGACCATTTCTGGTGTGGTGACCTCAATTGGGCGACCAGAACGTTCGGCATAACTTGTGCTTGAACGACCGCACCGAAATTGAATAAACCAGTGGTGAATGGTTCCAATCCATGGTGAAGAGTCCCCATAATATTTGTCAAGCTTTTGTTTGGTTTGCGTGATACTTTTTTCTCGCAAAAAATAGTGTTTAATGAGCACTCGAAATTCACTTTTTTCCATTTTAACGAAAATGCTAGTAGGCGTCTATATAAAATGGCTGCCACAACAAAACTATTTGACAGATCTGACTGAAAATTTGGGTGAGTTCTTTTGAAAGATGATTCTTGACAAAAAAAAAAAAATAAATTTATGGTGACGACACAATTTGTGTTAATTTTCAGGGATTTATTGACCCACCCTCGTACATATTAGCTCCAAAATATTTAAATAAATTGACTTTAAGAGAAACACTGTATAACTACGCACAAAGAACTAACCGTGACCTTTTAAAACACATCATACTGCTTCTCCGGAACAATCCCTCACAAACGAATTCCCTATCACATTGCCAATACCATCTAGGCCATATTATTACATCTCCAATTATACCAAGTTATTTAGAGATTCAGCCTGAAAAATTCAAGACTTCTAAACGATTACGCTTATGGCCCTAACAAACGATGTTCAATTTCCTCCAACAAATGTGCCACACACTATTTGCCGTTTCCATTGGTTTCACATCCTTTCTTTGTCGCCCGCAGCAATCGATTAATTAAGTGCAAACACAACAAAGTAAATGCAAACACACTCGTATCTGTAAGTAATGCAATAAAATTACGCACATGCTCGTCCATCGGTCCGTGCGACATCATTTCGGACGATTAATTCCGCTCTACATGTGTTTTCGGCCAACAAGCTCCATCTACTACTACTAACATTTTTATTGATTTCCATCGACCCAATTGTGCTGTATACAATGCACACAGACAAAGTGGTAGCTCTAGTAGTTTTCGGGTCACAGCGTAATGATGCGTAGGTGCTCTCCTCAAAGGACCAAGGTGGCAATTTAAGCAATTCAACATTTATCTCCATAGCCTGTTATTACTAAAAGTAGGTAATCAATATTTACAGTGGAAATATATAATTGGGTAATATCAGAGCACAATTCATATACACTTCTGCATATACATATGTGTATAGATACTTCTGTTGTATGCACGTGTGTGAACCCTTTCCGTTTTGACAAATTGGATTATTGTGTCCTATATGCAGTTTGTCATGTACATCTGCACGTAGAAAAGTCCTATCTATGGGTATTTCTCAGGCAGACCGGGTGACTAAATGTCACATAAATTAAGCTTAGTGTTTTTTTCTAATCCAATTCGGCCATTGGGCTTACTCCAGACCTAGCTATGTGAAATACTTTTGTGTAATGGTATTAGCCCCATCCAATGGCCTTTGTTTGCTTTCCATTCGATTTGAAAGGTGGTGGCTTTAATTGCGTTGTTTAACAACGTTTCAGTTTTTCGTTTATTGCCATCGTTCGAATTTTAAATGTAAATCTAATTAGGTTAATAGCTGTTGATAGTAGAGACGTCAAAGAAGGAGATGAATGGGGTTACTCGCCCCGTATTCCATCCCTTTTTTCAGCACATTAACGTTTCATGGGCTGTACTTCCTGTTTCCGTTCGGCGTTAGTAGTTGTAGTTGGTAGTGGTGGTACCTCTGGCAGTGGAGCATAATTGAAATTTATAATTCATGGGGATTTTTCGGGATAGATAATATGCTGCTTTATTATTCTCATGCAATTATACTCAAAGTTTGACATCATTTTAAGGGCGACCGCAATTCAAGACGTGGGGCAATTCGCCGGGGAATGAACTTTAGTTTTGGGAAGTTTTAAATGGAATTGTTTTACACCTTTCGGCTGGTTTTTATTTAAGTAACTTGCGAGTGGGAGTTGGGTTGTTTTTAGATACTGGTTGGTTTAATTCAATTTTAATTGAATTAAAAATTAATTCAATTCATTTTAATTCTTTCGCAGTAATTTTCCTTTATATTTCTTCGGCGTGATTTCGCTTCTATTTTTAGTACATTGGTTTGTAATTCTAATGTTTTTTTATTTGTTAACTAGGATCAACCCACGCGCCATATAAACTACTGTGAGCTATAAAAAATTTTTTTTATTATTTTTATTAAAAGCTATTCAAAATCAATACAATATATCCTGGTGGGATAAAATAAACAAATATACATACTATATGTAAGTGGGTACTTGCTCCGGCACAGTTTTCCGTCCTAATAGTAACACTATTTTTTTCTCTTTGCTCTTTTAAGCTCTAGTCATTCTCTATTCAACTTGACTTTCACTTATCATCTAGTACTATATTATATGTAATTTTACGCCTTCATAACCTGACTCCTGTCAAAGCCATATGAACTCTCTGTTCACCTCTATGATGATGCACGAGATCAGAAAGAACCAGCTGCTTGCCAAATTTTGAAGAAGCTTGTAAAGAGAAATTAGGTTGACAGTCAATGACCCGGGGTGAAAATTAACACAGGCAACCGACGAGTAGAAATCAATTATCCAAAATGAATGATCTTTAAATAGGAGCGACGAGCGCATTGAATTTACTGTTGTATTTTGAGACTAATAATAGCATACCTGTGTGTTTGTTTGTCGATAGGAATGGCTAGTCTAGCAACTCTTAGACTGAGGGTTTTGGATTACTTTAAGAATTTAACTTTGGTGGGATCAGTGCTCAGTTCAACGATCAGGCGTTAAGAAGGTCATAAAAAAACACTAGATTACTCTAGATTTTATTTTTTAATATAATGGATACAGCCAAAATGTCCAGTCCAGATTATTAGTATGTACATAATGTACAGACGAATGTATGCTTGTCTGTCTTCGATCTAGAGATTTTGATCGAACTTGACATTATTGTAATAGAGAAACTCAAACAAATGGGTTTCTCAATTCTGTCTGTCTGTTGATTTTCTTCAATCCGCATATCTGCGGTCGGTGGGTTCACAAATCGAAGTAGAAATTTTCATTCAAACTCCAAAATAAACGGTACTTTAGTAATGGCCGATTTAAAAAAAAATAAAAAATTATCGAAAAGGCTCTAACGATTTTAATCAAATTTCATATTTGAGAAAAATAATTTTTTTAAATCCTAATGTTAAATAATTAACTTACTTATGAGTGCTAATGTAAATTTGTTATCCCTAATTACTCGTAAGCTCACATTAGAATTATAGAGAAAATCAGGCTTCTGCAGATAAGCCCTTTTGGCTTCGCAGAAAATCCAATGTAAAAACTTATATTTGATAAATAAATTAAAAAAAAAACATTACTTGTTTTCGAGTATGAATCGGTCGATTTGATTAAAGGCTTCTTATATAAAGTTATAAAGTACATTCCAATCTTGTCCGTTCAATATATCTACGACTTCCTGTACAGATAGAGAATTTTTCCCACAGTGGGCTCTTCTAATCTCATTTAGAACCGGACAGGTGCCTATGAAATGCCGAACTCTCGAAGGTTGCACAGGGTACATTCCACTGGACGGTCTGATCGATGCTGTTGGTAGTTTAAGTGAATAAGTTCTCCTCTAACCTTAAATGTCGTGGAAATCTTTTCTATACTGTAGCGGCATTTAAGTAGTTTAACTCACCCAGGTCGAGTTGAAGAATCCGACAGCAGAATTTGAAATTCATCTTGCCATAATGTTGTGCATCCCTCCATTAGCAGAACATCATCCAAACAGCATCCCTCCATTAGCAGAACATCGGACACGTACACCGAGTCTTGACCATTCGCTGAAGAACTGGAGCTTTTGTTGTATTAGGTGTCTTGCAACGATGTTAGGAAGCTGGTGGCGAGGTAGCTTCATGATGTAATTGAAGTGCAACCGTAGCGTAAAAGTATATAGTGGTGCTAGCCCTGTTTCAAGATGGATCATGTAAGTGGGAGTGTTTTCATGCAGTCTAAACATTTTTTTATAAAATATCGTAATAATTTTTCCACTTCTTCGTACTGAAAAACACCCCATATCTGCGCTCCATTACACAGGATGGATTTCACCACTGCTTCAAAAACTTTGAATTTGACACTTGGAGTGATGTTTTTCCTTCCCAGGATGCCTCTCCAATTACAATTAATAGCCGTTTTAGCTTCTTTTAATTTTATTTTAAGGTGTTTTTTAAAGCAAATATTTGGAGTTATTAAGATGCCAAGATATTTATATTCCTTCACTTTTTCCAGTTCATCGTCTCACCAGAACCACCTCTCTTTCCTCGTTTACCTTCCTCTCCCGTTTCGAAAAAGTATTATCTTCTCTGTATTCACTTCCAGCTTCCATAAACGACAGTAATTGCGTAGCACTTTTATCATGATTTGCAACATATTTGGCGTGTCTGCCTAAATCAGGATATCGCCCGCTTGATATTAATTCCGTTGAACAGGATCCGGTAAGAGATGTAGTGAGGTCGTCCACGAAGATTGAGAACACCCGCTTTCGATTGGAACCATTTAGACATTACTTTCCCACCTCGAACCGCTAACTGTAACATCTCATTGGCATATGCCTATGACAAACAAATTTGCCACGAATGTCAAATAAATGAAGTACAGGACTTGCAAGTATACACATGTTGTTTAATTGAAAATCAATCAGATTTAAAATTTAAACAAAACCGTTAATTTTTTTTAATGCGAAAAATAAAAAAGAAAATAAGTTTTTCGAAAACTTGGTATGTCATAATCTTATATATTTTGAACAAAATCGATAGAATCATAACCGAGAAATAGAAAATCTTTAGAAACCAGTTAAACTTGTTTTCTGGAAGAAAAAAAAACCTGGTACGCCATCCGATAGCATACTCGTATATCCACCATACCTCAAATATCAAATTTGGTCAAAATCATAAGAGTCTTTTTTAAGGAAATCGATTTTATTCAAAATCGGCCACCGTGCCGAGGAAAGGAAGTTTGAGGGTTGACCCAGTCCTAACGAGCTCCTATTGTCGCTCTGGCGAGGCCCACAATAAGTAGTATTTACTGTGTTATAATGTGGATCTCTGTGCAGATTGAGTCATATTTCTCCGCTACTGGTGGGTCCAATATTATGAAACCTAATAAAAAACAAACAAAAAACACCAAAAAATAATGAGGATAGTTCTCCGAAAAACAACCGCTTTCCTGCGCTGCTGAAGTAAATAAGCTGTAGCTTTGTTACCCAAGCCCGGCACTAGCTATGCTGGCATCTGCAGGCAGAGTTGCGTCTGTTGCACATGAGTCTGGAATACCGACGGAAAAGACATTGTTGTGTGAACTTGATCTTATCTGTGATACAGACGAAGGGTACAACCCCAAATCTTATCTGACCCTACAGAAGAGTCTCCCACTCTGGCTCTAAAAATTGTTCTACTCACTAAGACAGTAATCAAAATATAGTTACTACCAACCTGGAATTAAGGTCCAAAAACTACTGGCTGGTATAGACGTATTTAGGCCACGATCAAGTACATAGGTCCACTCCCTCATTCATACTATTTGGAGCAGTTCCGATATAAACGCCAAATCAATATCAGCGTAGTGCAATGGAAAAAAAATAAAAAATGATTGCCGGTGTATCCCATCTTCCCACCTCCATCCCCACTCACACGCTGTTGGCCTTCTTCGTCATCGCAATTGTAGATTGCGGTAAATATGCACATACATTCAATTGCGATGCCTGAGAGCTTAACATTTGATGCATAGCGGACTGCGAATGTTTGCCATGGTATCATGCAAGAGCACATGGGATACTATACTTAGCGGCTTCACTTACTTACATCAGAACTGCGATTTTTTGTGTTTCTATGTAGTGATGATTATAGGGTTGGTTTTACCAACATTCGTGGGCTTCGAACGAATTTCTTCGACATGAACGCTCAGCTGTTTCTTAGCGAAACATAGGTAGTTGAAGAATCTTCTGATTTGAATATAACGTAGTGTTGTTATCCTTTCCGCACCGCGACCTTATATCCATAGTAATATTGCTTACCAAATTCCACCACAGTATGGCCACTGTTCCAATCCAGAAATTAATTGCAAATGGCTAAAATTCATCATCCGTGAGCAATTAATTCACACTAGTGCGGACAGCAACTAAACTTTTAATGAGAAAGCCAACTGGGGCGCCTTAATAGCTTCTTTAGGAGTTTTAACTGGTCGCTATGCTTCCTGGATCGCTATCCACGTGGATACCGCTGCTGATATGATCAGTAATACTATCCTCTTAGGTATGAACAACTTTATTTCTAACAGGATAAAGAGCATTAAACTTAAGGCAAACTCATGTTTTGACCTGGCAAAACCTCTCCGTAAGTTTTTCTGTCTATTCTACGCTTCTGGGCTCTTTCCGTGTAGATGCAAAACCGCATTTCTCCAGCCCATCTCTTAAAACGACGAATCTTCCTCCATGTCTAATTACCGACCCATTGCACTTATGTCCCATCTTTTCAAAGGCCATGGAAACGCTGATAAATCTGCAGCTTATGAAATATCTTGATTCACAAAAACTTCTCAATGACCGGCAGTTGCTTTTCGTGGCAACAGGTGATTTGATCGCATATCTCAAGACGTGGAACAAATCTCTCCATCACTTCTCAGAAATTACCTTTTGAAGCGTTCAATGCAAGTTGATTTGGACGGCTTCAAGTCAGGAATTCACCACATAAATAATGGTGTTCCACAAGGCTCTGTTTTGTCTCCTACTCTCTTTCTTATTTTTATGAATTATCTCTTATCTGCGACTTTTAATCCAATCCATCCCTTCGCTGATGACAGTACCCGCAGTTTTACATATTCGTCGCCTAAAGAGTGGAATTTAATGCTTCCAAAACACAATGCTCTCTTATGTTTCTTTTGACCAAGCGAAACCAAAACCCTAAGCTGAAACAGAAGGACTTGTCATTCTCGGTATATTAATAACCATCTTAGATGGAATGATCACATATCCGAGGTCCACAAAATTATTCAAAATGTCTAGTATTTTTAAAGCAGTCTGGTCTGGTTTTCGCCCAAAGCTGGAATATAATACCAACATCTGATCTGGTGCACCCAAGACCGTTTTGTAAATTCTAGACATGGTACAGAATCGCGCGTTAGAATTTATAGGTAATAGAGACATTGTGAACTCCATAAATTCACTCGAACATCGTAAAACTATCTCGTGTCTTTCCCTATTTTATCGCTTTTTCATAAAAAAAAAAATGCTCCAGCGAAACAGCGAGATGCATTCCTCCCCTGCAATACGCTTCATGCTTCGAATGCACATCAGTTCATCCTGAAACCCAACTTCTGCCGTACTGTCCAATATAGGGATTCGTTTATAAGCTAAACGTATTTCCTCATAACTATTGTACAACCTTCAAACATCATATAAAGCCAACGTGCACAGGAATACTCAGAAATCCTAGAGTCTTATATATTACAGAGATTTTTTAGAATCAAACATGGAGATGACTACTCCACATTGAGAAAAATAGAAGGTGGTGTACCACAAGGCAGTGTGCTAGGCCCTGTATTATATCTCTTATTTACCAGTGAATTGCCATTTAGTGATGAAACATCTGTGGCAACATTTGCAGATGATACTGCTATCCTTGCTATGGGAGAAACTGTCGAAGTAGCGACGAAAAAGCCAAAATGGACCAAAAAATGGTAGATTAAATTAAATGACCTAAAGTCGGTCCATATCAACTTTACAAATAAAAATGTTCCGCACATCCCAGTAATAATAAATAATAATGAAGTAGAATACACAAACACAGCCAAATATCTAGGTATGACACCAGTAAGTAAAGAAAATAAGAGAAGAACTGAAAATGCGCTACGATAAAATGTATTGGCTTATAGGGAAATACTCCAATTACAATAAACTACTGCTTTATAAGCAAATTCTAAAACCAGTATGGACCTACGGGCTCCAGCTATTGGCATGCACATGCAAAACCAATTTACAGAAAATACAAACATTGCAAAATAAAGTACATAAGAAACACTGATCTGCATAGAGATCTAGAAATTGAAATGATTGAAGATGAAGTCAAAAGAGTAGCCAATAGACACAAACTTAAACTTCTCAATCACATAAACTCAGAAATGTCGGAACTATTAAATACTAGCAATCTGCCTAGGAGATTAAGAAGGGTAAAACCTTTTGAACTGGCTAGATAGATAGAAAAAAACAAAAAAAAAAGTAAAAAAAAAAAATACAAAAAGCTAAAAACACCTTAAGATATGAAAGACAAATTGCTGATTGGTCTAACGACTAGGTGCAATAAGTGGAAGGCTGGCTCCTCCCCGCCCTGCGATAAAATGCCAAGACGGCGGTACCATAGGGAAAACGGAAAGAAGGGAGAAGGGGTTAGTGGGTAAAAATCCCACACTTTTACTGAGTATCGGCTCAGTTTCGTCTTTTGAAGATTACCAGCTCCCAGCGTAAAAAAAGGAAAAGGTATGAAAAAGCAAGACAGAAAGCAGTAAGACTAGAAGAAAACCTGTAAGACCCGATGCTGTAGAAATGAAGAGTCTGCAAACTCCAGGAATTAGCAAACAACCCGACATACACAACCTACAGCACCCATACTTACACACAACCACTACATACGCTACCAAACAAATATCTATATATACAATAAACTGACATACATTGTATACACTTAAATACATACAATATACATACTGACATACCGCCGAACGCATACTGCCACAAACATGCATACACCCACACTAACTTTTGTGTATTCGCACCCACATATTGCGGACAAAAGAGAGAAGCAGCTACGGCTGAAAAGCCCCCTCCCCACCATGATGAAATGCCTAACGGCGGTACCATGGAATACAGGAGTTGAAGGCAGGGGTGGTTTTACTGGATTAAAGTCCCACATGCCGGTTTTCGATGCTGTCCACATTTCTTAAAAACAAAGAAAAAAACTTTATCTTACACATGGTAAATCACTATCATTGGAAAGTCTCTGAGTAGCACTGCTTTTAGATCATCGTTATCTCCAATTCAATTTGTCCTAGATGAACAACCTCCAAACCGAGAAGTTTTCAGTAATTATAAGAAAAGTAATTTGATGCGGCCTCCCCACTTCTTAAGCCTCGCGGTATGAAGAAACTACTATGGTAAAACGGGCTCGCGGAAATTACGCCAGAATTTTTTTTGGAAAAAAATGCCAGAAAATTGTCCACACAAAAGTCTGGCTTTCTTTCCTAGGAAAAAAGGCCTGACTTTTCTGGCAATCTTTCCATAATTTCAGGCATTTTTTTTAAAAGAAGAAATCTGTTTTGGAAGAAATCTGTTTGGAAAAAATGCCAGAAAAAAACTTATAGCAATTGTTGTAACAAATTAATAGTAATATTAAACATTCTTGTTGGCGGAACGATTGCTTGCGTTGTCATTTAGTTGCTTTCGAGTGTTCATCAGTGGCTGTGACGTTGTAAAAATAAAAAAAATAAAAAAATGGAAAATTTTCTTTACGAAATTGTTAGTGGCAAGCAAAAAAATAGTAAGCTTTTGTATGTTATAGAAAAAAAGCAATTGTATAAAAAAAAATATAGTTACAAGAACAGTGTGATATATATATGCTATATAAAAAATTGTAAGGCAAAAATGATGCTTAATAGTGATGGACTGTGTACAACAGTAAAAAAATATATCGAGCACAATTATAGTGATCAAAAAAAAATTTTATGAAGAGTTAAAAGTTTTCAATCAGATTAAAGGTGAATGTATGAAATCTGCTATAGTATTAAACGATCAGCTTGTGGAAGGTAGGTACATATATAAAATCTTATTAACTTAATTAATCAATTAATCTTAATTAATCAAACTTAATTAATCAGTAATCAACAAGCTGCATCAGGAATACATTTTCCTAAAATTGAACGAGGCTTAAGGTAGTTGACTAGTAAAATCTTTGTCTCATCGCCAAAGTCAGCAGTAGAAGTTATTCAAGCTTTTCAGAAGGAGCAAATTTGGAATGAATACGGTGTTACAAAACACGTGGATCAACCTCGTCCATTTTTTAAGGCGTGTATAGGGGAAAAACGTTTTGCTTTTTGTATTTTTGCATCGGAAATAATTCTGGAGTTGATATGAAAAAATATCCCTGCCTCTAATCGAGTAATCATTCCCATTGGTTGCCTTAAACAACTTCTTATTATTCACATCCACTACTTCGACAATGTGAGTTTATGACAAAACAACTTTACATACTATGTGTTGAACTAACCAAGAATCTTTTTCTTTACAGATATATCCAGTTTTTTTTGTACTTATGACTACAAAATCAGAGATATGTTATACTAAACTCTTTTCGTACATCGATGAATCCATTTTTAAATTAGAACCGCATTCAATAATGACGGATTATGAGCGTGCAATGCTAAATGCACTAAAAAAAAACATTCCCGACTTCTGAACATTTAGCATGCTGGTTCCATTAAGGCGATCAAAAGAAAATGTACCAGAATACCTAATTTTTTTTTGAAGTAAAAAAAATGAATCATAAGTTTTTGGCTTGCCTTTGCTACCAGGCAATTTAATTAGATATGCATATGACATTCTTAGGCATGAAATTGATTCTAAAAAGTTAACTTCTTTTTAAAGAATTCTTGACTTATTATGAGAATCAATGGCTAAAACGGGTAAGATTAGTCTATACCTATTATTACGTTTTGACTTTATATATTTCCAATCACAGGAAAAGCCAGAAAATATATCCGTGTACCCAAAGGATTGAAGAACAACATCGGCTGTGGAAGCATATAATGGTGTCCTGGAGCGATTAATACAAGAAAAGGAAACTTTTTAAATTTGTTAAAATTCTTCGGGAGGAGGAGTTTTTTAAAAGTCTTACCTTTTTCAATATGGTAGAAAGTGGTGGTGCAACAGGATGTATTAAGAAGAAAAAATATAAAGATAAAAATTCAAAAATAGAAGAAGCAAGCCAACTTTTAAGAGACAAAAAAATAACACCAATAATGTTTCTTAATAGAATGGTGTATGAAAAAAACAGTATATGCACAGACTTGGAATCATATGATGACGTTTTTGAAGGGTTTTTGTTCCTTATTAATAATCGCATAGTATAATTTAAATGCATTTTTCAGATTGCTATGATGTTGACACAAACAATTATTCGGAAGAAAAAGAAACGGAAGAACTTCCAGAAGACACCACAGAAGCAGATATAATATTATGTGTTATATGTTAGGCTCTTCAACCAAATATTGTGATGTTACCATGCAAACACATGAAAGTATGCTCTGAGTGCAACATAAAGTTGCAATCGCAAGCAGTTGCAGATGGACAACAAAATTATAAATGTCCATGCTGCCGGGAAATCGTAGCAGACAACACTTCAAGTTTACATTTAGTAACATAATTGTATGTTACATATTGATAAATTGACAAATAAAAAGGCGGAAGTTATTAAAAACCACGCGCCGTCCGTTTGCGCCGCAACGTACAGCGCTAAAAAAAAAATTTTCTGGCGTTTTTTCCAAAAAAAAATCTGGCGTAATTTCCGGGAGCCGGTAAAACGTCAATCTTGACAATCCTCAGAGGCTTCTAGGATGCACAAAATCCAATCCAGTAGTGCAACTATTCTCAGCTATCTCATGAAACCAGATGGCCGCTGGACCATCTCTAACGAGGATACCATTTTTCGGGAATTGTTCCCTGGAAGTTGCGATCAAATCTCAGTTCCGGGATGTGTAGTGGTTTCTTCTCTGATAAGCCCTGTCCTGGTTTAAACGTAATGTAAAGCCGCTATAAATTGCCGTCTCTCATGGAGATGACTGAACATTTCAACTGTCACCTATGCTGGATGCCTGGCCACAGAGGCCATGCTGACGAGCTCACCAAAAAAAGGCACTACATATACTTCTCGCTACTTACTCAAGCTGGATTCTATCAGCAAAGCCAACCTCACGTTTGGTATCCAAACAGATCTGGCCTAAAATAGATTAAAAACGTTCCAATGTTAATGGTAATGCTTAAACGATCGCAAATCAGCTCCGTCATCGATGACTTTTGCAGGAGCTGTAGAGACGAGGAGGAAGAAGAATCAATCCTCCACTTTCTTTAAACTTGTCCAGCCCTTTCTTCAACGATCTCAGCGATCTGGCAGATACTGACGTCAGTAGCTTTATACGAAGCTCCGACTGTTTCAATTAGCTCGCAATGTAGGTTGAATAGATCACAATGGACCTTCTTTAGTGGAAATGTGTTTGTGCTTCTAGTACAGACAGCCACCCTTACCTAAACTTACTTATCCTGCACCAGTTTCCTGTCCACCCATAAATTTCACTTTCTATGCAAATGTGTTAGAAGTAATTAAAGAATTCACACTCTCTACAACCGCAAACACAAACCGAATTAATGAGCGTATCTTTCGCGTCCACCAAAGTACCGACCGTATGTAGTAAGAGGCTCTCAAGCGGTCTCGACCATTATTTAGTGGTCCTCTATTTAAACTAATGTACACATCCTAAACTGTTTGTATATGTGTGGGCACATTTTTCCATTTTACATTTTTGAATTAGTAACAAGCAATGAGTGAAACACAAAAAATGCTCTTATCCTGCAAGTTTTTTGCATTGCTAACCACAGTTAAGGTGGGGTGGGTTGGACAAGTTGTGCCAGTTAATTTGATACTCGAGTGTCCTTTAGGCTTGTTTAGAAAAACCAGAGTGTCTGCTGGTTTTTAACATTTGAAAGTAGTGACGTTCCAGTTTTGAAGAAATGGCCGTCCTAACATACAACAGAAACACACTTAGAAACTGAAGCTTTAGTCTTTTTTTTTGTACGTGATTATTCTTCATCACAAACACACTGTCAACCCAACATTACAAGTACACATACGGGAGTCTGTTTGAAATTTACGTGCGTGTGTATAGGGAAACAAGGAAGTGTGAAACACCTGCAGCGGTAAAGTGGCATAAAAATGGCGAGAAAAATGCAGGTGATTACACGCCAGAAAATGTGGGATACCGTATTTGTATTGTAACATAATGTAGCGTAGGGGACCGACCAACGGGGAGGACTCTATAGTGCTCTGCTGGTGGAAATGAGGATAAGTGTTGTAGTAATGGGTGAGTACATTTCAAATAATTGTCTCGGAGATATGCAGCTATTTTCGAATGCACAATAAGAAACTCAGCAAGTAATTTGAAACAAAAATCCGGTAGGGGAGCCTGAATTATTTTTTGGTGCAGCCATTTTTTTTTTTTGTTGCCGAACGGCAGGCGGCCCTTTGTTTCGTTCGAATGGAATCAGTCGAGGTAGGTGGATTAAATATTCCTTACACGGTTAAGCGGTGTCGGGATTAATTTACTGATATTGGTATTTCTTCGAATGTTCGAAGGACTATTTTTCAATCTAACAATAGGTGTACATTTTGTAAAAAAAAAAAAATTGTACTCACGTTGTGAATTAGATCGCCTGATAATATTTTCCAAAAATGTGTTTTGTGGTGCAACCAATCCTCTCCGTCCGCCCGGCATTTTTAATGCAAATTTGTCAACACACTTATCGCGCTCACTATTTACACATACGAACTAAAAATGATTACTTTGCGCTGTTTTCGTTAATCCCCAAGGATTGTGAGAGCACAAATTTCACAACTCGCCCTTTGCTGGGTGGAGCATTTTCTTTTTTTAAACTAGTATCAAAATTTTAACACACACCACTGGTAGGGCACACCACTTTTAAAGAAGCACGAGTAATACAGAGTATAGGATCATCATCATCACCATTATAATAATTTATGAGGACTATCCCTTTTATCCCGTCATGTGTGAGTATTCTGTTAATATTGGATTAATTCGGAGCGAAAATAACGAGTACATTTCCGTTTCCAAGGTGGCCGATGGGATACTCGCGGTGGTGTGGCTGGAGAAAAAGACTGTTGGCACTTTCACATGGCGTACGCATTTTATAGTCTCATCTCTGCTGATCTGGAAAGAAAAAAAAATAAGGGAGAATGATTAAATTTGTAAACTCATTTTACAGCGAAGTGTGATTGACTGATGTCACTGTGATGGGGATTAAAGCCAGAACGATTTGAATTATGGGGGTATTTTGAATGAAGTTACCCTTTCGCATAAACGTGATTATTTTATGAGGTATTTACTTTTGATGTAACTCATTATAAACGAACAGACGAATTTCAGAAGTGGAATCGTCCACCCTCTGCCAAAAATTACATTTTGGGTACATTACAAAAAAATTGTAAACTTGAAAAACAGGTCAGGTTATTGGGTTAACGCAAAGGAGATAGAGATCTTATACGTCACACTCATGTCATTCAATACAGATTGACTCGGGGACGAAACTTTATGCTCACGCAGCAATTATATCCTACTAAATCTGCCTTTTCATTTAGGTTCTAAGCGATCCTGCAATGTTATGAAGCTTCATTTACAGGTTTTTGGGGAGTTATTTTATTTCGTTTCCTTCCAATGAAGCCAAATTTAAGGTCGCAAAGTCATGGGCAATAGGCCTACCCGGTTACTTAGAAACAAAAAAAAAAAAAAAATGCAAACTTTGAAGCCCCAGTGTTAATATTTTTCAAAAATGTTGATTATTTGTGTGAGATATAAGGACGCGTGTAATAGCAACTTTTCTACCCCAAATACATTGGTAATTAAAAAAAAAAAGGTTGCGGTAATAATTTATGTATGCGTAGTTGACCGTTTAGCTTTATTAAAATATAATTTGAATAATAGGAAGCTTTATATTACCACCGAGACACTCACCCGTGGTTATTTAAAGGTTGATTTTTATTAACACATTTACACTAATGGTTGCTATATTCTATCTTCTCATTTTGAATGTTGAACTAAACAGGGGAAGTGCACACAAATACAGAATTTATAAAAAAAAAAATATTTTCTTTTAAGGGTTTGCGGGCTCTGCCAGATATTTAAAAAAAAAAAAAAAAAATCTTCTGAGTCTTTCGTTGGCTAGGGCAGGATATTTGCAAAGCAGATAGCATTTTATTTCTTCTTTGTTCCTTTAACAAGTGATTAACTAAATAGCAATATTTAGAACGATTCATTAACAATACGAGTTTTATATCTTATTGCAACCAACCTCTACTTCCATTTAGGATATTCATTGCTTCTTCGAGCCCTAATCCGCGTGTTCCAAAGAACTACTGGTGAATACCCTTAAGTATGGGACATATTGCAATGAAGTGGAACACAACCTATTGTTTTTTAAGGTTGCAAAGATCACAGAGGAAGATTTGAAATCACACTCAGATGTTAATTTTTCCCACTCCTCAGCAAATCCTCCTTTAGTCCGTAGCATATGCCAAACCACTAGTTTTGGTATCTATGCTCCTAGTCGAAGTGAAGGTTAAGAGTATCAATAAAAATAGGTGCGTTGTTTGCTAATCTGAAGATTCTCCTAATGGAAAACCGAAACAATTTGTCCACTTTCTTAAATGGACGATATCCCCACACTTGCGCTCAATAAAGAAGGATCAATTTGCAGTTGCATATGTTACATACTTGTTCTTCCTGCAATTTCTCTAGACTTAGCAAATTGCTCGTTTAGCCTCTGATAGTTTTGCTTGAACTTGTTTTTTTCATATTAAGGTTAAAGGTGATCAGTACTTGAAGATATTTGTATTCGCGTAAGGTTTCTATCCCTTCACCTTGGAAATTCCAACTTTCTCTTCAGACGTATCTTCCTCTTCCATCTCCAAATATGATCGTGTTCGATTTTGATAGATTAACAGACAAGTACCACTGTACAGTGTATTTCGAGTCGATCGATCATGAGCTGCAGGCCTTCTACCGTATCTGCTAAGAAGACCATGTCGTCCGCCTGTAATAGATGCATTCTGTTGTAATAAATAACAATGAGGTTAAAACACACCTTTCTTTTAAGCCCATTGTCGGTTCATACATATCAAAGGTTTTTCCATCAGCACAAGCTACATTGCTTTCATACGTAGATCCCAAAACTTCAATTGATTTAGTCGAGATTTCCTTCAATAACTTCTATATTATTGAACGATTTTATTTTTTGTCGTTGATTAGAAAGTTTTCTTGGGAAGCCTCGAAATAGAATATTTTTTGGGGCGCTCCTTCAAAACGCCTGGGGAAGCGATATGAATCAAACTACCTGTTACTTAAAGAAGTAATGTTATATTTTGCAAATTAATAGGAATATCGAAATCAGACTTATTTGTCGTTTTACCATGATTTTCTTCAAGCCTTTGGGTCACATACTTTGGAAATGCGATGACACTCATTTTTCGCAGTCATTCCTCCACTGTGAGCGGAAATTTTAAATTATTAATTCAAATATATATGTATATATATTTGTTTAATATATCACATATTTTGCATGACTTGTGTGAAAACTAAAAATAAAATGTTTAAGAGTTGAATCGCCCCAAAAAAAAATTCATTCGTAAAAAAAAAAAAAACAGATGTGGGAGCCCCCAATCTGGTAACACTGAATTAACCCAGAAATGTTGTATTTACACTCACCTATGAATAAAACGTTTCTCATTTTTCTATGTACCTACTCGTATAATTGCTAGAATTGGTTTCATAAAAATTTTCTATCTCGAGATTTGTATCAAACTTGACATTACTAAATAGAGCAATTCGAAATAGTGGGTCGTTACTCTCAAACCTGTCTGCCTGGCTGTACTCGTACTCAGCGGATTTTGTTCAAACTTTATATCTGAGAATTGTTTGGTCACAGTTCGAGAAATCAAAAATTTTAATTCTGTCCCCAAAATTAACGGTACTTTAGAAATGGCTGATTATTACTTTTTTTTTATTGAAACTTTATAAAAATGTTTACATTTTATACCACCACAACTAGTTTACACTAACGAGCAGTTCATATTTGATATATGATATATGTACATATTTTAAAACATAATATTACATATATACAAAATTGCAAAGCATATAATCGTCTTTTTAGTTGCTAACAATTAGGTCATGTGGTTTGATGCGCTTCAGTCTTCTAGTAAGTCCGTTCGTATCGGTGAGCCTCACTGCTTCTGGGTTTATGTGTCGTCTCAGCCTTTGTTCATGGATTCCTGCGTAATATGCAATGGTTTCTGCGACAGTTTTCAGATTAAGATCGCGATGAATGTCTATGTTCCTTATATACCAAGGTGCATTTACTATGCCTCTCAATACTTTATTTTGAAAACGTTGTATTATTTCGATATTATTTTTAGCCGTACATCCCCATAGCTGAATTCCGTATGTCCATACGGGCCTTAGGATTTGTTTATACGATAACAATTTATTATGTATAGATAAGGGTGATCTATCAATAAGCCAATACATTTTTCTCAATTTGATGTTCAGTTCATATCATTTTTTCTTTTCAGGTGTTCTTTCCATTTAAGTTTGGCATCTAGGTTCATTCCTAGATATTTTGCTGTGTTGCAGTAAGGAATTTGTATTCCAGAGATGGTAATCGGAAGCCTCTTAATCTTTTTGTTGGTGAGATTTATACGCCACTTTTTGGTCCAGTTGACTACAGTATCTACAGCATTCTGAAGGATTCTGGTTGACTCTACTTCGCTTTTCTCGATTGCAAGTATTACTGTGTCATCGGCGAATGTGGCTATTGTAAAGTGTGGTTAAATTTTAAGGGCCGATGTTGAATGTGAACCACACCTAAACGTCAAGTTTTTTTCTGCATTTCATTTGACGTTTCTCAATTTCAGACTAACTCAATTTGAACCATGGAAAGATACACAATCGAGCAACGCGTTAAAGTTATTCAGGCTTATTATGAAAATGAGCGTTCAAATCAAAATGCATATCGTGCATTTCGTGATTCTTTCGGTCAATTTAATCGTCCAAATGTGCGTACAATCGGAAAAATCGTGCAAAAATTTGTGCAAACCGGGTCTGTAGGAGATGTGAAAACACCAGTGCATGCTCGTACAGCTCGTACTGCAGAAAATATTGCTGCTGTTCGCGATAATGTGGCTGAAGAGCCGTCCACCTCAACTCGTTGTCGTGCCCAACAATTGCACCTCTCACGCTCGTCGTTGATGAACATTATGCATAAAGACTTGCATTTACGCGCTTACAAGGTGCAATTGACTCAAGAACTAAAGCCTCTTGACCATTTCAAGCGCCGTCAATGGTCACAATGGTGACAAGAAATGGCAACAGTGGATGATCAATTTTCGAAGAAAGTCATCTTCAGTGATGAGGCACATTTTCACCTCAGTGGATTCGTCAATAAGCAGAATTGCCGCATTTGGGCGAATGATAATCCAAGAGTGATTGTCGAAAAACCAATGCACCCACAAAGAGTGACTGTTTGGTGCAGTTTATGGGCTGGCGGCATCATCGGGCCGTATTTTTTCCAAAATGAGGCCGGTCAGGCAGTTACTGTGAATGGTGCTCGCTATCGTGAGATAATAACGAACTTTTTATGGCCCGAATTGGAAGATATGGATGTGGACGATATGTGGTTTCAACAGGATGGTGCTACTTGCCACACAGCTAACGAAACAATGGCTCTTTTGCGCGACAAATTCAATGGCCGTGTTATCTCACGTGGTGGCGATGTCAATTGGCCGCCAAGATCATGTGATTTGACACCGTTGGACTTCTTTCTTTGGGGTTATTTGAAAGAAAAGGTGTACGTCGATAAGCCAGCAACAATTCAAGAGCTAAAGGATGAGATAATTCGGCACATTAAGGGCATAGAACCTCAATTATGCCTCAGCGTCATCGAAAATTTGGACCGCGGCGGCCATTTGGCCGATATTTTGTTCCATACATAATTGAACCATACCAATATTATCATAATAAAAATAAATGACAGTAATTTCCTAAATAATTTGTGTTTTATTCAAAATCAACATCGGCCCTTAAAACTTAACCACCCTTTACTACTTGGAGGGGTTGGGAGGTCACTCGTAAAGAGTAGATATAGTATTGGGCATAATATACTTCTTTGCGGTACTCCAGCCTTAATTTCTTTAAGGCAGGAAAAAACATCTTCTTGCTTGATACGAAAATATCTTTTCGAGAGATATGACTCCGGTATTGTTGTATATTCTTTGGGAAAGAGTGATCTAAGTTTGTATAGCAAATGGCTGATTATGAAAAAAAAAAGATTTTCTCTGGTCGGGTTTTTGACAAAAAAATCGAATAACGGTACCTACCTTTATGCATATTTCTCTAATAATATCTAAACAATATTTGAGATATACAAGGTCATAGGGTATCAATTTTTTACAAATTGTCTAAATAATTTTCATTTCTATTTTGTGGAATTAAATTTAAATGAACATCAACACAGACGTACCTATAGATTTGTCGTCTAATATTTCCACCGTCGGTTATAGAAGTAGTAAGACCTGAGAAGACGTCTAATAATTACATTTTCATGAATATTTTCGGCAACTGTCTAACGAAGAGGTCTTTGACTCATAAGTCAAGTCAAGTCGAGAGGTCAAGCGATTGTCCTGGAACTGCTAACTTATAAACATCGACATTTTACACTCCTTTCTCAAGCATAACCCACGTCAAGGATTGCATGTCATCCATTAAAGTAGGTAAGTAGGTTGTGAAAAATTGCCAAGTACTTGGTCGTGCAATCCATACAAAATAAGACCCACACTCCGACCGACAATGGTAACACCGGAACACATAACCGCTTTTAGCATTTAACCCCAGCTCTGAACTCAGTCTAGGTAAGTATTCCCACGTGTGTCCAGTATACAGCAACCAAACAAAGGTTGGTAGTAATCGATTTTGTAATTAAAGGTAAAAATCTAGCAAACTAACGCAAGCAGAAAGACACGCGCAAATATACAATTAAAGAAAAAAAAAAAAAAAAAAAAACCGGACTATGGGCGCCATTAATATCGATTTTCACTTCCATTTTCAAATATTCAGCACTAATCTTCTACACAGCCCCCTTTTCATTTACAGCTAATCTTAGCTTCTCTCTTCAGACTCGTGTTATGCTGTCTGCATTGGCATTCAATTGTCCTCATTTATGCGAACAACAGGAGTAAGATAACGACGTGTAATGAAGTAGCTAGAAAATGTTAAACTTTTCCTCTGGGATTTTCTCAATTTTCCTTATTTCTTGTTAGACTTCTTTCTTTAGTCGAAAATGAATTCCTTATTAGAGAGGAAATGCTCAACAAATTAAATTCATTTCGATTTCCACTGTTGAAAAACTCATCAAAGTTACCAATCAATAGGGGGGAATTAATCCGCATTCCTTCTCACAGAAATCCATAAAATGTAACTCCTCACTTGAGTCCAACCATGTATCATAGTATTTCCCGCTGGGCCGTCCAAGTATTTCGTTTTTTCGAACCGCATTCCTTTGATACAAACTGCTGCGGTGGAGGTTTTCCTGTTTGGCATTTCCGCAAATAATTAGCTGCGTTTAAAATAACTGGCAAATGACAACCGAAATTAACCGGGAAAACTCAAAATAAAATGAAAATTCATTGTCCACCAAACAAAAGAGGAGGATAATCTTGTACAATAGTTTAGTTTGCGCGGACTGGTTATCGAAGAGGAATTTGCACAAAAGTCACGTTGAGCGAAATAGTTTCAAGCTGGCGTTCGTTCTGGGTGGGTGAATGACATTGTGGATGTAATTGTGCCGTTGATGAGTTCGCTTGGAAGGGTAAATGTGGGTCAATCGATTTTATTTCTAGTATTTTTTTTCACAGAAAAATGGAGAAAAGTGACAACATTACAAATGTTCGGCAGGTAGTATTAAAGATAGTGGGTCCGGTGGCTCATAAAAATAATTATTTTTGAGAAATGGGATGAAAGGATGATAGATAATACTTTAAATATAATCCAATCAAACAGATTGTAGAAAATAATGATGTTTCATAAAGCTATTGTTGATGAAAAGGTTTCAAATGAGATTTCATTCTCCTGACTGATGACTACCCAAAACAGAGAGTTACCCTGGGAGTGACTACGATTTGAAAAGTTTCGTCGAAATAAGTTGCTATTGGTGAACTGTTTTTTAACTTTGTTTATTTTTTTAAAAATCGTATATACTACATGATATTATTTAATGAAACATGTAAGAACATAAAATCGTTCATTGCTTAACTGATTGTTATCAGTTTATGAAATCTTCATTTTAGCCAGATAATGGAGATAAGTCTAGAATACCATCACTTATTGCAATTCAAGGCCTCATACGGCGGCATATAGACGAGCTGTATCGAACCATGTCCAGTTTTAGTATCATTGAAAAAATCATCGAAAACAGCTCCTACGATTTTGATAAAATGTTCCTTACATATGCCAACAATTACGTAAATATCAATTTTGAATAAAATCGTCCGAGAAATAACCAATCTCAAGCAAAAACTGAACAAATTCATCTTAAAAACTAGAGCACCGCTACGGTGACTAAATTCAATTTCCTGTAGTCAATCACCATCCTATATTTATTGTTCCCTTCAGAATCGGGTTTTGTGGGAACTGCCCATACCGGTGAATTATAGAGCGACCGTTAAGGTCTAATTATTCCGTCGTCGATTAAGCTTTGAATTTGTTTATTCATGTCATCCTCTTGAGATACACAGGGAATGGATAGAATCGGCTATATACGGGAGTATCCGAGTTAGTGCGGAATTTGCCTACTACTTTTGTAGTATAAGTCAGCTTCTCGCCTGGCTCCGAAAATGAAGAGGGAAATCTGTTTACGAATGAAAAAAATAGCGTCTTTTTGGGAGGAACTTGTTGTTTTATCCTGATTTTCATACCTTTTCCAATTTACATATAATTTTCATTAGAATAAATAACGGCCGAAAGCTCTTTTAGGATACCGTTGTCCAATATCGCATGGAAGGACTTCAGCGATGGCAAAAGGAAAAATTTAATTTTGTGGCTATTTAAACCAAAGCAGCTCGTTTCAACTTGATGACTGACCTTAATACTGCCACCCACTGAATTTGCATAAAAACATTTGTCGTTTAGTATTGGCTTGTCCACTAATTGGGGTTGTATGTAGTTTCTGTTTGATCCAGTGTCTATTAAAATTTTAAAGATCTCTCCACTCTTCGTCCTACTTTCGAAATAAAGGAACGAAGAGGTAGCTAATCTAAACAAATGGTTTTTAGTGAAATCCGTGATTTCATCAATATTAGTGTCGGCAACATAGTCAGATTTTTCCAATAGCCGCATGTAATGAGCTAAGCTTTGATCATGATTACAATCATCGGACTGTAAAACTTCATCATATTCACTATTTATGTGGAAATTTGGTTGTGGCTTGGTGGAGTTAAACAGAGGTTGCTCTGACGCAAATTGTTAGGGTTTTGGCATTGGTCCTCGCTGTGAAAATTGGTGAGTTCTAGCTTGAGAACTCTGACCTAAGGGCCCTGCCTTAAACTGTTGATATGAAGAAAATGGAAATTGTTGTTGCCTTGGTGCAAATCGTGGTGTGTAATCTGGTTGGCGTTGATATTCATACCTACGAGTATGTACGTTCTGCTGCTGATAAAATGATGCTCGTAGCGGTGGTTGATTGGAAGGCAGAAAGCTGGTCGGGGTAAGGAATGGTTGTCTATTTTGTTGATTCACATAATTATTAGGTAAATTTCTACGTGGGGGTTGTGACGATGAGTTCGAGTTGGGATGCCTCTTGTCATGCCGTAGTTTTGGAAGTGTTTCATTTCATTTCATTTATTTAATTAGAGGTATTAAGAATTCTAATCTTTTTTGTACTTAGTACTTTAACTATAAATGATATATTAATTACTTAAGACTAATATACAATAAATTTCTTAAACTAGATTGTGAAGGAGGTAAGAAATGCAGGGTTTGTTATTGATTTTTTTTTTTTTTTATAATTTGAGCGCGCCAAAGAGGATATGAATACTCTTATACTGTTACAGGACACGGGCGTTGTGAAGAAGAGAGAGTGTTAAGGTAGAAAAATGTAGCAGGATTGCACTTTTAAAATACTCGAAATTGATTTAATACGAGTATGTGACGGTAAAGAGTTCCATAGTCTAACAGTGTGTATGAAAAACAAACGCAATGAATTTAGGTAATTGCAACGGCAGGGAATAAGGTTTATAGTTCTTGAGGAACGAGTGAAGCTAAGTCTGTTATACAAATAATACGGACAATGAGTATGAATAATTTTGTGTAAAAATATACAATTCCTGACTTGTAGAATACAACCTAGCAAGATTCTTGCATACACAGAGATATGGTCATATCTACGAATGCCGTAAATGTAGCGCACCGCATCATTAAAGGCTACTTGCAATTTACGCTGGGATATCGAGTCAAGGCTATTGTAAACAACCTTGGCATACGTTATTATAGGTAAAACTAACGATATCACCAGCTTTCGTCGTGTTTCCATTGGAGTGAAATATGCACTGAGCCACAATTTGCGTAGACATCCAATGATCACATTGGTGTTATTGTAACCATACAAATTACGATTTACTGTGTAGTAGAGCCCGAAAATAACTCTCAACCTTTTCAAAGGTTTTTAAATTAATCTCTGTTGTTGAGATTTTGAAATAAGATCACTTAATAACCGATTTGCATCACCGTCCTTTTTTTGTTCTCGGTCGGAGAGAAACCTTTACTTTATTTTTTTAGACTGAGAGAAAAAAATAAATCTCATTTGTAACAGGAGAATGTGTGTGTGACTTTAATGTCTTTATGACTTTATGCAATTATGAAAGTTCAGTGGAAGTGAGTGCAAGTATTTGTTTAGTTGCTGTATTATAATTTGAAAACAATTTACAAAGTCTTGTGCTCGCAATGTTGAGTGCAATCTTTTTGGATCCTCGGTTAAACTTCGTTTTGACCAATAGTCAAAAATCATTGGCAAAAACTCATTTAAGTTATTGCGAAGAATATATTTAACATGAAACAGGTACAAAACTAAATATCAATTTAAAAATCGTTTCTTCCATCTCAAAAAATGTAATTTAATTTAAACCTTATATTTATTATTTTCTATGGAGAGCTTTTCGTCAGTTCTTCAAGAAACAAATGCAACATTCCGCGATAATATTCCAACTATTTCAACTAGTCAAGTTAACGAGGCATCGGCAGATGACTCACTTCTAAGCTTGTATTTAGATAGCATTGAAGAACAAGAACGAGATGCAAATCGAAGCAATGACGTTAATAGAAGTAGCGAGATTTTATCAAAAATATACGCAGATGTTGAAAATTTTGTATTAGCGTATACAATATCCTTTCATTTTTTGACAAATTAAAGCTAAAATCTCCTGATATTTTTGAACTCGCATTGGTTGTGCTTGGCGTTCCGGCGACGCAAGTAACTGTCGAAAGAGCTTTTGCTTCTTTAAATTTTATTTTAAGCGAGAAAAGGTATAGCTTAAGTTTTAAAACCCTTGAGAGTTTACTATTAGTGAAACTAAATTCTTAAAATATTAATTAATATTATTATTATAATAATTAATATAATAATTCTCAATACCCTTTGACCCTATGACATCCCATGTATAAAGGGTTCTTCTATACTTATAATATATGTAAAATAAAGACAACGATTGAATTCTATATATTGAAGATTTTTGATTTATTCTCCACAAAAAAGGTTTTAGGTTGATCATTTCCATTTATTTTTTTATAAAAAAAGTCAACAGATGAGCTATATATTTGAAAATAAAAAATAAATCTCAAGCGAAGTGCGAAAAGGAGAGTATATATAAAAATATCTCGGAGCAAGACCTAAATGTCAATGCCTAATGCAATATCTCTCAGTGAGAAACCAAATGAAAATTAGGGTTGAGAGTTATTTTCGAGCTCTGCTATGTAGCCAAGACTAGGGACAGATTCTACAGCTTTAATTTTATTATTGTTGAGATATACATAAAGTTTTTTTTTTGGATTTTGCAATTACTTGAGATTTATGTATATGCTTCAATTCTTCGTTGATAAGAAGAGCGAATTCATCAAGTTTATTGTAGGGTTTCGATAAGAGTAGTTGGGTTGGACATCATCTGCATATAGGTAGACAGAAGCATGTTTGCACACGAATGGAAGGTCATTAATGAACATGCAGAAGAGTATCGGTCCCAAAATTGAGCCCTGTGGAACATCTGGGAAGATCCTCCTTGAGGTCCCTAATGAAAGTATCGCGAGCCTTGTCTCTATAAGTCTGCGTATGTAATTGTGTTGACTCTGGTTGTTTAGAATGGGAGAGAGGTGGCTGTAGACAGCCTGGTAAAACTCTGATACCGTGTTGCTTCCTTGAACTAGGGACAACATTTCTTGTTCGGGAGTGCTTAAATCGCGCTTGTCGGCATAGGGCATAACAAGGCATTTGGAAATATTTTCCCAATACTAGAATGATAGAAGTTTCTTCTATAATATAAAGAAAGCAAATGGGAGTTAAAGGGTTAATATTAAGTTCATCAAAATAAAACTGAATTGATCATTTTTAAGACTAAAACCAAAATATCGGCTTTCACGTCTTTACAATTAAACTGGAAATTAAGCTAGAAAATAAACTAAGAAGAAAGAATTTCTTATATGTTCTTGTGGACGTACATCTTTGTAGCTGCTAAGCTCTACCTTATGGCCTTAGTACCATTTCGGACTCATTACCAGGGATCTAACAAAGACTATAACTGTTTACACCACACCAAAACTAAACTTCAGGAAAGATTCCATTGTAGGTTTCCCGATAAAAGCGTGATGGAGGGATGATGAAGTGAAGAAGGAGTTTGAAACACCGACTGTGGAGTCGACTGGGATATTTTCTGGTCGTCTTCTGGACTCATTCAGTGCCTTGCAGACAGAGTTACTGGTAGTACGTGACGCATGTCGGAAACTTAGACATAATCCTACACCCAAATAAAACATCGATATCTTCGTTGACAGTCAAGCCATTATCAAAGGCCCAGATTCAGATAAGTCATAGTTAAAGCTTATAGAACAATGTAGGAAGAAACTCTGCTTGTTAGGTTGTCCGTTCAAGGCCAATCGCCTCTGTGTTGCAGGCGATAGTAACATAGGGAGAAATGAACGTATCTCCTATAACACTTATTACAGCAGTTGTAAGGACGATAAAAACTAAAATTTCACCTACCTTGAAGAAGTCGGACATTCACCGTAACCAGCTATGACACACTAAGTAAAATTTTCATCAACGATCACAACGAAATTTCAGATAATATTGAGGCATGGTCTGTTTCCTGATTTTCTCGGCAAGGACCTGCGCACTCCATTCAAAGTGAAATGCAAAAGAGGAAAGAAAGGAGCCGAAGAAAACCAAGATAGCAAGCGCAAATACTTCCTGGAAATTTGTGATGGCGCTAACAAAAACCCGTGGCTAGTGATCAAAAAGCTGAAGTGTTTCAAAAAATTATTACTTACCTACCCTATTTTGTTACAAAATATTGTACCACACTTTTCTTTCAAACAGCGAGGACTTGGTGAAAATGACTTCGCGGATCGCCCGGAACTGTCCAAATGGTTAGTCAAATCGGAGATAAGAAAGCTCCAGCTTCGATTGGATTCCGTATGTGGTATTTAAAATAGAAACACGACTACACACAGAAACGCTTGTAGATCTTTACAATTCGTGTTTAAGCAAAAGATTGTTTCCTGATCGATGGAAAAGACAAAAGCTATTATATCTTCCCAAAGCAAGTAAGCCCCCGTGAATCCATCGGCCAACTGCCCTCTTTGAATATAGACGCAATCAGAGTGGTTGTGTTATCGGAAGAGAAATCAATCGAAGGCAAAAGATGTAAGAGAAGTATAAAACAATACTGTTTAGTGGTCACCCTCGATAGAATGCTTTAAAATTTGCAAAATTTTATTAATTTTTTTATGTCCTCTGAAAAACTTTATTAACGCATCATAAATACTTATGCAGTACATTAATTTTCCAATTACTACTGTCCTAGTTCTTCTGGTTCCAGTTCATTTCTGTAGATCAATAGGAACTCATTCACTTACACCATATTCAAGGCTTCCAATTCATTTATCTCTCTCTCAAAATTGCAAGTCATTCGTGTGTCATACACAACTTACCTAGAGCCTTGCTCCAGCAACCTACCAAATTAACCCAAAACTGACTCATTAAATCCCAAACCAAGCCTTACAATAACGTAGCGTAGTAGGAACGAAGTATGTACTATCTAGAAATACAGGCTTTATAAAGCAATTCACCGCAAACTTTGAAACAATTAAAATTGAGTTCATTAAATTCCATTGAGTGCAGAGGCAGTTACCACAGGATACTTTCGTTAAATGAGGTTCTTCATGCGAGCAAATCTGTCTAACCGAAATATATTGCAAGATAGAACAATTAAATTGTGTTGCATAATACTTTCTACTGCCGCTACAGACGCTTGATTGTGTTGTACGCCAGTACTGAGTTGCAGCCTGATTGCGGTGTTAAATCTAAAATGCAAATAACTTTTATTTCTTTCGGAAAAGGGCGTGGGCCATGGTTGTGGTTACATAGGAGACCCTGATGCACTGACTTAGAAGTGTCGAATAAATTTTGAAAACGAAACTTTAATTGAGTCATCCATTAGTAATTGCGAAGTTTCATTGGGTTGTTTTTGATTGAAAGAACCACCAACTAATAGGTTATGCAGGAAATATCAAATAGATATGTCATTCTGATATTTATGAATTCTACCGGAGTACTTATAAATTTCTTTCATTTGCCTCTACTTGTGGGTTATAGGACTATTCAGATAAGTGTCATTCTGGTCGATTCAAGATAGCACTCAAAGTGTTCAATTCAAGTGGTAATTCAATTATTTCAGTCATTTACGACTGTGATGGAGAAGTTTGTTTTAACTCTTCGCAGAGGTCACCGATAGCAGGACAAAGACATTCGGACCGTTGAAATAGGCTTGGGTGAGCGTCGGTCGTGTGGAACACGATACGACAAACACTCCAACGGGTTAGATCACCCGTGGATGCTTTGTTTGTCTTTTCATGTGTCTAGTTTCGCTTGCCTGTCAGTTTTTGCTCGTTTTTCGGCTGGAGCAGCGAATTGTTAACCAACAAAGGAAGAAGAAAATCTGCGGAAAATTACAGCAGACATCTAATTAATAGCAACTACGACTAACATCATCAACAACCCACCATAATCTGGTGACATAGAGGTAGAAAATATATATTACATTCTGCACATAACTTGGACTTAAAATATATATTGTACATTTTATATTGAGTTAATGGAACAATAATTAATTAACCATTTTAACCTTGTAATAAACTGTGTTAAAAATATAGAAGCATTTGATGGCTCTGATCCTAATCAGCTGCCAGATTTAATCAATCGAATAGAAAATATCTTACCAACTATTGAAAGATTTGATTCAAATAATAAAAGAATTTTATGAGCTATGTTAATTAAATGAAATTTTACACAGACATGGGTTAGTAGAAACCTGGGAGCAAATTAAGGACATTCTAGTAAATAATTTTGGGGAGAGAGAAGATAGTTTTAGAATCATGGATAAATTAAAGTTATTTCGAGTAGACTCCATAATAGAAAATTATTAATTTTAAATAAATAAACTAGTGAACAAACTTAATAATATAATTTTGGCACATTATGACGATACGTAAAGTACAGTAGAAGTTAATAGAATTGCTCTTCTTTTCTTTAAAGAAAATTTACCAGAACCAAAAAAGACAATGATTTTCAGTAGAAATCCCTCTACCTTAGACGAAGCTTATAAAATAATCCTCGAAGCACGTCATCAAAGCTATATGGGTCTTCAAGAAATTTTTACAAAAGTACAAATAATAATATCCAAAATCGCCCAATACATAATTTTAATGATAATTTTAGGAGAAAAAATCATAGGAATCAGATCGATAATAGAAACGGAAATGATCAAAGAACTTTTAACCACGGATTGAATAGAAATAGCAATGACGATTTTAATAGAAATTATAATTTCAATAGAAATAATTACAACGGCGGAAGTTTTCAAAGGAATAACCAACATTTTAATAATTCAGGCAGGACTAGACAAGAGTGAAATTGTACCAGAAATTCAAATAATACGCGATATCAAGGAAATCAATTCGGGTAAGAACTAATGGAAATTCGTAGTTCGAATGCAAATTCAAAGTTAAGAAGTATTTTTCCGAATTTTTAGAATATACCTAATTTTAACAGTTAATTTGACAGTTTGATTGGAAATAATATTTTAAGAGATTTAGGTTGCATATTAGACTATCCAAATAGGAAACTAATAACGAAGAATGCTACTCTCGGACTATATCTTTGTAAACAAGAAGTGTATGACCAATTAGCACGCGGTTGTAAAGAAAATATCATACACATTTTAAATAATGAAATTAATAAAGGGTTTTTCAATTGGCACATAACAACTTTGTATTTTAATACAAACGCACCCTTAAACTTTTTTATGGTCTGTCAATGTCAAAACGTCAGTCAAGATTAGGTTTGTATCATGGTGAAGTTCACGAACGAACAACGTTTGGAAATTATTAAAAATTATTACCGAAGTTCTGAGTCGGTGGTCGCAACTTTAAGAGCGCTTACTCCAATATTCGGTCGTAATAATCGTCCCACCAGACAGGCTGTGCATGCTATAGTGGATAAATTCGATTCAACATATTCACTATTGAATATTCCTGTGCCAATGAGACAACGCACCGATCGAAGAACCGAAAATATCGCAGCCGTAATTGCTTCAGTTCAAAATGAGCCAAATCAGTCGATACCACGCCGTTCACAGGAATTGTGAATCTTGGCCTACACCTTTACAAGATCAAATTAACTCAAGAACTGAAGCCTCTTGATCATTTAAAGCGCCGAAACTTCTACGATTGGAGTTCGCTATCGCGCCATGTTGGAAGACTATTTTTGGCCAGAATTAGATGCACTTGACATCAGTGATATGTAGTTCCAACAAGATGCTGCCGCATGCCACACAGCTGGTCAAACAATTGATCTATTGAAGGAGAAGTTCAGTAATCGTGTAATCTTGAGAAATGGTCCGGTCGAATGGCCAGCTCGCTCATGCAATTTAACACCAATGGATTTCTTTTTATGGGGTTACGTTAAGTCGTTGCTTTATGCCAAGAAGCCAATAACGTTAGAGGAGCTCAGGAACAATATCGAACGCGAAATTGCCAAAGTTCCGGTCGATATGTGTGAAAGAGTGGTGGAAAATTGGCTACAAAGAATCGATCGCTACAAACGTGCTCTCGGTCGTCATATGAACGAGATCGAATTCCATACTTACATTTGACATGTGTACTACAACTGGAATAAATTTCAGCCCGACATCTCAATTATTCTGTGTTTTATTTAAATACAAAATTGATATGTCCTTATTGAAAAATCCTTTACTAACAATTGATTGTTCTAATCATTTGAGTAATCATGAAAGAAATTCATTACATACGGCTCTAAAAAAGTATTGAAATGTATTTTACAATGGTACAAACCTGTAGTTTACTAATGAAATAAAACACCGTATATTGACCAAACATGACATACCAGTATTTTCAAAATTATATAGATATCCGGAGGTTCACAAAAATGAGGTAAATAGACAAATTGCGAAATGGTCGAACAGGGTATAATTAAGGAATCAAGTAGTCCATACAATATAGTCTGATCTGAAATGTCCCTAAAATATCTGACAATTCAAACCTTCCCAAGTGTAGTCATAGACTATAGAAAATTAAATGATATCACCATAGAAGACCGCTTCCAAATTCCAAATATAGATGATATATTTGACAAATTGGGAAGGTGCAATTATTTTACAACGTTAGACCTGGCGAAGGGCTTTTACTAGATTGAAATGCACTCTGAAGATATACATAAAGCCTCCTTTTCAACGGCGAATATCAACTATGAATTTCTTAGTAAGCCATTTGGTTTACGTAACGCGCCAGCAACTGTTCAAAGATTTATTAACAATCTATTAAAAGAATATATTGGAAAAATATGTCTAGTATATTTAGATGATATCCATATATTTTCTATGAGTATAGAAGAACATTTGAAGTCACTAAATATAATACTGAAACATTTAGATAAAGCCAATCTTAAAATTCAAGTAGAAAAATGCCAATTCTTGAGAAAGGAAACTGTATTTTTGGACCACGTAGTAACGCCACAGGGAATAAAACCCAATCCCAAGAAAGTTGAAGTTATAGACAAAAACTAAAAAGAAGGAATCACGGGATGCTATAGGCACTACATTAGAGACTATTCTAAAATTGCCCATCACCTCACTAAATATCTAAAGAAAAATTAAAAATAAATGTTAGAGACGAAGGATATATAGAATCATTCGAAAAATTAAAACAATTGATAAAAAGTGACCCTATTCTTATTCACCACAATTTTCCTAAAGCATTTAAAGCTAGTAATTTTGCGAAAGGCGCAGTTCTAATGCAAGGTAATAAGGCCATCTGTTATCCGAGTAGGTCATTGAATGGTCATGAACGTAAGTACAGTACTATTGAGAAAGAGTTACTGGTAATAGTTTGCTCTACAAAATATTTTAGACTTTAACTTTTTGGCCGCAGGTTTGCAATAAAAACAGATCATCACCCCCATGTCTGGTTAAATAATTTGAAACAATGGAACTGTAAGCTTCAAAGACGGAAGATCAAACTAAACAAGTTTGACTTTGATATACTCGTAGTATACATTAAAGTTAAAGAAAATTTCATTGCCGACGGACTCAGTAGAATTAGGCAGGAAGAATCAGAGAATTCCGAAGTATTGATAAACCTAAATGAGGTATTTGACAACAACATTGACACAGTACACAGAGCGGGATCTGACAGTACTGATTTAATACTATAAGAGGGAGTCACATACGGACCGTTGAAATAGGCGTGGATGAGCGTCGGATGTACGGAACACGATACTACAAGCACTCAAGGGCTGAACAGAATGTGTGTCTCTGTTCTTAATATTGCAGCGCTGTCAAACATGTGGTGCGCTGCTTGCGGTTAAAATAAACACAATGAAAGCGACTGTCAAATTTGCATCTTGTGTTGTTACTTCTTAATTTTATTAGTGCTTAAACGAGGTTGTTATTAATTGTGGATAATGGATATGTGTTCTGCACATTTGCTATTTAGCAATAAAATTAATGAAAAAGAGGAAGCGCAGATGGTGGGTTTGTCCTCTTTATAAGGAAAGAAAAGAAAGAGGATTTTTTGAGACATCTTTCAAACATCTCAAAGAGCACGAAAAGGACCTTTTTTTTAAAGCAACAAGGATGAGAAAGCAGCAGTACAATTTATTGCTATGCCTAGGCCAATTGTAGCCGAATGCAGACTTGTCGTCACCTTGATGTAAGTGTTATAATATAATAATAAAAAAATTTGTGTAATTGAGATTCGACAAATTCCAAAGAATTTCGTTCGCGCGCACAACTCTATAAATTTTTCGACCTCCATTTCCGAAACAACAAAAGCTTTTGTGTACAAATTCATAAACGTCAAATTTGCATCGCTGCTTGAAGTTGAACAAAATCCAACTTCGCGATTCACGACACAGACGCAGACACACATTGTGTTGTGGCTTACGGCTTTCCATACATTTAGTATTGTGACAGCTTGCGACTCAGTCTCAGACACAGACGCAGATACACATTCTGTTCGGCTCTTCAAACGGTTAAGATCACTTGTGGATGCTTTGTTTGTATTTTCGTGTGTTAGTTTCGCTTGCATGGCTATTTTTGCGGGTCCGTTGGCTGCATATCTCTTCCCAGGAAACGATTTTTTTTAAACAGAAATGTGGCCACGCCCAAATGGCGTGTAGGCACAGAGGCCACTTTTTAGGGCAGCAGTACTTCTACTTTCCTTATTATAGCTATAATTACGGCTGCGAATGAGTTCCTTAACCCTTTCGACCCGGATTGCAGTCAGTGAACTTACATTAATAATTCTGTGCTGATCTGATCAAATGGGGTTGGGGTCTTAATCCCGAAAACTGAAATCCCGAAAATCCAAAATCCCGAAAATCCCCCGAAAAACCAAAATCCTGAAAATCCCGAAAAAAAATCTTGAAAACTAAATCTATCTCCACAATGAATAAACCATCCTGCTTGGGGTCACTGTAGGATTTGTAGTGGGTGCGAGGTGTTCACTTTCATTTTCGGAAATTTGGCATTTCGGGATTGTGGGTTTTCGGGATTATGGATTTTCGGAATTTTGGGTTTTCGGGATTTTCAGTTTTCGGGATTATGTTTTTCGGCATTGTGGCCGACTTCCGATCAAATGACTTTCCTTAAGCACATTTCTAGCAAAAAAAAATCCAAAATTGTCCTTAGGGGGCGCTGGGGGTACCGGGACATATGTGTCCCATCCGATTTTGTGGGTGGGACATATACATCCCATCAGGTAATTATAAATAAATGTAAAATAAGACATTTTCAAAAAAAAAATATATTTTTCATTTTATTACATACATTAAGAAAATCGAAGACATAAATATAAAAAAATATAATACGTAATTTTTATTTATGGTAACTGGCAAAGCAATGTTTGCACAGTGGAATATTACACTCTACATTGTGTACAACGTCTCCTTGTAGGGCGTTCTATAAACAAGTGCACTGCAGCCATATTTTTTTTTATTTCTTGATATGGATCCAGATCTGCCTGACCGATGAATTTTGGCAGTTGACTTCTCTTTGACTATAAGGTCCTCTGCTAAGTCTATAATAAATCCTATCAATGGCGATTTTGTTCGTGATAGTTACTTCTTTGGTGTCGTGCCATTTTGTGAACATGAGTCCACATTTGGTGGGTTTGAGTGACATGTGTTGTTTGAGCGAAGAGCGTCCTTCAGGCAGTGTACTACATCATCAATATAGTAAGTTTTTCCTGCATGTTTAGGCTTTTCGGGTGGTGCGAAATATATCTTGGAGACAGTACTTAGGAACCAATCGGGCGCTATTGCCACCGTTATGGCTTCATTACCAAGTGATCGATTTCTTGACCAATAATGTTTCGTTGAAGGTATCCGATTGTATGACATTATCAGTTATCAAAAAGGCTGTAACTGTTACTGAAATCCTCTTGTTCATCTGACTTTTTTATATAATTCGCTATTTCACTTGAGCAAAGATTCTTCTCCATTTTACGAACTCGAAAAATATCTCTCAGATTTAAAATTGAAATAAATTCGATAACAATATTTATTATTTTTTTTAATCCATTAAAATAAAATAGTTGATTGAAGTAAGACTGAAGGTTTTTTACAAAGTTTTTTTAGTTGTATGTAAGAAGAGTTCATTGCTCTTGTCTTCTTAGCCAAAAAAAAAACTATGACTGGCAATAGTGATTATTCGCTTGATCTCTCCGCTTGTCTCATTTTCAGGGTTACTGCGGAATCTGAGTACCCTTTCTTGATAGTAGCATAATACATACTATTTTTTGTCATTTGAAAGATGGTGCTAAAGAAGTCACGTTACAGCGCTTCGACTTGTGTAAGACCTTTTCTGACATCATTATGAAACAGCGCGAATACTCAATCGTTATCCTGCACAGATGGTCTGTGTAGCTCGTTGCTATAGACATAAATGACTATAAAGTCGATAGAAATGTGGTGAGTTTCGATTTGGAACAAGAAAGATTTTCCACAATGCATTTCGTCTTTTTCTCAGCGAACCACTTCAGGTATTCACTTGGTATATGTAATACTATATTCCGATTCGCACTATACGGAATGTCATCATCATACACTATACGTCTCCTAAAAGCACAGTCGCACTACATCCTTTTTTTCTGTGTTTACCAGTTATTAAGCGTTTCTTATTTGTTTGAAAAACCCATAATCATCACGGGATGGAATTCAATTCGCTGTAATTCATTTATGTGTACTGGTCTTCGTTTTGGCTTCGGTTGACGTCTTGCCTTCACCGTTTTATTTGATACAGTTCTTTCATGACATTTGCTACCATTATTGGCACTATACGAGTATTCCAGATGTTGTGTGAAGATAGCAAAAGATTTGCGATGTTATTGGGAGTTCGAGACTGGACGATTTTCACTCGAAGTTTTTCATGCTCTTCTCGCACTCCGCTTCACCTGGAGGAGACAAAGAGTCATCGTGTCGGAACTGGAGTAGGTATGGTCGAAAAAACCCATGCCCGATAAGCAGTTGCCTTAAACAAAAGTCTATTTCTCTGCGTTGGCGATTTATTAACGTATATATGGTTTTTGTCAGAATAAAGTTCCATCGACCTCTTGTCATCCTATGGAATACCATCATATCTTGCTATAGGCTCCATGAAATAGTCGTAAATACTTTTCGGAGCTTGGCAGATGAGTCGATACGTTATAGGTTTGTGAAAGAAGGTTATAAACAAAATCAACCATTTGATGATAAGTTTCATCTCTGCTGCAACTCAATCAAATTTTGTTCTCTTTCTGCATTTTATGTTCTCTAAGGGAGCTTCGCTTCCTTAACTGCTATTGTACAACCGCTGTATCTCGTCTGCAGAGATGTTAACTGCTTTCATTTCTGCATGAATATGGCATTATCGGATCCTGCTGCACAGTCTCAGTGCACTAACTTGGTACACCGAATTCTTCTTCTTCTACCCTTATTGTATTGGTTTAGATTGATACAACACAACTGATTGGGCGACCTTTACCAGCAGTAGCCTTTTGTTTTGTCTTTGCCTCTCAATGTTTGGCATTACTCGTATTTTTTTTTTTATAATCTGCGCGCGTCAAAGGGATTATGAATATTCTTATATTTTTTTCAGGACACGGGCCTTCAGGAAAATGGCGAAGAGGAACAGAGGAGAAGTCTGTGCACGTAGATCATTCCACATTCGTGTCGTTCGTTTTACAAACGAATCCCTATATTTGACAGTATGACCGAAGTTTGGCTGAAGGGTGAACTGATGTGCATTCGAAGCATGTCGCGTATTGCTGGTGAAATTTTGAAGGGGAGGAATGCAACTGGCTTTTTCGCTGGAGCATTTTTTTATTAAAATAGCGATAAAATAGGGAGAGACACGAGATATTTCTCAGATGTTCAAGTGAATGTATGAAATTCACAATGTCTCTATCACTTATAAGTTTTAACGCGCAATTCGGTACCCTGTCTAGAATGTGCAGAACGGTCTTCGGTGCACCAGACCAGATATGGGCGTTATATTCCAGCTTAGTGCGGATGAATGTCTCATAAATTGAGACCAGATCAGATGTTTAAGGTATGCTAGACATTTTGCAGCATTTTTGGCGACCTCGAATATGTGATCGTTCCATCGAAGATGGTTATTAATACACATATCGAGAATGGCATGACTTTCGGTTTCAATGATGCAAGTTCCATCCATGAATAATGGTTGGAAGTTTTGGTTTCGCTTAAGAGACAAAAGACAGCATTGTGTTTTGGAAGCATTAAATTCCACTCTGTTGGTTGAACCCCATACGTAGCCATTCCTCTTCAAGGAGCAAGGACATGAGTTAGGAGAAGAATATGAAAAACTGAGGGTACTGTCATCAGCAAAGGAATGGATTGGATTAGAAGTTGGAGACAAGGGATCATTTATAAAAATGAGAAAGAGAGTCGGAGACAAAACAAAGCCTTGGGGAACAAACATCGGCATTTATTTGGTGAACTGCAGACTTGAAGCCATCGAAAACAACTAGTATTGTACGCCCCGAAACTATTTACTTACTTACTTAGGTCATTTAACCCCTCGGGGGGGCTTAGGGCGTCAACCACCCCTGCGCGCCATCTTGTTCGTACTTCTGCAACGCGTTTGAGCTGCCTCCAACTCATTCCTAGAGAGCTCGATCCCTCCTCAACTGTTCTGTGTCATGTTTGCTTAGGGCGTCCCGCTGTTCTGCCTGCTTGGGTGAGCGGATTCCACTGCATGGCGTATTTCGCAATGGAGTTCACTTTGCGCCGTAGGGTGTGTCCAATCCACTGCCACTTTCTCCTTTGTATAGTAATGTTTATAGGTTCTTGGCCCGTTCTCATATAAAGCTGTTCGTTGGAGATCCGGTTCGGCCAAAAAATCATCAAGATGATTCTTAAACATTTATTTACGAAGACTTGCAGCCTGCGTGTGTTAATGGTGTCCACCTTCAAGGTACTGCATCCATACAGCAGTACCGATTCTACGTTAGAGCGGAACAGTCGCAGCTTGGTTCTTAAGCTGATAACAATACTTTCCAGATTGTGGATAGCATTCCGAACGCAGCTTTAGCCTTTCCGATTCTACTGCATACGTTTAGTTGGGTGCCACCGCGGTTAGCCGAGACAACACTTCCTAAATATAGAAAGTTGTCAACTTTTTCGACTTCCTGTCCGGCAATGTTAAGTTGAGCGTTAGTGTTGGAAGTGCTGAGGGCTTTTGTTTTGGCCGTGTGTATTTTGAGCCCCACTTTGTATGCCTCAGTTTCCAGATTATGGGCCATTAGATGAAGGTCTATTATCCGATGTGAGAGTAGACAAAGAAAGAGTAGAATCTAAATGCAGAATTATTTTTGCTATTATTTTGGCTACAGCTGGAAGAACACATATACCTCTCCAGTTTCCGCATTACATCAAGTTTCCCTTTTTCGGAAGCTTAATGATCATCCCCCTGTTCCACTCTTGTGGAAATTGTTCGCTATCCCAAGCTCTCTGTATTAGCGTATGCAGCAGATCTGCTGATGTTTTTGGCGCCGCTTGAAACAATTCGGCAGGGATGCCATCAATACCCACCGCTTTGTTTTTCTTGAGGGACTTGATTGCTGCCATAATTTCTGCTTTGTTGGGAGGTACCGCTTCGGAATACTCATTCGAAATTGAGATCATATTGCCATCGTTTAAGTGATTTAGCACTGAAGCAAAATGTTCTCTCCATCTATTGAGCTGATCCTCATCCGAAATCAGGAGGTTACCGTCCAGACTCTTCAGCGGGTGTTGTTTGGAGTTTCGATCACCAATCTTTGGTGATGCTGTAAACAGTCCTACTATCGCACCTGCTCGCTGGTTCTTCAGCCCTAGAAGCCAGTGTGTCGATATATTGACGTTTGTCACGTCTCACACTATGCTGCACTTCTTTCTTCTTCATACGGTACTGGGTTTCTAACTCGGTTCTCTCTACTGCTGAGGCCGCTGCAATCCGAGCCTTTATTGTTGTACGCTCATCGATCCGTCTACAGGTGTCTGCCGAAAGCCATGTGCAATGGTGTGCCTGCCTCGCAAAAGCATTTTTCACAACATTCCAGTGATCATCCATGCTCTCCTGCATTGAGCTCCTGATTGCTTCCGCTTCTAAGGCAAGGTGGTCCCTAAATTATTGGCGCACTTGGGGGACCTTAAGCCTATCGGTATTGAACCTGGTGATGTTCAACAAGTTTGATCGGTTGTTGTTGACGGATGCAGTACGAAGGCGTATATGAGCTAGCATAATACGGTGATCTCGTTCTTGTCCGATATCAGCTCAATATCTGTTACGGACGTCCAGGAGACAATTTCTAAAGCGGCGACTGATCGCAATGCGATCGATCTGGTTGGATGTTCTTTGCCTATCAGTCGAGACCCAACTGATCTTATGGCAGGTGTTATGCTTAAACAGCGTACCATTGAAGACGGCACCTAACTGACTATAGAATTTGTCCTTTTCATCCTCAGTCGCGTCATCAGTCGGAGCATAGCACTGTATGATGGTGACCTTCCTTACTCTACTCTGGAATCTGGCCGTCAATATCCGGTCGCTGTGAGGTTTCCAAGATATGAGGCTTTTACGCGCTGCTGGAGTTAGCACCAGTCCTACTCCAGACCTCCGTGCGCTTCCAGCTGGTTTACCAGAGTAGAGCATAACAGTACTTTTTGTTGGAGAGACATATTCCCCAGCATCGAACCATCGTATCTCACTCAGCCCTAAGATGTCTATTTTATACCGTACGAATTCGCGCTCCATTTGGAGGAATCTGGCGTTGTAAGGCCCTTCTTGGAGTGAGTCCAGGAGGGTCTTAACGTTCCAGAATCCGATCGTTCTGCGTGTTTGATAGCCAAAGGTGGTCATCAAATACCATCTGGACCAGCGGATTTGTGTATGTTAAGACCTTTAAGTACTCCTGCAACTGTACGAGTGCGAAAGTGGACTTGTCCCATGGAAAATTTGACGCTCTCAAGTACGGTGCCAAATCTGGGAATTTGGCTTTATTTCACTTTACAATAGTGAAATAAGGCCCCCTGCAACCCCCCTGCTTGGGGTCACTGTAGGTTTTGGAGTGGGTGCGAGGTTTTTTTTATGTAAAGCTCGGAACTGCAGCCATATTTTACCGTATGGCTCTATTTCACTTTTGTAAAGCGAAAGAAGGTCATATTTGGTCTTATTTCACAAATGGAATTGGACAGATTGGCTTTGTCTAAGGACCTGACAGCTGGAACGTCATTGTAAATAAGCGTGGGGATGGCAGACGAGGCAGAATTTTTATTATTTTTGACTTTTGAATGACCACAAATGTTTACTATCTTTATTGTAAGATTTTTTGCCTCAATTTTTGGTCATATAAAAATTTTACACGTCGAATATGGGCATTGCAGTCTTTTCTGGCTTGTTTAAACTTCTTTCCGTTTTCCTCAGATTTGTTGGCTTTACAAGACCGAAAACTTACTTCTTTCAACCTAATAGCCTCTTTACAACTCTGGTCAAACCACGAGTTTGCCTTAGGTTTAATGCTCTTTATTCTGTTAGGAATAAAGTCATTCGTACCTATGAGGATAGTGTCGGTGATCATATAAGCTGCGGCATCCACGTCGCTATCGACGAAGCATAGGGACCAGTTAAAACTCCTAAAGAAGCTATTAAGGCCGCTCCAGTTGGCTTTCTCGTATTACCATACTTTTCTTTGAGGAGTTTTTTTCTTTAACTGACCTAGAGGCGCTTATTTGCTTACTGACGGTGAATTTTAGCCATTTGAAATTAAATTCTGGGTTGAAATAGTGGCTAATCTGTGGTGGAACTAGGTAAGCAATGTCACTACGGACATAAATGGCAAGGCCACGGTGGGGAAAGAATAATGACACTAAGTTATATCCAGGCAGTTTCAAATAGGAAGATTCTTGAATTACCTGTGTTTCGCTTAGTGCCAAAACAGCTGGTTTATGGGAATGGGCGTGGGCGTACATATCGAAAAAATTCGTTCGAAGCCCACGAATGTTGGTAAAATCAACCCTAAATTTATTCATCACTACATCATAAAAACACAAAAGGACACAACTCTGACGTAACTAAGCGAAGCTGTGAAGTGTAGATGAACAGAATAGTTTTCCAAAACAAACCGTCGCAGGTGCTATGCCCAAACATTTACAGTCCTCTATACATCAAATATTACGCTTTCTCAGTCATCGCAACTAGAAGCTTGTACATACAAACATATATATATAGCACATGCTCCAACTGCGATAACGAAGAAGCGGTGTAGATGGGATACACCGGCATTGAATTGATTTTATTTTTTTATTTATTTATTTATTTTATATATATATATTTTTTTTTTTTTTCCACCGCAATTCACTGAATTTGATTTGGATGCGATCAATTTTTTGTTTTTATTTTTTTATTTTAAATGGATGGAATTTTTTTTTTTTTTTTTTGTCACAACGATTACAGAGTGAAGATCACGTATATACATATACGTACGACATTGGCTATATCTCAGCGGTAAAAAAGAAAAACCTGCATTGTCGGTAAAAAATGTTAAGGCACGGTTGAAGTTCGCCAGAGATAACAGATTTTGGACAGCAGATGACTGGAAACGTGTAGTGTGGTCAGACGTATCAAAATTTAATCGCTTTCAGTCCGACGGAAAACAATACTGCTGGCGCCGCCCTGAGGAGACCATTCAAAGGCACCATGTTAAAGAAACTGTGAAGCATGGTGGAGGGAGTGTCATGGTATGGGGTTGCTTCACATGGTGGCACGTTGGACCACCGATTTTGTAGATAGGAGCGCCTATCCTGAGGAGGAAGTCATATTTCAACACGATGGCGGCCCAAAGCACACGGCCAAGATCGTGAAGGAATGGCTTACCGATCAAAATCCAATTGATGAAGTGTCCAGCACAAAGTCCCGACCTCAATCCGATTGAGAATTTGTGGTCAATCGTGAAAAGACGGTTGGGACAATACCAATCAACCCCAATGAACCTGAACGAGCTTTGGCAGCGAGTACAGCGGGAATGGCAGAATATTCCAAATGAAATTATAGAGAAATTGGTGGCAAGTATGCCAAAACGTGTAGAAAATGTTTTACGTAATAAAGAGCTATGGACGAAATACTAAAAATAAGCTCTAGCCCTAAAGTTTCTGAAAAGTGCAAAATTGAGTATATTGAAGTTGTTTTTGTTTTAGTTTTTTTTTTCGAATTTGTTGTTTTCCGTTTTGATTTATAAACTGTTTTTTTAAGAATTAAACATAAAATAAAGGTATCAATATTTTTTCTAATTAGCTTTGTTATTTCTAATCTTATGCAATAATAAGTGAACGAAGTACAAACATGTACTCATTTGTGCTCCCCACTGTATATATACGTGATATTCTCGATATGATAGCGTTTACGCAATCGACTTTTTCATATGAGCTTTGCTTCTTCTTCATAAGAGTCTCGTATCGATCGTGGTTTCTAGATATTTAAAAGCCGATTGCGAAATCAAGTAGAGACCGATTGCATTTACTGCGGAGTTCTACAAACCCATGCCATTTATGCATCACAAGCTCTCACAGCTTAGTTCAAAATTTGTTTCAATTTATCTGCTACTGAACCTATAACCGTTGTAACTGCTTGAGTGAAAATATTGTAGCATAATAATAACTACGCTCCCTAAAAGTATGATGCAACAAATCCGAAGTGTCTTTTCATTCTGGCAGAATTTTGGTTCGAAGTGTCCTTTCATTCGAGGTTCATGTCTGCGGTTTCCACAGTTCATGTCTACGAAAGAGACGGATAATATCACGGATTGGAGGGAATTATAACTGCAAGAATGATTGTCATCTTGGAATTTCTCTTGTTCCAGTGGTCGAAGAATTTGCTAGAAGTTTCTGGCTATCAGAAACTTCTGCTATATAAGGACAGATGGCGATCAAAATGGAGCAGTAGTTTTTAAACTGTGGCGAAGAGATTAGAAAAGTGATAATGGGCGAAGTTGTAATTTTGTGATAAATTGAAAGTTGAGATTTAACAAGAAGAAGTAAATAGTTTGGATTTGTGAATTAAGTAATTGAAAGGAGATAAAGTGATTTGAGAGGACAGAGACCTTGTAAGAAAAGAATTGCGAAGAATAGTATAGTGTGAACCTGAATTGTTCTATAGACTAGAAAATAAAGAAATAATTTCACAGAATATTGTTTTATCTACTCGAGCCATAGCTCGCATATTACATTGGTGTCAGAAGTGGGATAAAACTTAAAAAAAAAAACGATTTCTGTGTTGAGTTAATTAGTTGCGCAAAATGGGTCGCAAATTGGGAAAACTAACTATAACTCAACTAAAGGCAGAACTCAGTAAGCGGAACCTCGACACAACTGGGGGAAAAAATGCCCTACTTATTCGTTTGGAAGAAGCAGTAACGCAGGAAGGTGAAAATCCACATGACGTAGAGTTTGACGTGGGAGAGGAACCAGCAAGTACAGTAGCCGACCCGGATATAAGAAGTCTGCTCCTGCAACTTAAGTCAGTCATGGACGAACAAAGGAAAACAATGGAAGACCAAAAGAAGTCTCTGGAACTTAAGCTCGATGACCAAAAGAAAGCAATAGACGACCAAAAGAACTCTCTAGAACTTAAGCTGGACGAACAAAAGAAAGCAATGTACGAACAAAAGAATTCTCTAGAACTTAAGATGGACGAACAAAAGAAAGCAATGGACGACCAGAGGAATTCTCTAGAACTTAAGCTGGACGAACAAAAGAAAGCAATGGACGAACAAAAAAATTCTCTAGAACTTAAGATGGACGAACAAAAGAAAGCAATGGATGAACAAAAGAATTCTTTAGATGCTCTGAAAAGCAAACTTGATGAGCAAAACAAGAACTTGGAATCCAAATTCGAAGCGATCGAAGAGAAAATCGAGAAGGTCGAGACGCAACTCGAAAAAGTCGAAACTGGATTCGATGAAAACTTTGAGAAGCATGAAACTCAGTTCGGGAAGATAGAAACTCAGTTCGAAAAAGTAGAAAAGCAAGTCGAAAATCTTACTAAGGAACTCAGCAACGTGAGGAGACAGAAAGCACGGGAATATTCCACTGACGGTCTGAGAAGAAAGGAGATGCAGCCTCCTATCTTCGATGGTCAAACATCATGGCCAATTTATAAAAGGCAATTCGAAGCGGCCGCAATGACCAATAGCTGGGACGATGAAGAGAAGTCCATTGCACTCACACTTGCACTGAGGGGTCCAGCTGCGGAGCTCTTGCAGACCATCCCAGAAGATAAACAGCAGAACTACGACTCTCTGGTTCAGGCTATCGAGATGCGGTTTGGGGATGAACACATGCAGCAGGTGTACAGGGTTCAGCTGCGTAGTCGAGTCCAGAAAAGGGGGGAAACGCTCCAATAGTTGCAAGCGGATATAGAGCGACTAGCCCATCTTTCATACCCTAAAGCCGGTGAGGAGCTTATCAACGAAATGGCTTTGGAAGCTTTTATTCAGGCAATAGAGGACAGACAACTGCAAATGGCTGTAAGGATGGCTGAAAAGCGAACACTCCCCGAGGCATTGGCATTCGCTTTGTCAATGAAGGCTGCGGACCAAGCATACCAGGGAATACACCGTGTCAGGGAAATGTCCGTCGTGGAATGCTCATGCCAGAGAACAGCCGTCATGGATGAAGACAAAGCTCGCGGAAGTCAAATCCGTTGCTGGAATTGCAACCAAACCGGACACCTACAACGGCAGTGCAGAAGTGCACCTAGACGAGTAAATTGTCCACATTGCGGAAGTAGGAGAAGCAGAGAGGAAGCATCTGGCTGTCAGTCAGACTTACCAAAACCAGCAGTCGGGAAATGCGTAAGGACCAACTTCGCGGGGCAGAAGTTGGTTACTGGAATCGAGGCCCCCAGGACCATCATTCAAGTTTCGCAAACCAAACGGGGTAACAAGAGCCTGACAGTGGAGGCACTAATCAACAAGAAGAAGTGCGTAGCCACTGTTGGGGCAAGGTCACCAATTATTCAAATTTCGCGCCAACTTTGCTATAATTTTTGTAATTTAAATTCACCAAAAATATGTAAATTAAATTCACTAAAATTTGTAAGCTTTTGAATTTTGAATAAACCGTTTTCAAAAGATTGTATTTAAGCCAAGAGAAAATAAAAGCTTGAAGCATTTCATTGTAGATCATCTTGTTGTAAAACTCTGCTTGTTTTTCTTTCTCCATTACTCGACTCAAAAATAGTTGTCGATACGGTTCGCATCGACAGTTACTAGCTGACGGTTTTCGTTAATAACGTTGTCGATATACAGCAAAAGCCGGTAACTTAACTCGCAACCGGAATCTTCCTACCGCTCAACGTAGAGGTTCCAGGTTGGCGAACGGAAAACGCTCCGTACGTTTCTTTCATGGCGCCCAACGTGTTCGGTAAAAAACCTTCCCCCAATTACATTCATTAAACAAGAAATTAAAACTCTTCAAGCAGTTTAAAAACTTAAAAAAATCTGAATTTCGGTTTCGGTTTCGGTAATCGCGAGTGCAAGGTGCATTTAGATCAAAGACAACGATATCCAATTCATCTATAATAAATCTACATCATCTAAATACAAGGAACTCAGAGAATCCACAGAATCTACAAGGAAGCAGTAGCAGCAGTAGCGGCAGCAGCAAGGAAAGAGGATTTACAAGTGGGAGATAAGTATAAAAATCCCCACCACAGGTACGTTACAAAGTCTAATTAATCGAATGTGCGTTAACAATAAGTGAACAGAGAACATCATACAAAAGTTCGAGTAAAAAAAAAAAAAAAAGGAACATAGAATCAAAAAACGCACCTTCAATATAATTACGACCTGCATGCATGCATACACATTTGTAACATACACATATATTAAAATAATTATTCGCTTATATTATATTATTCAAACATTACAATATATTAAATTGAATCAACATATTGCTGCTTTCGAAATTTGAATTAGCTTCGCCCTCAAATCGATTCTTCCGTCATCAGTGTTAGTAGTATAAAGTCATAGTTAGAATCCACAAAAAAGCTTCATGGAAAAATACGTTCCACGTTGTGTACAACTTTAGAATACAAGCTTTGAAAATGATCATTGCACTTTCGTTTCGCTCGCCTTTCGTAACAATTCGCTAATTTCACTCAAAGGTTTCGTGAATGTCAAATACAAAATATTGGCTATATACATAACTGTCGCTCCATCAAGTTTTCGTTCTACTTTCGCAATTCTTTCATTGCATAGATCACCATTACGCTTAGAACTTTTTCGCTCATCGCAATTTGTTTCGTCGTTGTCGCCGTAGAGGGTGCTGCATCGATAATATGCACGGAAAGAAAGCTTTCAATTTGGATTGTTCATCGAGTGTCTAAAAAACACAAACAACTTCTGTGGAGATTCATGCCCTTTGTGGGATTAAGTCAAAACTTAAAATAATCAACATTGGATTATAACTTATCGGTTAGATTTTATCGCTAGAATTTATTTCGCCGCTGGAGAAATAATCATCATCATCGTCGTCGTTCGAAATATAAACAAAAGGGCCAGTGTTGCCATTGCTCCAAATTGCTGCGGTTCAGTACTGCCAGTACTTTTTAACCCAACTTGGATTTTGTTCATCTAATCGAATGATAGCTTCGCTTCGATTAGTTAGTTATCGCTTCACTTCATTCATTTTCGTAATTCCTCAGACAATTTGTACGAGTAGTTAGGATGCCAGGTAATTCAACTGAAACACAGCAACTAGCTTCAGCGATCGACGAGTTGAAGCAACAACGCGCAAGTACGAAAGGAAGTATGACTAGGATAAAGAATTACGTAGATACGAAAGCAGAAACGCTCAATGCTACTGAATTAGAATGCTGCCTAGGGATCTTAGAGTCATATTTCAAGCAGGTTTTAGCATATCAGACTCAAATCGAGCGATTGGTACCTACGGATACCAGTCGGGGGGAACTAGAAGATTTGTACGTTTCCACAAAAACAAAAATACTTTCGCTTTTGGGAACAGGCAGATGTATGAGTGCAGCGGAGACATCCTTTGCAGTTCCGCACTCAGCCAACCATCTACCTAAACTTCGGCTACCAAGGTTCAGTGGGAAATATTCGGACTACAAAAACTTTATTAGCTCATTCAAAACACTCGTGGACAATGATCCAAGTCTGACTACGATTGAAAAGTTCCATCACTTGCTGACATGTTTAAGTGATCAAGCCCTTAGTACAGTCAAGGCTTTCCAGGTCACTGAAGACAACTACGCAAAGGCAATCGCCACGCTAAAGGAACGTTACGATAACGATTGCCTGATATTCTTAGAATATATTTCCGAATTATTCGAACTACCCAAAGTTCCCAAAGCTTCTGCAGTTTCATTAAGGAGTCTGGTGGATAATATTTCGGCGCTATTTAACTCCTTACAGACACTAGGTTCATTTGAAAACATATGCAACGCCATCATCATACATATTGCCATGTCAAAGGTGGATCCGGAGACACAGTCAAAATGGGATGAGTGGACAGAATGTGCTAAAGTTTTAAGTAAACGTTGCCAGTACCTCGAAGCGCGGGATAGCAAGCAACTTCGATCGGAGTCGACTCAGAAATCGTCTGCCAAAGCAAAGCCTACATATTTAAACCAACGTCCTCATACTTCATTAGCAGTTGGTCAACGGTCATGCGCCTTTTGTCGGGACGAAAATCAATCAGTTTCCAGTTGTTCAACATTTAATAGACTATCAGCTATGGAACGTTTCTCGAATGTGAAGAAGTTAGGTCTCTGTTTAAATTGTCTAGGAAGGGGCCATAGTGTGTCGACATGTCCTTCATCGTATAGGTGCAAAACCTGTAAGAAGTCACATCACAGCCTCCTGCATAGGCCCCAAGAGGGGGAAAATTCCTCTCGAAGCAGGAATGCGCCATCATCAGCAGCAGTTAACGCTGCATCAGAAAGGGAACAGGTTCCTACCGCTCAAGTTATTTTGGCAACGGCACTCGTGTTAGTCAAGGATGCTTCTGGTGGATTTCAGATAGGCAGAGTTTTGCTCGATTCACGTTCGCAGGTGAACTTCATAAATGAGAAATTTGCGAAATCACTTTTCTTACAAAAAACAAGAAAGAGTGTGGATATCGTTGGAATAGGAGAAGCTGAAACTCAGATTAGTTTTCAGACTCAAACTACAATTCGATCCAGGTATAACAATTTTGAGGTGTCCTTGGAATTCCTTATTGCTCCATCGATTACTGGATATCAACCGGAAGCAGCGTTAAGCATCTCCGACTGGAACCTTCCCAAAAATCTCGAGCTCGCGGATGAATATTTCAATCAACCGTCGAAAATTGATTTGTTGCTAGGTGCCGAAGCGTTCTTTGACTTGCTCCAAGTGGGTCAAGTTAAACTTGGTCAGGGACTTCCCTCGCTACAAAAAACATCCTTGGGTTGGATCGTTTCAGGCAGATATAGGACATCGACAACCAGGAATGAAAAGATATGTTGTCTAAGTTCGAAGGAAGACTCTCTTTATCGGTATGTGGAAAGGTTCTGGGAGCTTGAAGAAGTCGTAGGTCACAGGTCACAGTGGACAGAGGAGCAGAAGGAATGTGAAGCGCATTTCAAGGAGAACATCGAAGTGACGTCCAGTGGTCGACTAATGGTCCAGCTTCCCTTTAAGAAGGATCCTTGTTGTTTAGGAGCGTCGTACGACATAGCGTTCAGACGATTTTTATCCCTTGAACGTAGATTGTCTAAAAACGCGTCGTTGAAAGCTAAATATACAGCCTTTTTACAGGAATATATGTCATTAGGGCACATGTCGCTAGTCGAAAACCCAAACCTGGAAGATCCACATTATTATCTGCCACATCAATGCGTACTTCGGCCAAATAGTGCATCAACAAAACTTAGGGTCGTCTTTGATGCATCGTGTTGTACATCATCGCAAATCTCACTCAACGGGATTCTTATGGTCGGTCCTACAATACAGGACGAACTATTTATAATTTTACTACGCTTTCGCCTGCATAGATACGCACTCACCGCAGACATCGTCAAGATGTATCGGCAAGTTATGATACACCCAGCGCATCGAAGGTTTCAGTACATCTTGTGGAGGGAAAACGAAAAAACACATATTCAGACATACCAGCTCAATACAGTCACCTATGGCACATCGTCAGCTCCATTTTTAGCTATTCGCTGTCTGCGTTATTTGAGCGAACAAAACAAGGACACTTTCAAACTGGGTTCTCGCGTCCTTTAGTCAGACTTTTACGTCGATGATCTGTTAACTGGAGCTGATGATATAGATACCGTGATTCAAATACAGAACGAAGTTGTTGCAATATTGAAGTCGGCAGGATTTGAGTTAGCCAAATGGAACAGCAACGAGTCCAGAGTTGTAAGAGCAGTGAATGCTCAAAGTAAGCAAATTAGCATGACTGATTCCAATCTTGTCAGTACTTTAGGGATAGCATGGGACCCTCATAGCGACGAGTTTAGTTTTTCATACACACCCAATCGCACATACCCCAAGTATACCAAGAGATCTATTCTTTCACTGTCATCTTCACTCTTCGATCCAATGGGCATGCTTAGCCCCATAATTATCAAGGCTAAGATAATTCTACAAAAGTTATGGATTGAAAGGTTAGATTGGGATGCGTCCATTCCACAAACCATCGATACCGAGTGGCGTCAATTTATGGTTGATTTGCATTCTCTCAAGAATATTTCTGTACCCAGATTCGCTCTAATTGCCAATAAGGAGACATACCAGATCCACGGTTTCACGGATGCCTCTATGCAGGCATATGGTTGTTGCATTTACCTTAGGGCCACTGATTGCTCGGGAGCAGTACAGGTCAAGCTTTTGGTTGCAAAATCCAGGGTAGCACCCGCAAAGAAAAAACAGCTTCCTCGGCTGGAGCTATGCGCAGCTCATCTGTTGTCCAAACTTTGGGCAAAGATTCGAAATGTATTCTGTGGAACTCATTCTGAAGTCTACTTGTGGACGGATTCTTCTATCGTACTTCACTGGATCTCAACACACTCTTCCAAACTAAGTACCTTCGTGGGAAATAGAGTAGCCGAAATTCAAGAAGAAACACAGGGTGCCGTCTGGAGGCACGTTCCAACACACGAAAATCCGGCTGACATTGTTTCAAGAGGGTGCACGGTAGAGGAGCTAAAGGCCTCAGTATGGTTTGCGGGTCCAAGTTTCTTAGGAGAAAGTGAGGACAAATGGCCATCTGCTGTCGAAATTCAGCTTTCCTCAGAAGAAGCATCACTGGAAAAGAGCAAAACAGTGCTGATCTCTCAAAAATCGGAACCAAATTACTTGCTGGAAGTAATAAACAAATATAGTTCCTACACAAAATTGCTTCGAGTTTTCTCGTATGTTCTAAAATTTGGTAGTCGGCTGCACAATCCAGTAGTGCAACCAAATGGATTTTTAACTGTAGCAGAGTTAGATAATGCCCTTATTCGAATCGTTCAAGTCATACAACAGAACTCCTTTGCGGATGAAATCAAGTGCATTCAAACTAATGGGAAAATAAGGGGCTCTATAAAATGGTTGAATCCCTTCCTTCAGGAAAAGAATGGCATCCTTTTGTTGAGGGTAGGAGGACGGTTGAAGCATGAAGACATCGCAGAGGAATGCAAGCACCCATTACTGCTTCCAAAGAATAGCAGCTTCGCAAGAACTCTCGTTAGGCATCTCCATCTTTCAAATTATCATGCCGGTCCAAAGGCACTTGTGGCACTGTTGAGGCAAAAATTTTGGATAGTCAACGCTAGGGAAGTTGCACGGCAAACTGTGAGAAAATGTCTTCATTGCGTCAGATATCGACCGAAATTGCTTGAACAAGTGATGGGAGACTTACCCCGGGAAAGGTTGACTGCATCGCGTCCTTTCTCTTGTTGCGGGGTTGATTTCTGCGGTCCAGTTTACACCCATTTCAAAATTCGTGGCAAGGTACCCTACAAGACATATATAGCAATCTTCGTCTGTTTCGCTTCAAAAGCAGTTCATTTGGAAGCCGTTTCGGATCTTTCGGCCGAAGCCTTCATCGCAGCTTTGAAAAGGATGATAGGTCGGAGAGGTCTTCCAAGAGATATTCACTGCGACAACGCAACTAATTTCGTAGGGGCACAGTCCAAACTGGCTTAATTGCGCAATATGTTGTTTAAGAAATCCTCTCAAGAAACAATAACCAATTTTTGTACTAACACTAGCATAAACTTTCATTTTATACCCCCCAGGGCACCCCACTTTGGTGGGATTTGGGAAGCTGCAGTGAAGGTAGCAAAAGGTCACTTATATCGGAGCTTGAGCGGCGCAAAACTAACGTTCGAAGAGTTGTCCACAGCGTTGGTGGAAATCGAGGCGGTGATGAATTCAAGGCCAATTACTCCGATGTCTTCCGACCCCAATGACCTCGAAGCTCTCACTCCCGCACATCTACTCATCGGTTCGTCATTGAAGGCCGTTCCAGAACCTGCAGTAGAAGTTTCCAACATCAGCTACATCCATAGATGGCGCCGAATAAATGCCGTCAAAAATCACTTTTGGCAAAGATGGTCAGCCGAGGACATCCACGAACTGCAGGGCAGAGCGAAGTGGACATCTCCAAGCCCAAACGTCACCATTGGCAGCCTAGTCATCATCCATGAAGACAACGTTTCCCCTCAAAAATGGCTTATGGGGAGAATTACCAACGTCGTCCAAGGAAAAGACGAAATGGTTCGAGTCGCTGACATTCAAACTCCGAAATGAAACACCAGACGTCCCATTCATAAACTGGCGCTAATACCGTCTTGAAAGGCAGTGCTTTCAAAGGGGGCGGAATGTTGGGGCAAGGTCACCAATTATTCAAATTTCGCGCCAACTTTGCTATAATTTTTGTAATTTAAATTCACCAAAAATATGTAAATTAAATTCACTAAAATTTGTAAGCTTTTGAATTTTGAATAAACCGTTTTCAAAAGATTGTATTTAAGCCAAGAGAAAATAAAAGCTTGAAGCATTTCATTGTAAATCATCTTGTTGTAAAACTCTGCTTGTTTTTCTTTCTCCATTACTCGACTCAAAAATAGTTGTCGATACGGTTCGCATCGACAGTTACTAGCTGACGGTTTTCGTTAATAACGTTGTCGATATACAGCAAAAGCCGGTACCTTAACTCTCAACCGGAATCTTCCTACCGCTCAACGTAGAGGTTCCAGGTTGGCGAACGGAAAACGCTCCGTACGTTTCTTTCAGCCACCATCGACACAGGCGCCACTGCCTCCATTGTAAGAAGAGATATCGCCAGAAGCGCCTGGCTGCACAACACCAACAGCTACTGCCTGAAGACTGCAACAGGGGAAATGGCGAAAGTGTTTGGAGAAGTTCGTCTTACGATTACTCTGGCGGGACTGACGTTCTCCCATGCATTTCTGGTGGCAGATATATGCGACGAGTGCATCATCGGAATAGACTTCATGAAAGCAAATGAAGTAATCCTGGACATCGGGACGCAAGTACTGAGGTATCGAAATGTGGAGATTCCGATGGTGTACGGAAACGAGAATGCCGTAACTCTCAGGACAGTCATCAGCAAAGACGAAGTTTTGCCGCCGTCTTCAGAGACAATCATTTGGACGAAGCTGGAAGGTGATCTTGGGAGCCACCGATTCTACATAGTAGAACCAGACCCAGAGAAGAATTCTCAAGACTACATCGTGGGAAAGACGTTAGTCGAACCAAAGAACACCATGGTTCCAGTAAGAGTTTTGAACGCAAGACCACACACTGTCAAACTAAGGCGAGGGGAGGTAACTGGAAAATGCACGCCGATTACAGCCGTCGCAACAATATCTGAACGTGATGCTCCCATCACCTTGGACAGCGGAAACGAGAGAGACGATTCTCCAGTCCAGTGAGCTGAATCAGGAGCAGCGAACTATGGCAGAGAATCTTATCAATGAGTACGCTGATGTATTTGCCTCACAGGACGGAGAATACGGCCGAACACACCTGGTACAACATCGAATAGACACTGGTGATACTAGACCAATTCGTCAGCCTGCTAGGCGCCTTCCATTGGCAAAGCAGACAGAAGTTGCAGAGATGGTGTCGGCAATGGAGAAAGAAGGTCTGATTGAAAGTTCCAAAAGTCCGTGGGCATCACCGGTTGTACTGGTTAAGAAGAAAGATGGCAGCACGCGGTTCTGCGTGGACTATCGGCAGCTCAATTACGTCACCAAGAAAGACAGCTACCCTCTGCCACGGATTGACGACACGCTAGACACACTATCAGGAGCCCGATGGTTTTCCACTCTCGACTTGAAGAGTGGCTACTGGCAGGTACAGATCCATCCAGAAGACCGGGAGAAAACCGCCTTCACCGCAGGAAATGATCGAGCGATTGATGGAATGTGTCCTGCAAGGGTTAACATGGAAAACCTGTTTGGTATACTTGGATGATGTCATCGTCGTAGGAAAAACGTTTGCGCAACACCGAGACAATCTAAGGGATGTGTTTCAAAGCCAACTAAGGAGCTTCCTGGGCCTAGCCACCTACTACAGACGGTTTGTGAAGGATTTTGCCGGGATCGCAAAGAGCCTGCACCAGTTGACGGAAAAGGGGAAACAATTCAAATGGTCAGTTGAGTGCGAGAAGAGCTTCAAGGCACTTAAACAACGGCTATGCGATGCCCCGATACTAGCTTACCCAACTCCCGGGGAAACGTTTATTGTGGATGCAGAAGCTAGTAATGTCGGGGTAGGAGCCGTACTCTCCCAGGTGCATGATGGCCAAGAGAAGGTGGTTGCGTACTTCAGCAAGGTGCTCTCTAAGCCAGAAAGGAACTACTGCGTGACAAGGCGGGAACTTCTAGCTTTGATCTTGGCTACGAAGCATTTTCACAAATACCTCTATGGGAGAAAGTTCGTTCTTCGCACAGACCATGCAGCCTTAAAATGGCTATTACAGTTCAAGAGTCCTGAGGGTCAGGTCGCAAGATGGATCGAAAGACTGCAAATCTACGACCACGAAATACAGCATCGTAAAGGAAAACTCCACTCTAATGCGGATGCACTGTCCCGGAGACCATGCAGAACGGATTGTAAACATTGTGCGCGTCAGGAAGAACGGGAGCTGGTTTCCATCCAAAGAATGAGAGCCGAACCTATCGCCGGCTGGAGCGTAGATGAGATCCGGAACGCTCAGAAGGAAGACCCGGATATCGAGCCGATTCTGGCCTGGAAGGAGAACATGGAGAAACCGGATCATCAGGACATCTTTCACAGAAGCCCGACCTTAAAGGCATATTTTGCGCAGTGGGACTCCCTCCATGTCCAAGAAGGTGTTCTGAGAAGAAAATGGGAATCCTCCGACGGAAAGTCGTTTGTAATGCAGCTTGTCGTACCGTGGACGAGGGTCAAGGAGGTGTTACAGGAAATGCATGGCGGGGCGACCGGAGGCCACTTGGGAGTGAATAAGACGCTAGAAAAGGTACGAGAACGTTTTTATTGGTTAAAAGCGAAGGAAAATATCGAAGACTGGTGCAGAAAATGCGACGTGTGTGCAGCTAGCAAGGGTCCGAGAATCAAAACTCGAGGTAAGATGCACCAGGACTTTGGACGAACATCTCTCGAAGGTCGTAGGTGACTACCAACGGGATTGGGACCGGCAGATTCCCTTGTTTTTGATGGCCTATAGAAGTGCCGTGCATAGCACTACTCGACATACGCCGTTCGAAATCTTATTTGGTGGAATAGCTCGTTTACCCAGTGAGGTGAAATTTGGATCTCCTACCAATGAGCCCAGAAATGAAGAAGAGTACGTGGCGGACCTTAGGGAAAGGCTTAGGGACATACACCAAAGGACCAGAAGCCAGATTAAGATGACAAGCGACCGCATGAAGACCAGGTATGATGCCAAGGCAACAACGTCAGGATTCCAGGAAGGAGATCTGGTGTGGCTGTATAATCCCCATCGCCAAAAGAGGAAATCACCTAAATTACAGCGGAACTGGGAAGGTCCCTACAGAATAGTAACCCGCATCAACGATGTTGTCTACCGCATCCAGCGAGGACCGAGGGCCAAAATGAAAGTGGTTCATGTGGACCGACTGAGTCGATACAATGGCCGAAATGAGGATGCACTTGTTCGGGACGAACACGTCTAAGAGGGGGCAGTGTAGCATAATAATAACTACGCTCCTATGTCTATGCAGCAAATTCCGAAGTGACTTTCCATTCTGGCAGAATTTTGGTTCGAAGTGTCCTTTCATTCGAGGTTCGTGTCTGCGGTTTCCACAGTTCATGTCTACGAAAGAGACGGATAATATCACGGATGAGAGGGAATTATAACTGCAAGAATGATTGTCATCTTGGAATTTCTCTTGTTCCAGTGGTCGAAGAATTTGCTAGAAGTTTCTGGCTATCAGAAACTTCTGCTATATAAGGACAGATGGCGATCAAAATGGAGCAGTAGATTTTAAACTGTGGCGAAGAAATTAGAAAAGTGATAATGGGCGAAGTTGTAATTTTGTGATAAATTGAAAGTTGAGATTTAACAAGAAGAAGTAATTAGTTTGGATTTGTGAATTAAGTAATTGAAAGGAGATAAAGTGATTTTAGAGGACAGAGACCTTGTAAGAAAAGAATTGCGAAGAATAGTATAGTGTGAACCTGAATTGTATAGACTAGAAAATAAAGAAATAATTTCACAGAATATTGTTTTATCTACTCGAGCCATAGCTCGCATATTACAATATATATATGTATACTTCCAGTGAGACCACGTTCAAAAAACAAAAAGCCTCCTAGTAACATGCTTCCTCTCCTATTTCTTATTTCACTGCGCCTATCGGCTTTAGAGCTATATTATGGGAATGAACCCTGTCCATTTTGACTCGTACAAAATCGGCAAAAATTCTATCTTTTTTTTTGATTTAGATCATTTTTCATAAATCTAGATTTTTTGAGAGATTTACCCCAACTGTCAATAAAAAGAATACATTTCACAGCGGTTTTACGTCATTTTGAAGTTGGTTTTCAAAATTGTGAATAAATAATAAGAACAAAATTAATTGTAAATAATAACCGATTTAAATGAAAGAATTGACAACAATGCCAAATTCAGTTAAATCAGTTTCGGTATTCATGTTAAATTCAAAATAAATTCAAAGTTACGTTCCAATAAAAAAAAAAACAACTTGCACAGCTAATGCCGCTGTCAATTTCCACACTAATCATTATGACATACGTGCAAGATCTATGTAAGTCAAAAATTTGTTTACTTTGATAGTGACTTTTAAAATTAAAAATCGTTTCTCTTTATATGTATATGTATAAACAAATAAAAATATAATTATGTACATATGTATGTACTTCAGCGGCTACGCCAAAACACCATCCTTGGCTCTTCACCCCCACACAAGGCCCTTCTAAAAGTCACAAATATTTCCCATTAGTCAAATCACTTACTTGAAAAAATAACCTTTTCAATCCGCCAACTCATAACCGCCATTGCTGATCTAAGAAATCAGAAAACACAGAAAATAAGCTCCAGTTGAACTTCCCAATGTATTCATTTCAAGGAATAACAAATATTAGATACTACGAAAACAAGAAAAAAAGAAAATTCCAAAGAATAAACATACCTCCATCAGCTCCATCCAACAGAAAACTAAGAGATTCAAGATGTTCACCCGGCATTCCGCTCCATCACCCAATTTCTCCATTTTCACCATCTAAAGCTAAATTTTATGGTATGCTGCACTCCCACCCACCTTCCCCTCCCACCGAGGAAATTAAGAAAAAAAGTCCTCGAAGGACAAATAGGGAAGAAGTGAAAAATATACTTTCGACATAAATCTCGCTCTCAAGGTGCTTAGCATATCCCGACAAATTTACTGTGTTTGATATATTTATATTTGCGCTTTTCCTGCCTTCTCTGCACTTGTGTAACAAAATCAACGCAGGAAGAAAGGAAAGAAAGAGAGAGAAAGATAAAAAGAAAGGAGGACAAAACAAAAAAAAAAACTTTATGGTAATCGGATGAAATAAAAATTTTCACAGATCTAGATTTTCCTCTGATTAAAATTTAAACACAAATTTTTGTCTACCAATATATAGGTAGAAAGCGAATGAGGAATAGCTGGCTTTAAAGTTAAGGAAAGATAATTTCCAGTGCGGATGTGATGCGAATTCTATTGTTTATAGGTAGAAAAAAGGATTTCGATTCAGTAAAAACTCAAGATTAATATCGTGATTTGAATGGGGAAATAGACTAGGCTTCATTGGTTGCCGGTGCGAATGGAGGAAATTCTTTGGAAAAGTGTATACTTCAAATGATATATGGTATGATATATGTATGTTAGACACAAGCCTTAAAGCTTACCTACATGATATAAATATTTTAAAAAAGAAGAATGAAATGTTTTTTGAATAAGCATCTTAGTTATTGACCTATTTGTAGATAGGTAGAAAAGCACTTTGAACTGGAGAGGGAAATATAAAAGGAAAAATTTAAGTACTTTGTTGCCTGCGTGTGTGTGAGATTGTTGTTATTAGATATTGGAGGAGTTCCCTTGCAGACTACAACGATATCTGCTTAGACAAGGACATTGATACTGGAAGACAAAGAACCATCTTAGGCTCTTTGTAGCATCTGTGGATGTACTGCTCGTGGATTCTTATAGTGTCCTGGTAAGAACCTATCGTGGTCGATTCATTTGACTTTTTTTTTTCATTTTGAAATAAGTCACTATCTTTTCAGAGCGCTATAGAGTACAATCATTACCAATTGTATAGTTACCGCTTTTAGTGCTTTACTGGCTGTTCAGTCTTGTCACCTTCGTGTTCTGCCATTAAAACATCTATATGTCTATAAAGTACTCAAAATATTCTTTATGCGAGGCGGTTACACTTGTACCATTCGAAGCTCAAACACACATCATATGAGAGTAAATAACCAAGCTTTAGTTAATGTGCCTGCCTCAAATAGGACCTACCATACGATTTTTTTTACTGTCTCAGCACCTTAGCTTTTTAATAAATTGCCATACGATATATGAATCCTTACTGTTCGTAGGTTATTTTTAAATAAAGTAAGAAAATGGCTTTTCACAACGGATAGCTTAGAGGTCAATAGATTACTAATAAATATGGTTTAGTAATACTAAAACTTTTTTTTTTTCACTATTAATTGGTTGACATTGTATAATTTGTTACTTAAGTAGCTTAAGATATTAAACGGTCATTCGCCTCTAGGGTGGCCGTAGTGTAGTGGTAACGTCATCGCTTGTCACGCTGTTGTTTCACGGTTCAAATCCTGATGTCAAGAATCATCAATTTATTTCGCATGAAATAAATAAATAAGTCAATCAATTGCGAAAGCTAAGTCAACTATACTGCGAAGGCTTAACACTGGCAGTAGAGTGGTCATATGGCTGAAAATGCAACTTGTTCGTGATGATGACATCAGGAGGACGGAGAAAAATACTGTGAATCATGAGCAACGACAAAATCGAAACAAACAAGCTCCCCAGTTGTCTGGACGCTACCCTTGGAGTTTACAGAAACTTAATACCATATGAGTTTCAAACCAATACACTAAATCTTTCGTTCTCTCTCTCCTTTCTTCACAACACCCGTGTCCTGTAATAGTATAAGAGTATTCATATACTTATCTTTGGCGCGCAAATTATAAAAAAAAGTCACTTCATGACTACAGAATGACTCTTTATTATTCTAGTATCCATTAAGTCTTTCATTTAAATTTGAATACTGTAACTGAATTTATTGTACCTATGTTTGTACTCAAAAGATAAAGAATAACAAAAAATTAACTATGTATGTAAGTGGAGTATATCCTGAGTTTATTTCACTTCTATACATAACACTTCCTCTTAAAATACGCTGTAGGGATCTGGTTGTTGTATGGGAAAACGTAATTTATAAAAAAAAAACTTTCATTTCTGTTCCCTAATTCATCTGAGTGAACTCAGCAGAATTTATGTAAAAAATAAATATAAATAAATATTTCCACATGTAAAATTTGTGTGCTTTCAAGAAAATTCAAGGAAACACCACTTTACGAGGCGTAAAGAACAATCACTCTACAACAAATACTACACATTTGTAGCTTTTCAGTGTTTGGTTTTTATTTAGAAGGAAAATAAAATAACACCGGATACCTTATGGAGAAAATCTGTCTCTGTTCGTCTGCTGTTCACAGACTCATTACTTTTGAACAGTTTTAGGTAGAAAGTAGAAATTTCGATTAGAGGTAAGCTTTGTCTATCCGCATTCCAATGTAATATTTACGAAAATTGGAAATATAAACGAGGTGTTGAGTCTGTCTATCTGAACCATTGGACCTAGAGAGCTTTTGTACACAAATAGTGTGCGGTGAACTGAAAATAATTAATTTTTTCGTGGGCTTTTGGGAGCATAATGTACCTCAAGATTGAAAGGCGTGGGGTAACAATCACCCCAATCACCATGTCTTACACCTGCGTCATCTGATCATTACATCTACATATCCGAATTAACTCATGACTCAAATTTCATCAAAATCCGATAAGTGATTATATTTATACCGGAATACCATCCCATATTGACAATTGTTTGTCAATCCAATTTCACCAAAATTTCTCCATTGTTTCTCGAGCCAGTCCAGTGAGACCAAACAGACATTTAGACATGAAACAAAAAGTACTTATTTCTATCTGTATATATATATGTATAATAACTGTACGGAGCACTTACAGCGCGAGTCCCGGACTCGCACTTGACACTTCCTTCGTCTACATGGTCGAAGATAGAGGGAAAGTAGGGCAACTACACGGTACTGGAAAACTGAGTCCATATGTGCTGTTTATTCGTATAATATTCAAATTTAAGAATTATGCAAAGTTGAAAAAAGACGACATAATTTTGGTTTTCAAAATATATGTTAATAGCTTTTTTGACCATATATCGAAAATTTGGAGGCCATGTCATTACGTATGTCGAAATTCACTTAGATATCAATTTTGAATAAAAACGTAATAGCCACATCCGAGAAATAGCCAATTTACGCAAATCCTCAATTAAGTAAAGTACCGGTATACGAATTTTTAGCCTTGAATGAAAATTCTGATTTCGCCTCTGGACGTTACTACAGACCCTAGATATAAAGTTTGAATAAACCTGTCCAGCGGTTTAAGCTGCAGTCCGAGGTACAAACAGACGGACAGACAGACATAATTGGAAGCCCCACTTTTCGAATTTCTTTTGCCAAAATTGATTAAAATCTCGAGATATTCAGGAAAACTATACTTGCATTATAGGAGAAAGTAAAAACAAAGTGCTGTTCAACAAAACGCTCGGCTATTCAATTTAAAGGACACTGTCAATACATAATTAAAAAAAAAGCATCCGTCGGAAAAAATATATTTTGCCATGTTTCCAAAATTTGGTACGTCATTTTCAACAAAACATTTCAATATGTCCAGCCAGCTTGATCTTGTGCTATCCACCTCTAGGTTTGCACACGAAGTTGGTTGAGGTAATTTCCACTCCTGTGCACCACATTAGGTGAGGTCTTCTAAGAATTTGTTTGCCATAAACCAGGTACACCATCTATTAAAATAACAAAAATATTTGAATGAAATCGTGAGACCTGTTTTCGGGAAAATATACTCGTATATTTTTTTTTTTTTCATATACTACTAGCCGTAGTAAAGTACCATTGTACCGTTTCAGGGTGGCCATGTTGTAGTGGGTGGTGTGTTCGCTTATAACCCGAACTGTGCAGGTTCTAGCCCGGACGGGGAACAGTAACCACAGGCACCCGAACATAAAATAGAAACTAATAAAATCTTACCACTATTCCAAAAAGGTAGTGTAATGAACTTCGGTTGAGATTGAGTGTTCTGGGATTTGGAAATTTTATTTTAATAAAAATTGTGACCCCACAGACCCCCGGCATTAAGTTTGCAGTCATATTATAATGTAGTAGGACGAAGTTTTTCTTGCCAGTTCTAAAAACATTATGATTGTCTCCAGTCAAGTGCCTTCAGAGCGGCTTGACTATCAGAGAAAATTAAAATGGTTTTGCTGCGGATATTAGACTATAAGTTTGAGCCTGAACCTGAATAATTGTTGACTTCGTATAGGTACCTAGGATACCTGAGAGATTAGAGTCAGACATTTCTCCGAATATTACATATCCACTACTGATTTTGAAACCATCTGTATACCACACCAAGTCGCGTTCCGATGGACAGGGTTTGAATTTTATTCAGGGAGATGTTAATAGTCTAATTTATTTATATAGAAGAGAGTATGCAGCCTAAGTTTGGTTTCCATTTCTATGTGAACTTGTATTGGTGGTAAGCCCAGAATAGCGTTGAGATATGCAGTAGGATTAGAGCGCAGACAGTCATAAAGATTTGAACTAGGCGTTGGGCTCGTTCCAACTTTTTAACTGTAGTAACTTTATTAATCTTTGTCCACCAGACTACTGCCGTATGTGCAAATTCCTGTCACCGATATAGCTACAGATCCATAGTGCTCTATTAGCCCTTTCGAGTGTCTGGTCATTGTGATGGTTCCGGGACAATTTACTGTCCATCGTGACCCCAAAGAGTTTTATTTACTTTACTTATGTCGTCTGACCCCTCGTGTGGCATAAGGCGTCAACAACGCCTGCTCGCCATCGTGTTCGGAGTTCTGCAATGCACTTGAGCTCATTCCAAGTTATCCCTTAATGATCTGAATTCCTCCTTCTCCATGTTTGCCTAGGGTGGCCCACTCGTCTGCCTGATGGGGTAAGTGGATTCCATTGCAAGGCATTATTTCCCAAAGAACTTTGCTACTCGCAAAAATTGGATGCTTTCACCATAGATTGAATAGAAAATGAGAAGATTAAAATTTCTTCTTCTTGTAAAAGTCACAGTCGTTGTTTTTTTTGGGTTTACAACGAGGCCTTCCTTGTGCCCCGTCTTTGTAGCAAAAACAGTACATACAGAAAGAAAGAAAGAAAATCAACTGGTCCGCCAAAATCCATGGTTTATAAAAATATTGAATCTAGAGATGTTAATACAACTCTAGATTTTTTTGCTAAATTCTTTCCATCTGCGTATACAAAGCCCAATACACCTAGTTTTGTACCAGCTACCGAATGCAGAATTGATATCGGCCTCATCCAACTAAGTCTTTAGGATATTATATTGGCTCTTGATAATCTTAAGCCTAATTCAATTCCAGGCTCCGATGGTATTCCTGCGATAATTTTTAAAAAGTGTTCCCAAGCAATTTGCAATCCCCTCCATCAAATTTTTAACATGTCGCTGTCCTCCGATATTTTTCTTGATAAATGGAAGTCGTCTTTTCTTATTCCAATTTTTAAATCTGGATCTAAGAACGATATTGAAAATTACAGAGGAATTTGCAAGCTATCCGCTTTGCCAAAGCTTTTCGAAAGTATGGTTAAATCAAAAATGAAATTTTTAGTTAAGGAATTTTTTTGTGATACACAGCATGGCTTCGTCACTGGCAGGTCCACTACCACTAATTTAGCTTGCTTGTCTCATTATGCCATCAATGCGATCGAAGATGGTTATCAAGTCGACTGTGTTTACACCGACTTCAGTCGGTGTAAACACATTTGACTCCGTCAATCATCTAATTTTGCTACAAAAACTTGAATGTTTTGGATTTCACTCAGCAATGCTTGATTGGTTAACATCTTATTTGATTGGCAGGACTCAAAGAGTCAAAATACATAATTACTTTTCACGATCGTTTGGGTGCAGCTCTGGAGTACCACAAGGTAGTCATTTGGATCCGCTCCTCTTTATAATTTTTATCAACGACATATCGTGTGCATTAAAATATTGCCATTGCTTGATATATGCAGATGACTTAAAGCTGTTCCTTCAAATCAAATCTTCACTTGACTGCGAGTTTATACAATACGACCTAAGAAACGTCAACAATTGTCTACACTTGAATATTAGAAAATGCTGTATAATATCCTTTTATAGAAGTTTTTCTCATTTTGAGTTTCAGTATGAAATCGCCAGTATTGGATTAAACAGAGTCTATGAAGTGAAAGATCTTGGCATTATAATTGATTCGAGGTTCACCTTTGCATCTCATGTTGATCAAGTTATCGCTAAAGCAAATAAGCTTTGTGGTTTTATAAAACGAAATAGCAAGGAATTGTCGGATCCTCATACCCTTATTTCGCTTTTTATTGCGTTGATTAGATCTCTGCTTGAATATGCTGATGTTATATGTACCCCATTCTATAAAATTCACTCAGATTGCCTTGAAAAAATCCAGAGGCGTTTCACAAAATACATTTTCCGGAAAATGAGCTGGGAGTTTGAAATTTCTGACCGGACTCGATGTCAATTGCTAGTCATATCAACTTTATGTTCTAGAAGAAAAGCTCATGAAATCATGCTGATAAGGGATTTGTTATGCTATCACATTAAATGTCCATCTCTTTTAGCCTTAGTACCAATCTATGCCCCAACTAGACCTTTAAGGGAAAGAAACCTTCTTCTTCGACCTGTTCATACAACTAATTACGGCCATAATGAGCCTATGTCCAGAGCTATTGTTTCATTCAACGATGTTTATATTTTTGTTGATCTATATTTTTCTCGCGATCGCTTCAAAAGTGTTATACTTAATTTGGCAGCATTATCTTAGTATAAGTTCATTGTTTTTTTTTTTATATAATTTTTATATTTATCTTGTAATCTGTATAGTTTAGCTAGTAAATAAAATAAATAAGTAAGTCATTGAGCACTGACTCAGTAAACTTCCTAGGTTTATATGCATGTTGAGAATCACACAGTACCTGTCAATTATCTTTTCCATGCATTACAGAACGAAAAACTGATGAGTGCGAAGCTCTGCCAGTCTTAGGTAGATATTTGATAGTTACATTGCGCCATGTAATTAGTAAGTGTCCAAGCTGCAGCTGGACAGCTTAGAAAATGTGGGATCTATGATATCAGCCCCCTGGATTTCATAGAGAAAATGGCCTACTTGATGGCATCCGCATTATAAATTTCTCTCGCAGTTTTCCAAATTTCGGATCACTCAGACTCGAATTTCATTCCATTGTACTACTCTTACCAGGCAGAAAATTATTATTCTTTTTTCTGTTATGTTAGGGTAGCGCTTGGTTGCTATTCCCCGCTCGTGCTCGAACCTGCATAGTTCGGGACACAAGTAAACCCTCCACCCACTACACCATGACTACCAGTACAAACTTCCGTAATTCTATAATTTATTTCTGTCTAATTTGTCCAAAATGACTAATCTAAAGTAACAAATTGTTGCTCAATTTAATTGCATAAGCACGTGAAGAATGTTTTTCACTTCATTCAATCACTCAGTTTCTACTTGAAGATCCTCTTACACCACTGCTAAGTTACTCATTACGATTTCAATTCAGTTACCAGGACAATTCACATAATAAATACACAGCCATACATACAAATATATATCAACCCAGAAAAGGTAAAATGAAGAATCGCAGCATACATTAACTCGATTCATTCATCTAAGAACCTTTTCGAGTGAGCAAAGTTTTCTCTTTTCCTCAAGCCTATCGGCTAATGTATGGGTGTGAGCCATACATAATTTCTCGCGAATGCGGTTTGGCGGGAAATTGATTTTTCCTGTTTGTCTAGGCTTTAACTAGTTTTTCTTTCGTAGCGAAAGCGAACGAGAAAGACCCGAAAAACCGTCGGTGATATATAAAGCAGCAAAATGTACCGAACACAAGAAAATGATAATAAAAAAAAGAAAAGTCAAATTAATTAGGGAAAATATGAGTACCAGGCTGTTAGATCAGCTAATCTGAACGGGAAACTCTGGCGGCGTATACGTAATCAAATTGACAGGTCAATGAATATGTTATTATTGTTGGGATACATAAAACAGAAGATGAAAAGGAATAAGGGAGTGATATAGATAGATTTGTTCCCATTTCTGAGAAAGGATACAAATTGTTGACAGCAGGTCCTTCATAATGGTGAAGGACCCCTACGAGTAAGCGTCAGAATATACCCGAGGTGGGCATGCTGTCGTAAAAGGCGACTAAAGTCGAAACTTTTAAAATTTTAAAAAAAAAGTAATACAAAACGTTAATACAAAAAGTTAAAAATGGGTCAGTTGGCAGATACCTAAATAGCCTCTCGGTTCATAAGGATACATAATTCTTGTTATGGAAGGCGATCAAAGGCCTAAAAAAAACCTCTGAAACAAGCACCACCCTGTGCACATAACACTTCAACATATTTAGAATGAAATCAGAAATAATTTGAATGCAAAAAAACCACTGAGCTGAAAAAGCTACATGAAAACAATAACATATAATTATGTATGTAAATATAATATAAGTAAATTAATACTCCGATCAGTAGAAAATAATGGCAGGTATACCACAAGGCAGCATCCTGCTACCAATCGTGAGCCTGAACAGAGAGAAGCTGACGACACACCAATCATGACAATTTACGACAATGTTGAAGAAGAAATGAATAAACTACAGAAATCTATTCAAAGTAAGTGAGTGAACCTAAAAATGGAGAATAAAACTCCACGAGACTAAATCCGTTCATATTAACTTTACTAACAAACGAATAAATTCGAGTATGGTAAGAGTTAATGTAGTTGGAAAAGAAGTTCCGTACGCAGATACTTCAAAATACTTAGGTATGACGCTTGATGGTAAATTTAAATGGAAGAAAAAGAAAAAAAGATTTAAGTATTAATTATTATTCCCAACTTTCAGTCGGGACTAGCCAATGGGCCACAACCCAACAAACGTCCGTATTTAGAGGTAAATTACTCGATGAGTATTTCTCAGTCGTAACAAAAGTGGCAGGTGGTTTTATTGGGTGTATTAGCTTCACTTTCATCAATCAAGTTGTTACAGCATTTTCCAGGATTACAAAAGGATTACATCATTTAATTTTTGATGTTGAATCCATGTGTCAGGTAATTACAAATTCTTAGGTTAGTAAGAAATTCTTTAATGATCCCACGTGTGGACAGTTTACTGTGTCGTTGGTACCTCCGTGCCCTTCCTTAATATGACTTTTGTAACATTGGGCTCTCACGATAAGACCCAATTTAGGAGTGGCATTCATAAACATACTTGAGACGTCACACACGTGGGGATTAGTTCATACAATTTGTTTGTACATCAACGAGTTTTTAAATTACATGTTGAAATAAAGTGGATACTTCCCATTATATATATACATATATTAGTTTAGTAGGCATGCCTTAAGTCAAACAACACAAAAAGACAAATGATGCTTACATTGCATAGATAGATAGAAAGTAGTTATAGATGGGATACACAACATATTTGATACTCATCGAGCTTAAAAGATCTGTTAACCCACAGGCCATAAAATTCGAGGAAAAGGATGCGGCTCCAAGCCCTTTTACTCGTAACACAAACAATCCGTTAACTAGGTGTAGACGTAACAATTGTATTTGAACTTTATCGGCAATATGATAACACTGTATGGTGGGCGCCGTGGTTAAGTCCGCGATCACTGAGCGAGAGGTTCAAGTTCCGAATCCAAGAACGTTTCGCGAACGTCTGACAAACATCCGAGAGTAAAACTGTCATGAAAAAAAAATTCTATCAATCGAAAAAATTGGTCTTCGGTAAGAGCATGAAACTGAAGCATGGCTGGGAACCATTCGTGCGGCGCACAACACGAGTGGCTGCGAGAAGCTAGGCCTCGCTAATTTTTGTTGGCAATTTATCATTTCGCCATAATCATTTCGCAATTTGTTGTCTTGCATTTCAACAACTCGCATTTTGTTTTTTTCCCAGATTTTATTTGGCAAATTCTTATTTAGGCTTGTAATTATTTGACCTTAAGATATTCTGCATTCATTATTTCGCAATTATAATTTCGCTTTTTGATAAGTTAGCGTTTTCTTGATAAGCTTTACTTATTTCGAAATCTCGAAAAATTTGGTTGGGTACAATTGTAAATGTTTGTTGTCTGGCAGGCGCCTGCATCTTAACAGTACTTGGGTATATAAGGATTTCACACTATGGGACATCTCTTCGACTCATCACACACCGGACGGCCTTCGGCCTCACATGTAGGCGCTCAGGGCACCGCTACACGGCGTGTAACCAAACACCAAGTTTTTCATTTCGAAACTACACTTTGAGACACAGCCGGCGTTTGCCAAACCAATGAATGTCAAGTGTCATTTTTCCAATTACATAAACGGCAATGCACCAAAATGGGAATTAACGAATAGACAGGCACCCATTAAGCTGTTAGCGTCAAAATATTTATTTATTTTATTTGTATGGACAGCGAACCCAACAGGTAAAGCTGCAATATGGACGTGGCGCAAGCGACCCTTTCAAAAAACAAAGGAGATTTCTGATTTGTTTTTTTTTTTTTTCGTTCGGGCCAAAATTGACAGCTGCTACATACATCTACAGCTGTTACGACCCACCGAGTCTTACAATCGAGAAATTGAATAGCTTCCTAGAGAGGTTAACAGTAAGTGCTAGAGATCGATGTCGGGTTGACATCGGAGGCTTAAATGCATGGGCCACAGAATGGGGCTGCTGAAAGACAAACAGGAGGGGAAGCAAACTACTGGAGGCCTTAATGATCCTGGACGTAGTGCTTTTAAACCTCTGAGGGAGAGCCTACCAAGTGGTGATGAAAAAGTTAAAAATTGTTCGAGCCCCATCTCCCACATGCACTGAAGTACAGGGTGGCGCACGAATCGTGCTGCAAAACCAAAACTAATAACTTTTTTTTTGTGTGAGTAATCGGCTCATTTTTTTTTTTTTTTATTTTGCAGGTTACTATTAAGATTTATTTAAAAGAATGCTTGAGATACCGAAAAGAGGATTTGGATAGTCCAGCGGTACCATGCTTTGTAGTGCTTCTTTTCCGTCCAAAGGGAATTTAGGTGGGAGTTTGGCGGCACTCCCCACAGTAGATGGACCATTATGAGGCTGGTAAACATGTTTGGCGAATCGTGAAGCATCGCACGAAGACCGTACCATCGAGATCCCTATGTTCGGGTTCAAGACAAAATCGCGGCTGTAGCATCGTCAATTCAGACAAATCCAAGCGTTTCTACTAGAAACTTATCGGAGAAATTGGAGTTAGCAGACGGTTATTACAACAGATAATTCATGATGACTTAAACTTGTTTCCGTACAAAGTCCAAATTACAAGAAAGTTAAACCATCTGGATTTGTCTATTCGCCTGGAATTTTGCCAAAATTGAAATGGCCGAAGAAGACAACAGCTTGATAAATTGCTTATTTATGTCTGATGAGGCCCATTCTGATCCAAACGGCAATGTAAACAAGCAAAATTGCCGTATATATAGTGAATCTAATCCAAAAATACTCCATGAGATGGAACTGCACCCAGAACGAGTAACTGTGTGGTGCGCAGTTTCATCAAGGTGCATTGTGGGGCCATACTTCTTTGAAGAAAACGGTGTAATAGTAACTGTCAATGGGGACCGTTATTTAAAGATGTTGAAGGTGTTTTTTTTACCCAGACCTGCGCCGAAGAAGTATCTGTTTCAACAGCATTTGGTTCCAGCAAGATGGAGCAACTGCACACATAGCCAGACCGGTTATGGCGGAGCTCCAACGAAAATTCCCAAACAAATTAATATCCAGAAACTACACTTTCCGCTGGCCCCAAAGGTCACCTGACCTGACTGCACCAGACTTTTTGAAGACTGAATTGAAGCAGTCCATTAAAACAATAATTGCGGCGATCCCAATAATTGCGTCGCATATGCGTGGATGAGCGTGGAGGTCATTTACGGCCTATCATCTTCAAAAACAATTAGTTATATAAAATAAAATTGAATTTCCTATACAATGAAAAAAAAAAAAAAAATGAAATATATATATTCCAAATGTTCGTTGAGTCTTTCGTTGGTTACTTTTTATGCATAGCATGCTGTTTTTTATGTGCAACCACTTGAGCATATGACATTATACTCGCGCTGGTTTCTTTAGCGTTCGGTTTTGTGTTTTCTTTCGCAATGGGTTTTTTGTTTTCTTTTGCAATGGGTTTTTTAATCTCTAGTTTTGATAGGTCCACATCTATTATCTGGTGATTCTTGTCTTTTATCAGAAGAATTTTGTTTTTGGTGTTTAGTTTTTTATTTAAGATATTCTGCAGTTCTATGGCAACAGTGCACCCCCGATAGCTTGCGGGGTGGAGTTCCCCGCAGTGCACGCACTTAGGCTGCACATTTTGGGGCTTTGTGCATTCTGTTGTGTGGTGTTTTCCAGCGCATTTCACACATCTTGCCTGCCTATTGCAATATTTTTGCGTATGCCCATATGCCTGGCATTGCTTGCATTGGGGTACTAATTTTGAGTTTTTAAGAGGTTCAATTTCAACTCTGCATCCCAGGATGTTTTTGATTTGATAAACCTTTTCTATCTCTTCTTCTGCACTGAATGTTAACATAAACATGTTTAGAGGTTCCTTGTTTTCCCGCTTGAGCTTAATTGTAACATCAATAATCTTGAAACCTTTAGATTTAAGATTTGTAGTTATATTTTCAGGCTTGCATGAGTGGTGCAGATTTTTAGCCATTACTCTAATGGGCCTGGTTTGCTTATTTTCGTAGGAGTGCCAAGCATAGTTTTCTTCATTTAGTAATGCCGTGACACTTCTGTAGATTTCTCCGTCTTCGAGATTTAGTCGTATATTGTTTTTGTTGATGATTTTTAGATCGAAATTTTCTACCAGCGTGACTGATTTTATCTTTTCATACAGATTGTCATAGCTAATTACCTCATCAATTATTATTGGAGGTGGTGGTGGAGTCTTTTTCGATTTCTTTTGGGTGTTTAATTCTGACGATTCTGTACCTTTAGGGGGAGGAATTAAATTGTTAAGTTTCCGCTTTTTTCCTCTCTGAGTATCCCTAATCCACTCTGTTTCTTTTGCCAATTCTTCTTCATCTGTTGCATATATATGTTTTTCCACATTTTGCCGAGGAGTGCTGTGGATATCTTGAATATTCTCCGGCTGTTTGTTTTGTAATTCGTTTTCTTTCGATTTTAATTTATTTTCTAGATTTGTTATATATAATTGTAAATTTTTTATTGTTTCATTTAAATTTCTATTCAAATTATTTGATTCTATTAACGCATTGTTTACTTGCATTAATTCTTTTTGTAGTCTTTGCTCATTTTGAGAAATACTTTTTTCTTGACTTAATTTTCTCTTGGCATTTTCATTTTCTATTATTTTTACTGATGTTACTGCTGACACCTTTGGTTCAGAAGTTGGTGTGGTGCACGCTGGCGTAGTGCGTAAAAGATTTAAAGGTAATAATTCTTCAGTTGATTTTGGAAAAATAAGAAGAAATCTTGATAAAATAAAAAGCTAGATTTTTCCAAAATCGCCTTTATCTTTTGGTGGTATAATTCAATTGTTTGCCGATGTAAACGTCTTGAAGGAATTTGAAATACATATCTCGATTTGATGAAACTAAAAATTTTTATCGTAACACGGTTATAGAAAAAAACTTTACTTAACAATTTTCACGTCGGAAAATATTGTTGACCTTATAAGCAACTTACCAGAAAGTCAGCCTCATAAATATATATATATGGAACATTTTCAACTTCACCAAATGGCACGGTCTTTAAGCATCCATTATGGGTATGCTGAATATGTAAGTACTAAAGTGCGAGGAAATAACTTCACTCAACTGGGATAAATGCACTTTTAAAATGTGAAGCTATTTCTCCCTCGGAGTGGGAACTATTTTCACTTTTTTGAAGGAATTTATTTCACTTTTAATTTTCATTATATTTTCCTGGTTTTATTTCTTACATACATATAGGGTCCCATATAGATATTCATACATAAACAGTGAGGTAGGTATGGGGGCATGCTGCTCCCCTGCTTGGGTTCACTGCGAGATTTGGAGTAGGTGCGAGGTTGGGTATATGCAAAGTTTCTTTAAATCCAAAAGAAACTTTGCATATACCCAATCTCGCACTTACTCCAAATCGAACAGTGACCCCAAGCAGGGAGGTTGCAGGGGGCACCACGCCTCCCTATACCTACATCACTGTTTAAACGCCGTAAACTTTATATACCTATGTTATGTATGCATCTATATCGATATACGAATGTATTAAGAAACATACATTATTAGTTATTGGATTGTGTACCAAGTTCCCATAAGAAAGTGAAGTTGGTCCCCACCTTTATAAGTGAGAAATAACTTCACATATTAAAAGTGTATTTATTTACAATTTGAGTGAAGTTATTTCCCTGGATCAGGTATTAAAATATTATACTTCTAAAAATTAAAAATTCTTCATTAATTATTCTTTAACATTTTAGACAACTTTACTGGTTCCATTTCATGCAGGCAGTTAGGAGAAATGCATTACAAATTCTTGGTTTTATAAAATTGTTAAATAAAAATGCTTCCGCTAAGAGACATTTTCGAAAGTATCTATATTTGCCACTTTTAAAACCGCCGGATTTAATTACTGCATTTAACATGTTGAAAGATTTCGTAATTGATAAAGATTTTGAAAGTCCTTTCAAACGTTTTAATTTATATTTTCTTTGTTTTTGTTTATTCTGAGAATATTTTAAAGATAGATATTTTGCGATGCAACAGTCGATTATCCTCAAAATTAGCTAAAAATTAAAACTTCTTCAAGCTTTTGGATATTCCCTTAGATGAAGATTTACAAAAAACAATCGAGTTGCAAAAATTAATTGATGGCAATGTTTTCCTTTATGAGCAAAGAAAAAAATCTATAATAGGCAGAGATAAATTAATAGGGAAACTGTAGACAATTTAGAGAGAGGAATTTTAACTTTATTTGATGTTTTAAATCGATGTACACATGAAAATTTATCCGAATTCAATAATTCATTTTTTATATATGACGACAAAGCTTTGGTTGACAATGAAGAAGATTCTGATGACTTATCGAATTCCAATACCCAAGCAAGTAATTCGAAAGAAACATCTACACTTTTTTGTGAAATATGTTGCCTAAACTTAAAATCAATTCTTCTTTTACCTTGCAAACATTTCAAATTATGTTCTGATTGTTTTAAAAAAATTAAAACAAATTATGAGAAACGCAATGTTGTGGTACTCTTCCCATTTCGCAGGCAAATTGTTCTTGAGTCCACAACAATCTTTTGTTATTTTTTTTTTTAATTAATTTTGGTAATTTCTTTCTGAAATAATTCAATATTTTATTTCATTTACTCAACTAAATAGAAATGCGTTATTTTTTATTCTCATTGAATATTGAATTTAATGATCTAGTTTATGATTACAAAATTATGAATACATAAATTATTTCGAAATATAATTTTGTTATTTTAAAACATGTTGGTGTATAATTTGGGGGAGTTTTTTTCTACAAGGTGCATGATCTAGGGGTGATATAACAAATGTAGGTTAATTCAAATTTGTGACTATTGGTTTATCAATTTATTAAAAAGTAAAATCAGGTTTAATATTTTTTTTTATCGATCTTTAAGCTAATATCGCTCATAGTTTGAGCAAAATTGTTGAAAAAATATTAAAGGAAGCAATTTTACGACATGCTTCTGGTAATAACATATGTATAACATATCAGGTACTAAGAATCAATCGTACCATAGGTAAATCGACTAGAATGGTATTACTAGACATCAAAAAGGCATTTGACACAGTTTGGTACAACGGTCTCATTTTCAAATCTGTACAATTCTCCTGTCGTTCGTTCAAAGTCTACGTCAATAACGGTATGTCTAATTTAGTTTCATTTGCTTCGGGCGTTCAACAAAGATCCGTTCTTGGACCGATTTTGTACAATCTATATACGTCTGATTTTCTAAATTTACTAAATTATGATGCAGCCATTTTTGCTGATGAGACTGCAATATTTTCCTCTCATGAATTTGCTCTTAGCCTTGAGAGTAATTTGAAAAATGCGATTAGAAAAGTATTACGCAAAGTGGAAAATAAAACTAAACTAAGTGTAAAATGCAAGCTATTTCTACCACACGAAAAAGAAAGACTTGCTACCTTCCCAGTACTCAATTACAGGTCAATGGAGTCAACATTGCTTGGAAGCCTACCGTTAAGAGCTTAGGAGTGCATACTGATAGCAAGCTGACCTTTAACGAGCATATATACGTAAGCAGGACAATAAAGAAAATAGGGATAGCAATCAAGATGCTGTATCTATTTATTAACAGAAAGTCGCTCCTCTTAACGAATAACAAAACTTTATATATAAAGTTATCTTTCCTTCAATTTTGTTATACGGATGCCAAGTGTCGGGTGGTTGTGCAAAATGTCACATAAAAAGACTACAAATATGTAAAAACAATATTCTAAAAATGCTGCTTAAATTACCTTGGCCCCATTCAAATCTAGATCTGCACAATAAAGCGAACGTTGAATTAATTTGCCTAAGAATTCAAAAACTTAGAGATATATTTTTTGATGACTGTGATTTTGCTGACAATCCTCTCGTAAATTAGTTAAACACTAATACCGTACGAGTAAACAATTAATAAACATTATATTTTCATTCCGATTTATGTTATTATGTTTTATTATTATTTGTTTTTTTTTGTTTTGTATAAGCCTTAATATTCAATTTGTTAATAAAAATATTTGTTAGTCTGTTTACCATATTTATACTTTTTGATTTAATCATTTAATTATTTATTTATTGAACTCTTTATTTATTTATTTGTTTATCAAACCATTTATTTATTTATTTAATTATGTCTATATTTATTTATTCATTCATTTACTTATTTATTAATTTATTCGTTAATTCATTTCATTATTATTTCTAGTCAATATTGCTTTTAGCGTGCCTATTTACAAGGATATTTTAATTTGATCATATTTCTGTGTAAAGATAAATTTATCAAATCCCTGTGCTGTAGAATGTGCGGCAACAATCCAATGTAATTTATTATCCAAAATAAAAATATAGATTTATTTAACGGAGTGACGGTAGTAACAATGAGGAGGCAGTGGACCTCTTTTTGATGAGTTCCAGGATACCGAGGTTACCAGTTGGTCAAGCGACAGCACCACAGAGGAGCATGGAGGGACGCGAGCCACCCACAAAAAAGAGACGGCGGTTGAACCGGCTCCCTAGACATCGACTTCTCCAGTAGCCACAACGCAAGCTGAAATCAATTTAATGATGATTGGTGGCACATCGGAGGCCAGCAGAAATGGAGCAGGTAGGGACGTCCTGGAGAAACTAGCTCAACACCACATCAACCAAGCCAGACCTTATGCGAACCATCTCCATCCATCTGGGGACAAAAGAAGAAGAGAATAGCGAAAACAGGAGGAACGTCTTATGTGAATGCCCTGAAAATGATGAAAGCGAAGTCAGAACTAATAGAACTTGGTGAAAGAGTCAACAAAATCAGGAAAATAGCTAATAGAACTCATATAATTCAAAAGAAAAAATGGCGGAAAGTCGAGCAATTCAAAGAAAAGGTGGGGAAAATCCTACAAAGCGAAGCAAAGGTGAAAGCACTATGCCACCTAGGAACAGTAGAGTGTCGCGATCTGAATGAGGTAACAACCCCGGAAAAGATCTGCAAGGTTATAGCAGAGTAGTTCCCAACATCAGCGAACATAATAACTGAAGTCATCAAATCTACGCGGATGGCAAGAGGAGGAACGCAAACCGCTCTCATTAATCTTACCGATAGTGAAGCGAATAAAATGGTAGTCGTGGGACATAAGCGCGTGGGATGGGAGCGCTGCAGTATCCGAGAGCACCTGGAACCGACACATGCCCACACTGTAGAGGTAAAGGACACACTGCGAAGAAATGCACTGCGAAACCAAAGTGTGCCATATGTGAAATGGACACCCTACCGAAAGTTTTAGATACGTAGCCTATAGAACTACATTGCAAAATGAGCAAATTGCAAAAAGACCATGATTAATCTTAATCACTGCGAAGCCGCCTAGGATTTACTTGCACAAATGGCGAGAGAATAAAACGCAGATGTAGTCCTTATCTGCGAATAGTACAAAACACTTAACTGCAGCGGAGGACGAAAACAAGAAGGCAAAGACCCACGACGTCGGCAGAACTTCGTCTACGCAAGAGTTAAGGGAATTAACTGCTTTAGTTGCTATGGCCTGCCAAGCTCGTCGATGACTGAATACTTTTAGACGCTTGACAGCCTTGCAGCCGAGGCACGAGGGAAGTCACCAACCATTACAGGCAGAGACTTCAATGCATGGGCAGTAGAGTGCAATAGTGTTAGGACAAATGAACAAGGCGGAACACTACTAGAGACCGTTGCTATCCTCGAGCTAGTGCTACTAAACCATATAAGCAGTAACACGTTTGACAATGGTAGAGCATATTACAGACTTTCACCAGCACGTCAATATCGAGAAAGATGAAATAGCATGTCTCAGACCTGTACAAGAACAGCGACCATAATTTTCGAAAATGAGAGTGCGGAACGACCTCAGCACTGCAACTCCCCTATGAAAGTGCAATTGATGGGATGGAAAACAAGCAACGTAGATATCGAAACGCTTGGGTATACGCTAAACATCATGGATATATCAAAGGGTACAACATGAGAACAAATCAAAGAAGTGACGAGGACGAGGTTCCTATCCCTCGGATGCGACGCTTCCGTAAGGGGAAATCCAATGCCAGAACACCTGTGTATTGGTCCTCAGGGATGAACTACAATACAATCCATGGGGAAGTGTCTCCAAATAGCCATGAAAAAACTAAAAAATGGAACGACTGCTGCACCGACATGCCTAAACGTGATGAATACAATTGTTAGCGTCCTATTCCAGAGAAAAGATGAAGTTTCCGTGCTCTACCGAGAAACATCAGAGAAAACAGAGATAATAACACTAGTTACAACTGAAGAAATCATTGAGGCTGCATCAGCGATAAATACTAACAAGACGCCAGCAATTGATGGAATCCCAAACTTTGTAGTGAAAAAAGCGATCAAAATAAGGCCAGAAATCTTCACAAGTTTGTACACGGCATGTCTATCGGAAGACAAATTCCTTATACAGTGGAAAGGGCAGCAGCTTGTCCTTATTTCGAACGAAAAAACTAACTAATTGGCATTAAAAAGGAATATTAAAATCAAATCAAATATATAAAACTCGAAATCGTTTGTTTTTTTTTTCCCATAAGGTTTCACATTAACACAAATCCCAAAAATTTCCTTTATCTCAACCTTTTTTTTCATAATCATAATCACATTTATTCCTATAGCCGAAACATACCATAACCCACCTCAATAAAAATCTTCATTACCGAAACGACGCCAATTACTTCACACCACACAACAGCATTAAACAAATCACACAAAGTAATGACGCCACACGAAAGGCAATGAAACAATAATAATATGACAATGAATTATTGGTAGCCAATAATATTGTAACATTATACATCCTTACGAAGATTTCGAGAAATAGGAATTTAGTAAGTGTAGGACTAGAAATTTAGTAAGCATACGTACATATGAAAAATAATATTCAGATTAATTTTGGCAACTACATATGTACACTAATTTTATCTCATTTCATTTTACTGCAGACCCCATAAACTTGGGTAGATAGTACACACTGGGTACATATCTTACATGGTGTTCTTGCGAACGGACTAGGGAAGTGTCTAATCGTACAACACAAAATCACCACCATCACCATACATATATAGTATACCATCAAAAATTGGTGCAACACCATCGATTATTGGGCCAAAACCTCTTTCAATAAAAAAATACAAGCAAATGTTGCCCTAAAATCAGAAGATAAAGCGACGATAGTACCGAAAACAACTGTTTCCACCAAGAATAAAAGTATAGGCAAAAAGCACAGCGACAGAAACAGACTGGTTTACCTCAAGGAATGATGCAAGTAGGATAAATCAATTTATAAATCATCTAGAACCAATCGCCAAGAAATTATAGCAACAACAGTGCGAAAGAAGAGGTCATTGTCAACAATAGAAAGGATGACGAGCAAAAATTCGCAATTGCGACATCAGCGATAACAACATTTTTCACTATTATTACACTATTTTATATATTACATAGGATTAAAATATAATATAAGAACTGTGTAAAAGATAAATAAATAATGTATAAATGCATATTTTAATAAATACATGAAAAATAATTAAAAATTAAGTCTGTCACGGGTAGATGGAAGACCATTTAGAAGAACTAAACAAAATCTTATTTACTCGTAATATAAAGAAAAGTATAACAAAAGCATACACGCAAAACGCATGGCTTCTTAAACTAGAGCGAATAGAAAGCTAAAAACAAAAGTACAGAAACTATTTAAATTAGAAACCATTTCAAAGGTTTCAATCAATTTGGTTACGTAAAGCGTAATAACACAAAATTTAAAAAATAACAAAATGTCTGATTTAAGCATTGAGAGTTCAATGAAAATCGTCAAAATCTTCTCGGGATCTTTTAAATACATAACTCGATTCGTTCTAAAAAAAAAAGTGTACAAATCGGACATTATAGCCTAAAGATAACAACCAAAGAACGCAAAACTACAATCACTACCATAACAACAATCACAGGTAACAAGGCTATGCCCAGCAACGAAAACAAGTTGCAATAACAAAAGATATAACTAGTATAGGAACCAAGAGTCGAAATCATCTGATGAATTGATACGATTCTTAGAATCAAAGTAGTGTGAGTTCTTCCGGAAACTCACAAACAAGAAACGCCAATAGACACCATGGTAGGAGAATAAATGCAGTAAATATTCAGGGACACATAATCGGTCCAGAGAATGCCAGAGGTAATATTTCCGGATACCAAAATTAATAGTACTTAATAATACCAATATTCCTGCAAACCATGTATCCATAGGTGTCCCAAAATTCTCGCATGAAGTAATTTTGATAGAAAACACAGGTTTTTAATTAAAAATTGTATCTAAATGTTTTATTGATTCATAAAGTATACATAACAGGGTTATGTATGGAATAACATATCGGGTAAATGGCCTCCACGTTTTTGCTGGCACATACGCGTTCTTGTGTCGAAATTTTCCATGACCGTTTTGCTCAATGTGCTTCTTCAAGGCGTGGGTGGTCGTGGACTTTTTGGCATAAACCTTAGACTTCAAAAAAACCCAAAGAAAAAAGTCCAAAGGCGTTAAATCGCATGATTTGGGCGGTCAATTCTGATCACCAAAACGGGAAATTACACGACCAGGAAATGACTCATGCAATAATTGAATTGTTTTTCCGGCTGTATGGCATGTGGCACCGTCTTCTTAAAACCACATGTCGTCCACATCCATATCTTCCAATTTAGGCACAAAAAAATGGATTATCATGTCGCAATAGCGAGCACCATTAACTGCTAGTGCCTGACCAGCCGCATTTTTAAAGAAGAATGGTCCGATAACACTGTGTTATAAATTTTAAAAAAAAATAGTACCCACTGTAATTCTTTCTGTTTATTTATTCATAAACATTACTTAATAAGAAAACATATATTTTTATTTATTTTTTTTTATATTTGGCGCAACAGCTCTTTAAGTGGCAGGTCGTCCTAGCTTCTCGCAACCACTAGTGTTGTGTGCGTTATATTTTTCACACGAATGGAAGGGGCCTATAGTTTAGTGCCGTATCCGAACGGCAATTTGTTTTGAGAAGCTTTCTCGTGACAACAATACTCTCGGATGTTTGTCAGACGTTCGCGAGAGGTGGGATCGTGAAAAACTTTTTGGTGTTTTCTGGGATTCGAACTTGGAACCTCTTGCGTAGTGATCCGACACACTAACCACTACGCTACGACGCCCACAAGAGAATAAGAATAAGAAAACATAAGTAGTTTTTTTGTTATCACGTACTGTTTTTCAGGTACGAAAGGCAACGATTTTTGGTAAAAAAAATAAAAACTAAAGCTTCAGTATACACATATTTTTATTTAATTACCAATGTAATTCGAATAAAATTCTTATAAATATACACACACAATGAAAATAAAAAATTTTCTATAAAAATTTATTGTTTACAAAAAATTAAAATATTTAACTTTTTCTTTTGTGTTGGGAAGTGTCTTCTCGCTTTAAACTCTAGCAGTAATCTCCTAACATAGCTGCATTCCAACGACCTTGAAACCGTTCCTCAAGCCTTTTTACATCCTGATGAAAGTGCTCCCCTTGTTCATCACTTACAGCTCCAGGATTTGAAGGGAAAAAAGAGAAAAGGGAATGGAGAAAGTGAATTTTCAATAACATACTTGTTAACCAAGAATTCTGCATTTTTGGCTCTATGATTCCCAAAAAAACTCTTTATCATTGAGTGTTTGGTCAAAAATTCGGTTTTTCATCAGAAGGCGTATTTGTGGTCCAATAAAAATACCTTCTTTTAGCTTTGCGTCACTTAATTTTAAAAAAACAGACTTCAAATATAAAAATCCTTCGCCATCTTTATTCATTGCCTTCACAAAATTCTTCATTAACCCGAGCTTTATATGTAAGTGAGATAAAATGACGTCTTCGGGTTTAATTAAGGGCATATAATTTATATTTGACTTCCCACAGACAAACTCCTTTCATTTTGGCCAATCTTTAACCGGATAGTGCTTATCAGTAGCTCTGCTATCCCACATGCAAAGAAAGCAACAGTACTTGGTAAATCCACCTTGTAAACCAAGCAACATAGCTACTACTTTAAGGTCAGCACACACTTTCCACTTAAAATTCTTGAATATTATCAAATCCAGTATTAACTTCATATTTGCATGTGCCTATTTTAAAACAGTTGAATAAGGCTATTGGTATTGACGGATACTTATTGCCATTATGAAGTAAAACTGCCTTTAAACTCGTCCTCGAACGATCAATAAATAAACGCGATTCGTTTGTGTCGTAGGGAGTGTCTAAACCGACCATCAAAGATACGATGTTGTTACAAAAATATATGTTTTCTGCACTAGAGAAAAATGCAGCCATTTCTTTACTTCGCTTTCTTTGTATGGATACTTTTGTATCCGATGCCAACAAGTTCCATTCCTGTAGTCTTGATCCAAGTAATTCGGAGTGTCTAACGGAAAAATTCAAATCCGGTATCAAATCATTTAATTCCTGTTATTCAATGAGATGCGGTTGGTGTACATCTTTTGAAGAGGGTAATAACTCTGGATCTTGATTGACACCTTCCATGTCTTTGCCATCGTTATTTTCATCGCTCGGTATACTCGTGTCTAACTCTTCAGTTGGGCTTTTCTCAGGAGGCAAAGGAGCAGGCATGTCTTCACTATAAGGTATTGGTACTCGATATTATGCTTAATTTTCTTCGAAAATCCTCGAATATCAGTCAGGCAGAAGTAGCAATCGTTGTAGTGGTTTCTAGGTTCGCGCCACTGTGTCGGTATTGCAAATGGCATAGATGTTTTGTTTCCATTCAACCAAGACAGGAGAGTAGCATAACATGATACACAAAATAGTTGTGGAATCCACATCTTGTCTTGATACACAATACGGCCGAAATATAAAAAAATACGCATTCCTTACTTTTTTCAGATATTTTTTTTCCTTGAGACTGTATTGTTCACACAGGTAACAGAACTTTTTTGGCGAATTTTTGCATTGACGGTGACTGCTTTTTACAGTAGGTATTCATCTTGAATAGTCTAACATTCACAAATATATAGTTAATCACAGACACTACCGCGAAATGAGCCTATTTTCTCAAGATTAAATTTAAATGTGGGCAAAATGAGGATCGCTTAAAAAACCGTTATCGGTGTGTACCTAAAAAACAAGACGTGATAGAAACAAAAGACATTCACCATTTACATACTATAATTAATAGAATACTATAACAGCAGTCAGTTTTTTGGGTACAGAAATCGTGTCACGCAGTGTAATGCTTCCAAAATCGACACCAGACACGTTGTGTATGCAATTGTTTCTCAATAATCACTCGTGGATTTGTTGAACCCTAAATTCGATAGTTTTGACAATTAACAAAGCCATCAGGATGAAAATGAGCCTCATCCCTGAAGATGGTTTCGTTAGAAGAATCAGCATCCACTTTTTGTTCCATAATCCATTCAACGAACTCTCTTCGCTATGCGTGATCAGTAGGCTTCAGTTCTTGAGTCAATTGCACTTTGTATGCATGAAGATGCAAATCTTAAGTTAGAATACGCTGTAGTGAGCTTCTCGAAATGACCAATTCTCGACCACGGTGCCGAGTTGATGCTCCTGGACTCCCAAAAATACTCTCATGAACTGCTTCGATGTTTTATGTTAAACGACTTGTTGAAGGACGACCAGAGTGTCTAAGATCACTAATTGATCTAGTTTCCCTGAATTTTTGAATTAATTTCTTCACTGATGAAGTTGAATCATTATTCTGTAAACTGGCAATTTTAGGGAAGAAGTTTATTTCAAATACAGTTAGCATTTTCTGGCTATATAGTTATACATTCCATGTGCATGTGTAAAAGAGGCTATAAAACTTATACACTTATATAAAATTATAACTAATTCAATAGTACCAGCCAATGGCAGATGTTACCTAAAATTGTTAAACGTAAATGGTTTCGAAGCAACCGTAGCAAACTGAACACAAATGCTTCGGAAATTTTTTTTATTATTTATCTTATATGTTTACTAACAAAATGCTTATCTTACAATATTTAAAATTGAATAACAGAATGGAAACAATATTCAAATTACAAGCTATTGGAAACAAAAACAAACAAAAAAAAAAAATACAAATTAAAGTACACATGTGACACCGTTTCATGTGACACTTGTATGCTGAGGAAGGTGAACATTTTGAAATATATTATAGAGAACGTTATAAAAATAAAAGCGGTTGTGGTCACAATATGCTGGGGCCACTTTATGTTGACGTCACTCTAAAGACAGAATCGCCGAACTCTGTTCTGTCAGCCGGTCCTTTGGGTATGGTTATAGTTCGTCTTGACTGATCCTGAGCTGCTGTTTGTTGTCATCTTGATTCGGCATTGGTAGCACACTCTTTCAATTTCATGACTGTGATGAAAAGTATTGCTGTGAGCAACAGTGCTATTGCACATCCAAAGGCAGTATATAGTATTGTTGTATTTTATGTGTCTTCGTTCTTTTAAAACCTTTTCTTGACTTTGTTGAATTTCAATGGCATTCTGCACCCTTATCTCTTGAGAAATATCAGCTTGAAGTAGAGGAATCTCTTGATTTTGTGCCTAAAGTTCGTTAGTTTCAATATAACTTGTTGGCAAGAATGATGAGTCCAGATTGGTCATTATTACCTGTTTTCCAATGATAATCATTGTTGCCCTGCAACTTGATTGGCCTCGTTTTGTAGTCACAGATGATATCTACTCGTACATTGGGGGAATGGGCGTGTGAGGTATGATGGGGTCAAATCCTGATTGTGTTGCAGAATATTCAGAATACTCACTGTAGACCCGGACGTGTAAATTGGATGTTGAAGATTACACCAGAACACATCAGATGATCTCTGCTTGCATGATGTGAACTCATTTTTGTTCATTGGATGGAACTGGTCATCCTGCAGATTAATTAGTAAGTAATCGGAAGAAGGAATTATAAATGTGAAATTATCATTATTTAATATACACCTCATTGTACAATAAGGGATGTGTTATTTCTATTATGATATTGCTTCCAGCCAAGGTGTGGAACCTCATACAGTTGCAAGATAGATTCATGGTGTCGTTCTCCAAGTATCATCATAGTCCAAGGGATATTGTTGAGTGGCTGGATCCTTCCATATATTGACACCACCACAACATCCAGCAAAATAGTTTCCATGTTTTGGTAATTTATCATCAACAATATGGCATTAAGTGCGGTCGACGTAAGCATTCTAAACGTGTTATACTTCTCTGTTTCGGTGTTGAGTTTATTGATTAATTCAGTTAACAATTGTAACTGCTTCTGGGTAGATGTATGTACCTTCTAAAAGATATTGACAGTTGAATCAATTATTGTAGTGTGATTTTTCATAAGAGTATGAGGTGGTGCTCGTTGTTTGCACGCTTTCAATACTTCCTTCCTACCTTTGGGCAAACCGTTGATCTAATATTTCAAATAACTCATTGGCCACTGTTCCAATAAAGTGAAATGGAGATCATTTATCAAAGCTTCTTTGGAATTAGACGTATTTTATTTGCATGTAACAATACGTCACTATTCATTCAAATTGATGAAGTTGGCCTACGAATTTAGGTAATGCGTTTTCCCATAACATCGCGGTATTATCCGCACAGATCTCGGTCATTTGCCGAGAAATTCTCCTTGTATGTATAAAGACTATTAATTAGTCAAATTGAAGAACACAATGGCTTTTCATGTGCTTGCAATCATGTTGACATGGTCAACACCTCAAGAAATATGCAAGGTTGGCTGCAGAAGTGAGTAATTTCAGCTTCGTCTGTTGTTTGGAAACCATTGGATTTATGAATGCTGCTATTTCGTTATCATGGGATATCAAACTGGACTTTTAAAATATTGCACCAATGTTCGATAAAACAGAATAAAAAATGGAACAACTTTCTTTTCCGTTGTACAATATAAGAATGATGATTCATTTACGAGTACGTATTTTTTTGATAATGAGCAAATTTTCAATTAAAGGTTTTAGTTACTAATCGGTTGGTTTACAATAGTAGTATTGGATTTAAAGCAAACAAATTTTTAGTAAAGTTATTAGTAAAACAAAATTATTTCTTTTCAAAACGATGGACATTCTCACATTAAAAATTGAAATAAATATTAGAATGCACGAAGAATTTATGAGGAAGAGAATTGAAACGATTACAGAAATTGCAATGCACAAAAAAAAAAAAAAAAGATCTGTGTTTAACTCTGAAAATGTTTCCGAAATGTTTGAGAATTTTAGAATGAACAAAGAAACATTTTCTTTCATTTGTGAAAAATTCGATTCAGAACTTAAACGAAGTCCGCAATATATCCGTGAGTTACTATCCACTGAAATAAAAGTTACCATTGCAATTTTTAAGTTGGCATCTTATGCAGAGTTGTTGGAAACCAGTTCGGAATCCACAAAAGCACTTTTAAAAACTGTGTATTCTGCAATGCCTGCATTAAATTATTTTTGAAAGACGAAATAAAATTGCCCGTTGGATATATATTTCGCTATTTCTGTATTGTTTCCTATTTAAATATTACATTTTTTCTCCTCTATTAAATATTCCTACTCGTCATTTTTAATTGCAATCTACTCCACACAGTGAACATCTGTGTGAACGCCATAAACAAAACAATTCGAAACCCAAAACGACGAGACATTTCTTTCTCTTCTCTCTCTCTCTTCTTTCTCTATTTATCGAACTCAATCTTTCGATCCGCGTTTTCATGCAAAAACTCAACGCGATCGGAAAAAAATTTGTGATCGGATCGAGTCAATCCTATTTTAATCCAATAGGAGTCTACATTGCACTCAACCTGAATTGAATCCAGGCTCAATCTGCCGTATAAACGTGATGTGTATTAACGCATGAAAAATGAAAAGTGAATTATAGTTGTGCACCAGGATAAATAGAATAATAAGGTATGCCAACGGCTACTGACGTCACATTACATCGAGTATCTGCAGAAGAGTTTCGTTTTCCCGTCTTTTGTTTTTTTTTTTTCAGTTTTATTAGCGTTTGAGGGAAAATTTTCGTCGCAAGAGGCCAGAATTGTGGAGAAACAACTCATGGTTTCTTCACCACAACAACATCTCATCTTGTACGCGACTATTTGATAAGAAACAACGTTCATACCGTTCCGCAAGCTCCGTATTCACCTGACTGAGAATGGCCCTCTTAAAAAAAGAATGGTGGAATACAACTAAGATTTTACTGTTTTACAAGAGATCAGAAAATGTGTAAATAGTGCATAAGTGCTGATTTAAAGTAGAAGTTGCGCGAGTTTGTCCAGAGCAATTTATTGAAAAATGTTGCAAATTACAATATGTGCTACTAAATGTTCCAGGACATAAGCGAAATTTGCCTGTCGGGTTGGTACCATCCATTAATCTTCCGAAAGATTTCATACCATCAGCCCGATGAAGAACACACGGATAAATTCATGAGGTGTTGTCTTAGAGAGATAATAAGGACTGGACAAATAAGGAAAGATCATCCCACGAAGCAATCGAGATGGAAGCCTGAAGACATCGCTTCAGCAATGTCGTTAAACTCTCCTGGACACAGGGCATAAAGCAAAATAAATTTCAACAACACTGTGCGCATGGGGAGCGAAAATTGAAATTGGACCCGGAATACTGAATAGCGATATTCAGTTAATGTCGAAAAGGGACTATGATGATTAAAACCGGCTGTGTGTATTATCTTTCGACGAAATGGAAGTTAAGTCGAGTTATGATTACGATAAATCCAACGACATGGCTATGACACCGAAGAAGTATGCTCAAGTTGCTATGGTTAGAAGGCGAGTCAAAAATTGGAAACAAATAATTTATTACGCTATTGATGCACCAATGACTGCATGCGTTCAAAAGTCATTAATTCAAAGCTTGAAGAAATAATTTTTACTATTATAGCGGTTATTTCCGACATGGGATCGACAAATGTTGCTTCATGATGAGAACTAAGTATTTCGGAAAAGCAACCATTTTTTCTCAACCCATGCAACCCATTAAAGAAGATATTCTTTTTCGCAGATCTTCCACATTTGATTAAACTTGTACGCAATCATTATATAGACACTGACTTTATCCTAAACGCAAAAACATTACACCAGTTAGGAAAATTCTTGATTTGCAAAAGTCAGACCTTAAAATGTGTTTTGAAATACATATATCATGAACATCATTTTCATTCATTTTTAATGCATTTTTATTAAATTCATTGTAACTTATTTGCTAGACAAAAAAACGCTTAAAACTAGCTTAACTAACTTAACTAGTTTATATCATGAACATCCTGAAGTAAAGCATTGTCACCCAATTATTTTCGCACTTAGTTTCTGCTGCCATAAGAAGATGTGCTCCCTTGGAAAAATTATATCAGCAAATGCTTTTGAATGTTCTGATTTTATAAACGTTGTTAACGATTGGTTCGACGTATTTAATTCAAAATGTCCGTCCATCGACTCAAGAGAAACGATGAAGGCGTTCAGATTTGTTTCATAAGTACACCGTAGTATAGTCGATTTAATGAGTGAAATAATACAGAATTTGGGGTCTCCTGCACGACGTTCACTACTCCCTTTTCTGCAGAACAACGAATCATTGTAAGATATAAGTATAGCATAACCTATATTACGAGTATAACAAGAAGGCTTAATCAGGATGGATTAGATAATTTCTTCGGTGTAATTAGGTCCAAGGGAGGTCTGCACGATCACCCATACCATTAGAATTAAAATACTGTATAGATTACGTTCCTGTATATTGGGTAAGATATAAAATATTAAAAATATAAATACATGTTTGTGATATACCCCAGGTGGCAGTCCAGGTACACTGGAAAATCCACCCTCTTCGGAGGTCGGCTCTACGGATTCTGGGGAGAGCCATTTATTGCGTTCATCTGACCCTTTTAAAAAAGGTACTAGGGTAGTTAGATCTCCAACATCAAGATCTACCATGAAAACGTGCGGAACTAGAAGTCCGGCGACATCGATAGTGTCGGCGCACGAACAACGGACTTCAGCGAAAATTCAAAGCCTAACGGACGAAAATATGGAACTCCGGACCAGGCTAAGTAAAATGGAACTTCTCTGCGAAGAACTAAGAAAGGAATTAAATGTACTTAAAGCAGAAAATAAAGCATTTAATGATACATCGAAACCTCGTAATGAGTCTGCTGCGAGTTCAATCGTCCCCGATAACACGGATTATAAAACGGATGATGAAGAACTAAGTCGGGAAACCAATTGGATTCTAAAAAAACGGCCTGTCAAAAAACGAAAAGCTGGCTCTTCGCCCGAAATGTTAACGAGGCAAGAAAATACGCAAAATAAACGAGAAGGTAAAGAACAGCCTGACAAAATAATCACGCGTGCCGAAGAAAATCCACGAAATAAGGTACGACCACCGCCACCAATATACGTGATCGGAATTGCAGACTATAATAAACTGCATTCTTTTCTCAAACCTTTGTTGCTATCCGATTTTGAAGTAACATCGCTCAACAACAACAAATGGAAAGTAAACGTAAAGGACTCAGACAGTTACCGCTCAGTATCTAATAAACTGAATACTGAAAAAATCCAGTGGTATACTTATGAAAATAAATCTGAAAGACCGATACGAGTCGTAGCTAGAGGACTTCATGCCTCATGCCGAAAGGAAGACGTTGTTCACGATTTGAAGAACAAAAACTTTAAAATCGTCGATGCGGTAAACTTAATTAAACGGGAAAAGCAAAAATTGGAAGGCGAGGAAACGATGGTTAAGCGCGAGCTTCCTCTTTTTATGCTAACCTTTGATAAGGCTGAGAGTTTAGAAAAGATTTACGAAATAAGAACAATTCTGAATGTCGTAGTCAAAATCGAACCCATGCGCAAGAATACAAGGTTGATACCTCAGTACAAGCGATGCCAAGGATTCAACCATACGCAAACATATTGCCGAAAAGAACCGCGATGTGTCAAATGCGCCGGTAAACATCTTAGTCAAGAGTGTGGTGTAAACAAAAAAACCCCTGCAGCGTGTATTATCTGCAATGGTAAGCATCCGGCTAATTACAGAGGCTGTGAAGTAGCCAAAGAATTACAAAAAAGAAGAGATCGACTTATGAAGCCGGAAAACCCACCCTCAAAACCGGTAAATAAGGAAAAGTCGAAAACTGCTGCAAGAAAGGTGACTAGAGACAACCGAGCCAACCCTGGCGCGCTTACGTACGCTCAAGCTGCGACATCAAACACCGATCAAATTCCACACCGGGTTAAGGTAAAAGCGCCTAAAGAAAAGCCATCAGATTCTGACATGCAGACGCGTGCTCAAGCATCAACATCAATAAAAACGAACACTGATAATTCGGAAAACCCCGTATCTTACGTCTTTTCTATTACCCTTGCGAGGCTTGAGGAGCAAACAAAAACAAACACGCTAATTGTCGAAAAGTTGGAGAAGCTTGAATATAAGCTTAACAATAGGAGCATTTCAAAACGAACATGACGAAACTTCTTAAAATTGTTGCATGGAACGCCAACGGTCTCATACAAAGACTAGAAGAGCTAGAAATATTTCTACGGGAAAATGACATTGACACATGTTTGATCTGTGAAACTCACCTGACGAAACTATCGCGTGTAAACATTACTGGATACAGTACCTATCACGCTTATCACCCGTCGGAAAGAGCCAGAGGCGGATCGTCTTTAATCATAAAAGATTGCATCGAACACTCTGAAGAGATTATGATAGAGCTTGAAACAATGCAAGTGAGCACTGTACGCGTGAAAATGGACATTACTCTTTCAATGTCTCGTCTTTTTTTTGTCCACTGCGTTGCAGGTTTGAAAAAAATGATTTTACAAATATTTTCAACTCTCTTGGACCGAATTTTATTATTGGCGGTGATTTTAATGCAAAACACACCTTCTGATTGGCCGACTGATAGCAACAAAATACCCGATCTGATAGATTTCTTGTTGTAAAAGGAATACCAGACAACTATATTAAAATTGATGAAAGTATTGATCTCTCTTCCGATCATTCCCCTATCATTCTAACGATGAGCGAACGCCTAATTAAAAAAGATGCTCCTGCTAGACTAACTAGCAGAAAAACTAATTGGAAAGGCTTTAAAAAAGACGTTGAAGAACATATCGAACTGAGAGTATCACTTAGGACGTCTTCTGAACTCGAAATCGAAGTTGATCGTTTTGTTGAAGTTCTGCAGCGCGCCGCGTGGAAAAATACTCCATATCAATGGAAAATGCCGATCAATCATGCCCAAAAATGTCCACCGGAAATAAAAGAAATGGTAAGGGAGAAGAGAGAAGCGCGTAAAAAATGGCAACAAACTCGTGTTCCGCAACGGACAATACAAACCAGCATTGAAAGCTTAACAGCGGAAAAATATTTCAATTATTCGCTCTGGAAAGCTATAAAAGGCATTAAAAAACCGAAAATACAAGCGGCCCCAATCAAGAAAAATGACAACGAATGGGCCAAGAATGATAAAGACAAAGCAGAAATCTTTGCCGCCCATTTAGAAGAAACATTTAAACCATTTGATGGGCAAGCGCTTGCTGAAAATGATAATGCGTCGGATATAGCATTTCACAATTACACAGTAAGAAATGCAAGGCTGACCGAATTTCAACAAGAAATAAAGAAACTGAAACCGAATAAAGGTCCTGGATACGACCTAATCACAGGAGAGCTTCTTAAATCGTTATCTAGAAAAGCGTTAGTTAAGTTCCTTTACATTATAAACGCAGCGATAAGATTAGAATATGTTCCGAGTCAATGGAAAGTCGCGGAAGTAATAATGATTCTGAAGCCAGGAAAACCACCGAATGATAAAAAATCATATAGACCTATTTCGCTGCTGCCGATTATGTCTAAAGTTTTCGAAAGAATAGTACTTAAGCGATTACAGCCGGTTATAGAAGAAGGATCTCTTATTCCCAATCACCAGTTTGGGTTTAGAACCAAGCACTCAACAATAGACCAAGTGCATAGAATAACTGATTTAATTGAAAAAGCTTACGAAGAAAAAAAGATTTGTTCGAGCGTATTCCTTGATATTTCTCAAGCTTTTGACAAGGTCTGGCATGAAGGCTTGAAATATAAATTACGACAAGTTCTGCCGGAACACTTATATAATATTCTAGAAAAATACTTGACGAATCGACTTTTCCGAGTCAAACACGGAAACGAATATTCGAAATTTAAAGAAATAAGGGCTGGGGTGCCGCAGGGAAGTGTCCTTGGACCACTTTTGTACCTATTATATACTCGCGACATACCGCAAGAAGAAGGCACCGTATTAGCTACATTTGCCGACGACACTGCCATCCTGGCAACGGGTAAAACGATCGAAGAATCGACTGAAAAATTGCAAGAAGCATTGAATAAAGTAAATGAATGGACAAAGATTTGGCGACTAGCTTTAAACGAAAACAAATCTGCTCATGTCAATTTTACTTATAAGAAAATAAATAATTTGCCCATCTTTTCAAACTCGGTTCAAATTCCGAGTGACACTTGATGCTAAGCTGAAGTGGAAATCGCACGTGAAGAAAAAACGTAAAGAACTCGAAACCAAATACAGAGAAATGTACTGGTTACTTGGAAAACATTCCAAGCTTAATATAGAGAACAAACTGCTTTTATACAAGCAAGTGCTAAAGCCGATATGGACATATGGAATACAACTTTGGGGTTGTACCAAAATAAGTAATGTCAATATTTTACAAACTTTTGAAAATAAAGTGCTAAGATCAATAGTTAATGCACCGTGGTTTATTAGAAATAACGATATCCATAGAGATTTAGGAATTGCGACAGTCGAATATGAAATCAAAAACTTCGCGCGTAAGCATAAAGTCAGATTACAAGGACACGTTAACAATGAAGTCCTTCGAATTCTAGATGAGAGGAATCTACTGCGTCGTCTACAAAGGACTAAACCTTTCGACTTAACGCGATAGCAAGAAACCGCGCCTAATTTGCGGAACAAGCAGGAACTTTCAATGGAAAGGGACCTGCCAAACGATCTCAATACGTGAAAGAAAAACTGCTGGATAATTCAAAACTTAGTTGTAGTATGTAATCAAAGAAATTTATCACGAAGGGAGGTTTTTTTAGTGAGTAAAAATCTCACACTACTATGAGCACGCGCTATCGATCCTCATAGTGTCTTCATGAAGATTTTTTACCTACCCTCGGAAAAAAATGTGTGTGATGGCCTTGTTTAGTCCTAACATACTTGTATTTTAGATAAGATAGCTTAATTACAAATTGTACAATTTCTCGATAATTCAAAAATGAAAGAATTAAATTGAAGCACAAGGGTAATCATGTTTAGTTATGATTTTTTGTATTTATGGACGGTCGGATGCTACTTAACAAGTAAGTGACAATAGTAACGTCGAAGAATCACAGCAAGGATGCGATAACCATCTCGTAACATCTCTTTCACTGCCCACACTTGGGTTGATGAGCTATCCAAAGGTGGACTTAAAGAAACAAACTTGAAAATATTTTTATATTCCACAATAAGGAACATTTGCCCACACCAAATAAGTTCATGAAAACGCACTTAAAAACCAGAAAATGTAAAAAAGTCAATCAAACATTATTAATGCAAAAAATAGAAAGTTAATTAAAACCATTTTATAAAATTAAAAAAGAAACTTTTTTCTTCCATCTGCCAAATTGGTGCATCGTGACGTAACATCTCAAATGTCAAAAATTAGTTGGTATACCTTCCATATGTTTGGTTTGGCTTTGACCATGGTATTGATGGTGCGCCAGGATGCTGGTGTATCGCCTCAAGTGTTCGAAAATGCGTTTCCAAAAACTCTATAAACTTTTTCATAATCGGTAAGGCCATGGTGTTACCTATCTTCTGTTCCCATAGCTGTTGGGTAGAGCAAGGCAGTCTTTGAGAAAGAATAAAAGTTAAAATAAAGTGCTAATGCTTAACAAGCAAGCCTAAGTTCTCTAGTGCATGGATGCACTCTTGCGAAGTGTATAAAATTGACTTTAGTCCATTGGCGAACTCCTTTGCAATTGATGATTGGCTAAAAAGAAGATTTAATTGGGCATAGTGATGGGCAAATTTTTTATACCTACCTGGTAGATATTTATCAAAGGGTAAATACCGGGCATTTACCGGGTATTCACCAAATATGGGTTTTTATTACATTTGGCAATTAGTGATGTGCCAAAGTATGTATAAAAAAATAACCCCTTTTGCAGTGAGTATATATGTATATATATCTCTGTTTTGGTTTTAGGAACGTTAGTAAACATAAGTTTATTATTGCGATTGGTGCAGTGTTCTCTCTACTGATTAAAGTTAATTTTTTACTTAATATGGGATGGGAATACCTACAGGAGCAAATGCAAATTATAATCGAAAAATATCAAGCGGACAAATTTTTTGTTGTAAACGGAGGTAATGCCGCAAATATGCAGAAAGCTTTTCGTTTACTGAAATACAATTACAATCATATTGTTCCACTGGGCTGCATAGCGCTTATATTGCATTTATGTTGCAATGATATTATCAAGTGTTCTCCTGTAAAAAGTGTGATATAAAAAGCAACGGTGATAGTGAAAACAATAAAAAATAGTCAAGTGCTTAGTGCGTTCCTTAATAAAATAAATAAAGAAAAAGGCATACAAATTTCCCTAAAACTTGCAAGCAAAACTCGGTGGGGGAGCTACGTATTCTCCTTAGAAAGCCTAGTGAGTAATAGAGTCAGCTTACAGACATTGGCCGTCAACGAGGCTTCCTCCCTCGCTAGAGACATTAAGACTGCATTGCTGGATGAAGATTGTTTTTGGAATGATATTCTTGTTGTAATTGAGATTATTAAGCCAATAGTTGTGTGGATAACGAAATTTGAGTTCAATAATTGTTTAATACACAAAGTTCATAAAGTGCTAAAAGAACTGGAAAATTCAATGTCTACTTTATTAGGAACCGATAAAGTTCGATTTCTAGATGATTTAGAGAAGAAACATCTGAACGAAAAATTTAAGGACCTAATGAAATTCGCAGAATCACCGGTATATCTCGCCGCTGCTCTTCTTGACCCATCAAATCAAGGATGCCATCTAAGTGATTCCGACCAAATTACAGCAATGGAATTTATTTATGAAGTTTCTAAAAGTATGGGAATTGAAGTCATGACCGATTTGGCCCTTTATCGGTCCAAAGTAGGCATTTGGGGTAACGAATTCATTTGGTCAAATGCTTCCTCCTGCTAATAAAAATTTAAGCAAAGTTGCACGCATTTTATCAGCACCTGTAACTTCGGCAGCCACAGAACGTTCCTTTAGTACTTTTAGTTGGATTCACAATAAGAAATCAAATCGCCTTGCCACCGAACGGGCGGGCAAGTTGACGTGCATATCTCATAATTGCAACATTGAATTGCATGCGCAAACAGCACATCAAGCTGTAGCAGAATAAAAAAACCGAACCAGGTTCCAGTTCAACAAATATCAACATACCAAGCACATCAGAAGTTAATAAACCAAGTTGCAGTTACTCATCCAAACCTAACATACCCAGCACATCAAAATCTACTTAATCAGCAGAATGCATGTCTATTGACGAACATTTAATAAGTTAATCTAATTCAAGCGACTCAGATTAATTCAAATTTTCTTTGATTCTTTTGTTTACATTGTTCCTTTTCTTTTTTAAATCTAATTAAATAAAAACAAAGCACACAATGAACACATTTTTCTCATTTAAAATAAATACTTACATAAATACCCCTTTTTGGTAAATACCCGGTAAATACCCTGGGTATTTACCCTCGAAGGGTATTTACCGGGTATTTGCCCATCACTGATTAGGCATTTACTAAGATACGTTTGTGGTCTTACCGCGCTTTTAGCTCCGGGATTTGGAATTTTTCGTGTTAAATGTAAATATATATAAAAAAAAAAATAGATCATTGTTGCGAACAAATGACACGAAAATGTTGTGATAAGATCCAGAGAATTTTTATCGCTGGAAGCCAATGATCGATGCTGCTAACAGTTGGATGAGCCGCCGCCGCAGAGGGATACGGAGTACCATAAACTGGTGCAGTCGGAATACATTTGACCATGGCATCCAACAATTCACACCGATAATCTAGGAATCTTTCTTGAATTTGTTCATAAACCGTAATTAAATTATCCCTTGTTAATGTTTTTTGATGTTTTATTTACGAGTGCCTGTAGTTAATTCTTAATAGTAATATTGAATTTAAAGCAAATAAATATTTAATATGTTATTAGTAAAACAAAGTTGTTTCTTTTAAAAACGGTGAACAGCTGCTATTACGCAAATCCAAGAAAGTGAGTTTAGCAGTTGGTTTAATAGAATTTTCTTTTATAACTGCAATGTTTGTTGACTATTAGTATTTTAATGAACGCCATCTGCGTTGTATTCAATTGGTAGTGGGCATAACTTGGTGAATGGCTTAAAGAGTTTATTATTACTGACTGTTACACTACGAACTTCTTTATTCTTCTCTTCCGGGATGCGTTTCACTTAGTTGGAGGAAACCGGTCATCTTTTATCAACACAATATCTCCGATGTTTATGCTGAAATTTTGTCGATCCCATTTCGATCGTTGCTGTAGTTGCGAAAGGAACTAGGATGACCAAATTTTCAATAAGTCTTTTTCTTTGTATTGACATCCAACTGGATCGCACACTTCTTGACCAATCCATGATTGGTTCAGCCAATGCATTAAGGGCAAACCCAACGAGACAATGGCCTGGAGTGAGTAACGGATTGTTCTCAATATCATTTACTTAGTGCAGTCAGTGGACAAGAGTTTAGAAACGCCTCTATTTGCTTTAGTAATGTTGTCGGTTCTTCAAAGGTTACAGTCGTGTCACCAATTATCCTCTCCAAGTGGTGTTTTAACCCTGATTTTATCCCAGCTTCCCACAACCCACCAAAGCAGGTGGAATAAAATGCCAGGTTACAGTTAGTTTATCTGCAACTTCATATTTGGACTGTTTAACGTGAGCTTCATTGATTTTTATACATATTTTCTTGTAGTGCCGCAATTATTGCAAAACTGTGACCACATTCCTCTTCTTGATGCATACGAATACTGCAATTTAACATATGACTACTTCAATGTAAAATTTTGTGGCCCGATTTGCTCTTCCCTTGGATATACAAATCTGGATGGGGCTGGCATAGTCTATGTGTAAATGGTTTTGATGGAGTAACTCTTGGAGTTGGTAGTATAACCATTATTTGAGTCTTTATTGATGCTTTGAACCGATGACATCGTACACTGTTGTGAATAATTTGACGTAGGACGCTCTTTGCCTGAAGAATCTAATATGAATGTCGAAGTATTGCCAACGTTAATTGAATTCCTCCATGCAACGTCCTCTTATAGACTTTTTCTACCAGCAATTTAGTGACGTTGTTATTCAGTTGTAATATTTAGGGATGCCTTGCAGTGGTAGATTTACATTTTCTATTCTGCTTACTACTAGCAACGTGGTGCAAGTGAAATTAGTTGACTTTTTTTCTGAGACAACGCCCATTTGAAATGAAAGGCAATTAATCGGGGAGTGCCATTGTTGCACAGAGCGAATTAGTGTCTACCTGGTATTAGTTTGTTTGTCAGTCTTACAGGGTTCTTACAGTTGAAAATTAATCGTCTGCAATATACTATATCAAATGAGTAATTTTTTTTTTTTAAAGAAAATTCTTAAGTACACAAATGCTGCGTAGGCTGTTTCTCCCCGTCTGTTTGTGTAATTGTGCACCAATAATAATGGGTGTCAGCCATTCCAGCGGATCATAAACTTCCCAATTTCTTAAAGTGTTGTTCGCTTAGTTGATATTCGTCCGCTTTTTACTTCTTGGATACTGTTTGCCTTAAACTGAAAGGTATCAGCCGATGCACTTCAGTAGATTCCTAGCATCTACATGACTTCTACCTTGTCGATCTTGATTTTATACTGATTTCGAGCCTCTGGTTTTATATTGATGAATAATTTGATGTTGTTAGTAGCGCGTTTCCGAGTCTGTGTTTCTCTGCACTCATTTAATATACTTCGTCCAGACATAACATCATCGACATATTGACTATCTCAGACGCTATTTGATAACTTTCTTGTTCATCAGTCTAGTTGTTGAATAATTTTGACAGTAAAATAAAGCTCTGAAACTATTCCCTATGCAACTAGAGTCAATTTATAAGTATTTGGTTAGCTTCACCATACAATGGGCTGATAGTTTTGATGGTCGCTTCTAAGTTTTATTTAGCGGTACATCTTTTCGATGTCTGTCGTAAACACATATATATGTCTTCCCCATAGCATTACGAATGTTGTTAGATCCTCTTGAAGTCTGGACCCAACCAGCATTAATTGATTCAAACTTAGGCCAGTCGACGTTTTTGCAGATCCATCGAAAACAATGCGTAGTTTTGAAGTAGTAATATCAAATGATGATGCATATATGTAGTATATTTTGCACTGAGGCTTGTCGGTTGGTTGGTATAGCAAAGCTATACACCGCAAACAGCTGGTAAAAATACAGAAATCAGCTTGTCAGTGCATTGTGATGTGCTTAGAAGCACTCCTACGAATGCACTAGACATTCTGTTCCATTTGATACCACTAGACTTCTTTGGCAAGCAAATGACTCAATGCCACCTCACAGTGGTCCAGCATATCCACAGGCAACTCCAAAATTCTTCAGAACTCAGAATTCATTCCAGAAAACATCGACTACATCCTCCCCAGATTCTCTTTCAATAAAAACTTCCGGGTCACTATCTCATCTAGACTAGACTATCTCATCTAGGGAGACGTGACCCCGGACAAAGAATCATTACTGTAGAGCTGATGATCTTGCCAGGCAGGGGACAAATTTGCAGATTCTAGCGAAAAAGAAGAATCTCGGCATGCCTCTCGCTACATGTATGTTACCAAGGAGACCAACTTCAAGTGGGAGACTGGCACTAAGTGTCATCACTGGATCAGAAACGCTCCAAGAGGTTGGTCTCCCTTAGCTCGAAGCATATCAGCACAACAACTGATGTCATTACGGCACACTGTCTCATTGAAAGGCACCGCAAAAGGCATTGGTCTTTTCTCTAATAACTTTTGTAGAATTTGTAAGGACAAGGAGGAGGAGGAGGAGGAGGAGGAGGAGGAGGAGGAGGAGGAGACAACTCTCCATCTCCTCTGCACTTGTCGGGCTCTCTCTCCATTAGAAGAATGCTTCATTTGGGAGCTTGCTTCTACGACAGCCTCTGTGGACTGGCTAACACAAATCCTAGGAACCTCCACCGTTTAATTAGAAGCTCTAATTGGTTCTGAGATAAAACGGGAGAAATCCCCTAATCTTGTGGTATCACAATGGACCTACTCTGGTCTAAGTGTGTCTGTACTTAGAGCACAATCATGTGTCCAAAGTCCAAGAATACTTGCATGAATTTGCTGTACTTTACTCCCAAGTTTTCATTAATGCCAAATTTACCTTCTAGCTAACGAAGTCTTGTTATTGCTCTGCGTTTTGACTCGCCTAATTTGTAGGTTTCCGTCAACTCTTTATTCAATGTTATATTAACGACATATCTGCCCTTGTCGTCTTGCTTGAATGGTGTATTTAATTGCAGTATTTGCATATCATTTTACTCATACATGAGTTCTGTTTGTCATGTTATAAGCAGTTTACGCAAATTTTTGTACTGCACTTGTCTGAAAAGCTCTTTAGGTGTCCAATTCGTGACTTTGTTGCATGAATAGATATTGTGTTCACCTCAACAAAAGCACAATTTTCTTCTGCCACATGTGCTTGGCATCATCTCCACCCTTGTACTTTTTTCTGTCTAACTTCACTCGTACTAACAAATATAGAGATTCGTTTATAAGCCGAACGACACGAATGTGGAATTATCTACCAGGCTCTGTATTTTGCCATCACTACAACCTTCAAACATTTAAAGCCAACGTGCATAGGCTTCTGTTTTGTTCCTCTTCCCCTTTTTCCTAAACGCCCATGCCCTGTAACAGTATAAAGGTATTCATATTATTTTTGGCGCGCGCAAATTACATATAGAAAAAAAAACGTCAGAACGCCCAGAGCTTGATATCTCCTAGACAATAAATTGAAAATAATTTCAATAGATGGAATCAAACAAAAATTTGTTTGAAAAAACATGTGACAAATGGTAAAAAATTTCGTGAACACTTGTGATCTATTCGTAAAGGGTGGTTAAGTTTTAAGGGCCGATGTTGATTTTGAATAAAACACAAATTATTTAGGAAATTACTGTCATTTCTTTTTATTATGATAATATTGGTATGGTTCAATTATGTATGGAACAAAATATCGGCCAAATGGCCGCCGCGACCTCGGCGGCACACCTCCATCCGATGGTCCAAATTTTCGATGACGCTGAGGCATAATTGAGGTTCTATGCCGTTAATGTGCCGAATTATGTCATCCTTTAGCTCTTGAATTGTTGCTGGCTTATCGACGTACACCTTTTCTTTCAAATAACCCCAAAGAAAGAAGTCTAACGGTGTCAAATCACATGATCTTGGCGGCCAATTGACATCGTCACCACGTGAGATAACACGGCCATTGAATTTGTCGCGCAAAAGAGCCATTGTTTCGTTAGCTGTGAGGCAAGTGGCACCATCCTGTTGAAACCATATATCGTCCACATCCATATCTTCCAATTCGGGCCATAAAAAGTTCGTTATCATCTCACGATAGCGAACACCATTCACAGTAACTGCCTGACCGGCCTCATTTTGGAAAAAATACGGCCCGATGATGCCGCCAGCCCATAAACCGCACCAAACAGTCACTCTTTGTGGGTGTATTGGTTTTTCGACAATCACTCTTGGATTATCATTCGCCCAAATGCGGCAATTCTGCTTATTGACGAATCCACTGAGGTGAGAATGTGCCTCATCACTGAAGATGATTTTCTTCGAAAATTGATCATCCACTGTTGCCATTTCTTGCCACCATTGTGACCATTGACGACGCTTGAAATGGTCAAGAGGCTTTAGTTCTTGAGTCAATTGCACCTTGTAAGCTCGTAAATGCAAGTCTTTATGCATAATGTTCATCAACGACGAGCGTGAGAGGTGCAATTGTTGGGCACGACGACGAGTTGAGGTGGACGGCTCTTCAGCCACACTATCGCGAACAGCAGCAATATTTTCTGCAGTACGAGCTGTACGAGCATGCACTGGTGTTTTCACATCTCCTACAGACCCGGTTTGCACAAATTTTTGCACGATTTTTCCGATTGTACGCACATTTGGACAATTAAATTGACCGAAAGAATCACGAAATGCACGATATGCATTTTGATTTGAACGCCCATTTTCATAATAAGCCTGAATAACTTTAACGCGTTGCTCGATTGTGTATCTTTCCATGGTTCAAATTGAGTTAGTCTGAAATTGAGAAATGTCAAATGAAATGCAGAAAAAAACTTGACGTTTAGGTGTGGTTCACATTCAACATCGGCCCTTAAAATTTAACCACCCTTTATTACTAAAATCAAATAATGGAACAGAATTCAAGAACTAACTCATCCATAATTTCTGCGTTATGCTTAAAAAACGTCTCCAAAGCTATCGATTAGCATACTATCGATTCGTCAAAACTATTTGAACAAATTATAATTGAACCCATATTGAAGCAAAATATTACAATACCAGATACTCTAGTGTACAGCAATTACACCAAGTTGTTAATTAAATATCGAAAGATATGTATGATAAAAGCTACTACGCTGCACTCTTCTTAGACATATCAAAAGTTTTCGACAAAGTTTAGCACAAAGGACTGACATACTTCAACTGTGTCTTCCAATGGACTATTATCTACTAATGATAAGCTGCTTTGACGACCGCTATTTCAATATACAATACAAAGATGAACACTCGCCTCTCTGCAAGGGTGAAGCTGGAGTGTCACAAAGAAGTGTACAGGGACCTCTTTTATATCCCATCTACACAACAGACATTGCAATACCCTTGACAATTTGCTCGACGATAGCAACATTCGCCGACGATACAATCATACTTCCATCGCACAAATATCTAGGAGTAACAATCAAAGTTTTACAGTAAAATCTAGATGAAATGGTTTTCCGGTTCAAAAAGTCGGTATAGGTAGTTATATACACGACAAGGATAGTAATTAACCCTTCAATCGTAGTACTTAACGGAAAAAAAGTATCAATACAAAACCAAGCGAAATACTTCGGAATGTACAGAGACCACAAGTTGACCTGGAAATAGCATATTCTCAGAAAATGAATCGAAATCAAGGATAAGTTCAGACAACTCTACTGGTTGCTAAGTAGAGATTCAATACTATCATTGGGCAAGCGACTGTTAATATATAAGTCAATCACCAAACTAATATGGATATAAGGAATGCAACTTGGGGGTGTAGCAAGCACAACAAATATTAATATAATACAAAGACTTTAGTCGAAAACCCTACGTACAATAGTCGATCCGCCGTAGTACGTACCTAACACCGATATCCACAAGGATTTTAAAGTACCAACAGTAATACAGGAAATACTAGCATAAAACCTCAATCATGACAACAATGATGCCAACACTCTTGCACTCCAAGAAGGAACGCGCAAACGAAGGCTAAAGTGTTTAAGGCCAACAGACAACAATAAATACTTTAAAGGAACTAATTTAAATTGATAATCTAGATGTATTTAAATTAAATTTAAAACTCAATACTTGCTGGCTGTGAAAAGAAAGTAAATTAAGGTAACAGACTTAAGAACATTGTATCCTTTTCGTTATAAAAGTTACTTCGTGTCCAGTGAGCAGATGTAAATTAATAAAGGGAGATAAAAAAAGACACCACAAGATTTTAGGTTCTCTAGAATGAAAACATAGGGTATTGAATGAATTCCTTCTAAATTTTACAGTAGATCATGAGTGGAGACCATATTATGCATTAGCATGTAATACGACACTACACATTGACTTTAACTATAAACCTTATGAACTTATATTTGGCAAATTATCCTACCTAAATAGAGATATAATTAATGACAAACGCAAATGATAATTTGACTTATATAAGTACGCAGTAGAGGATAGAAAATTGTAAATAATATTAAGGATAAGAGACAACTAGAAATACAAATGTCTAAAAACAAAGGATAGGAGATTTAGTTTTAGTAAAATTAGAAAGTAAAAATAAGCTGCAAAGTCTTCACCACGGACCATATATGTACAATCATTGAAATAAATAATGTAATTTCAGTAATAGAAATAAACGAAGAATAAAAGAAACTTCACAATAATAGCCTTAAGAAATATAGCAATATAGAATGATCAAGTAAATTTGAATGATTATTTAAATTTGAACACACATAGTACTTGTATGAATGAATGTATGAAAGAATTTTACCTAGCCTAAGTTTTAAATCAAATTTGCTATTTTCTTAAGCTAATGGTATATTTATAACCTACGAGTTTATATCTTTGCCCCTGTAAAAGAGATAAAAAACTTTACTCTAGAAACTAAAACAATCATACAAAAAAATAGTATAAAATATTAATAACTTAAGAAAGACCTTATGTAAATTATTTCCAATCATTATAAAAATTCAACATAGTCCTCAAATATTCTTGAAAAATTATTCCTTAAATAATATTCCACTTGATGGGGAGGGTGTGGTGGACTATTGCACACTTCATACAAAGTGGTCACGGTGCACGACAGGCAATGCAACAAAAATATAATACAATGTCCAATGAAATATTGGTAGTCAATACTTTAGTAACATTAGGCATCTTACGAAGAATGGCAATGTTATACTAAAAGTGACTAGCAATTTAGTATACTCGTATGTAGAAGCTGTACATTTGGAAAGTAAAAGTCAGATTAATTTTGGGTACTGCACGAATTGTTCCTCATTTTTTTCTTTTATGGCAGACCCCAAAAGAAGGCGAGCGACGCAACGCTCGAAGTGGTGAAGGAGAAATTTGGCGACTGGGTCATTTCACGGCGAGCGTTCATCAATTGGCCGCCACGATCATGCGACTTGACAACCCTCGATTATTTGCTCTGGGGCTACGTCAAGTCCTTAGTCTAGGCCAATAACCCAACCACTTTGGACGAGCTCGAGGCCAACATTCGAGACGCTATTGGCGGAATAACGCCGCACAAATTGGACCGACCGCTTGGAGCACTGCGGCCATTTAAATGATGTGCTATTCCATACATAATATCATGAATGTAGCTTCAAAATAAAGCCAGAATCAATTTGATATCTCACACCGTTGTTGTTTTATTTAAATTTCTTATCCTATTGTTCTTATCTGGTCACTCTATTCTTTCCAGAACCCGATTGTGGTGCGATTTTGGGCTTTTTGCTCCCTTTTTCGGTACATATTGATTTATCTGATTTAGAGTGATTTCTAATGTATTGTTTGCATGCCGACTTCTTTTCTTCGACTGTTTCTTTAATTTGGTGTTTCCACCAGACTCCTCGTGATAAGAAGGCCAACAGAAACTTAGTGCCAAAACAATTTCCGGTGTGGGGATAAACAAAAAAAACTCGTACTAGACTCCATCCTTTCCCGCCACCTTGTTAAATTTTGTTGCACCCAGCTTCTTCGCTATGAGTTTGGAAACCTTTACTGCTTTCATTGATTTCCAAAACTCTTTTAGTGACCTTGGCGATGATTTTCAAGTACCGTGAAATAACGCCAAGCGAAATAAGGCCAAATCTGGGAATTTGGCTTTATTTCACTTTGCAATAGTGAAATGAAATGCTGCCCCCCTGCAACCCCCCTGCTTGGGGTCACTGCAGGATTTGGAGTGGGTGCGAGATTTTGTTTATGCAAAGGTAGGAACACCCTTTTCTTTCATAAATTTATAATACAAAAAATATTCTATTCGTCTTTTTCTTTTAAATAGCTGAGTGCAATAATGTCCAAGGACTTTATTCAACTTTTGAAATTGCAAGTCCAAAATGCCGATTGCAGTTGGTCTTATTGCTCTTTAGAAAAGTGAAATAAGGCCTACTTCAGTTTTATACAAATATACTACGCATAAGAGAAATAAGGCCAAATTGGTCTTATTTCCCAAAATAATTTGGAGTTATTTTACTTTATCGAAGTGAAATAAGACCAACAATTGAAATTTGGCTTTATTACACTTTTCAAAAGCAAAATAAGGCCAATTTTTGAAAGTTGTGGCCGTGAAATAAGGACAATGAAATAAAGCCAAGTTTTAACGTTTGACTTTATTTCACTTTGTGAAAGTGGAATAAGGCCAAACGAATTCACTAATCCAAAGTGAAATAAGGTGAAATGCTAAAGTCTGTCACTGTAAAATCTTTAAAGTAGTTAAAAGCGTTTACTGAACTACACGACGCGTAACGGCGCCCAAGGCACCTGCATGTGAGGCCGTCTAGTGTATGAGTCGAAAAGGCACCAACCAAATACTGTTTGATTTACATCGAATTTTAATTTATTAAGCAAAATAAAAAACAATGGAAAGTGAAATAATGCCAAATTGGCGTTATTTCACTTTTTCAAAGTGAAATAAAGCCAAACTTTAGAATTTAGCCTTACATCTCTTTCACTAAGCGAAATTAGGCCAAATTTTTGCATTTGGCCTTATTTCACGGCACCGAAAAATGTTGCTGAGGTTCCAATCATCGAAACAGCTTTGTTTGTTTTATACATGGGTATAATTTCGGTGGTCGCGAAAACTGGTCATCATCCAGATCGAGGCGGGCATATTGCCTGACAGCAGCATTTTGACTTGTATTTTGCAAATCTCTTATCTTATCGAAACAATGACAATTCTTCTATCTATCGCCCCTGCTAGAAAGAAATGAGCAAATTTAGTTTTCCATTCTCACTTTAAAGCCGATTGGTTTTGCACCTCGTGCCACATACTCCTGTTTACGGATGGAAATCTTTATATGAAAACAGGAAAAACCTACGTATGCACTCACTCTGTAAGTTCTCCCGCCTGCCATCCTATGTAGAATCGCGAATAACAATTCTGCCTGCACAATATGTACAGGCGGAATCTCATTAAGCAAGTTATCTACAGTTCAAAGAAAAAATGTCTTTGTTTTTTTTTTTTGTCGTACCTCTCATATCAGCCTCAAGTTTATTTTCTCAAATTAAAGGCATTCTTTTGTTGTTTTTCATGTATCTCTCACAGCAGTGTAAAGTACTCGTATGTCTTTTGTACAAAACAAAAAAACACCACACTAAAACCCCTAGGTAACGGAATAATTACACAACTTTTTCTTTCTACATACATACTTTACCAGCGGTGTATTTAGAAAGGAAAAGTTCCTAATTCAAATGATGAGAGTGTTACCGCACAATCTTGTAGGATTAATTCCTCGTGCGTTCACAAATGCAAACAAACAATCGTATTAGGCTGCTCTTGTGAAAATTCAATTAAGATTGGCTCCTCAGCAAGTTCTGACATGAGCTGACAGAGAGATAAGCTTCATCGTGAAGTTTTTTTTTAAATTTAATTATGAATTTATCCATCCAACCATAGGGAGGGTTTCACCTAGAGTGCAACAAAATGTGAATCAGGGTCCTATCCCACCCAAAAGGGATAACGTTTGCCCGTGGTCGCTGCTGCGATGTGTCATTATGGTTTATATTCATTTTGCCCAGCTCCGGACTAGGTGAGACGTTTTTATATCATTTAAATTACTTTCAAGGTAGATACTTTCTTTTTATGTTTATACGCTTTTTATAGGGTAATCTAAGTTGAATATAAACTTTGTAGAATACAGAGAAAACAAATTAAAGAACCTTCAAACAAAATTATAGATTTCTCCGATATACGAACTGAAATAGGCCGTACATCGTACTAGGTGGGCCACACCCAAAAAAAAAACCCAACTGAAGGAGAACCTTAGCCGACTTAGAGTAGTCAATTGAAAGTAGACTGTAATACGACAGCAATAAAGTACCAACAATATTATTTTTCGACTTAATAGTCTAGTCCAAGTAACACAAACATTTAACCAGAAAACAAACAGACTTACATACATGTAAGTGGGACATATGTTAGAAGATATGTCAGCAGGGGCACATCTCAAAGGGGTGTCCTATCCCCACTTCTTTCAAGTCTGGTGGTTAATGAACTACTGTTAATCCTGGAAGGTGAGGGTTGCGAAGTTATCGCCTATTCGGTTAAAGAGTTAAGAAAGCCGCTATCGCACTCTTCTCTTTCAAAAAAGCCATTGGGAACAAATGGGGCTTACAACCCAGATTAACTCGCTGGCTCTATATCTCGGTCATTAGACCGATCCTTATGTACGGGGTAGTTGTCTGGTGGATTGCCTTGGACAAGGCGATACACCAGAAGTTATTAAACAAAGTCCAACGTTCAGCAGTGCATTAGCGAAGCACTGCGAGCGACACCTTCCGCAGCTAAGGACATTCTTTTTCATTTAACACCCCCTGGCATTTATGGCAGACTCAGCTATTCGCCTTAAAGTGGTCCATAAAAGTATATGGCCACGCCTCCATCTTAAACAAGTTTAATATCTTCCCTGAAGACATTGATTACACCATACTCAAGTTAAATTTTGACAAAAACTTCCAAGTTACCATCCCTTCCAGAGCATTCAGGGAAGAAGGTGGTTTTACGAAAGATAAGTCAGTACATTTCAATACAGACGGCTCAAAAACTAACGACGGGGTGGGTGGTGGTGTCTTCTCTGATATGCACCTGCCCAGCTCTCTCCAAAAGAAGGAAACTCCTCTTAGGAGCCTTCTGTTTCTACGAATAATATTGACGTTAGGGACCTTCTAAGCTTCATCTACGTAGTTCCAAATGGTTCAACGAGTAGGCTAGAGGCCGCGTCCCAAACCCATGTGGTATCACAATGGACCTATTACTGGTCTAAGAGTGTTGGCGTTCTTTTTTTTTTTTTGCTGACAGCCACCTTAACCTGCCCTAACCCTACATACATGTATGCTAGAATATTTTTACATAATCCATACATTTAAGTACTTGTGCTGTCAGCTAACAAAATGTCGATTTGCAGGACGAATACACCCTCAGCTATAAAAGCCAGGTTTAGCATGCCCAAATATTTAACTATAATGAAGACTTTAAGAAATAATCTGAAAAAACGTAGATATGATGTTACTTTAAAACACACTTATTTTCCAACGAGTCATATCTCCGACACTGGACGCTAATTGGAAAATCACCATTATTATATTTTCGTCTTACAATGGCCCTTAGACTCACCAATGATGTTTGTGGTGCGTAAATCATTGAAATTGGAACTGATATCACGCAGAAAACAAAAAGTATTAAGACGTATCAATTCATTAAAAGTAAAAATTTTAAGCAAAACTTCCATTGTATTCAACATAAAATCCCTGCTGGATGATATTTTAGTTAAACAGGGATTTCTAATAAGAAGTACCATTTTAATTTTTTTTTTTTTCCGTAAAAGACATTACAATTTGTATACTACTTACTACTTAACGGGCTCCCGACTCGTGAAGAGTCTCTGCCTGAGACACTGTAGCCTTCCATTCTCTGCGATCTCGGGCACGTTGCTTCCAGTTATCCAGACCATGCGCTCTGTCATCCGCGATGGCTTGGTCTTTGAAACGGAGGTTCGGTCTTCCTTGTCGTCTCGAACCTGGCGGCTGGGATTCGAGGATCCTCTTAGCTGGAACATTATTGTCCATTCGGTCGATGTGGCCGAGCCAATGTAGTCGACGTATTTTGGCCTTTTGGACTACATCCACATCTTGGTACAGCTCATAGAGTTCGCGGTTGTATCTTCTCCTCCATTCGCCCTCCTCACACACAGGACCAAAAATCCGCCGAAGAATTTTTCTTTCGAAGGAGCCCAGTATCAGCTCTCCCTTCCTGCTTATCGTCCAGCACTCGGCGCCATAAAGCAGAACTGGCAGGATAAGGGTTCTGTAGAGCATACATTTTGTCCTTCGAGTTAGGAGTTTTGAACCCAATTGTTTTGCCAAACCGAAGTAGCAGCGGTTTCCTAGGGTAATTCTTCGCCGGATCTCCACTAGGATGTCATTTGTGGAGTTCATGTTTACTCCGAGGTAGATAAACTCCTTAACTACCTCGAAATTGTTGCTATCAATAGTGACGTTCTGTCCTAGATGGTGGACAGATGCTTGTTTGTTTGTTGATAGCATGTACTTAGTCTTATCCTCATTTACTACAAGGCCAACAAATTTCGCCTGTTCTTCAATCGCCGTAAAAGCCTCTATCACGGCACGCCGAGAGCGACCGATGATGTCGATATCGTCTGCATACCCCAGTAGCTGGACGGATCTGTTGAAGATAGTGCCTTCCATGTTGACACCTGCTCTAACACGAAATTAAAGAAGTCACATGATAGTGCGTCTCCTTGCCGAAATTCGGTGCATGATTGGAATAGTTCGGAGGAACTACTTCCAAATTGCACGTTGCAGAGCGTGTTTTCCAGCGTCACGCTACAAAGCTGGATAATTTTGTACGCAGCAATTGAAAGTGCAAATGTTTGGGTTAAAAGAACTATTCGAGGTTAGGTGTATCTTCGTAAAAAGTATAGATCTACATATGTGTGCATATGTATGTACATCAAAATTGTGCCTTGTAATGTAGAAGTCATCGATCTCAAATTTAATATTCATTTTCAAAATTTTGTTTTACGAATTTTAAATAATATATTACTAATAATATAATATTATAATATTTTATAATAATATCGTCTAGAAATACCAAGGAAAAAGTGAAAAATATTTGATTATTCAAAATCAAATTAGTACAACAATACGCAAGTACAACACTGAATTTATAATAGAAGTGAGCCTTATAGAATTGTAGAACTGTGTCACCCTACCTTTCCCATGTAAAGTGCGGTTCACGAAAATTCTCTACGCCATTTGATGATTTTTGGAGTGCCCCTAGTGACAAGTAACGAACTATTGTGACACACATTTTTTCAGTAAAGCTTAACGGTTATTTGGTGTATTTTTTGATTTGATTCAGTGGTTCTGTACGCAATGGAATATGAAAGTCGCAAAATAAAAGTAAACAAATTTCTTAAATATCCTTCGTGGTTAGAGTCAAAGATCGCAAAGGTGTTAAAATTACAGAAAACTACTGTGTGCAGTATTATAAAACGGTATAAAGAAACACTCCGTATCGAAAGACCTACAAAAAAATTTAAGAAGTCGGGATGTAAGAATTCAAGTTAATGAAATCAGTGAAACGTAATCCCGGGCTATCGGATAATGATCGAGCAAAAAAGTTCAACATAAGCAAGAGTACAGCATTGCGTATATGTTTGAAAGCAGGATTTAAATCGTAGCGTGCAATAAAATACCCCAACCGGTGTGACAAACAAAATTTAGTAGCAAAAAAAACTTTAAAAAAAAAATTCTTAAAACTTCCATTTCTTTATGACAAACTTCTAGCCAAATTCAAAGGCTGCTTAGTAATGGACAATGAAACGTATGTTAAATTTGACGTTAAGCAGCTACCAGGTCAAAAAATTTATGTTACGACGAATCGTGGCAATGTCCTTTCGAAGTTTAAATATATATGAAAGTGGATAAATTTGCTAAGAAGGCAATGGTTTGACAGGCGATCTGCAGTTGTGTCCTTAAGAGCAGGACTTTTGTGACAACTTCCAAAATGACATTGGATGTTCACTTCAAGGAATGCCTAACAAAACGACTTCTGCCTTTCATATGTCAACACTACTCCAGGGCTGCCATAGACTGGTACAACAGGAACAATGTGGATATTGTACCCAGAAGCATGAATCCACCAAACTGCCCCCATCTCCGACCAAGAGAAAAATATTGGGCAATTGTTAAATTTAAATTCAGGAAGAATGCAGGAATTGTCAAAAATTTTAATTCAATGTTGATTAAATGGAATCATGTTGCACAAAAGTCAAAGCAAGATGTTCAGAACTGTCATCAGGAAAAGCACCCGAAAATTTTTGCACAGCACAGAAATCTACTATTAATTTTAATATTGCTTTTAAATTTAATAATTAACTAGCTTGAAACCAAAAATGAATGTGAAATCCTGATTCGAACATTCTTTCGTGGATCCGTGAAACAAGTTTCATTGAGTTTAATCCCGAAATGGTCAAGAGCTTTGGATATATTACTGCCTCACTATCTTGGAACCAAAAATAAATTGGAAGCTGTTATAAATGTGGTTTAGTTTACTGGTCTAATGGAGCTACCAATCTTTTCCTCCCACAGCTCCACAAAGAATTGCTCATCTACCAGCAAATACATCTCTTTTTATACTCTATCCCATAGTGTATATTAATTAATATAAAGTTTAATTAAGTTTCACGAAAAAATGGTTTCCCATTTATTTTGGCAAACTTGGCACTAGCGCTTTTACTACCGAACATTTTTTCCTCTTTGTTTAATTAACCATCTAAAATTAATGGAATTAAAATAATTATTATCAGGAAGCTTTTTGCTCGATAGTAGAAATATGCTATGCTCAGTTATCGGTAACTCAGGGTAATTATCGAAAGTTTTTGAAATTGTATACCCAGTTAGGTATCCCAAGCTGTGTTTGTGCATTTTTGAGCATAAATAGTGGGTTGCTTCTAAGAACTTTGAATGACAGCGCCAATTTCCATGGTGTGTTATCGTAAGCTAGCAAATGGTTAGAAGGCGAACAAAGGAGAAGGACCGACTCATTGAACTACTCACAGACCACTGAAGTGCTCGTCGAAAATCATCGATTAACATGCTGATTTTACATACCAGCAATGGTACAAGGTTTTGTTCAAGGGAGAAAACAAAGTAGTTTTACAGGGAGTATGTAGAAGGCTCGGGGAGATCAAAGAGTCAGTTCTCAGAGGATCCGTTCTAGTTTGAAAATGGATGTCCACAATTAGTTTTTCACTATCGATTTCTCAATGTTACCTAAATGATTAATTGCTTTTTTTTCTATAAATTGATTCAGTAAATAAAAGAACAATACTCGTATTTAAGATCAGCTGGCATTCCAACTTCTTAGAAGCAATCCGCTGCCTATGCTCAGAGAGGTCTACAACTTGCAGTTTATATTTGAACTACTTTCATTGCCGGTGTGTGCATTATGTATTCACTATTATTTTATTATTATATTTTTCTTCCTTCCTTTGATTTTTTGTTCATTTGAGTTCTTCTTTTTATTTCATTATAAAATGGCTCGAAATAATACCACCTCCATCATACGTATCTCAAAGCAAAAGCTGAGCACTTCTCTGCCTTGGCGTCTCAAGTAGCAATAATAGTACCAACTCTGATCTTGAATCCGATGAGCTTAATAGTTTTTTTTTCTTTTGCTGTGACACTTTAATTTGGCTCAGCACTCAGGATTACTGGTACCAAGAATGGATGATTTTAAAGTGGTAACGGAAAATGATGTTTGCACCTGTATAACAGCGACAAAATCCGATTATATAGGAGAGGATGGCATTCCAATACGGTTTATTAAACGAATTTTGCCACTAACATATGTTATAAACTACTGCATAATGACGTAAACTTTAACACAGTCTTGAAAAATCGCAATGGTTTTACTCATTGCCAAGAAAGCCAATCTGACTTCTCCCTCCGATTTTAGACCGATCAGCATCCTACCATGCTTATTAAAGGCCTTTGAAAAAATGTATCAAAACAAATTTTGAAATACCTGCCACACTATCAGTTGTTAAATCCTCGACCGTCTGGATTCAGAGCCAACCACAGCTGTTCCTCGAGTATGGTTAACTTATTTGAGGAACTAAGGCAAGTTTTTGACAAGGGTTATGTTTCGCTTCGTTGTTCGCTCGATTTCTCGAAGGCTTTTGATAAAGTGAATCACAAAATCCTGCGTCAAACTGATAAGCAGCTTTCTGTCTAGTAGGTTGCAAAGAGTTGCCTGTGGCAAACAAATTTCAGCTTTAAAGCCAATCTTTCAAGGAGTTCTACAGACTCTGTTTTGCATATTTATAAATGATCTACCATCCACATGCAAGCACTCTTCAGTACATCTGTATGCAGATGATACTCAACTTCATTTAGCCAAACTTTTTTAACAACTTAAAGGAACTTGCTTATCTTCTTAACGAGGATTTAAAACAAATTAACATTTGGTTGCTATCTAATTGGTTACAACTAAATTCAGAAAAGTCGTAAGTAATCCCAATCTCCGATTCGATTCTAAACGCAAATTGTGTGTAACGGTAACAAACCGCCGTTAGTGTAGTGGTAACATCATCGCTTGTCACGCTGTTGGTTCACAGTTCAAATCCTGATGTTAAGAATCATCTATTTATTTCGCACGAAATAAATAAAAAAAAGTCGATTAATTGCGAAAAGCTAAGTCAACTCTACTGCGAAGGCATAACACTGCAGTAGGGTGGTCATATGGCTAAAATGCAAATTGATCGTGATGATGACATCAAGGAGATTGAAGAAAATACTGTGAAACATAAGCAACGACAATAACAACAAACATGCTCCAAAGTTATCTGGACGCCACCCTTGGAGTAGAAATATTTCTAATAATGTCAATTTTAAAAGTGCAATACTTCTTCATTTCGCATCTTCTACACCTCCAAACTAATTTACTTCTTTCGGTTTCCTATTTCACTTTTCCTTTAGCCCCTTCGGGTAGGGGATAGAATATACCCGAGGTAGGCTTGCCTGTCGTAAGAGGCGACTAAAATCCAATCTCCGTATACCGAGCGTATAGTGTATACAAAATATGCAATGAACAAAACGAAAAGATACATTACCCCAGGTGGCAGTCCAGCTTTACTGAAAAATCCACCCTCTTCGGAGGTCGGCTCTACGGATTCTGGGGAGAGCCGCTTATTGCAATCCAATGACCCTTTTTCTAAAAGTTCAAGGGCATCTCGATCTCCTCCACCAAGATCGAATAACTCCGGGAAAAGAAGTCCACCGGAAACGCCAGCGCGCGAAATTCAAGACTCAGCGAAATATAACAGCTTTGAGGAAGAAAATAAAATTCTCCGAAGGAAGCTTAACGAAATGGATCTACTCTATCAAGAGGTCAAGAAAGAAATAGACTTATTAAAAGAAGAAAATAAGGTCCTAAAGAGCGTATAGAGGAAGAACCGAATGTACTCCAGCACGCTTAGCTGGTCGGGAATATCACACCGACGAAGAAGAGCTAGCACGCGAAACGTGTCGGGTCACAAAAAAGAGACCTAGTAAGAAACGGAGAGCCGGCTCTTCGCCCAAAGTCGAGTCCCTAAAAGAAAAAGAGAAAGAAGAGCACAAAGAACCGCAAAAGAAGCAACCTCGAGCGCAATCTCGTCCACCCCCACCAATTAACATCGTCGGGTTAACGGAACTTAATAAGTTTCAAGGAGGCTTAAAGGAACTTTAACATCGAAATATAAGGTCACGTCTTTGAGGGACAATGCGTGCAAAATTAACGTCGATGAATACGACGACTACCAAGCAGTGTCCCAAAAGTTAAATACCGAAAAAATTGAGTGGTATACTTTCGAAATCAAGTCAGAAAGGCCACATCGTGTTGTTGCAAGGGGACTCCACCCCTCATGCACCAAAGAAGAGATTATGACTGACCTTCAAGACAAAGGCTTTAAAATTATTGATGCCATTAATATCATCAAAAAGGAGAAGCAACAAACGGAAATAGATAAAGACATTTTCGTAAGGCGTAGACTTCCGCTCTTTATGCTTACCTTCGATAAGTCTGACAATATCGACGATATCTACCGAATTAGGACCATACTAAATATCGGTGTCAAAATCGAGCCAGTGCGTAGAAATACAAGAATGATTCCGCAGTGCAAACGTTGCCAAGGATTCAGTCATACACATATGTACTGCTGAAAAGAACCGCGATGTGTGAAATGCGCTGGAAATCACCTCTCCCAAGTTTGTAGAGTAAACAAACAAACCTCCGCAACCTGTGCTAATTGTAAGGGAAAGCACCCGGCAATTTATAGAGGCTGTGAAGTAGCTAAAGAGTTACAAAAACGAAGAGATGCGCTCCTTAAGCCCCTAAATGCAAAATCAAAACCGCAAACTAAGCCAAAGCGTAAGGTTGCGGAGGAGAAAGAATGCAAATTAAAACTATCGGGTTCAGAGCGCAAAAAGGTGAGGGAAAGAATGATAAAAGAAAAGCCCTCGACCTCTGTTCTTAAAAGAAACGGTACACAAAAGTTACCATTGGAAAAGCGACCGGGTAATGACCTTCGAACAGCAAGAGTGCAGACTTACGCTTAGGCCGCGGCATCCGAAATACCAAAAAATATTGAAATTTCGAAGGACCCTGTTTCTCATGTTTTTTTCAGTTACTCGTATTCTAGCGAAACTTGAAGAACAAAGCAAAATAAATAAAATTATTCTCGATAGACTGGTTAAGCTCGAAAGAAATTCAGGGAAAATGCGTATTCCAACTAGAATATGAATGAAAAACGAATGTTAAAAATATATACTTGGAATGCAAACGGACTTTTGCAAAAACTTGACGAATTGGAAATATTCTTGCGTGAAAAAGGTATCTATATTTTCTTGATTTCTGAAACCTACGTAAAAAACGAATCGCATTTAAAAATAAAAGGCTATAATGATTACCACGCTTGTCACCCTTCGGGAAAAGCGAGAGGCGGATCATCATTGTTTATTAAAGACTGCATCGAACAATCCGAAGACCTAAAGATCGAGGTTGAAACTTTGCCGGTGCGGACTTACGGTATATAACTTCGGGGCTGTACCAAGAAAACAAACGCCAATATTTTACAAACTTTTCAAAATAAAGTGCTAAGAGAAATTGACCACGCACCGTGGTATACTAGAAACGATGATATCCACAGGGATCCCGGAATTCCGACAATCGAAGCTGAAATTAGAAGCTTCGCGAGAAAGCATAGAAACCGACTAATCGGACATGTCAACAATACAATCCTACAAATTCTGGATGAAAGCAATTTATTCCGCCGACTACAAAGGATGAAACCTTTCGACTTGGCGAGATAGGAATCAACCGCGCCTAGATTGCGGAACATGCAGGATCTTTCAGTGGAAAGTAACCTGCCAAACGAGTTTTTTTCATGATAGAAAAATTGCTTGATAAGGTCCTTCTTAGTTGCAATATATAACAAATTAAATCTCAGAGTGGTGTTTTTTAGTTAGTAAGAATCTGACACTACTATGAGCACGCGCTTGCTATCCTCATAGTGTCTATGGAATATTTTTCACCAACCCTCGGGGGAAAAAAAAAAAAACTTTTCCTTTAACTCCTTTCCTTCTTTTTTTCAACACCCTCTCAATTACTTTTCTTGTCCTTTGAATTATGTTTTAGTCCTGTCACATATGTACATATATATATTTATTTACAAATCTACTAATTTAAAGTACTGTAAAATTATTATACAACCCTTTTCAAATGAAATAAATAAAAAAAAAATTAAATGTAATCTATTTTCGAGCTCGTCGAGTTTCTTTTTAACGTGCGGCTTCCGTTCAAGTTTCATGTCTATTGTCATTCCTAGATATGTACGTATTTGTTAGTTAAATATGCGTTGGTTTGGTCTCGTTAAGAACAACGCTCTAAATTTCTGTTCAGAGCTTTTCAGTTACAGACTCGACTGAACTTTCTATTGCTATTATAGCCGTATCGTCCGAAAACATGGCTTCATGTACAACGGTGTTTTCTTTTTGAGGTATGTCTCGAATGTAGAGTAAGAAGAAGACCGGACTAAGAGCTCCGGAACTCCGTTATAGTTTTCCTTAAATTCTGAGTATTTGGTTTTGTGTTTTAGACGGAAAAATCCGTTTGCCAGGTAGGACCATCAAATTTTGTTTAACTATTAATGAAAAACCTGCCTTAGCATATACTTCAATCTTTCGTGCCATACCTTGTCGAAGGTTTGAGTGAGGTCAGGAAAAGCGCTAGAAGATATCTTTTCCCCTTCTAGGGCTGTCTCAATTTCATTTCTTTATTCTATAAACTTGGTTAATTGTGCTTGATCCTGAAGCCGAGGTGATGATTAGGAAAAAAACATCTTTCTTCAATTTATTCTACGTTCTTGGCAAATAAAACCACCTTCTTTTTGCCTCCTTTTGCCCATTCCCCATTGCTTTTTTTTTATTGATGTGGCGATTGCATTTGGGGTTTTTTAATACCTTTTATGACTTTCCAGAATTATTATTTTAGAAATCTCTCCTTTCGAGTATTACATAGATGGTGCGAATAATTTTTATGCTGGGGAGCGCATAATTGTTGCCATCTTTTGTGTGCTCTTATCTTTTATCGTATAAATTCTTTTATTTCCGGCGGATATCTAATTTCGTCATTTCCTCCTATAGGAAGTGTTGTTCCGTGTAGCACTCTGTAAGACTTTAATAAATCTGCCGACTTCGTCTTCTATTTCATTCGGTGTTTTAAGTGAACAATATTTTCTTTGCAATATTTTCTAAAGCCGTCCCAGTTAGTTGTGTTACTAGTTATTAATCTAGGCACTCCTTCTTTTTTCATTGGACTTTCACTTATTGTCAATACGACTGGTGAGTGATCTGAGGAGAAATCAAAATGTTCCTCGACGTTCGTAATAATCATAGCTACTCCTTTTGCGATAAAAAAAATCTATGAGGTTAGGCATTGTTGTGGCGAAGGGCCAATATGTCGGGTTTTCTGTTGAAAGGTAGTCAACATTAAATTGGATGCCGGCTTCCTAAAGTAGTCTGCCTTTCAGTAAATTGCACCTTAAACTTGTTTTTATTATTTTACATTGTGAACTGATAGTTAACTAAACAATTTATTGTGTGTAAACCCTTTTAAATACGATTACGCCTTATATTGTCAAAAGTTTTTTTTAGCAAATATCTTTCTCTTCAGCATGCAGTGTCTTTTTTGAGAGGAGCATAATGGGCCTTCACAAAACATATTTTTAGGCTGGAAACCCTCTCTAAGTTTTTAACACAAAAAGATTATTATAGCTTGTGAAACACCTATGTAAAGATTTTAAATTTTCGTAACTTTCGTAATATTATCCTTACGTAATCTAATAAATCGTGTAAAAGCTAAAAGTATCAAAAGACCCCAGCTAATATAGTACTCATAACTGATATTAATGAATCTATTAAGGATATTTTCAGAAAAGGAAATGATGCTGACAACTTGACATGGGTCTTCGCCTCTTTGACTAGACCCAGTCGAACCATTAATTTCTGTACTTTTGGAAACATTTACAGCAGATTCAGTTATATCGCTGGAAAAGTATTTATTTATATGTCACCATTGTGTCCTCTGTAAAATGTAAGATAAAACAGAAACCAACTGCAACTGTATCTTTTCATAATGAAATCGATTTTTTATGTTCATTCAATAAAAATTTATCAACGTAATGCATAAATTATAAACAAGTGTTAGTGGGAGATAGACATTCAAGAGGAATGCAAATTCAGACACGGGGTCAGTCATTAAAATCGTTGCACACCGCATTGAATCGAAATTAATTTCCATTTAATCGATTTTCCTGAAAATTTATTATTAACGTAAAATGTATTAAATTTAATTGTCTTCCTTTTCGAATAAATATAAAAGGACTTAAGTGTGGCAGAAAATGTTTAGTCATTCCACAAGAAAAATTTAAAATTACAAAATAAAGAAAATAACGAGAATTGCTGCAAGCCACTCGAATACCACAATTAGATTGAGTATAATTGACATATTTTTATTGAGTATACACTTGATGCCAGAAAGTTCTATTCGAAGTATTTATTTTCTTCTTAAATTCCTGAGTAAACAGGGATAAAATGTTCAACAAATAGAAGAGGCATTAAAATCAACAACTTCGTTGCAATCTAAGCAAACTTCTTGAGCACATTCTTTCTTAACTGTATCTATACATTTAAAAAAGACTCTCAATCTTGCCCACAAGAGGAGTTTTTAAAATAATTATAATCAACAAAATTTTATATTTTTCAACTTTTCAAATAAAAAACTATCACCATCATTATCCCTGATAAATCGGACTTCTGCGGCGGTGATAGTAAAATTGAATCTTAACATAAGTGCTTTTGACTTTTGTAGAGACATCCTACATCTAAATGTTCCGACTAATTTTGAAGGACTCTTGCCACTTCCCTATTTTAATAGTGCAAACAGACATTTTCTAATATCTCTGCGTACCTCAGCCTGTTTTAGGGTGTGAACATCAGTTCAGTTCCATAACATCAATTTGACACTTTCTTGCCTTTTTGATAATTTTTTTGAGTTTTCCCGAAGGCCCAGCGCCATTGGACTGGAGAAAAAAAGGCCCTAAAATAAAAATGAAATAATATCTCAAAATAAAAATGAAATAATGCTCCAACAAATTATACAAAATAGAGCAACAAAAATTAATTGCCTTTAATTGTAATAACTAACAAAAAAAACTTAAATTCCCACAACCTATGTTCATACATATGTACATGCAAAGGCTCAGTTTTCAAAGAGGATCAGCTCAAGTTTGAGAATGGAGTTCCACGCCGAGCTTGTCATTGTCGTAAATAAATAAAAAAAAATATATCAGCTGTCTCTCAAACTTCTTAAAAGCAAACTGCTGCCTAAGCTCGAAAAGGTCTGCAACTTGCATATTTTGTATTTTTGGCTACTTTCGCTGCCGGTGAGTATATTATTAGTTATCATTTTATTGTTATATTCATTTTCTTTCCTTTTTTTCATTTGAGTTATTTTTAGTGTTCCGTACCATAAAACGGAATATTAATCAATTCAATAGGGTGTCTGTCTATCTGTATTTACATCAGTATGTCACACGCTTGTATTTTTTACAATGTTCGATCTAACGATTGACTACAGTACGATACCCTCTTGTAAATAAATTGTTGATTTGAGCTTGATATCCATAACTGAGGATGAAGTTTTCGTGGAATTGTCGGCTCTCGATTCAAGTACTAGAATTCCACCAGATAATGTTCCACCCCTATTTCTGAAACTATGCAAGTCTAATAACGTAAGTCGTTATGCATTATTTTCAACATGTCTTTGTGCAGCATCATTCATTATACCTATTTATAAATCTGGGTCGAAGAGAGCTAAGATTCCTTTAATACCCAAAATATTTGAAGCTACAGTGGAAAGTAAATTGTATGTTGCAGTATGCAACCATATCTCCGAACATCAACATGGGTTTGTAAGCGGATGGTCCACCACAACGAATTTGATAATTTTTACGAACTATTGCCTTCATAATATGGAAGTGCGTCTTCAAGTCGATTCGATTTAAACTAATTCTTCTAAGGCATTCGATCGTGTTCAACACAATGTCCTGGTGAAGAAGTTGGAAACGATTGGGTTTCATTCAAACATTTTAAGCTTGCTCAGCAGTTATCTAACTAATCGTAAACAGTATGTTAAAGTTGGTTCAGTGCTCTCAGATGAAATTTTAAATTTGTTTGTGGTATCCCGGGGTAGCAATCTAGGTCCATTACCTTTACCCTTATTCATCAGTGATTTACCCTCATATATTTATAATTCGAACTGCCAATATGCTGACGATGTGAAAATATTCAAGTCCGTAAAGTCAATGTCGGACGTGCTAGAACTGCAAAACGATGTTAATAATGATACGAAATGGCGTAAAGATAATGGCTTGAGTTTCAATATAGGTAAGTGTACAATTGCAACATTTTCTGGAATCAGGTCTCCTATAATGTATGATTATATGATTCTAAACTGCTGCCTCAAAAGTGTTACTAATCAAAAGGATCTAGGAGTAATTTTTGATGCACAATTTACATTTTCTGTTCATATTGACTACATTATCTCTAGAGCTATCTCTATGATGGGTTTTATGTCTCGAAAATCAAAGGACTTTCAGCATCCATATACTGTGAAGTCATTGTATATTTCATTAATTAGCTCTATACTTGAACTGCTGTATAGTATGGAATCCACACTATTACAACACTGAGATTCATATTGAAAGGATTCAAAAGCGATTTACAAGATTTGCCCTCAGAAATCGTGGAATAATAATAACATACCCAATTAAGAAGCCAGGTGTTAATTAACATTATGCCTCTTAATAAAAGAAGGATCTATTACTCAGCTCTTTTTGCTTACGATGCTTTAACTGCCTATTTATATCCCGACTCGCAGTTTGCGACCTAGAGAAAACATTCTCTTATATGCTTCCAAACATAGAACAAATTATGGTGAAAATGATCCAAAAAGTGTTACTTGTATTAATTACAATGAACTTGAAAATGCCACCATATAAGTAGAGTTGTTTGTAAAAGTTAATTACGAAACCACTATAAATATAAATGGAAATATTATTATAGTTTGTAAATATTATATTTAATCTTGTAAGATAAATATCAACCCTCCGTATACCAAACATAACATCGAATACCCAGGTAGCAGTCCAGGTTCACTGGAAAATCCACTCTGTTCGAGGTGGGTAAATAGAAAATCGATCAATTGCGAAAGCTAAGTCAACTCTACTGCGAAGGCATAACACTGGCAATCTGAAAATGCAACTGGATCGTGATGATGACATCAGGAGGACTGAAAAAAATACTGTGAATCATGAGCAACCACAATAAAAAGCAAAACAAAAATGCTCCCCAGTTATCTGGACGCCACCCTTGGAGTTTACAGAAACTTAACACCACCTGAGTTCCAAACCACTACACCAAATCTTTCTTTTTTTCTCTCTCTCTCTCTCGGTATATCTACACAACGCCCGTGCCCTGTATAGTACAAGGGTATTCATATCCCCTTTGGCTCGCGCAAATTGTAAAAAAAAATGTTGGGAAGAGCCATTTATTGTAATCTTGTGACCCTTTTCTTATAAATTTAAGGGTATCTCGATCTCCTTCACCAAGATCCAATGTATCCCGAAAAAGTAGTCCGCCGGAAGCGCCAGTGCACGAGAAATTGAACTCAATAAAAGCTTGGGGAGGAAAACAACGAACTTTGTAATGAAATGGAGTTACTCTGCTAAGAACTTAAGAAAGTGGTAGATTTACTTAGAAAAGAAAACAAGACTGTAAGGAACTTGCCGCTGTCAAAACTTCAATCATACGCAGACTTATTGCCAAAAGAGAACAGCGAATTCGTAAGATGTGCCGTTAAACATTTCTCGGAAGAGTGTGATTAAAATAAGCAGGGCCCAGCGTCTTGAACAAACTGCAAAGTAACGAACTACACACAACGAAATATTGTGGAACTAGAGAAGCAAAGCAAGACAAATATTCGAAAAATTGAGCAACTCGAGTGTAAAATTCACAAGACACGAACTCATGTCTGAATATGAAACAGTTGCAAAAAATCGATGAACTTGTATTCTTACGAAAAGAAAACACTGACATATATTCGTATATGCTTGGTTTCTGAAGCTTTTGTGACAAAAGAATATCGGTAAAAATAAAAGAATACTATGCTTATCACAGATACCATTCATCCAAAAGGACTGAAGGCGGATGCTCTCTGTACATTAGAAATTATATTGAGCACTCTATGAATACAGTGACTGAACTTGATGCAATGCAATTAAGTACAGTTCGCGTATAAAAAAGAAGTGAGTTAGGGAACGAATATAAAAAACTGAGGGTACTGTTATCAGCGAAGGAATGGATTGGATTAGAAGTTGCAGACAAGAGATTATTTATAAAAATAAGGAAGAGAGTCGAAGACAAAACAGAGCTTTGGGGAACACCAGTATTTATTTGGTGAATTGTACACTTGAAGCCGTCCAAGACAACTTGTATTGAGCACCCCAAAGGTAATTTCTAATCCATTGAAGGAGAGACTCATCGACCTCATATGCACGCATTTTCGACAAAACTCTACCAAATGCATTGCAGTCTTTTCTAGCTTGTTTGAACTTCTTTCGGTTTTTCTTAGATTTGTAGACCGCAAACTTACTTCTTTCAAACTGATAGTCTCTTTGCAGCTCTGGTCAAACCACGATTTTACCTTAGATTTAATGCTCTTTATTCTGTTAAGAATAAAGTCATTATACCTAAGAGGATAGTCTCGGTGATCATATCGGCTGCGGCATCCACGTCGCTATCGAGGAAGAATAGCGATCAGTTGAAACTCCTAAAGAAGCTATTAAGGCCGTTCCCGTTGGCTTTTTCGTATTGCCATAGTTTTTTTTTTTTAACCGAGTGGTTGGTACGAAAATTTAGCTGACACGATATTATGATCAAACCAACCTAGAGGCGCTAAAACATCAATGTTTTACAAAATGTTTTACTTTACGCTGTGCACGGTTCGGTGGATAAACGAAGAATAAAATTATCTGTATTAATGACATCTGTCCTCTGGTTCGTTCTTCGTCCCGTCATTATCATTGTCATTTTCGGTGCAGGGTATTCCTGGTGTGTCGTGAATTGCTTTGGTACACGCGCTGTGTTTGTAATGGTGATCGCCACAAGCTGAGTCAAATTGTTTACCTCAGAGAAAAGTTCAACATACCTTCCTTCGGGTATTGTCTGGCCAGAATGTTGAAGCCAATCCTAATTGTGTATATTGAAATCGCTCGCAATGACGATTTTAGTATGAGAGTACAAGGAGACAATTCGAGTGATGAAATCGGACAGCGCATCAAATTCGTCAAAAGTTGAGTTGCTGTCCGCACTAGGGCTTCTGTAAATAAAGTAGTAGTGAATTATTTGCTTACGGACGGTGAATTTTAACTATTTGAAATTAAATTCCGGGTTGGAACAGTGGCCATACTGTGGTGGAACATGGTGAGCAATATCACTACGGACATAAATGGCGGGGCCACGGTGGGGAAAGAATAATGACACTAAGTTATATCCAGGCAGTTTTAAATCGGAAGATTGGTAAAATCAACCCTAAATTCCCTCATCACTACGGCATAGAAACACACTTTTTGTTTTTATTTTTTGTTCGTTATTATTAGGTTTTTTTTGTACTTGCTGAAATGAAGCAGACACGTGCGCGCGACGACAGGTAACAGATGACTCCCAAATAATGACTTTATAAGTCTGTTTGACCACTTGGACTCAATTTTATTATAAAACTCACCTTTCGAGGTTAATGATGAAATTCATCGAATGGCAGACTACTTTACGAAGCCGGTATTCAATTTGGTGTTGACTTCATTTCAACGGCGAAACCGACATATTGTGCTCCCGCCACATCAAAATCTCCTGCCTTCATATTACGAACGTCAAGGGAAATACATATCTCACCTCAGATCACCCACCAGTCATATTGACAATAAGTGAAAGTCTAATGAAAAAAGAAGGAGCACCTAAATTAACTAGCAACAAAACTAACTAGAACGGCTTTATAAAACACTCTTATTTCTACACATCTCACTGCCAAAAATAGATCAAATTAATCACTCTGGAAAGCCATTAAATGTACGAGAGAATCGCCACATATATGTTATTTATTGCGAAGTTGTCAAAGAGCTCCGAAAAAGAAGTGATACGCTTAAAAAAATTAAGAAATAAAAAAAATCTGCTTTATGGCAGATCCAATCTCCCAAGTTTTCTCTATAATTCTCGCGAAACTTGAAGAACTACACAAGACAAATAAACTCATATGTGAAAAATTGAGCAAGACAACATAGACATACGAGTATACTTGAATTTCTGAAACTCATTTGACAAATTTTTAACACGCATACCTTTGATCCAAAAGGGCTAGAGGCGTCCAGTTTGGTGTTGATTTCCTTTCAACTGGGAAACCGACATATTGGCCCTACGCCATAGCAAAAACGCCTTGACCTCATAGAATTCTTTATCGCAAAACAGGTAGCTAAGAATTTTTCGAACACCGAAGGAAGTTTTGATCTCTCCTTAGATCACCCAGATCGTTGTATTTACAATAAATGAAAGTTTAATGAAAAAAGAAGATTAATAAATTACTATCAACAAAACTAACTGGGACGGCTTTAGAAATACTGAGAAGAAAATATTGTCTCTTAAAACACCGTACGAAATATAGGTCTTACATAGTGCCGGATGGAACAGTACTCCTTATAGGAGGAAATAGCGAAATTAGATATCCGCCGGAAATAAAGAATTGATACGATACGAGAAAAGAGGAGAGCACGCAAAAGATGGCTAAAATCCTGCGCTCCACTGCATAAAACTCATTCCAAGACACTAAGTCTGGAAGGCCATGCAAGATATTAAAAAACCCCAAATGCAATCGCCACCAATAAGAAAAAAAGTGCATTTACTCATAGTGCTCGTCTGTGCAATTTTAAACTGACCTACCTCTATAAAAAGCTATGTGGTAACGGAAATTGTGCCGAAAGCAACAACGCTGAATTGGTGTGTTGTAGTGGCCTCTGTGGGAAATCGTTCCATCCCATTTGCACCGGCATTAGCAAAAAAATTGTTTCTTTTGCGATGAGTGCAAAGAAATTTCACTCTCTCACATCATGCTCGCTATTAAGTACAACAGTGATTCGACAAATTCGCTTTTCAACCAAATCAAGCTTTCATCCAAGAAAAAGCCAGCAACTGACAAAGTTTGATGAAGTCATTAAGTGTGTTGACGACCTTAATAATGTTATCGAGTGTGCTAGTGAACTGAACAAGTCTAAGTTAAAAAAAAAAAAAAAATGACAAGCAACTTGCAGAGCTAAGCGAATCCACCTCGAAAAAATCCCGCTACGCGCTCACTAAATTCTTCCTTAACGCAGAGTTTGCTAATGTCGCCCGCCCTCTCTCCATCTTAATTACTCAAATCGACGAACTTAAGCTGACCCTACGCAATTCAATTCATGCAAATGTGCAATTAAGTGAGTACCTGTCCCTATCTTGCGACACACACCTGCTGTACCAGCTCCACTTGCCAGATCTGTATCACTCACATTACCTGCCGCTTTATCTCCTGCTGCAACTTCCACTACAGTTACAACAATTCAAAAATTTGGAACGCTCTGGACTATATCTGAATGGAACAGCAGAATCCAAAAACTTCACTTAGCTTCAAAACATAACTCCGAGGACCTCACCAGTACCCACGCCTCCCATCATAATATAGAGTACACTGCGTACTTGCTGAAAGGCGCCCCGAAACTAGCCAACGTATCTTGGGTCTGCAAATTCTTCGAAAAGAAATTCTACATAACCGGTGTAAGATGCCTAGCGATCACTCGCTTAACACCCAATAAGTCTAATAATATAAACACAAACATAAACAGACCCAATAATAGACCCTACTTCTCTCGCAAATCTAATAATCCTCCCATCCTCCCTTCAACCCAGTCATCTAATAAAAATACTAAATCCGATACTAATTGACCCGCAATACGCGACATGATTCGAATGCACATCAGTAAAGCCTAACTTCAGTCGTACTGTTAAATACAGGGATTAGTTTATAAGCCGAACGAAACGAATATGGAATGATCTACCAAGCTCTGTATTTCACCATCACTACAACCTTCAAACATTTAAAGCCAACGTGCGCAGGCTTCTTCTCTGTTCCTCTTCCCCTTTTCCTTAAAAGCCCGTGCCCTGTAACAGTATAAAGGTATTCATATTCCTTTTGGCGCGCGAATTATAAGAAAAATCCTCCACGCATATGCCCACTTTTCCTAACTCTGTGAATCTCTATATGTCGTATATTTAGACTGAATTCAGCATAATATGATCTCCGATCCCAAACGATTCTTCCACTTCATCAACACAAAAAAAAAATTGACAACTATCCATCAACATTAAAATTGTCTAATATTTCCTCCGGTGATCCTAAGATAGTCGCAAATTTATTTGCTCATTTCAGCCAATCATTTATGATCTTGAATACTTCTCCTTCATGAAAAGCTGTGTCCAAACCTCGTTAGTCTCCGTTGACATAACCGTGGAACAAGTGGAAGAAAGAATAAAAAAAAAACTCAAGAAAGAATACTCTCCTGGTCTTGATGGTCTCCCTTAAATAGTACTGACAAATTACGTGAACCTAAGCTCTTAGAAAGCATTGTTTACGATACAATGTTCTTCCATTGTGAATCTATCTTTTCCACTAACCAGCTAACTTAACGGAATTCGCCGTGGCTTTCAACTGGGTTTCATTAGGTGGATTAAATCCTACCTTGAGGAACGTCAATACAAAATACTTTTTAGATCGGTTGTATCCGACCCCATTAAAGTCACTTCCGGGGTCCCTCAAGGTAGCCATCTTGGTCCCTTATTTTCATTTTGTCAATTAACGACGTTGACGTCATCATCAAAGAATCTTTTATATCCATCTACGCTGATGACATGAAAATCTTCAGGCGCATATCAAACCCCGTTGACTCTCGCCCACTTCAAGCTGACTTGAACAACTTCTCAACCTGGTCTCTTGAGGTCAATGTCAACAAATGTCAAGCTATTACATATTCCCGAAAGCGTCTTCCACCAGCCCATCTCTGACGAGCGCGTCCCTCCCGTAACTGTATTCCGCATTTTGGGTGTTATCTGCGTCAGAGAACTTAATTTCCGCTTCCATATATTTTTTTTTTTTTTTGTCGGGGCGGGTACACCCTACTGGAGCACTCAGACTCAAAAACAGGTCCATTGTACAACCAGGCAGAGAACCCCATTTTAATGTGTTTTTCTCGTCTTTTGTAGACGAGTAGAAGCTTCAGTGATGAAGAGCTTAGGACATCAGCACTCACCACATCAGCACCGAAAATCTGCCACCTGATCCGAGCAAAGGAAGGACAATCCCATAGGAAGTGTTCCGCAGTGTCATCGCCCTCTCCACAGGAGTTGCAGACAGGGGTAGCGCTCAAACCTAGCACATGGAGGTGCTTGGCAAAGGCGAAGTGGCCCGTAAGAGCGCCAGTAAGTTGTCTGCAGACTTTCTGCTAAGAGATAGCAAGAAAGCCGCGGATTTCTTACAGACGACGGGGGCCATTCGTTTAGTCTGCCTGCATCCTGGAGAGTCATGCCACCATCGATTGTGTTCACTGAAAACCCAGTAGTCAATGGAAGCCCTAACCGCTGGCAAACCCAACGTGGGTTCAGGTCCAGAGAAATTCTCTTCTGAGCCTTGTCTAGCAAGCTCGTCAGAGATCTCTTTTCCTGTTATCCCTTTGTGCCCCGGGATCCAAACAAGATTCAGTGAGTTCAGCCTTCCGACCGAATTCAAGGATGTTTTGCATTCTCGAACTATTTTGGAAGTGGTTTAAGGATTGAGCAAGGCCTTAAGCGCAGCCTGACTGTCACTACAGACGCAGATACTTCGCCCCTTCCACCTGTTCTTACCAATATAGTCCGCAGCCATTAGGATAGCATATATTTCTGCCTGCAAAACAGATGTGTGTTTTCCCAATGAGAAGTGGAGCCTCATGTTGTCGCATTCTACGAAAACACCAACACCAGACCCCTGTCCAGTTTTAGAGCCGTCCGTGAAAATGTGACTACATTCTTTTCCTGGCTCAGACTCCTGCCAAAGCCAATCCTGAACAAGGGGAAAGTTTACTTCAAATTTGCACCGCAGCGGTAATTCAGGTGTCATTGCATCAGATGGCATATCCATGAAACAGGGGTAGTAGGATAATCGTCGCGCAACTTCATCAAAACTCCAGTGCGAATCGTGCCAGAAACCACTTCCTTTTAAACGGAAGATGGCTCTAAGTGTACACCCCATGATATAAATAACAAGGGGGGGAGGTTCATCAAGGCGTCTAGAGCAGAGCCAGGCGTACTGGGGAAAGCTCCCAAGCAGCCGAGACAGACCGTTCTTTGCAGTTTGGCAGCAGTAACGTATTTACGTGAGAGCTCATTCCACCAAAGAACTGACGTATATAAGAGGAAGGATCTTATCATAGCCGTGTAGATCCAAAGGACTTTCCTTGGCGACAAGCCCCATGTCCTGTCGAAAACACCTTTGCATTGCCGAAAGACTGACAGAGCTTTGGAAGTTGTCAGCTCGACATGTTTCGTCCAAAGAAGCTAGCTATCTAAGATTACTCCTAAATATTTGGCTTCCTTGGAGAATTCGATAGTGACGCCTTTTAACACTGGCTGAGTCAGACCAGTCAATTTCCTCCTTCTCGTAAAGAGAACCACTTCGGTTTTGAGAGAATTAACTGAAAGCCTATTTCTAGAACACCAATCGTCGATTGCGTCTAGGGCCATCTGCACCTTAAAGCAAACAGTCGCTAGTCACGATCCGACAGACAGAACGGCGACATCATCTGCATATGCTTGAGCCTAGACATTAGAACTATTGAGTGTGTTCAACAGGGAATCAACCAGCATGCACCAAAGCAGTGGAGACAGAACACCGCCTTATGGCAGCCCTTATTTACACCTGCCATGACACGCCGGCCACAATCTGCATCTACAGTCAATGTTCTGTTCACCAGCATTGCTTTGATCCACAATACTAGTGATTCTTTTACGCCGTGACTTCTGGCGGAGCTACACATGCTGTCAAAAGTCGCATTGTCAAAGGCACCCTCACTGTCTATGAAAACGCCTATCGCGTATTCTTTCCTATCAAGCGCACATTCTATTCTGCTGACCAGATTTTGAAGAGCAGTCTCGCAGAATTTTCCGCGTTGATAGACATGTTGCATCTCTGACAGAGGATGTACCCTCAAAGCAACTTTGCGCACATGTAGCTTAACCAGTCTTTCCATGCTTTTAATCAGACTAATAGGTCTGAAGCTCTTGGCGAGAGAGTAGTCATCTCTTCCGATTTTCGGTATGAAAGCTACTCTAACTGTTCGCAGGGGTTTGGTATATATGCCAGTGCCAAGCCAGTAGTGAAAATTCTCTTCAGAGTTGGCAGCAACTGACTAGTACCTTGTTCCACCATAGCTGGCTATATTCCGTCAGTGCCAGGTGACTTGAAGCTGTCAAAAGATGCGACAGCATATTTGATAGCTTCATCCGTCGCCACGCCCGATGCAGTATACCAGCTGCGCCGAGTTGTTCGGCTCAGCCCGCTAACAGTTTCACTAGTTGAAACCGGTTGCGAACCGATGGTGACCTAATTTCCTGGGAAGTGAGTCTCCAGCAGAAGACTGAAAGCATCCGCTTTCGACTCAGTGAAAGTACCATCAGGTGTCCTGAATGATTCCGGCTTGATTGGTTTTCCATTCTTGAGAACTTTGACCAACCGACTGGTTTCACAGAGAGTTTCGATCTTGCCACAAAAATCTCTATACAAGGTACTTTTCGAAGTTCGAATCAACCTCTTATATTCCCTTTGCTTCGATCGGTAAAGATTCCAGTCCACCTCCAAATTTGTCTTGAGTGACTTGTTTAGAAGTTTTCTGGTTTCCTTACGAATTCGTTGCAGATCTGAGTTCCACTACGGAACTGACCTTCTGCAGGGGTTTTTTATCAGCGGACACGTTAGTTCAAAACATCTGGTAAGGGCGCTGTTCAGGTCTTGAAGGGCTTCCTCTACCTTTTTCCTCGTTCTAAGTTTAGGTAGATCTTTGATAGATTTGCCTAACTCTTCCTTAAACACTATCCAGTTGGTTTTTCTCGGATTCCTCCTCTCCTGCAAAGGTGTAGCTTCGCATTCGATTTGGAATTCAATGTATCTATGGTCTGAGAGGGAAATTTCTGGCGAAACTCTCCAGTTGGTAATAGGCTTGGAATACCTGTTGGGCAAGGTCAAGTCATTCACTTCCTGTCTTTGCGCCGTAACAAATATTGGTTGTGAGCCAACATTGTTGATGGTAAGATCAGACGATAGTATGAAGTCCAGAAGAAAATCTCCCCGTGCATTGCATTTGCTGCTGCCCCAAACAGAGTTTTGAACATTAGCATCGCAACATATGACAAGACCTATCTTTCTCGTATCACAATATTCTTGAGCTCGACCACTGCCCTTTGTGGTGGGGGCAGTATCGAGTCTTATGGGAAGTAAGCAGACGCAACGACGTAGGTTTCCCATTTACCGTTCGTCTTGTAGCTTATAGCTGCAGCGACTAAGTCCTGGCCATAATACTGTCCGAGCTTAGTTGCTAAGAGGGAATTTGGTACAATAAGACAAGCCCTAGGCCTTTCGGACCGCTCATCATAAAGTACCGTGATATCACGCATACCTTCAAGGCCACAAATGCGCTTCCATATTACTTAGTACTTAGCCTTTAGTCTTAAGTTATGTTTATTAATAGTTAATATTAGCGTAGTTTTTAAGTTCTGCTTGTATTAAGCTAAATAAAATAAAAAATAAATAAAAAATAATGGAGAATGGGCAAAACGAGAAAAAGAGAAGGCGGATTTATTTGCCGATCACCTAGAAGAAATGTCCAAGCCATTTTATGGCAAGCATTGATAGAGGATCTTGCCACATGACGACTTTAAAATAAAAACTGTATCGTTGACCGAACTTCGCCATTCAACAAAAAACTGAAAAATAACAAGGCCAGATCCTCAAGTAATTGCCAAAATAAAGCTCTAATCAAAATCCTTTATCTTATAAATGCTTCGCTAAGACTACTATACATTCGAAGATAATGGAAAATCGCCGAAGTTATAATGGTTTCAAAACTGAGAAAGCTCCTACTGAATGGACAAATTAACAAAAGGAGACAAAGAGAACGCAGATTTATTTGCCGGGAAATTTAGAGTCCTTGATACTACTATCAATACCTACCTTTGCTACGCAAACCAAGTCTTTGGATATCTAAAACTTGAAGATTTTGAAATAGTTCAACGCTATTTTTTCAAGCTTATCTTTAAACTCCTCTGAATAACTTCATCCTAAGCAATACCCCTTGAATTAGGGCTTCCTTTAATCTACCTAAGAAACTTAAAAACAAATGCAGATAACATCATCAAGGTCAAGCGAAGAACTAATAATAAACTTGCAAAAACAATTAATGAGTTTTACAATTCAATGTAAATCAACCCCTTTTAAAGATACTATAATACGACTATATTGCAAAAGTCGATGAGTCCTTGTACAAACAATGTGTGAGCAGAGCACAAAAGCTTAATCACAGTTTTGGAACTAATAACTATTTTAATAAAGAGATGACAATAAATCAGATAAGCTTAGTCTTTAAAATGAGAACAAATATCTTATGCCTTAATTATATCCGACACAGACAAGATCTTCCAGCAATTTATACTCTTTGAAAAACTTTAAAAACTTAACGAAGCTACTTCCCAGTAGTATGTCCAATACTGCGGGAACTGTTCTCATATTTGAAGAAACCAAACAAATTTTGAACTGTTCATATGGCAGGAAACTAGCGATTCTGTAACCATACCCTTAGCTATCGTAACAGTTTTGTAGATATGCAGATCTAAATTGTGAAATGTATTTATAGCGACATGGCTTTGTAAGTATATATTTTTGAGTTATTTTAAGTAAGTAATTTTCACTTAAATAAAAAAATAAGAATTAATAATAAATTGTCATTTCCTGACTAGGTTTATGAAATAACCAAGGAAATTGAGAAAGTCCTAGAAGGGAAAAAATATATTCTAACGCTTTTCTTGACGTCGCTCAAATCTTCGACAAGGTATAGCACAAAGCGTTGAATTATAAACTAACACAGGTTTTTTGACTCGTACATTGCCAACAGACCTTTCCATGTTAAACATGGAACTGAGTGCTCAGAATTTAAGGAAATCGCTGCCGGAGTTCCTCACACTCCCTTCGGGTAGGGGTTAGAATATACCCGAGGTAGGCATGCCTGGCGTAAGAGGCGACTTAAATCCAAAAAGGTTTAAACTTTTCACAAAAGTTAAAAAAAATTATGCAATGAACAAAACAGAAGGAATTAATACCCCAGGTAGTACGCCAGGTAAACTAGTAAATCCGCCCTCTTCGGAGGTCGGTTCCATGGATTCTGGGGGGAACCATTTATTGCTAAAAGATGACGCTTTCATAAAGAGTCGTAAAATGGTAAGAACACCAAGCTAATTACAAAAAAAGAAAAATGAGCATGTCTCTGGAGCTTTCACCACCAAAAGTAAACCAGAAAAGCCCAGGAAAGATTAAAAACAAAGAAATCAAACCACTCAAGCCAATAAAGCCTCCTCCAATTATTGTGCTCTGTATCACGAAGTACGAAGGCTTATTAAATATACTGGAGGAAAATAAAATAAAAGCTAATACAGTTCTTCTAAATAGTAATGATGTCAAAATTAATGTGGAAGACGAAAAATCCTACAGAAACTTGACAAAATTACAAAATCAAAAAAAATTGCAATGGTATTCGTTTGAAAATAAACAAACAAGACCGATAAAGGTTGTCGCAAAGAAACTACACTTCTCATACACTCCTGAACGCACTGCGAATGACCTAAAAAAGAAAAACTTAAAAATACTAGAAGTTGTCAACATGCTTAAGCATAAAAGTAAAGTACCGCTGCCGATGTTCATGCTGACTTTTGAGCAAGATGAAGACATCAAGAAAATTTATGAAATTAAAGATATCATAGGAATGAAAGTGCAAATTCATCCTTTACGTAAATCAAAGCTAGTCCCTCAATGTAAGAACTGCCAAAAGTATGGTCACACTCACAAATACTGCAACGCTAATCCAAAATGTGTTAAATGTGCAGGAGACCACCATACAAAAGACTGCGTAAGGGAAAAAAAGGCAAGCCCAAAATGCGCCAAATGTAATGAAAGACACCCAGGCAACTATAGAGGCTGCTTAGTAGCAAAAGAGCTACAGCAGGCAAAAGATAATCCGAAACAAGAGAAACTTAGGACCTAAATCGAGGGCCCAAAAGAATGAAAAAATTGATAAAGTTAAAGAAAATCTACCCTCAAGCAAAAATGAAGAACTTATTTTCATTTCATTTATTTTCATTTATTCAACTTTTCAACAACACTTACAATAGACTTTAACAGTCTTTAAGGCATAAATGTTGACATTTTCATTACATTATTTAAAATTAGAATTGAGATGATATGACAAAATTAGAATTGCTTAGTTTAAAATTTCATGTTAAATTCTGCGGTTAAAATAATTTCAATAGAGAAATGAGACAATTTTTAATATTAGATAGTATTATTTGTATCTGCAATTTATGTAGACGTAATATGCCGAAAGAGAGTATCACAAAAATTATTCGCGTCGTGGAGTCTTCTTACTCTGAGAGGAAGTGCATTCCAAAGGCGAATGGCATGAATAAAGAATTGGCGTTCCGAGACCTGATAAGTAACGCGAGGTAGAACCAACGTCAAAGAACGTTGTGATTGTGCGAATTTTAGCTTTTCGTATAAGTATTGAGGCTGTTTGGTGGTTATGACTTTATGTAAGTACTTGATTGTGCAAAACTCAAGATACTTTTCTAGTGTACAACCAAGTATTTTCTTAGCATAGGCGGAAACATGGTCGTATCTTCTTAACCCAAAAACATAACGCGTTATATTATTAAATGCAACTTGTAATTTGCGTGTTATAATAGCGTTATTGCAACAGAAAATTTGACAGCTGTATGTAATTAGGGGACGAGTAGAGTTCGTGCCAAAATTAGTCTTTTATTTGTCGGTGTGAAGTTTTGCTATAAAGATAGATTTCGGAGACATCCATAGATTTTGCCAATTAACGTCAAGATATGGTTATCCCAGCACAGCGTTTCACTGAACCAAACCCTCAGATTTTTGGCTTTGTCGACAAATTCAATTTGAGCATTTCCAAGATAAATAGGGGGTAAAATATTTGAATCATGAACATTTCTGCTGATTACAAGGCATTTGGATTTATCTGGATTTATACTTAAAAAATTGTCCTTGGACCAAGTAAGGATATTCTTCAGATCCTCATTGTGTTTACAAGCAGCATTATCGATAAGACCGCGTGCACTACTTATGTACAGTTGCACATCGTCGGCATACATATGCACTGCGGAGTTGTGAACAACGTTCGGGAGGTCATTAATAAAGATGGTGAAATGCAGTGGGCCCAATATGGATCCTTGGGGGACACCTGTGAAACTCGTTAAGAATTCGGGATTGGACACCGTTTACGAAAACTGCTTGTACGCGACCTGTCAGCTAGGAAAAAATTAATTTTCCAGCGGATGAGGAGAAAGCAAACAAATTTTGAAGTTTTGGAGGCTATCATGCAAGAATCCTCAGCAGAATGGATGACATGGAAAGAATAATAAGAAAATTCTGGAAAGAATATCTTTCCTTGAAAAACTAAACAGTAACAAAAAAACTGTTTCAAAAAGATCCTAATGCTAAAAACATAAAAATATTATTATGGAATGCCAATGGTCTCGAGAATCACAAAGACGAATTGCAAGCGACTCTCGATATAAACAAAATTGACATATGTCTGGTCTCTAAGACACACTTCAAAATTGGAACAAAACATAAACTGCGCGGATACAAGACATACCATACCCCACATATTCACGGTACAACAAGAGGGGAGGCTGCAGTTATAATTAAGGAAGGTGTTAGTCACGATGAAGATGAAGAAAATCAGTCGTGTGGAATACAAGCCAAATCCGTAAACATAAAAACAAGCAGCGGCCAGATAACGGTAGCAGCGGCATATTGTTCTCCTAGCTACAGGCTGAAACAAAACGATTTTAAAAGCCTCTCTCGTAAATTTGGGAATAAATTCATAACAAGCGGAGATTTCAACGCAAAGAACAAATTCTGGGGATCAAAATTAACAAATACAAGAGGAAGAGAACTCCTTGAATCTATGAAAGAAAGCAATGCTAATCACCATTCAACGGAAAATCCTACTTACTGGCCTACAGATAGGAATAAGATCCCGGACGTTGTCGACTTCTTTGTAACTAAGAATATCTCCTCAAATACTACCCAAGTGCAGGAAGGGCCAGATCTTGACTCAGATCACTCATCTGTGCTGCTTACACTTGGTAATAAAATTATAATGAAGGAACACAAGCCATGTCTAGTGAACAAGCTAACTGATGGATATATTTCAGATATTTGCTTGAGAAATGCATCGAACAATAGAGCAACTAGAAAGTGAAGTACATCTACATATATTGTATAATAAATATACAAAAGGCTGCTTGGGCTGCAACGCCTGAATCCAATAGCAAAGTAAAAAGAAACGTATATCCCAAAGAAATATGCGACATAATATCTGAAAAGAGGAGAGTTCATAAACGCTGGGAACTGTCGAGAGCGCCAAGTGATAAAAATAGACTTAATAGTTTAAACAACACGCTCAGAAAAAAGATCACAGAATTGAAAAATGCGTCGGTGGAAAGATACCTTACAAATCTGACAAACGATGCTAGTACAGAATACTCACTATGGAAGGCTACAAAAAAAATGAAAAGACCAACGGCATACATTCCGCCAGTTAAAAACAGCAGTGGAAACTGGGCAAAAACAAACAAACAAAAGGCCGATTTATTTGCTGAAAATCTTGAAAGCGTCTTTCAGCCATATGAAGATAATGATTATCTCCAACAAACGGAAGAAATGTGCGAAGATGAGAGGTTAATCCCAGCAGTAACCTCTAAGGAAATAGCCACAGAAATAAAAGAGAAGATCAACCCGAAAAAAGCCCCGGGATTTGATTTAATCACGGGTGAAATTCTGAAAAAAACTGCCTAGAAAAGGTATGAAAAAAAAAATAGCACAGATAATAAATGCAGCGTTCAGACTAAGGTATGTTCCACGCATGTGGAAGGTCGCGGAAGTTATTATGGTACCAAAGCCGGGAAAATTACGCAGTGAAGTTACCTCATATCGTCCGATTTCATTGCTGCCAATACTGTCAAAACTCTTCGAAAAAATTCTTCTGAAACGACTCCATCGATTCAGAAATAGGTACTCCACTATAAACCAGGTCCACAGAATAACTGACAAAATAGAAAAAGCCTTAGAAGAAAAACAAATATGCTCTACCATCTTCCTTGATGTAACACAGGCCTTAAACTGAAAAAATATCTTCCAAAACAATACTCAGAAATACTAGAGTCATATATAAAGCAGCAATTATATAGAATTAAGCAAGAAAATGAGTACTCCGCATTAAAATGTATAAGATCTGGAGTACCGCAAGGTAGTGTGTTAGGGCCTGTGCTATTTCTCCTATACACGAACGACCTACCACAAAATGACGAAACTACTCTTGCCACATTTGCAGACGATACTGCTGTACTTGCTGTCGGAAAAACCGTGCAGGAAGTTACCGAAAAACTACAGTAAATGAAATATCTGAATGGACCAAAAAATGGCAAATACAATTAAATGAACTGAAGTCAATCCATGTTAACTTCACTAATAAAAACGTACAACACATACCTGTGTACATAAATAACAAAGCAGTTCTGCATTCGAACTCAGCTAAGTACTTAGTCATGACTTTAGATGCGAAGTTGCGCTCATGTCAAGAAAAAAGATGACGAACTAAACATTCGATATAAAAAAATGTATTGGCTAATTGGGAGGTATTCATGTCTCTCAATATATAATGAACTACTTCTCTATAAGCAAGTTTTAAAGCCAATATGGACATATGGCCTTCACCTTTGGGGGTGCACAAGTAAGACGAACCTACAAAGCATACAATGCTTTCAAAATAAAGTACTAAGCAATATTGTTAATGCGCCATGGTACATACGTAACGCTGATCTACATAGGGATCTAAGAATTTAAATGGTAGAGGACGAGGTCAGGAAGGTCGCAAGAAGACATGAAGGTAGGCTTCGCAACCATTCTAATTTTTTTTTTTTTTTTTTATAATCTGCGCGCGCCAAAGGGAGTATTAATACCCTTTAATTGTTTCAGGGCACGAACTACTTAATAATAACAATTTAGTTAGAAGATTACGAAGAATAAAACCATTCGAACTAGTTAACTAGGAGAAAAAATAAAAAGAAATATATAACATAATCACCCGAACAAAGTATTAACGAGTTAAAAAACAAAAGGTAACAGACCAAAGTTAGTTATTTACAAAATAAATTTACAAGTATTAGAAAAAAATTGCTGATTAGTTTAACGACTAGCTGCGATTATTGGAAGGATGGTAACACCATGCTTCCACCGGGTGTTTTTAGTGGGTGGGTCAAGGCTCACACTATCGCAAAGCTCGAATGCGATGTCTTTCAACGATTTTCACCCAGCTACACGCAAAAAAAAAGTTCCTCAAGGAAGTGTTCTTGGTACGGTTTTCTTCTTGCTCTACACTCGAGACATACCTTAAGAAGAAGGCACCGTTGTGGACATGTTCGCAAACGATATGGCTATATTGGCAACGGAAAATTCTGAAATATTGGCAACTGAAAAGCTCCAACAAGTTTCCGATAACTTTTTGCGATGCATGTTAACTTTACTTACAAAAAAATGAACAACCTACCCATTTTCATTAAGTCGATACAAATACCTTATGCAAACAATAAACTTAAATGACGAAGACTTTCATTTAGAAGTATAAAAAATAAAATAAAAATTTAAGTGGTTCTTGAATTAGATGTGTGAACATTTTTTTTTTTTTTTGTTTTTTACGTGGGTAGATGAAAATCTTTATAGACACTATGAGGACCAGCAGCGTTCATAGTAGTGTGAAATTTTTACTCGCTAAAAATACCTTCCTTCTTCTTTTTTTACTACAACTAAATTACGTTATCTTCTTCTTCTTTTCCTTACGGCGAGGATATGACCCGGAGTAGAAGGATCACAATCCTCCCACTTTATTGCATCCTTACTGGTCTGCCTATAGGGTTTACTGGTTTGACCTCAGGAAGTACCGGCAGGTTTCCCGGTTTAGGATCACTTCGTCACTGAGGCCAACCAAATGCTGGTGTTTTTTGGTCGGCCTTTTTTGCGCGATTGTGTAGGAACGTTGATTGATATTGCCTTTTTGGCGGGGTTCGAAGGACATGATAATACCATCTTGCTTGTGATTGATTCTTTTACATGAAGGCTTCCTCGAATCTTCGAACTTCTTATTCTATCAAGCTTTGTTACTCCTGCTGTCATGCGAAGCATCTTCATCTCAGCTGCCGTTAATTTGCCCTCATATTTTTTGTACATTGTCCAGAATTCTGCACCATATGTGAGCGCCGGCCGTACTACTGTGCTCTAGAGCCTTCCTTTCAGCTTAGGTCACAGAAGATAACGGATTTTCCCCGCCACTTCATCCACCTTACGCTTACGCGATGTTTGATGTCATCATCACAAATTGCTTCGCTATTGATCATAGATCCCAGAACTTTTCGCACTTGGAAAGCACTTTTCCATTCAAGTAAATGTCTGGAATAGGCCGGTGTGGATAAGAGAATGGGGAGCAAAGATACTCTGTCTTTTTTAAACTAATACTTTACCCATTTGCCTCCAAAACATCCACCCATACATCAGGTGCTCGTTGCAGGGTCGTTTGATCTTCACTTATGATAGCTCCATCGTCAGCAAAGAATGACTAATGCACTTTGGGGTCCGTCACTTTTCCTTCAAGCAGATAATCAAGGACTGCAATAAATAGTCAAGGACTGCTGTACACCGACTTTGATTGGAAACTTTTCGGTGACTCCTGCGGGACATCTTACTCTTGTCCTTGCTCTCTCATACATATCCATGAGGGAGCACGTAGGTTTCTGGAACTCCTCGTTATTTTAGCGCCACCCATAAGCGATCTCTTCGTTTTCAAGTAGAGAATGTTGACGAATTTAAATACTTACCCTTGATTCTAGGATGAGTTTTGGGAATCACGCTGATACTTTGACAAAGTAGTACCGATGCACCCTTCGACATTTTTATTATTAGGTGCGCAACTAAGTTCTTTTTGATAAAAATGCAACTTTATTGTGAAAAAATGGTTACAAACGAATCATTCAAAGTATTGCCCATCGCTAGCTACAACTTTGTCCCATCTTTCTGGCAGAGCTCGAATACCGTTACGGTAAAAGTGTTCATCTTTTGAGGCTATCCACCAATAAAGCCATTTTTTGATGTCTTCATATTTTTTTTTTTTGTTATAATTTGCGCGCGCACAAAATGTGATATGAATACCATTAAATTATTTCAGGGCACGGGCGTTTGTAGAAATTGAGAGAGACAGAAAGAAAGATTGGTGTAGTGGGTTTGAAACTTACGTGATATTAAATTTCAGTAAACACCAAGGGTGGCGTCCAGATAACTGGGGAGCTTGTTTGTTTTGCTTTTTGTCGTTGCTCATGATTCACAGTATTTTTTCCCTTCACCTGATGTCATCATCACTATCAAGTTGCATTTAAGCCATATGACCACCCTACTGCCAGTGTTATGCCTTCGCAGTAGAGTTGACTAAGCTTTCGCAATTGATCAACTTTTTTATTTATTTCAGACGAAATAAATAGATGATTGTTGAGATCAGGATTTGAACCATGAACCAAGAGCGTGACAAGCGTTGATGTTACCACTACACCACGGCCACCCGTAATATGAGCGGAACTGCTGATCAGCCAGACCATCTGCCATCGAACGGAACAAGTACAATAATCGGATGGCGCAATATTTGGAGAATATGGCGCGTGGGGTAGAACTTCCCATTTGAGCATTCCCAGGTAGATTTTGACGGGTTTGGCAACGTGAGGCCGAGCGTGTGATGTTGTAGAATCACGTTTTCGTGCCAATTCCATTACAAACGTATGCAATCGCTTGGAAATGGCTTGACGGGTAACTCATAATGCTGAAGCAAGCTGTTCTTGCGTTTGGCACGGATCTTCATTGAGCAATGCCTCCAATTCAGCGTCTTCGAAGGATTTTGGCCTTTCTTCACGCGGACCGTCTTTCAAGCGACCGCGACGGAACCAACGGAACCGGCACGATGTTTCACTTAGAGCAGCATCTCCGTAAACTTTTTGGAGCTCTCGATGCGCTTCAGACGCCGTTTTCTTCGAATGAAAGAAGAAAATCAACACTTCACGCAAATGACGATTATTTGGCACAAAATCAGATATTTTCACACAACCAAAAGTATATGACGCCAAAACAAAATCACTAATGTGTCAAAACCGTTTGTTTACCATATGTCCAAGCTCGGTTCATGACGTTTTGGATATGTCAAAAACGACCAGCACTTACTGCTGGAGCCATCTATAGAGAACTTAGTTGCGCACCTAATATTTGCGTAACTTATGCTCAACCAAGCTTTTAAGGATAATTTACTATGGTATTTTCCATTTCAAGTTATAATATGGAATTGCTTGTTGGGGAGGTGTGTATCGAAATAAAATACAACCACCGTTGATTTTGCAGATGTATGTCCTAAGAAAAACTTTTCGAAAATATGATAAACATTCTAGCATTCCTTTGTTCTGTGCCCTGAAAATTCTTCATGTTCGCCATTTGTAATTTTTTAAGGTGTTAAAAATTTTCAGCTTGACAGAACGGTAGTTATCGCAGTTTCGCTTATAGCCCTTCCCTTTGTGCAAAGGATGAAGATAAGTTTCCCTCCACTGATTAGGCATTGGACCACCGCTCATAAATTTGGAAATAAGAATCATGAGCCATCAGGACCCGATATCTTCCATCTTTTTCCAGAAATCAGAGGGTATCTCGTCTGTCTTCCACAAGAAGCTGGCCTTAAGCATAGTTAATGAACTTTGGGGAACGTAACTCCTGAGTATTTCTTCTCTCTGGGCGGCTATTTTGAAAATAATTGTTCCCTTATTCAAATTGTTTTGTCGAAGCTCCCGATAGAGGCCTTCCATACTTTTTGTTTGAAATTGGGAGCACTTCTTCTTTGCGAGACCTTTGCAACATCTATATATCACTTCAAGGCGAGCTTTTTTTTCTCTATTAGTATAAGAACACTTTGACCATGCCTTGAAAGCAGTTTTTTTTTCTCCCGGCATTACTACTTTAGCTTCATCTGTCCACCACCATGTCTCTTTGGCGTGTTGGCAGGGGCCTTTCCACGTTCCAAGCATTGATTTGGCTCTCTATAAGCAAGATCGATGTATGGAATCCCACATATCTTGTGGCACTCCTCATCACCGACCTCATTGATGATGGTAAAGAGGTCATGCTGGTAATAAATGCTTCGCCTTTTTCTATGTCCAGCTTGTACCAATTGATTTTCTCAGCCACCTTTGTTTGCTTATTTGTTTTCTTCCCCGTCTCCATAAAAATTTCTGTCAGGAGGAGATGATGTTACTGGGCGATCGGCTCTCCCAGGATCACTTTGCAATCTTTTTAACTTCATGAAACTGGTTACCAAATGGTAGTCAATCTGGGTTTCATTTCCGCTGCTGCTGTAAGTGATCAGGTGCCGGCTTTGTTTGACGAACATGTTATTTAGCACGATAAGACCATATGACTTGCACATGCTTAGGATGTCTTCACCTGGAGAATTCCTGGTGCCATATTCCAGTCCTCAATGGCAGTTTTCATAGTCTTTGTCTTCCCGATATGTCCGTTCAAGTCTCCGCCAACAAACAAAAGCTCTTCCTTTGGGATGTTTTTGATGAGATTGTGAAAATCGAGCCAGAATGCATCTTTTTCTCTCTCGGTTCGCATCCGACTTGTGGAGCATATGCGCTTACTATATTCCACACCTCACACTGTATCACCAATTTGAGAGACATCAAACTTTCACTGAACTTTGAAATGGTCAAGATGTTGCCAAGTAGCTCTGCCTCGAGGATGATAGCAATTCTGTTTTTAACTTGTTCCGATCCGTAGTAGAATATCTTTTAAGCTTTTGTCTTAACGTCCAAGAAACGCGCCTCATTCCCGGTGTTTCCCTATTTCGTTTCTTGTACACACAAGATGTCCACTCGCCTTCTAATCATCATTTCTTCGAGCTCATAACTGCGACCACTCATACTTTCAAGGTTCCAAATCGCGACCCTTAGGTTACGCCTAAGCCGTTGCATTATTTTTCTATCCCCCGGAAACCAAATAGCTCTGACCCGAGTATTTCTGCTTGTCCCAGGATCACAACCATGCGTAGCATTAGTAGTGCCTGGCGGGCCAGTGCTTTTTTTTTTAGCGTACTTTTTCATAATGCTAGGGCTTAAGCGTTTTTTTGATTTTGACACGTAAATGCTCCTGATTTTTGATTTATGTTTGATTTTACTTTTACAACACCGGTGATCTCCAGTCGTGTCAACCCTCGGATTCGCATGCACACTTGCGGGACAGTTTTAAGATGGTATACTCGTATGTGTCGCTAGGCTCACCTGGATATTTAAAAAAAATATCTAGATGTAAGTTTCCCCTTAGTCGCCTACTACGCTATGTATTTGTGGGAGGCACTGAACTGATATGCTTAACTCGTCCCCACACGGGGCCAAAAGCACGCGCTGATACCGCCATTAATTGCGGCTACTCCTTATTATGCGAAATCGAACAGTCTGGTTCTTTGTTATAGCTCACAAGGTCCAAAATTTGGAGTATGGCTTTGTTGCAGTGACCGTGAAGACGAATATGGAGTTTGTTTATTTTTCTGTTAACATGTGTTGATTTGGTCTCATTAAGAACAATGCGCCAAATCTTTGTTCATTCGCAAATTTTATACAAAGCTCGTTGCAGCTTTTCAGTTGCTGACTCGACTGAACGTACCATTGCTAGTATAGGCGTATCGTCCGCTTATTTTTATGTGTCTCGAGTGTACAGTAAGAACAAGACCGGATCAATAACACATTCACTTCCCCCTCTTCTGGTAGGTGTTAGATTGCTTGTCTTAAGAGTCGACTAAGATCCATCCTCCGGCCGTAAAGTGTATAAAAAAATGCAATTAGTAAAGCAAAGGTATTTAATACTCCAGGCAGCAGTCCAGGTTCACTTGAATATCCACCCTCTTCGGAGGCTCTACGGATTCTGGGGAGAGCCAATTATTACAATTAATAAATCCCTTTACAATAAATTCAAGGGTCTCCACCATCAGGACCAAATGTCTTCGGGAAAAAAAGTCCGCCGGAAGCGCAAGCGCACGAGAAACAGGACTCAGTGAAATGTAAAAGCTTTGAGTAGGAAAACAACGAACTCCGTATTAAGCTTAATGAAATGGATCTATACTACCTAGAGCTTAAGAGAGGAAAACAATCCTTTTAAGATAGTCTCAAATATCACACGGACGAAGAAGAGGTAGCACACGAAACGAATTGCGTCTCAAAAAAAAAAACTAGCAAAAACCGAATAACCGGCTTTTCACCCAAAATTGAGGCACGAAAAAAATACAAGCAAAATGAGTCGAAACAATTCAATGACATCGAAATTTAAGGTAACATCACTCCGGAACACGGAAAGGATCCAGTAGTACGTCCCCAGCTTCCTGCATAAACTACAAAGGAAAGCTCTCAGCGAACTATCGAGGTTGCGAAGTGGCAAAACAACTTCCAAAAGACGCGACACATTTAAAAATACTAAACGTGCAACCACTAAGATAAACGTGAAACCGCAGTTAGCCGAAAACGAACAAAGTAAAGTCCTTGCGAGAAAAACAAATAAAAACCCGCAAACTTCAGGGCGCTATGCTCAAGCCCTATCGAAAAGAAACAAGCAAAGCTGTGTTCAGCAGATCCAGTCTCCCGAGTTTTCTCTATAATTCTTGCGAAACTTGAGGAGCAAACTAAGATAAATAACGTCATTTTTGATAAATTGAGCAGGCTTGAGTTAAAACCTCGCAAAAAAAAAGAACTCCCATATGAATATGAAACAATTGTTTAAAGTTTTAAAATGGAACGCAAAAAGCCTTCAACAAAAAATTGCAGAACTAGAAGTATTCTTGATTGACATTTGCTTGATCTCTGAAACCCACTTGACAAAGGAATCTCGAGTAAAAATAAGAGGATATCGTGCTTATAACGCATACCGCCCCTTCCGGGTGAGCTAGGGGTGGATCCTCCCTATTCATTAAAGACAGCTGAGCACTTCATGAATATAACGATTGAAATCGATACAATGCAAACAAGTTCAGTTCGAGTTAAAAATGAGCACTCGTACTTCAACATCGCGTCCTGCGCGATGCACGTTTCAAAGTAACGACTTTGTACGTCTCTTTGACTCACTCAGACCGGATTTCATTATTGGTGGCTATTTCAGTCAAAACACACCTTTTGGGGTTCAAGATCTAATTCACCGAAAGGCAGGATTCTTTACGAAGCCGGCATGCAATTCGGGATTGATTTCTTTTCGAAGGGGAAACCGACATATTGGCCTTCCGACACAGTAAAAACGCCTGACCTAATAGACTTCTTCGGAACAAAAGGAGTATCTACAAATTTTGCAAAAGTATAAGAAAGCACTAACCTCTCCTCAGATCACTCACAGTGATGACTAATGAAAAACCGGGAGACTTCTGCTAATGTGTTACATAAGGGCATGTGACATAAGGCCATATGACAAAATATGGCCTTATGTCGCTTTGCGAAAAGGTCATAAGGCCATATTTCGAGGTATGGCCTTTATGGTTTTAAGTCACTTTCAAATGGATGTTGGGAGAAGAAAATTCAGGTATATACATAAGTCATTTTTAGCACATTATCAAAATATAGTAGTGCTATTATGGACAATTTATCTACAAATTGAGGAGAGAATTGACTGTTATTCTTTCATAGTTCTCCGACAGCTGTATAAAATAATTTAAACATAGTTTAAAGTGGTTATATGGCTACAAGAGAATGGTGCTAGTATTTTCGCAGCAAATAACACAAAAAAAAACTGGTACTTCATCTGCATTTAAATTTTGTTACTCAGAAAAACGTTGACGTTCTTCTTTCTCATCTTATCGGCAAATTGGCTTCAATGCACTGAAATACATGAAGACAAGCGTACTGCGGCCTGCGACTCTTGAGTACATAAATAAAAAGATAAACATGCAGTTTTAGTTTTAGCAAAATTCATTCTCCGGAACTTTTCCCTGTTTATTTTCATTGATTACTGCAAGAAAAACAATTATATAAAATAAAAGAAACATACAGGACTATACGTAGCGGCGCCCTGAGCACCTGCATCTAAGGCCGACGGCCGTTCGGTGTATTAGTCGAAGAGATGTCCACAGTTTTTTTTTTTTTTCTTTTAGCGCTACCACATATTTTAATTCATTTCAACAAATTGGAAAATGTATTATATTAACTTACATTTTCTTAAATTTTAAATTAAAATTCTAGGCGAAAAAAAAAAAAAAACTATGGACATCTTTTCAACTCTTACAATGATTTGTCGCCTAGAGGTAGTTGAATTTTTACAAGTATACATGAAAATGTAAAAAAAATGTAGTTGCCTATAATCGCAAGATGGCACAACACTGAAAGTGTCATCCGAAAGGTAGTTGAAGGGAGATTTCTTTTAATAAATTTTGAATGTTGGCGACAAAAATACTGTATAGCAAAATCCTTTTGTTTTTGTTATTGTCACAATACTCGAAATTATATGGCCGTATGTCACCGCACCCTTCTGATTATCTTGAAGACTTAACCGCAGAAAAATACATAATCTAGAAAGCCATGAAAAGTATCAAAAAACCTCAAATACAATTGTCGCCAATCAGAAAAAAACAATGGCCAATGAGCAAAAGGTCACAGAGAAAAGACGGATCTGTTCGCCGAGCACTTCTGACAACTTTATAATAAAAAGTGTGTCCTTTACTGAACTTTGGCAGACAATAAAAAACCTGAAAAATAATAAATCTCCAGGCTATAATTTAATAACCAGACACATCCTCAAGGAATTCCCAAAAGATGAGATAATTAAACTCCTTTATTTAATAAATGCCACGCATAGATTATTACATGTTCCAAATCAATGGAAAGTTGCAGAGTTTATAATGGTTCCGAAACGGGGGAAATCTCCAAACGCCAAAAAAAATTTACAGACTTATATCGCTACTACCAATAATATCAAAGGTTTTTTGAAAAACTTCTATTGAAACTCATTTACCCGGTCATTGGAGAGAGACGCCTAGTACTTGATCTTGAATTCAGAATCAAGCATTCCACAATTGACCAGGTTTATAGAATAACCGTTGAAATTAAAAAAGCCCTAGAGGTGAAAAAGATTTGCTTTAGCGCTTTCTTTGACATCTCTCAAACCTTCGTTTGGCACGATGGCTTGAAGTATAAGCTAAGCCAGGTTCTTCCGGAACAGTTGTATAAAATTTTAGAGTCCTACATGACAAACAGACTTTTACGAGTTAAACACAGAACCGACTACTCAGCATATAAGGAAATCGCCGCCGAAGTTCCTCAAGGAAGTACCCTTGGTCCTACCTTCTTCTTGCTATATACTCGGGACCTATCGCAAATTAAAGGCACCGTTGTAGCTAAGTTCGCGGATGATACGACTATTCTGGCAACGGAAAGTTCAATCGAGTCAGCAACTGAAAAACTCCAACGAGCTTTGGATAAAATCTACGAGTGGACAAAAATTTGACTCATTGTTCTTAACAAGGCCATATTGGCGCATGTTAACTTCAATTATAAGAAAATAATAAACCTACCCGTTTTCATTAATTCGGTACAAATTCTGTATGCAAGCGAAGCTAAATATTTGGGAAAAACACTGGACGCAAACCTTAAGTAGAAGCCGAACGTTAAAAATAAACGCGACGAGGTTTAAAATTGACTTAGAGACATGTATTGGCAAATTGGAAGACATTCCAAGATAAGTATATACATTCTTAGCAATAGAAATTCTGTACAATCATTCCAAAATTAGGTTATAAGAGCAATTGTGAATGCTCCCTAGTATATTAGAAACATTTTTTTTTATATAACTTGAGCGCGAGTTATGTTCCTTCTCGGAACGAAATTGAAAAACAAAAAAACTTTTCAAATATAATTTCAAACTTTATTCTTGAAGATAAAAAGAGAACTAACTTATTTTACAAAATTCGGATATACTTACGAGAATAATCTTTAACTATGGGAAATGACAATATGCAGTAGCAGATAAAAGTTTAGGACTACTGTGAGAAATGACAATGCGCAACTAAAGGTAATAGATTACAAAGGTGCAAATAAAAGTTTAGAATTACAAGTGCATGGAATTTATTATAAATTGTGAAAACAAAAATTTACTGTTACAATTTTTATTGAGCCAATGATCTGTACACTATTGCCTTGATATGGAATGCTGTGCATGTAATTATTATGAAGTGAAAAACAAAAGTTTATTGTTACAATTTTGTATGGAGCCAATGATCTATACACTATGGCCTTGAACCCGATGCATATGCTAATGACATGCATGATATGGAATGCTGTGCATGTAATCCGCGTCAAAGAGGATATGAATACCCTTAAATTATTTCAGGGCACGGGCGTTTGTAGACAGTGAGAGAGAAAGAAAAATTGGAGTAGTGGTATTAAGTTTCAGTAAACTGCAAGGATGGCGTTCAGTTAACTAGGGAGCATTTGTGTTTTGTTGTTATTGTTGTTGCTTATGATTCACACTATATTTGTCCGTTCTCCTGATGTCATCATCACGATCAAGTTACATTTGCAACCATATGACCACCCCACTGTCAGTGTTATGCCTTTGCAATAGAGTTGACATGAGCTTCACAACTGATCGACTTTTTTATTTACTTCATCTGAAATAAATAATGATTCTTGACATTTGAATCGTGAACCTGTAGCATAAGAAGTGATGATGTTATCACTACACCAAATTTCGTATTCATCTTCTTTGCAACCATTTCATACTCCAAACTTTGGACGTGACAAACCTTTGCGCCGACTTCAAAGAACGAAACTGTTTGATTTAGCGCAATAAGAAGTAGCCGCATGTAATGACAAGATCAGCAGATGCTACCTGCCTCACGCGAATATTTTTTGTTTGAAACTTAAGCTGCTTGATAAGGTACATAACATAGTTGTAAACAAGAAGAAGGGATGAATAAATCTGACACTAGTATGAGTACATGATGTAAAAAAAAAAAAACTTCCTTGATTAACTCCGGCAGCAATTTCCTTATATTCTGAGTATTCCCTTCTGTGTTTAAGACGGAAAAGTCTGTTTGCCAGGTTGGACTCTAAAATCTTGTATAACTGTTCCAGAAGAACCAGCCTTGGCTGATACTTCAATCCTTCGTGCCATACCTTGTCGTAGGCTTGTGAGACGTCAAGAAAAGCGCTAGAAAATAACTTTTTCCCTTCTAGGACTGCCTCAATTTCATTTTTTATTCCATAAACCTGGTCAATTATGGAATGCTTGATTCAAAAGCCGAATTGATGATCAGGAAATAAATGCTTTTCTTTAATGATGGTTTGTAGGTGCTTCAAAAGGAGTTTTTTTTCAAATATCTTTAATATTATCGGCAGGATCGATATAAGATTTAAGTAAGATTTATTGTTATAACTTCGGCAATTTTCTTTTGCCTTAGGACGTATAGTGGTCTTACCGAAGCATTTAAGAGATAAGGGAGTTTGATTAGAGCTTTCTTCGGCAATTCTTTAAGGATCTGCCTTTGTTATTTTTCAGTATTTTTGTTGCCTGACGAAGTTCGCCTAACGACACACTTTTTATTTTGAAATTCTCAAGTATCGTAATCGTACCACCAAGATCCTCTATCAATGTATGTCGGTCAAATGTATTAAACGTTTCTTCTAGGTGCTCGGCAAATAAATCCACCTTCTCTTTGTCTCCTTTTGCCCTTCGCCATTGTTTTTTTTTTCTTTTTGGTGGCGATTGGACTTGGGGTTTTTTGATAGCATTCGTGGCTTTCCAAAGTGAGTAGTTTGAACTTTTTCGGCAGTCAAGTCTTCGAGATATGTAGAAATATTACGGTTTTTTAAATCTCGGATTGAAAATTTTATGCTGGGTAGATTGTTGCCAGCTTTGGCGTGCTCTCCTTTAGACCGTTTGCGTTCCATGTTAATATTTTAAGCAACCGTTTCATATTTAGTTCGTGTTTTACCAGGTTTATATTCGAGCTTGCTCAATTTTTCAGATATGAGTTTATTTGTCTTGCTTTGCTGATCTGGCGTAATACCGCGTATGAGAAAGATGTTTCGAGGCTTTTTGAAACTCCTTCCCATATGTTACTCTCACTTCGGCTTATAAATATGATTTAAATATTTATACCACGCCCCCAAATCCACTTAATTTCCGATTTTGACAGTTCTTGACGAAACTACGGTACGTATGTACCTACATACGTATCAAGAGAAACACACAAAAACAATTTCTTCAATTGTTCTTAAGCGATCCATTCATTAAAAATAGCTTACAATATATAATAAAAAATATAGATTGTAAGCTGCAATATAATATATAAATAGCTTACAAAATCCTTATACTGGAAAACCATCTATTTCGAAGGATTTAAACACTAAAATTTGGTCACAAGAGCGCTAAAAAATAGTAATACGTATCCGTATATGGATTAAATAAGCATGAAAATGTGTTGAAATTTGTGCGGATTTTTTGGTTTATAGTGACACTCTTTAACTCGGTTAATAATGAAGATAAAGCAATGTCAATGGCAGCAATCGATAGAGCAAATTAGTTTGGTCAAAAAGTGTTATATGGGACAAATAAGCATTCGGCCGGCGATATATCTCAGTTAAGTTTCAAATTTAAAATCATTGACCAAGGGCGGATCCAGGATTTATTTCTGGGAGGGGCACAAAGGCCAGATAGGTAAAGAGAGTACCCCATAGTATTCTAATTGCTAGTGTTTTTTCGTCTGGCCTGTTTTATCTGAATCGTGTCTGGGGGGGTCCGTGCCCCTGTGCCACCCCCCTGGATCCGCCCTTGCATGTGACCCAAACAGAAACAACAAGACAGTCTTATAGTGACTTTTGTGTAGTGTGACTTTAGTCGGATATGAATAATAATAATTTCTGTACGCAGTTATACAATTGAAATATAAGTTATGTTTTTTTTAACAAAAATAATCTAATATAGTTCTAATTTGAGCGCATTCTCCCTAATTTTAATTTAAATAAGCAAAATATTAAAAGAAAACGAACTTACTTTATTATATTATACCTACACAGCACACATAAAAGATATTCAAGCAAAATAAACAAACACAAAAAAAAAAATAAAACAAATATCTTTAGAGTAACTGATTATTTGGCATAAAGGTTTATTTAAATAATTTTTAATATTGTATTTTTATATATAATATAAAACCAACCAACGTCGTGCGTAAATAAATAAAATAAACAACTTATATTTCAAGAGATTAAAGCAACTCATTCCCCTTCAATTGTTTAACTGCGCACATAAATTATTATTATTCATATCCTACGACATATGTATGCGTTTATTGTTATTCAAATTCAAATTCCATTTTTAAGTGTGAGTTGCGTATATTTTCTCGGAGTTAGTTTGTTAATATATTTTATTAGCACTCGGCTTGACTTAACTAGTAGAATTTTTTTTTCATATATAAGTAGGTACGTATAGTATGTATGTAATTATTACTTCATCTTTACTTTAACATTATCTATTAAACGTTTTTTTTTTTATTTCTGATTCTTCGCGTTTCCTATTTCTTTCTTCTTTGTGGTGGAAATGTATTTTTGTTTTTACTTGTTCTTGTCATCGTTTTAAAAATAAAAGAATTCATATTTTGTTTTAAGAAAACTCATCATCTAGAAAACAAAATAATTATATAATAATATATGAAAATCTTACAAAAAAAAAAATAATTGCAAATAACAAAAATATTTGAACGATAGCTAGAGAGATAATATGTGAATGAGATGAATGATTGGGAATAAATTTGACGATACTAATGTTTTATAATGTTTTTTTAAGAAATAAGAGATACGTACAAAAATGTCCTGAATGTTTAGTTTAAGACTCGCGTTTACGATTTCGATAATTATGTTTTGATTTATAATTTTGTTAAAATAGTATATGGGGCCTAAATCGCGCAATACCACCACAAGGCAGTTGAGTAATATGTTAATAGAATTTTAATATGTTGAAAATGAGCGCACCCTAATCGGAACCTTCATCGTCCAGCAGTCCGAAATATTTGTTTGCTGTTTAGGTGGCTGCTGCTTTGGCATTGGCCTTTCTGGGTTGAGTTCACGCTTCTGTTTGCTATGATCTCTTGGCCTCTTCTCCCTATTATTTGGCCTGTCCTTGCTGAAGCGATAATTTTTTTCATTTCTGTCGTTCCTATCGCATTTCCATAGCGATTTCTATTATTACGATTAAAGTTCCGATTATCAAGACCACGCCATTCATCATCATTCCTGCGTACAGGAGCTTTTCGGTCCGGGCTGAATTTCCTGCCGCCATCACTACCATCGTCCCTACGTCGTCAACTGCTGATGACCGTATTTCTGGTTCTTTTGTCATCTTTGTTCAGCTGAACATCAGCGGCCTTTTCGCTAAGATTATCCTCACGCTCCTTTTGGTATTGATCGCGGCGCATTCGCTCCTGGCGACGCGCTTCCTCAAGACGCTCTTCAATTTCTTTTTCGCGGGTAGCTCAGATCAGAAGTCATAGATTCCTCTGATCTCAGGCAGTGACAATATCCTCGGTATCAAATTTAGTTTTGACTGTTCTTGTGGCGGGCCATCATCAGCGCGCCTGCTGCCACCGTCGCCGCGTTCAATGCGGTCTCCGCGATCACCACGATCGCGTTCAGCACAACCACCGACACGTTCACGATCAGTTTACAACGCCAACTCCACTTTATCAGCCAAGCAAACGGACAAAAGCAGATGTGGAAAGAAATTAAAAATCTTGTTTTTGGACAGCAACGAAATAAAATTAAAAATGTAATGTTTGAAGATGGAGAATACACTGATAAGTTTGAAATTGCAAACAAATTTAATGTATATTTTGTAAGAAGGTAGAAGAAATAAGAAAATCGTTGAGTATGTAAATTTTATAACTCCAACGGAGAGAAAATTTTAATTTCGTCAAGTAACACTATATGAATTGTAAGAAATATGTTAAAGCGTAAAAAACAAAGCAGACTTAGATAAAATTAGTGATAACTGGAAGGACACTATGACCACACCAGTTGAAAAATCTCCGAATACCCGTAGAAGTAATGAATTTCGACCGATAAATACTCTACGAACGTGTGAGAAAATAATTGAAACTGTGGTAAAACAGCAGCTGACGAGTTACATAAAAGTAATAATATTTTCGCGGAATACCAATCGGGATTTAGGAAAAAATATTCATGTGAAGCGGCTGTAAACCATAATGAATGGTGGTGGAAATAAGAAAGAGACTATTGCAATATTTCTGGACTTTAAGAGTGCATTCGAAACAATAGACCGAGAAATACTAATCAAAAAAATGTATAGTATTCAGGAGAGAGAACTGCGTTGGTTTATGTCATTTCTGACAAACAGAGTTCAGCGGACGAAAGTCAACAGTATATTAAATTGTGTCGAGGTGAAGCTGGGTGTGCTACAAGGTCCATTGTTATTTATTATATACATCAATGATATGCCAAAGGTTATAAGGAAATGTAAGATTGTTCTGTATGCGGATGATACTCTGATTTACGCTGAAGGAAAGGATTCTGAAGAATGCAATACTATGATATTCGTAAACTAACGAGTACGATATTCGTAACGGACGTTATTCATAAACTAACAACATGTTTACAAATGAATAATTTATTTATTATTATAAATGAATAATTTAAAGTGAAACGACAGTCGAAATAAATGGTAATGTTATAGAGAATGTGAGTACTACTCATATTAAGTATCTGGGAATGATTGTTAATAAATAATTGAAATTCGAAGAACATATTGATTACATTTGCAGAAACATTGGCAAAATTTGGCTTTTTTGAGAGAAGTCGAAAAAGGATGGATGATTTAACAGCTGTAAGTTTTTACCACTATAATCGAACCTCATTTCGAGTATTGCTCGACAATAATTTACACATGCCACAATGAGAGTCACGTTGAACGGCTCCTTTAGACAAATGTTGGATGCACTTAAATTGTTAAACGTCAAACAGAGATTTGAAATCAACATGCTGATAGCAGTCTTTAAAGTGAAACATGGTGAAGCATCAAGCTATCTGACAAGTGGAGTCAGACACGAAAAAATATCAGTGGCTTTTATGAGCCAATTTGGATGATTTTTTCGTTAGCTGAAAGTTGTTCTTTAGGTATGCATGGAGGTAATAAGAAAATAGTATGAATAAATAAATATTTTTGCGCTAAAAGTCCATACAGGGCCTGGCCTAGCTTTTTATATAAGTGTATTATATTGTATACATTGGTATCATTTTATATATGTCCATTAACACTTTATGTGCGGGTTACGCCTCTCATGGGTCACTAAGAATTTTTAATATTATTTTTCTCGTTAAAAAGAGGTTCAAAAACGACTTTCAAAATTTTACTGTTGGTGGTTGCTGCTTTTCTCTTTCGGAGTACATGGAAAACTCTTTAACTGTCTTCTTTTTCAGCTACCACCGCACAAGAGATATTCACCACACAAACGGAAGGACTTTCAATTTAGCAACGCCAGCGATGGCTATCCACCTTGTCGTGGTGTTGGGGCTTAATTAGAGCTGAAGGATGGGTCGGCGAATGCTGATTATTCATCGACTCCTGGAGGTCTGAAAACTAAGAGATAGCCTCTAGATAGTGGTGTGAGCAAGTTAAAACAGTGCCGAAGATGGAAAGTTGGGGGAATAAAATATCAATCGCTAACGAACTCTCACAGATGCCCTGGCGAGGTCTGTGGTCAGAAAATGCCTTACCCCGGCATGGCGGCTCTGACGCGGGGCGTACCTACATTCCGACCTTACTCGTGGGAACAAAATATGAATGAAAAAGAAAAATAAACAGCAGTTTGGACGCTGACACGCTACCCGTGGGTGTACCAGAATTGATTGAGCGGCAGCCACTATCGGCAGCCAACCCGGATGAGGAGATATCTATGGAAGTGGAGGAGCGGCTATTAGCAAATCCATCCGAGTACCCGGAAGTCGGAGATAAGGAAGAAAGTCTCTCCACGTCAGATGAGAAGGCGGTTGTTTCGTAGAGCGACGTACATCAAATCAATCCTGGAAGTAAAGGACCCATCTTCCCTCTCCGAGAAAGAACAAAACTCCCTGGTCTGGGCTATTGATATAATAGAAAAGGACGCTCTGACGAGGCCTGCACCTAAACAGACTGCTGGAAAAACCGAGACCAACCGTAAGATAGATGCCCCTAAGGCAGACATCAGAAGGAAGGGAGCAGCTAACATAAAAACCGCCAGCGAGACCGCTGCCGCTAAGGCAGGTCCTACTGGTCAACCAGAAATCTCGAGGGCCGCTGAACATTCTTGTAGGATGGCCAAGACCAAGAGGGAGGATTTTGCGTCAAAAAGGTTGAGATCCTCAGAGGACACTAAAAATCCCTCCAAAAGGTCGAAGGCTGATACGGAGATGCCTTTCAGCGCGGCGATTCTTAGTTCACTGCAACTAGCGGTAGTCGACTTCGGAAAACCTAGTGACCAGTACTCCCAAGAACGCGGTCAAATGATTGAGAAGGCCTTAGCTGGAACAGTCTTTGACCGTATTCGAAAGAATACTGGTGGAACTGTGCCCACATTCGGGAGAGCGAAGTGGCATCATGGAGTCATTCTGATAAACTGTAAAGACCAAGAGGGTCTTTTCGCTTGAATTCGCGAAAGCCACGGTTCGCGGTCCAAAACCACGGGAAGGGGATGCACTGCGAGCGGTACCTCCCGTTGAAATCCCCACCATACCCAAGGGAAGGCTCTGTTTTCCTGACTGGGGTGTGGACAAAACAGAGATCGTTAGGTTCCTAAAAGCCCAGAACCCTTCTACTGATATGAAAAGCTGGGAGGTCGTTGTGGATGAATAATCGAAGAATGGGACCAAGGGATCCATCATCCTCATGAATGAACCTCCGGCCTCACTTCTGGAAGACAAGCAGTTGAAGCTGTTCTATGGAGCGGGAGAAGTAACTCTGAAACTCCTAAAATGGACTCAACGGGCAGAGAACAATGGGGCGACTATGGAAGTTGAAATTACGCCAACCAATGAAGGTAGTGCAAATCAACCTCCATCATAGTACAATTGTCTCCGACAACTTAAGGCTGCTCCTCATGAAGGAGCAGCTGGATCTGGCCCTAATCCAGGAACCGTGGGTTCTCAACAATCACGTGATGGGATTAGGGTCAAAAGACTATAATATATATTATAGAAGTGACGCTGGCAAGGCTATGACTTGTATCGTGGCTAAAAAGAGTCTTCAAATTTTAATGCAGTCTCATTTCAGTTCCGGCGAATTGACAGTGGTGAACTTGAGAGGGGTGAAAGGGAACTGCACGGTGGCATCTACGAACCTACCTTACGATGACGACATCAACTTCCCCTCGGAAAACCTGAGGTCGCTCATATCAGCGTCCCAAAAAGGTAGAAAAAACTTAGTCTCAGGATGTGATGCTAACGCTCACCACACCTTGTGGGGTAGCACAGATATCAATGCCAGAGGCGAAGTTTTGTTTAACTATATTCTAGAATCCAATCTTATAATATGTAATAGAGATAATGACCTCACCTTTGCAACGTCTACTAGAAAGGAAGTGTTGGATATTACGTTTGTTTCGGCACAGAACTCTGTTGAAGTTGTTGTCTGGAGAGTCTCCGACAAGGTGTCACTATCCGATCATTGTTGGATACTCATCAAACTACAACTATCTACTTGTGGGAAAGGAAATCCGCGTAGGGCTAACTGGTCAAAATTCAAGAGGACATCAACTCTACAGAAGCAGTTGACAATGCAGTCGATGCACTGACTGACTCTCTAACGCAATCTTTCGAGAAATCCTGCCCGATTAGTAGGCATAGCGGTAAAAAGCGTCCACCATGGTGGAGTGATAAAATAGCGGAACTCATTCGCATTTGAAGAGTAGAATGGAACCTTGCAAAAGAGGGGGTCGTTGAGTGGTCCACTTATAAAGAAAGCGTAAAGTTGCTCAAGAAAGAGATTAGGTTCGTAGAGAAGAACTCCTGGAGGTCCTTTTTGCGCATCTATAGAATCAACATACGAAACGTCCCGCTTACGGAAAATTCTGGCCAAGACACCAACGCCGTCATCCAATATTAGGAAAGGTGATGGTACCTGGGCAGAGTCACAAGAGGAAACACTGGATATACTATTGAGTACTCATTTTTCCGGATGTACATTGATCTCCGAGGATGATCTACCCACTCCAGAGACGACACCGGGATTAAGCGCGGAAGACGTGAGGAATATAATAGATGATGACAAGATAGACTGGGCAATTAAATCTTATGCTCCATATAAGGTACCAGTAATGGATAACGTTCGACCTGTGATGCTGCAGGAGTCAGTGGATATTTCTATTCCATGCCCAAGCGCATTTTCACAGGATGCCTTAAACTAGGATATGTTCTAAAGTATGGCGGGAGGTGCATGTCGTATATATTCCCAAAGCGGGGAAAGCGAGCCACACAAACGCAAAAGCCCTGATACCTATCAGTCTGTCGGTTTTATGCTAAAAACACTGGAACGTTTAATAGATGTATACATAAGAAACGTGATCGGCGATAATTACCTATCTAAATCACAACACGCATACATCTGCGGCAGATCGGTAGATACTGCGCTACACAGGGTCGTATCAAGTACAGAAAGATCCCTCCACTTTAAAGAGTTTACTCTCGGGGCGTACCTAGACATTGAAGGGGCTTTTAACAACGTAAACACTGACGCGATCCTGGACAGCTTACACAGAGCTCATTTAAACATTGGCCTCTGCAATTGGATTGCACAGATGGTTCAATTGAGGGTTATATTTCCAATGCTAGGAGATGTAACCATCCGGAGAAGGGTCTGCAGAGGAACCCCCAAGGCGAAGTTCTATCTCCTTTAATATGGCTCCTCGTAGTGGATGTGATCAAAGACGGAGGTAGATCTTTTCACTAAGAAGAGATCAATTCCTACCTTCAGACACCCAAACATTGGTGGCATTGAACTACGTATCTCAAATTCAGCTCGATACCTGTTTTCAATTTTAGATTCCGAACTGAACTGGAAGGATAACACTGCCGAACGCATCAAAAAACCTAGCGTAGCTTCCTATTCTTGCAAAAAGGCATTCAGCAACACGTGGGGCTTCAAACCAGCTGTGGTGTGTGTGTGTGGCTGGATATACCCAGCGGTCGTAAGACCCATTCTCACATATGGTTCCCTAGTTTGGTGGATGGTTCTTGAGAAGCAATATCAGTTTTCAAACCTCACCAAAATCCTTATGGGGTTAATAAGAACAACACCAACAGCGGCAATGGAAACCATGCTAAGTTTCATTCAGCTTTATATATACTGTAGCAGTCTGGCGGCTAAAACTGCTGTAAGACTGAGAGAATGCCGATTGTGGTCATCGAGCCTTTACGGCCATGCCTCCATTTTATCCCGATGGCAAAATACCAGCAGACCGGCGGAAACTGATTTCATGATCCCTACGCTAGCATTTGAAGGGAGATTCAACAAAAGAATTCCTGACAGAATGCACTGGAGCTACCTAAGAACCATGAAGAAAAAAGAACTGGCGTTCTATGGACGTTGGCACGGGAGCCGGAGTTTATTGTGAGGCCCTAGGAATAAACAACTCCTTTAGAATAAGCGACGACTGCAGCGTCTTTCAGGCCGAAATCACTGCCATCATACAGGCTGCGGAAATTATAAGCGAGAGTAATATCGTTGGTAAAACAATAACTGTCTATATAGGCAGCCAATCAGCCATTAAGGCTCTGGACTCTGCTGTGATTAGATCAAGACTTGTGAGGACCTGCAAATCAGTCTTAAATGTAATATCCAGAACCAATGCGGTGACCTTCTTCTGGGTTCCAGGGCATATGGATATCGAAGGAAATGAAAGGGCTGACGAGGTTGCTAGGGAAGGGTCGGCGCTGCACTTATCGCGGGCCCTCCGTTTTGTAGTAACCCCAATCAGTTCCCTACGGAAGAAAATAGTAGATGAAACCACCGATCGAGCAAACAGACGATGGATTCATCTGGAAACATGCGCAACGGCCAGGGCGCTATGGCCGGCGTTTAGCAAGAAGATATCAACTTCTGTGGTGGAACTTAGTCGTTAGTCGTTATAATACACGGGTCGTTTCTGGAATAATTACTGGTCATTGTGCCATTGGTGTTCACGCGGATCGACTCGGTGTGCTACATAACGACTATTGTAGAAGCTGCAGAGACGAAGAAGAAATTGAATCAGTTCGTCAGCTGCTGTGTGATTGTCCTGCCCTATCCGTTACAAAAATGGGGACTCTCGGAAGTTATTTTTCTCGGAATAGGAGGACTAAGATTTATATCACTATCTGCGTGGTTCTAACAGCGGACTTTTAACGTTTCCAGGGTTAAATGATTGGGCACAATGGACCCAAATTTGTTGGTCTAAGTGAGCAGTGACTCTAATGATCACAAGGCACCCATCTACCTATACCTAACCTAACCTTCAATTTAGCAACAACAGCAGCAGACTTTGTATCCTCATTTCGAGCTGCTGCTCCTTAAATTTTTAATTTTTTCAATTGAACTCTCAGCTTGCAACACATTTTTGCAGCAGAATCGTGGAAGGCGAAGGACACACGAACAAATTACTTGCACACACGCTGCAAAATGGAAAATGAGAAAACTACACGAACGAATTGTTACACCACTCTTTTCTAACCTACTTACTCGTAAATACACGCGTTATGGGCCGATCGTGCTACCATTTAATAAACTTTTTTTTGTTTGCCTTCAAACAAGTTCAACGCCTCTTTTGAAACACCGGTGAGGGCGGGTTTCCATTATGCGCACTGAGCAAATTTTTTTTTTCTGGTTTAAAATGGCCTAAAAAACATAAATATAATATTTTTTTCTTGAGGAAATGAAAAATTGTTTTCCCATGTTTTTTATTTGTTTATAGTTGAGAACAGTGTTGCCAGTTTAAGTGAAAATCACCTGGCGCTTTAAACGAAGTTACATAGTTTAATAAATGTATACCAAAAACTGCCTGTAAGAAAGTCTGATGTATTTAAAGTATGGGGTGGGTGGGTCGCTTCGCTCGCTAACAGGATTTTAACCATTTTTTTCCGCAGGGTTTAGCCGCTTACGCGACTTCGTCGCTCCGCTAAGGGTATGTCAACAACTGTCAGGCAGGCGCCTAGAGCTAAAGTTTAATAATATTTACTCTGGGGTATTTAGCAGTATAATATTTTCAGTCAATAAAAAAAAATAGAAAATATCAAAAAAGACGAAATTAACTTTAAATTATTTTAACTTTAGCAATACCTATAATATTTTCCAACATTCACTGCATTCACCACCCAACCCATCCTCCTCTTCGGCAACAAAAATCACTTAGCACAAGCGTTATGCGTAGTGATTGTACATGCACTTTTCTGTGAAAATTTAAAACTTTAAAAGTAAAAAGAAAATAGAAAAAAAGTTTCCGCAGAAATTTTCTTTTACAGTACATCTTAGAATAAGTCAATTTAAACAAAAAAATAAAAAAAATAAAATAAAATAAACAGTTCAATAAATTTTTGACGCATAATGCATTACAATGTTCTCAGGACTCCACGTATGTATTTTCTACGAATAAATCTAAAAAAAAAAAAAAAAATAACAGCTCCACCGCTATCCTTGCACTACACTGAGAGAACAGTTTTAAAGTCATTAAGCCAATATCACGCAGTTTCTTTAATGTAAATGACTTCAGAAGACAAAAATATACATATGTTATATATACATATATATGTGTGTATGTACTTACAATGATCCTGCTCGGTGCAACAACTGGCGACACTCCCCCACTCCTGCCTCTCTGTTGTTGCTACTGTTGGTGGTTGCTCCTTCAAGTGGTAGTGGTATGCTGGTGGTAAATCTGATTTATCAAACCCACCCCCGCCGCAGTAAAATATGTGGTCCTCGTGTCAATCCACCTCGCTGCTGCTGTATCCTGCTGTCGTCGTCTTTTTATACATGTGTAGGTAGCTATGTGTGTGACTTGCTGTTGTGTAAGCAATCGCGGTAGGAAAAGAAAACTCTCGTTTGCCGTGTTACATCGTGTAATTAACTCGTCATATCCTTGGGTAGGCTTTTAAATTCACTATAAGGACCCTATACACTTGAAAATTATTCACGTGCACCTGCTTTTCTTTTTCGGAACGCACGGAAAAATTATAATTTTACACTTTCACTAACCCTGACTCTTCTTTTTCTGGTGATACCGCACAAAGGATATTCACCACACCAACGAAAGGACATTCAATTCAGCAACAGCAGCAGACGGCCACTTCGTACCATTTTTTTGAGCTGCTGCTCCTTAAATTTTTAATATTTCAATTGAACTGTAGGCTTGCAACACATTTTTGCAGCAGAATCGTGGGCAGGCAAAGGCTTTATAAGAACACACGGACAAAATGCTTTCACACACGCTAGAAAATGGAAAATTAATAAAAATACACGAACGAACGGTTATACCACTCCTTTCTAACCCACATACACGCGTACACGACAGGAAAGGAGTTTTTCTTTGGTTTTTTTCGGGATTTTCTAACGTTCTTCGATTTTTTCAGTGAATTTTACTGAGAACCTTTTTCTTTGGCGTAATCTCCTGAATCCTTGGAGGAAATTATTGAAATTCCAGTAACATTGACTGGGTATATTTTAAAAGAAATTCTCAAGTATTTTTATTGAATTATTCCATTGGCAAGTATATTTTGTTTTCTAAATTTTGAGACAAATAATGTGTCCGCGAGTAACGCGATTCACCTCGTTTACGCTCCTAATGTTGGACTACAAAATTTTCCACTCTTTCACTGTAAATTAAGTTTTTCTTCAAATGATTGCATATGAGAGTGCGCTGCAGAGAAATAGTGGGAAATTTTTAATTACATCGCCATGTGGAGTGAAAGAGATGAGTGAATTTGTTTTGACATGGGATGAAAGTCAAGTGACAGTTGTAATGGGAAATTTGTCGAGTATTCTAATGGGATATTGTGCATGGGGACAGTAAGATATAAAACTTTGAGTAAAGTCGTGTGTGACAAAGTTTTGTGAGTGCAAAAACTTGAATCAGAGTGATATTAGAATTTAAAAAATAAGTGTAAACAAAAATTGCCTACCAGATTTTTTGGGGACGTTTTCCATTAACCTTCCTCGCCAACAAAAATGGTGGGTGTAAAATTGCCTAATAAATACGAAGATAAAGTCATTTAGTGCGGAAACTATATTATCAATTTTATAAATACTTTTCTAATGTATTAAAACAGGTGAATGTAAAAGTATATTCAACATAAGAAAAAATTATAAAAGAAAACAATCTTAAATAGACTACAATTGTTGCAGAATTGGCAGCTTGAGAGTATCTGGAAGTATACATCAAAGCGAAAAACGGTCTCAATTTTGAGACCGTTATAGCAATGACCGCTACTCGCCCCTTGTGAAAGTCGAATATGTATGTATATAGCAACTAATGGTGGCCGAAGCTATTGTTGACAATTTTTGACAAAACTAGTATGTATCTACGTATTAGGACAAACATACTACTTAAATTTCATCAAAATTTCTTCAGTTTTTCTCGGGCGAGCCAAACGAGTACGAACAGACAGACAGGGAACAATAAAGGACACGACTGGGTCACACGTAGTTACTCCATATGTGCTGTTCATTTGTAAATTATATTAATTTTAAATTTAGGTGGATAAGAAGCGGACAAATTGATTTTTCATAAAATGCATTAAAAAGCTAAAAAGTTTTTTTTTTATATGTCAACAATTTTAATGCGAATTTCTTCCATATGCAAAATCTCGCAATAAGTAAAGTACCGTTTTAACAAACAAAAACTGGGTACCTTACATCCGATCTGAACTTTTATTGAAATCGTAAGAGCCGTTCTGGAGAACCAGGCGGACAGATGGACAAAATTACGATACCCATACTAATGAAATGAATGAAAATCTCCACGAAAACATTAATTGAAAGTGCTTTTTTTTTTTTTTTTCCTTTACAAATGCGATCATAGATACTTCTTTTCTCCGTATTAACGAGGAGCACGAATCGATCGAGGGTCGACTCGCGCTTGACTAATTTGTTCGCTATTTAAACATACTTTCAGTTACTCACAAGATGTTAATTTTGCCACAATTGCAGGTTATTTAAACTTGATTTTGTATAGCTTTTTTGTATTTTTTTACATTTCTTATTACAAAAACAAATGATATTACAGTCGACGGTCCCTTGACCGTCGTTATTTTCTGTAATCTTATCTTAGGAGAGGCGAACCCATAACTCTGAGCCAGAGCCCCGAGTTGTTTGTAGATGCCTCTTGATTCTACTCTATATGTTTGTTTCCTGAGAGTGAATTCCAAAGTCTACTTGTCCTGTGGCAGAAGGAGTTTTGATAAAGAAATGTCCGCGAGTCATACATATATACAACTGTTCACGACACTACCGTGGGAACATTTTTGATCGTTCATATTTCTACTCATTCGTAACACGAACAAATAGAAATATGATTTTCGTTTTCCTCCTCCATATGCAAATTCCTCTTTTCACCTATTCTGAAATGTGAAGTGATAAGACGATTTTTCATCTTTTCCCAACAAACTGTGGAAAGCACTACATAAGTAAACATTTGTCATTGACTCGAAGTCGCTCTTTTTTTATTATTAAACATTTGTTTGGCGCAGTCATCGGTACTATGTGGGGAATAAATCGGTATCGATTGTAAAATAGCAGACAAAAGTGTAAATCGGTTTTTGAGGAGATCCAAAACTCAAACTTAAAAGTGATAATACATGAGACTTTACCCTTCACAGTGCTATAAAAGAACCAACCGGACTTCATTATATTTTCATTCATTACAGCAGATTAAAGAAAATGTAAGCGTAGTGGCAATAATTTCGAATTCAATAACATTACGCGATTTAATTATCGAAGCGCGATCAGTTTCAATATACTCACATACATAAAGGTGGCGATTCGTATGAACTTTCTACTTTTCTATCCGAAGTGGACACCATAGTCCACCGGTTCAAAATTCTAAGCTCTACCTCTGCCATATATTTGTGGGATACAAGGAGCAGCTTCAGAATCCATCAGAAGATTTCAGGATTGGTCTTGGGACCAAATAAAGGAACAGCTGATAAAATCATTTGGCGTTCAGGAATCGTACTTCAGGTCTAAGGACGAAGCAGATGACATGAAAAATTATATCGGCCAAATGGGGGCCACGGCTGGCCTTGCAGACTTCCCCCTTTTGATGAAATTAGCTAGTTATTGCACCGGAGCAGTTATTGCACATACAATTTCCCGGCCACGTCATCTCTCGTTCCAGTTGATATTACGCTATCAGATTTTTTTTTCTTTGGAATTATGCGAAGCAGAATGTTTCCCAAAATGCATACATAAACGTGAAGTAGAAAAACAATTATCAGAAATGCTCGAAGAAAGTATTATATAACCATCAAGTTCAGCATACAACTCTCTTTGAACTATCGTAAGAAGATCATATTTCTGGCAATAAGATAGAGCGGATTGTTATTGATTATCGTAAACTAAATGAGATTACTCTTGATTATAAGTTTTCAATTCCAAATATTGATTTATTGTTCGATAAAATGGGAAGAGCATCAAATTTTGGTCGATGAAGGGCAGACAAAAATCGGCGTTTTTTACACCTCATGGGAATTATGAATTCACACGCATGGCTGGGCTTGGAAATGCCCCGGTCACTTTTTAGAGATTAGTAAAACACATACTAAAATAATATATTAATAAGATTTGTCTCGTATGTATATCGTGATGACATTCTTATTTTTAGTATCTCATTTCAAGAACACATACTCGTAGATTCAAGGAAACTTAGAGAAGCTAATCTAAACATACTGTAACATAATGTAGCATAATAATTACGCTCCAAAAGTATGCAACAATAATGTAGCATAATAACTACGCTAAAAAAGTATGCAACACATTCCGTAGTGTCTTTCAGTCGAGGCTCGTGTACGGACTATGGCTAAGACGACGTCGCAGAATTAAGAGAGAATTATAACCGCAAGAGATTATTGGCTGCAGCTGTCATTTTGGAATTATTACATCAGAATTTTCTTGTTCCAGTGGTCGAAGAATTTGCTAGAAGAGTCTGGCTATCAGAAATGCGACTATATAAGGACAGATGGCTATCGAGGCAAGGCAGTTGGGTTTTGAACCGCACGAAGAGATTGGAAAAGTAATGATAGCCGAAGTTGTAATTTTGTGATAAATTGAAAGTTGAGAGTTAACAAGAAGAAGTAATTAGTTTGGATTTGTGAATTAAGTAATTGAAAGGAGATAAAGTGATTTGAGAAGAAAGAGACCTTGTAAGGAAGGAATTTGCGAAGAATTGTATAGTGTGAACTTGAATTGTTTTATAGACTAGAAAATAAAGAATTAATCTCACAGAATAGCGTTTTATCTACTCGAGCCGTAGCTCGCATATTACATTGGTGTCAGAAGTGGGATAAAACTTATTCTGTGAATAACTATTTCCGTGGTGTGAAATTGCACAATAAAAGAAAAACGATTTCTGTGATGAGTTAATTAGTTGCGCAAAATGGGTCGCAAATTGGGAAAACTAACTATAATTCAACTAAAGGCAGAACTCAGTAAGCGGAATCTCGACACAAATGGGGGAAAAGATGCCCTACTGATTCGTCTGGAAGAAGCAATAAAGCAGGAAGGTGAAAATCCGCATGACGTAGAGTTTGACGTGGAAGAGGAACCAGCAAGTACAGTAGCCGACCCGGGTATACCAAGTCTGCTCCTGCAACTTAAGTCAGTCATGGACGAACAAAGGAAAGCAATAGACGACCAAAGAAATTCTCTAGAACTTAAGCTGGACGAACAAAAGAATTCTCTAGAACTCAGTTGTTATTCAACCGCCGCCGTATTCAGTCGCATTTTTCTTTTTGCCCCGCAAATTAATTCATTGTTAATTTGTCATTTTTCGCCGCATAAGCAATTTCCCGCTTATTTTTTTGACCCACTTCGCGATTGTATAACTGTTCGCTGACGCGCCCTTTAATTTGTTGTCCTACTTTTTCGTGACCTTACGCAACGACTTATTTTCTGCCATGTCGAATTGCCTAATCGATGATAGCAATGCCGATTGGATTGCTTGTAATGACATCTGTTGCAAATCTTTCCATGCCATTTGTGTCGGACTTAACAAAAGAAACACGGTTTTCATTAAAGAAATATCGGCCAACCTCCTTTTCTTCTGTGATGAGTGTAAGGACATATCGCTGTCGCACGTGCTCCTCGCGATAAAATGCCTTAGTGAATCTAATGAAAACCACCATAAAAGTCTCATTAAAAAAATAACAGAAAAACTGTCCAGCCTTGAAAGTAGTGTAAAATGTGTCGAAGAACTAGGCGTTGCGGTACAGTCTTCAAACGACGCAATTAAATCCAAACTTGTTAACATTGAGAAAGAAATTGCTGGTCTTTTTGAGTTGGGTTTGGCAAGATCTAGTAACGATGAAACAACCCTGTGTCACCTCAATACTGTGATAAGTGATCTCAAAACAAAATCGGATGCGCAAATTATCGCACACCAAAATACGTGCGATATCATTAACACAATGCGTGAAGACTTAGATTTTCATTTTCAAGCCCCATCGATTAATCAACCATCTCCCAAGCAACCTGATCCTATGCTCGAAGTGATTTTCGATAAAATTAGTGATGTCGGCGACGAATTAACCGTGGTTCGGTCGACTTTTTCTGATATTGAGGATAGCAATGCAACAATATGCAGCAAAATTGATCAAGTATCAAACCATACTCAGCATCACCCAATTGTTCAGTACAACACGTCAATCTTGGCTGAACTATTAGATACCGAAGTGGATCCGCCCTCATCTCCACCTTCCTGTCTCCAACGGATGGTTGAAACGGATAACTCCAACGCAAGCGTTACAACTCACCAATCGGAAGTCACGGTAACGTTGTCTCCTCCCGCTGTCGCCCCACGTAAACTCATCAAACAGTTTGGCACTACATGGACACCTTCTGAGTGGCAGCGCAGATTGGACAAGCTAAGGATGGAGAACCAGATGGTCACTACATTTCTCATCAAAGGAGCCCCTCACTACGCGGATGTCCCATGGATTACACAATTTTTCAAAAAGAGATTTGGTATTACCATCCACCAATGCATAATGCTCCTGCCATCCAGCCACAAGAGTAATCGAAATTTCAAATTCGACTTACCGTCTCGATACGAATGGATATTTCAAAGCTCTACTGGTACTGATTTCAAGCTTGGTAAGATGCTCATCAGCAAATCGACCGATAAACTCTGCATTAATGATAAGACTGTAAATAAATCTAAGATTAGTAATAAGCATCCAAAACCTGTTTCCAACTCCCGACCCAAATCTGACACTAACTGGTTCCTAAAAACTAAATTATTCCCCAAATTTACCCCCCCTACCATACCTAAACAAACGTCTTCTTCTTCTTCTTTAAATGCACTTAATGTCGCCGCCCCACCGAAGCCCACACACAAGCGAGTTTCGTTTAAATTAAACCCAACTTCTCACACTGGCACCTCTCAACCGCTACAACCCTCCGCGCCACCTGCCCTCACCACCAATTCTTTCCCTAATTTCAATCTCACAACTGGAGCCAAATACCCTAACTTTATCAGCTCTCATATTCTGAACCCCACAGCTAATGTCTCATCTAATACACCTTTCTCTTCAATCTCTTCCTCCACTGCTCCCAGTCTTGATCCGGTTTTACCGCCTCTAGTTAAACTAACACAGCAAACCTTCGACACCACAGAATGTCGCTACGCACTCTCCAGGCTAAGAGAAAAAAGGGTTTACGAGAATATACGCCTCTTTCTCGCGTATCTTCATGACAAATCTGACTCAGTTTGCTATGAGGGTAAAACCAAAACAAGTGTCATGGTTTCCATTCAGCAGGAAGGCCTCCCCATTGAAATAGACAGTCTCAAGAAAATCTATATCAAGTTCCACGAGATTTTTAATTTGTCTCCTCAAAAAGTAGCAGATGACCTTGCTGCGTTTGGCAACTACGTACACTGTAAAAGAACGCAACATCTCCAACGGAGCCGAAGTGACCACAACAAATTTTTTCGTCCATAAACTGTCACTATCATCAGCACTTCAACTGCCTTCCCCCTCGTCCCTACACAACAATCTTCCTCTTACATTTTACTACCAGAACGTAAGAGGCCTACGCTCGAAAACCCAAGCTGTTTTGCGCCAATCCCATGCCCTCCCTTTCGATATCTATGCTCTGACTGAAACCAATCTGATCCCCGACATAAAGAGTCAAGAATTATTCCCCCCTACTTTTAATGTTTTTCGAGACGACGACCCTACCCAACCCTTGGTAGACTCTCCCTCTCGAGGTGTGCTACTGGCCATTCATAATGACCTTGACTCTTCTCTCATTGCCATTTCTTCCTCTTCTAAGGTCGACTTTATTACAATAAAAATAACTTTTCCACACCGATCCCTGTACGTTATGTGTTGTTACATTCTACCAAATCAATCTATCGAATCTTACCAACTTGCTATAGACGCGATTGATCAAATAATCGACCTATCTGATTCCCTCGATGACATCCTCATTTTTGGCGACTTTAATCTACCTCTGCTGCAGTGGAGTCCTTCCGATGATGAATCCTTTTTCATCGCTTCAAATGCCAACTCCACTAAGGAATGTCTCTTCATAGATCGGCTAACTGATTCAAGTCTATGTCAAGTTAGTAATGTCTTAAATTACATGGGAAGGCAATTAGACCTTATATTCACAACTGATCCCGTTAACTCCTCAGTCTCGCTTTGTCCCCTAACTCTGTCAACTATTGATAACTTTCATCCTCCCCTTCTTCTTTCACTTTTCCTCAATTCTCCACTTCAATCTACACCTCCTGCATTTCACACTTCTTACGACTTTCATAAAGCTAATTTCCGCAAAATAAATGCCTATCTGAGTAGATGTTCCTTTGATTTTGCTAACTTATCCTTAAACGAAGCCCTCACAATTTTTTACAGAGAAATGTTTAATTCCATTTCTCTTAATGTCCCCTTTTCTCGTCATAAAACTTCATCTTCATCCCCCCCTTGGTATAATCGCAAACTTCGCGCCTTACGTAACAAGAGAAACAAGTTATGGGCAGCTTTCCTTCGTACCAATTCTGTTTTCGACTATTCCAACTATCTCGGTTCCTACCTTCAATTCAATCATCTTTATAACTCTCTTTACCAGCGGCACCTAATTCACGCGAAAGCAAATCTTATAAACGACCATAAGTCATTTTTTCAATTCGTCAACTATAAAAAAAAATCTGACGGTTACCCTCCGTCCCTCTCTTTTGAAAACATATCTTCAACTAATCCGCAAACCATTGCCAACTTGTTTGCCACCTATTTTAAACAATCCTTCGCCGACAACTCTTTTGAACCAGACCCCTCTTACTTCACTCACCTTCTTAACTTCTTCGTTGGCCCCTTTCTGTCCATGCCTTTTGATCCTGCTGTAATTGAAAATAAACTACAAAATCTTAATGATGAATTCTCACCCGGCCCAGATGGTCTCCCTGCCATTTTTCTTAAAAAATGCTCTACCATTCTCTCCCTCCCCCTCTCTCACCTCTTCCGTTTGTCTCTATCACTAGGAGAATTCCCTCAGGTTTGGAAGACCTCTTTCATAACCCCCATTCACAAAAAGGGATCAAAGAACGAGGTAACAAACTATCGCCCCATTGCTAAACTTTCTCATCTACCCAAACTTTTCGAAAGTATTTTATACGAAGCCTTAAGCTTTCAGTGCAAGTCTCTTATCTCTCCCACCCAACACGGCTTTCTGAAAGGTAGATCAACTACCACTAACTTAGTCGAATTCGTGTCCTTCGCCCTGTCTGCCTTAGAGAATGGCAAAGAAGTCGACGTTATTGCAACTGATTTTAGTAAGGCTTTTGATAAGATATCTCATAACTTAATCCTCTTCAAATTGTCTGCCCTCGGTTTCGAACCCATATTGTTAAAATGGATATCTTCTTATCTGGAAAACCGTTCTTACAGAGTTCGCTTCAGATCCATCTTATCGACTCCCTTCTTGGCCACCTCTGGTGTTCCGCAAGGCAGCCATCTAGGTCCCCTTCTCTTCATTCTAACCATAAACGATGTCGAGAGGGTTATTAAACATTCTTCCCTCTCTCTGTACGCTGATGATACCAAATTTTTCAAAGCCATCTCTTCACCACATGACTACTGCCTCCTTCAACAAGACCTTGATAGTTTTTCGAACTGGTGCCTACAAAATCGCTTAGAGCTCAATATCGCCAAATGTCAATCCATTACCTTATCACGTAAGCACCACGTGTCCTCCGCCCGCATTTACCTTCTTCATGGTCAACCTATATCCATCGTTCAGTCTCTCCGTGATCTTGGAATATTGTACGATAGGGAACTAAATTTTCGTTCACATATTGATGAGATAATTCGTAAAGCTAACTCATCACTTGGCTTTGTCAAACGATGGTCCAAAGAATTCTCCGACCCTTACGTGACCAGATCCCTCTACATTACCTTTGTGCGCCCCCTCCTTGAATATGCCAGTCAAGCGTGGTCACCCTTTCAGCAAGTTCATGTGACCAGAATCGAGAATGTTCAACGTCGATTTCTTCGATTTGCCCTTCGAGGTCTTCCTTGGAACGATCCATTTATCTTGCCTCCCTATCAAGACCGCCTCAACCTCATCAACCTGAGTACTCTAGAGAAACGCAGAGATGTTGCAGACATTCTTTTCATTCATCGACTTCTTTCAGGCTCTGTCGATTGCGCATCTCTTTATAATTCAATTTTTTTCAATACCAACCCACGAAATTTACGATGCCCTCGTCTTTTCTATTTACCGTCCCACCGCACTTCATATGGATCTAATGAACCAATTTCCCGTATGCTGCGAAAAGTGAACTCAAACCTCACCCAGTTTGATTTTAACCTCAGCACCCCCTGCCTCAAAACCGAACTCCTTCACCATTCTCCTTAACTTTAAGTCTTAGTTTTAAGTTTTAGTTTTAAGTTTTAGGTTTAAGTTTTAGTTTAGATTTAAGTTAGTTGTAGCTTGTAATAAGCCAAATAAATGGGGGCTTTCGCCCCCAAAAAAATTAAAAATTAAATTAAAAAAAAATTAAGCTGGACGAACAAAAGAAAGCAATGGACGAACAAAAGATGCTAGATGCTCTGGAAAGCAAACTTGATGAGCAAAACAAGAACTTGGAATCCAAATTCGAAGTGATCGAAGAGAAAATCGAGAAGGTCGAGAAGCAACTCAAAAAAGTCGAAACTAGATTCGATGAAAACATTGAGAAACATGAAACTCAGTTCGGGAAGATAGAGACCCAGTTTGAAAAAGTGGATACGCAATTCGAGAGAGTAGGAAAGCAAGTCGAAAATCTTGCTAAGGAACTCAGCAACGTGAAGAGACAGAAAGCACGGGAATATTCCACTGACGGTCTGAGAAGAAATGAGATGCAGCCTAATATCTTCCATGGTCAAATATCATGGCCAATTTATAAGAGGCAATTCGAAGCGGCCGCAATGACCAATAGCTGGGACGATGAAGAGAAGTCTATTGCACTCACACTTGCACTGAGGGGTCCAGCTGCGGAGCTCTTGCAGACCATCCCGGAAGATAAACAGCAGAACTACGACTCTCTGGTTCAGGCTATCGAGATGCGGTTTGGGGATGAACACATGCAGCAGGTGTACAGGGTTCAGCTGCGTAGTCGAGTCCAAAAAAGGGGGGAAACGCTCCAACAGCTGCAAGCGGATATAGAGCGACTAGCCCATCTTTCATACCCTAAAGCCGGTGAGGAGCTTATCAACGAAATGGCGGTGGAAGCTTTTATTCAGGCCATAGAGGACAGACAACTGCAAATGGCTGTAAGGATGGCTGAAAAGCGAACACTCCCCGAGGCATTGGCATTCGCTTTGTCAATGAAGCCTGCGGACCAAGCATATCAGAGAATACACCGTGTCAGGGAAATGTCCGTCGTGGACATTTCCCTGACACGGACCAGCCATCATGGATGAAGACAAAGCTCGCGGAAGTCAAATCCGTTGCTGGAATTGCAACCAAACCGGACACCTACAACGGCAGTGCAGAAGTGCACCTAGACGAGGAAATTGTCCACATTGCGGAAGTAGGAGAAGCAGAAAGGAAGCATCCTGTCGGTCAGACTCCCAAAACCAGCAGTCGGGAAATGCGTAAGGACCAACTTCGAGGGGCAGAAGTTGGTTACTGGAATCGAGGCCCCCAGGACCACCATTCAATTTTCGCAAACCAAACGGGGTAACAAGAGCCTGACAGTGGAGGCACTAGTCAACAAGAAGAAGTCGTAGATGGCGATCGAGGCGTAGCGCGCATATTACAATACAAATAAAGGGTGGTTAAGTTTTAAGGGCCGATGTTGATTTTGTATAAAACACAAATTATTTAGGAAATTACTGTCATTTCTTTTTATTATGGTAATATTGGTATGGTTCAATTATGTATGGAACAAAATATCGGCCAAATGGCCGCCGCGACCTCGGCGGCACACCTGCATCCGATGGTCCAAATTTTCGATGACGCTGAGGCATAATTGAGGTTCTATGTCGTTAATGTGCCGAATTATCTCATTGCTGGCTTCTCGACGTACACCTTTTCTTTCAAATAACCCCAAAGAAAGAAGTCCAACGGTGTCAAATCACATGATCTTGGCGGCCAATTGACATCGCCACCACGTGAGATAACACGGCCATTGAATTTGTCGCGCAAAAGAGCCATTGTTTCGTTAGCTGTGTGGCAAGTGGCACCATCCTGTTGAAACCACATATCGTCCACATCCATATCTTCCAATTCGGGCCATAAAAAGTTCGTTATCATCTCACGATAGCGAACACCATTCACAGTAACTGCCTGACCGGCCTCATTTTGGAAAAAAAAGGCCCGATGATGCCGCCAGCCCATAAACCGCACCAAACAGTCACTCTTTGTGGGTGCATTGGTTTTTCGACAATCACTCTTGGATTATCATTCGCCCAAATGCGGCAATTCTGCTTATTGACGAATCCACTGAGGTAAAAATGTGCCTCATCACTGAAGATGATTTTCTTCGAAAATTGATCATCCACTGTTGCCATTTCTTGCCACCATTGTGACCAATGACGACGCTTGAAATGGTCAAGAGGATTTAGTTCATGAGTCAATTGCACCTTGTAAGCGCGTAAATGCAAGTCCTTATGCATAATGTTCATCAACGACGAGCGTGAGAGGTGCAATTGTTGGGCACGACGACGAGTTGAGGTGGACGGCTCTTCAGCCACACTATCGCGAACAGCAGCAATATTTTCTGCAGTACGAGCTGTACGAGCATGCACTGGTGTTTTCACATCTCCTACAGACCCGGTTTGCACAAATTTTTGCACGATTTTTCCGATTGTACGCACATGTGGACGATTAAATTGACTGAAAGAATCAAGAAATGCACGATATGCATTTTGATTTGAACGCCCATTTTCATAATAAGCCTGAATAACTTTAACGCGTTGTTCGATTGTGTATCTTTCCATGGTTCAAATTGAGTTAGTCTGAAATTGAGAAATGTCAAATGAAATGCAGAAAAAAACTTGACGTTTAGGTGTGGTTCACATTCAACATCGGCCCTTAAAATTTAACCACCCTTTAGATAGGAGTACATGTCGTTTTTTAGCCAAAGAAACCGAGTATTTTGGATATATTTTAACTAGCGAAGGGATCAAACCTAATAACAAAAAAAAAAAGAATAAATATAAAAAACCAGAAAAGAAATAAAGAAATCAACATTATCTTTACCGGAAATTTATGAAAGACTTCAAAGGTGGCCGTTAACAGATTGTTTTAAGAAAGACGACACAATTTATGTTTATAGTAGTAAATATGAAGAAGCATTTAATACGAAATTCAGGACTTGCAAATACTACTGTCCATATTTATATGGCGTCAAATTCACAATCCAAACGATTAAAGACCGTTAAATTGGTCAGACTCTTTTAAAGAACCAGATTCAAAGCTACAGAGGTGGCAACAACATAATTAATAATACTAAGGAAATATGAGTATAGAATATATTGTAGTATGCGAGCTACGGCTCGAGTAGATAAAACGTTATTCTGTGAGATTATTTCTTTATTTTCTAGTCTATAGATCAATTCAAGTTCACACTATACTATTCTTCGCAAATTCCTTCCTTACAAGGTCTCTTTCTTCTCAAATTACTTTATGTCCTTTCAATTACTTAATTCACAAATCCAAACTAATTACTTCTTCTTGTTAACTCTCAACTTTCAATTTATCACAAAATTACAACTTCGCCGTTTATCACTTTCCAATCTCTTCGTGCGGTTCGAAAACCAACTGCCTTGCCTCGATCGCCATCTGTCCTTATATAGTCGCATTTCTGACAGCCAGAAACTTCTAGCAACTTCTTCGACCACTGGAACAAGAAAATTCTGATGTAATAATTTCAAGATGACAGCTGCAGCCAATAATCTCTTGCGGTTATAATTCCCTCTTAATTCTGCGACGTCGTATCCGTCTCTTACTGTGGGCACGAACCTCGAATGAAAAGACAGAATGTGTTGCCTGTTTGAGGCCGTAGTTATTATGCTACATTATGTTACAATATGAAAGGACAGGATATCAATGTAGCTGATTTCTAAGTCCATTAGAATTCCATAATAATGAAACTGACACAAATCTAGCAACAATTCATAGCGGAGTAGAAGACGTTGTTGACGATATACCTATTTCTGTTAAAATCATCAACGTTTATCGAACACAAATACATTTAGAGGAATACAAAAATCAAGAATTGCTTACAAAATATAGAAACGTAAGGTAAATTTTATATCAAAAGGGAATATATATATTTAAATGATGTTTTCAGAATATATTAAAAAAAAGGAAATAAGCGCGATTTATTTTAAATTCGACGATTCACATTATAATAAAGTTCAGCAGAAACTCTAGCTGCACGAGTAATGGTCAATCAATTTGTTAAATGAATTAGAAAAGGTATTGACTTACAATCGGAAGAACAAGCCGTAGAAGAAATAAAAAAAGTGCATATAAACGAGAACCATAGAGGAATTATAGAGAATTAACAAAAACTTAGATCCGAATACTTTTATCTGAAACTTAAAGAATTAATACATTCGTTAATAATTCCTATATTTGAAAAAAAAAATGTTCATGGTGATTTATTTCTCATAAAGATATATATTTTACAGCAATAGACAAATTTAATAAATAATACCAAAAAGATCTACAAGAGGCTTATTAAACATTGGCTGCAAGATGATAAATTGGTTGCTTCCATACATGGACAACGTTGATCGAGAAGAAATCGAAGAACATTTTAAAGTACTAGATGAAATAACCACAATGCTATTACTAATCTAACAGATTAAATAAAAATTAATACATATCTATTGGCAAATTTACGGACTCTTACCTACAAAATTAATGAATAAGCTTTATAACAGTGTTACAGATATAAATAAAATTATTTAAAAATTAATCAAATTTTATTAGATTTAAAATTATTAGAAGATGAAATTGGTAATATGGTCACAAAATATGGAATAATGAGCGATCTATTTTTACGAATTAGGTTTTTTTTTATGTAGATTCATATCAAAGAGGAATTTCGAAACTCCAACACATTAGATGTTACGTAGAAAATTTCGATAGTATACTTGTTACATTTTGTTTTGTGAGTTTTTTCCCTATCTTCAGTGAAGAGAAATTTGCAAAATATACGTTACGTTACGTACATAACTCCAAATATGAGAAATTATTCTTGAGCAAACCGAAATAATTATGTCAACAAATTCAGTGTTCATTAAGAGTGATGAAAACTATATTAAGAAAATAAAATCACCTAATGTTTGTATGTAGTCTTCTCAATAAAAACGATTTAAATTGTAAAAGTCAGGCTTTGTGTCCTTAGAAATAGAATTAGGAGTAGTATTGGTGTCATGAAATAAAGTCTTATGCAAAAAGGTCTAAAACGTAATTTTGGACTTTTGAAATTGCAATAAAGTCCAAAACGAGTTCTTTAATTTTTGAAAGTGCAATAAAGTCGAAATCGAAGTGGAAATAAAATCCAAACAACAAATATATGGGGAGAATTGAACGAATTTGCTATCCACAATGCATAAACAGTAGAATATGTATGGGGGGCATGATGCACCCTGCAAACCCCCATGCTTGGGGTCACTATAGAATTTGAAGTGGGTGCGAGGTTTTTGTATGTAAAGTTCGGAACTGCACCCTTTTTTTCACAAATTTACAATACAAAAAAAAAAATAATAAATTTGAAAACTAATTTATTTTTAACTAACAGAACTCGAAAAATGTCTGATTTCCTCTTAAAAATATGGACTCAGTATTTATTATAACAAAAATTATATGAGAAAAAAATACAAGTAAACAAGACCATTATCAGTGGACAATATTTTCTGTTTTATTCTATTCGTCTTTTTTTTTAAAATAGCTCAGTGCAATAATGCCCAAGGACTTTATTGCAATTTCAAAAATTAAATAAAGTCCAAAACTCGTTTAGGACATTTTTGCATAAGACTTTATTTCATGGCACCGAAGTATTTTTGAAAAACGTGGGGAATGTCAAATACTTGTAACAATATGGAATTTATAAATAACATTTAATAGTTGTACGGTTGATATTGCTAACAATGAATATATAAATCATGGAAAAACAATTAATCACAACATTATTATTCCAGATTATATGCAAATTTATAAGGGGCGGAGCAATTAGAATTAAGTCAAGTTTTATTCAACAAATTAATGATTCCAAAGAAATTGAAGAGATAAATAAAAATAAATAAATATTTTGGCGCTAACAGCCCAATGCAGGGCCGGGCCTAGCTTTTTTCAGCCACTCGTGCTGTGCGCCTGAAAAAAATCTTTTTCATGACAATTTTACTCTCGGATGTTTGTTAGACGTAGAAGTCGTGGCGCAGTGGTTAAGTGCGCGATCACTGAGCAAGAGGTTCAAGAAAACATAAAAATCCAAGAACACATAAAAATAAAGAAAAAGTTTTCTCATGGTCCCACCTCTCGCGAATGTCTGACAAACATCCGAGAGTAAATAGAAGAGATACATTTTGCAAATAAACGTTATTATTGTATTTCTAGCAAAACTATATTTCAATTGCAAAATATGTAAAGTGAAATCGAACTAGTATTAAAGTAGTAAACAAAACTTTTTGACTAAATAGCTTTTGTGAGAACACCAAACCTAAGGAGGGAGATGTCATATATTATGTAGCACATATTCATATACTCATTTGTTCTGAAATGTGAACTCATGAGACTATGATTTTTCATCTTTTACATTAAAAACATTTTTCACTGGTTCGAAGTCGCTCTTGAGGAAATAAGCTTTATTTTTAGTTTTTAGTGTTAGAATTGAATTGAATAAAAATCGAGCATTGAAACTGCTGGTTGTTTGTTTGTTTTTTTATTTTATTAAAAATTTATTTCGGGCGGTTGGCTTTGGAGGCTTGTCTTATAAAACGCTCAAATATCGTATTTCTACGGATCATTCCATAAAGGGCTTTGGAACATCTGCCACCAGTCTTCGAAGAACTAACAGTTGAAGATTGGAAGTTAGTGCGGCTTCTTCTATTAAGCGAACTCCTCTTCTCTGTATGTTGCAAATGAAGAAAATGTTTTCTGGTCAAACTTTAAACGTGAGAACAATATAATACAAAAATATTACAAATACAATACTCAAGTCCTGGTTTAACTTGTGCTTTATACAATAGAAGGAGCTGTTGCTCTAAATATGTAGCTTAACTTCATGGATACCAATTTGCCAATGTTGGATATGTGGAGCAAATGAAGAAAATGTTGCACCAGAATTAAATACGATGCCAAGAAGATGCATAGTTTTCTTGGGATGGATAATTTGGTACTTTATTTGAGGGTGGCCATTGTGTAGTGGTAACATCATCGCTTGTCACTCTACAGGTTCACGGTTCGAATCCTGATGTCAAGAATCATCTATTTATTTCGCATGAAATAAATAAAAAGTCGAACAATTGCGAAAGCTTATGTCAACTCTACTGCGAAAGCATAACACTGGTAGTAGGGCGGTCATATGGCTAAAATGCAACTTGATCGTGATGATGACACCAGGTGGACGGACAAAAATACTGTGAATCATGAGCAACGACAAAAGCAAACACAAACAAGCTCCCCAGTTATCTGGACAGCCACCCTTGGAATTTACTGAAACTTAATACCAGCTGAGTTTCAAACCAACTACACCAATCTGTCTTCCTCTCTGTCTCTTCCCCTTTTCCTAAAAAACGCCCGTGTCCTGAAAAATTAGTATAAGGGTATTCATAACCCCTTTCACACGTGCAAATTATAAAAAAAAATAAAAAAAAAGTGGTACGGTAGAAGAATTCTTTCTGTAAATGGCGGTAGATTGGACTTTCTTCGCATTGAACTCGACTAAGTTTGCTTTCTCCCACTGCAAGATATTCTACAAGTCCTCATTTGATGAGTTGATCTTGTCGCTTCCCTGATATTGTGATGAGATTAGGGCACTGTTGTCTGCAAAACTAGAGATGATACGGAGTAGAAACAGAGTTGGCTAAAGTATACAACCCTGAAGCACTCCAACGTTTACAGCAAATGTATCGGAAGACACACCATCGACCACAACTTAAATAGATCTGTTATAAAGAAAATTGTTCGATGGCTGAGGTCCATAGGTTGGTTACACAGCTCAGCAGGTCTCCAGTTGAACAGTGGCTGCGAAAGCCGCACTATCGGTCACTTATCAGGTTCCAGGTATTTGATTATATCAGCATTGATGGCTTTTTCCATCACTTTAGATCATGGACAAGAACGCTATGGGACGATAATTTTGCGGTAAGTTTTCTTTCCTTTTTTTTTTGAAAATTGGTTGAATATGAACAGTTTTCCATCAAGAAGGAAATATTTTTTGCGCATAAGATGCAGAAAAAAGTATTCAAAGAATAGATATAAGTTTTGGTGCACAGATAATTAAGGATACGCCGGATTAGACGAGGTCGAATCTTTACGCCTAACATCGATGACTAGAGCTCCGGAACAGTTGGTGACTCCGCCTGTGCTGAATCTAGTATCGAATTACCTGACAACATGGTAGCAAAAAGATCAGCCTTCTCATTTCTCGTTGCGGCTAGTGGCCCTTCCTTTATGACCAGAGGTGGGAATGAGTAGTGACTGAATTTGTCACTTTTGCCATTAACCAGAAAGGATGTGCCTCACTGGAACAATATAAGAGCTTGTTACTGACTTTCTTATTGTACTTCTTCTTCGCAGAATTGACTATTATATTACGAGTGCTTCGGAGGCTGACGAAGCTAGATATTGTTTGCTCTGCTGTATTGAAACACCATTGTCTATAGACTCTGTTCCTGGCAGCACTGGCTTGCTCACAATTTCTGTTGAACCTTGGTTTGCTGGAGACTGATTTTCTTATCGAATTGGCAATGTACAGTTCCATTATAAGTTATAAATGACTTTGTCTTTACATATTTAGCCTAAAGGAAGATAAAACACTCATTTACGTATGTATGTTAATATAATAATAATAAGCAAATTTCACTCGTACGGCGTAAAACTTTAATTGTTTGTAAAATTGTTAATAATAGGTTTCGCACTAAATAACTTTTATGTTTGCATTTTCACACCAATTGTTTTATTTATTTTATTTTTTGCAAGGAGACAATGGAAACACAGCCGTTTTGCGAATGAAAGGACTCGTATGAATCAGAGCGATATTAGATTAAAAAAAAAAAAAAAAAATATGTACCTATAAATAAAAATTACATAGCACAATTTTCAACAAGAAACGAGTACATACCTATGTATTATTTGTTATTAACTTGAGGCGTTTAGCTGAATTCCTTCGTAGTCTGTCAAATCTTGTTAAATTTGTATCAAAAATGAAAATAGGGGTAATCGTGTCACGTTTCAGTTTGTTCATAGTTTTCGTAGATCTTCCCAACTACGAACCTAAAAAACTTTGAAATTTCGAGCTTCTTTGTTTAGCACTTGGATTTTTTGGCAAGTATTAGTTGTTTAAATATCGCTGTGGGATCGGATTCCACAACTGTGGGAAGATTTCCAGTGTACACGAATGGAAAAACTCGCAGTCACATTGTCAATTTGTATTCTCATTTATTCTGCGATTAGGCAACTATATGTGCACCTGAATTTTAGTGTGCACTGAATAACTCCGAATACGCAACCATGAAAATAAGTTTTGTTTGACAATGAAAAATCATGACAAAAAAAATCTCGGCAATTTCCAACGGGTTTTAAGATTCACATTGAATTGCTAGCAATATAAAAGTAAAGTACACAAGCATTTGCTATTTTTATTATGTTGTTATTAATTTGTTCCCAAAAAATAATTAAAATGATTCACCGCCTTAACTTTCACCTGTACATAGAGAATACTCACATTACTGTCCTTTTAGATCTTTTTCTATCCAAGTGGATTTGTTTCTTTAAAATAACCAGACAGATGAGTTTTTTTTTGCTTTATTTTTTAAGTTTTAAAAAAGAAGATCTATAAACAACACAAGATAAATGTAATAAAAAAAAAATGTGTACATAATTAAAAATACCTCTTTGGGTCATTTTGGCCCCAATGGACGATTATGTTTCTTTTGCTTACAGAGACGAAACTACTAATCTGAATCATTTTTTTTATTACAAAACAATTAAATTATAATTGGCAGAAAGAATAAATAAAAACTGCATGGAAAATAATTTCAGAAAGTTAACTGCGAACAAATTCAAAATGGACGTTCACGGGATTCGCATTACGAAACTTGGAAACTACTACGTTGTAGTGGCTGTCAGCAAAAGAAGCCAACACACTTAGATCAATAATAGGTCCATTGTGATACCACATGTGTTTGAGACGCGGCCTCTAGCCTACTTGTTGAACCATTTAGAGCTTCTGATGAAGCATAGAATGTACCTAACGTCAATATTATTCAGATCATCTAGGTCATTGAAACAGAAGGCTCCTAAGTGAAGTTTCTTTCTTTGGGAGAGAGCTGGGCAGGTGCAAAGAAGGTGAAGAATAGTCTCTTCCTCCTCCTCGTCCATGCAGCTTCTGCAGAAATCGTTAGAAAATACGCCAAGCCTTGTTGCATGCTTGCCTATTAGACAGTGTCCAGTTATGACACCAATAACAGCGCTAATATGCTTTCTATTGAGAGAAATCAAATTCTTAGAACGTTTCAGATCCACCTTGGTTGGTTGGTTGGTTTAAGAGGGTGAGCTTATACTCTTCACTTAGCCCTCCATTGGGCCCGTTGTGTTCCCCTCATCTGCGTAACTGTAAGGAATAGTGATGTGTTTTGGGAATTATGTATTGAGAGGATTTAGGTCTAGGGATCATGGGTAGTATCAACTATATCGTATAGTGATCGGGGCATCGTAGTGTTCGTCTGGCGAACTTCAGTATATCCGCGATTCCTTTCTTATTGAGGTGTGTAATATCCGGAATCCTTGGAGATTCCAGAATTTTCAGCCTTAGCCTCGCTGTAGCGGGGCAGTGATAGAGGAAGTGTTCTATATCTTCCTCCTCCTCTTCACAGTTGGCACAGATTGCTGTATCAGCTATCCCGAGTCTGAGCGAATGTTTGTTGAGATTGATGTGCCCTGTTAAAAGTCCCACCATCAATCTCAATTGTGTTCTGCTTGAGTTAAGAGCTCTTTTTGCTGTGTTGTTATTCGGTTTGGTTATTACAGATATAGCCACTTTACACGTGTCCAGATTCGTCCAGTAGTTATTGAACTCCTGTCGTATCTTTTCATTGATTATTGTTTTAATAATTGTCAGAGGGACCCCTATTGTATTATCCGGGTTCAGTTCTGTATTGCCTGCACCTTTCCTTGCTAGTTCGTCTGCCTTTTCGTTACCCGGTACACCTTCGTGCCCCGGTACCCATGTGAGACGGACTCTATTGCGTCTGGCAAGTAAGTTCAATTTAGTTTTGCACTCCCTTACTAGTCGTGATTTCGACATGGGGTTTGTGATCGCGCTAATTGCTGCTTTGCTGTCCGAGCAGATGACAATTTGCCTTTCTTCGCTGGTGTCTTTTGCGAGTATTTCGGTTGCCTTCATAATTGCATAGACTTCTGCTTGGAACACCGATACAAATGGTTCTAGGTGAATAGCAAGTTCAATCGGTGGGTAAGCACTGAAGATGCCAGCCCCTGATTCCCCTGATATGTTAGAGCCGCCTGTATATACCGATATCCCATTGGAGTTTCTTGTCGTTCTTTCATACGTCCAATATTCTCTTGCGGGAAAAATTGTTTCGAAGTTGTTGGAGAACGTGCACGATTTCCCAACAACATCACTGGGGTAATCGACGACTGGTGTCATTACTCTTATCATTTCGGTGATTTTTCGATGTCCCGTATTTGCACCACCGGTGAAATGGCCGATAGTTCTAAGCCGTGAGGCTGAAATGCCGGCAATCTTCTTCGCTTCGAGGCGCACTGGTAGAATGTTAAGTATCGCTTCCATGGCCGCGGTTGGTGTTGAGGATTGTGCTCCTGTAATACCCAGGCAGACCATACGCTGCACCTTAGTTAGCAAGTCTCTTGCATACTTTTTGCTCATCACTGGCCACCATACAACTACACCGTAGAAGATGATTGGTTTTATTACGCATTCGTATATCCAGTGGACCTGTTTCGGTTTCAAGCCCCATGACTTCCCGATGGCCCTCCTGCATATCTAATATCCAATAAAATTCAGATCCACATTAGGCCAAATCTGTTTTGTCGACAAGTTGTACCCCTTGTCCACCTAGAATTTGTCTTTACGGTAGCATCCAGCTTTAATTTAAGTTTGCATGTAGCGATAGGCATACCCAGTAAACTTTTGCCCGGAAGGATGGGTATTGTTGTTCCATGTCTGGCAAGTTCGTCAGCCTTACAATTCCCTGGAATATCCTTATGCCCCGGCACCCAAATTATGTGAATATTAAACTGCTCCGGCATCTTTATAAGAGACGATCGGGGGTCTAGAGCTGTTAAAGAATATGTTGAGGAAGATTCCAGGGATTGATTGCGGCTTGGCTGCCTGAAAAGATGCGGATATCAATGGCCGATATCACGTTTTTCTTTAGCCAAGACAAGACCTCCCTTATTGACATTATCTCCGCCGGGAACACGCTTCAATTGTTCGGGAGACGAAAAGAGAGGTTTAAATTAAGCCTATCAGAGAAGACACCACCACCCACCCCATCGTTAGTTTTTGAACCGTTGGTATAAAAATGTACCGACTTATCTTCCGTGAAGCCACCTTCTTCCCAGAATGCTCTGGAAAGGATGCTAACTTGGAAGTTTTTGTCAAAATTTAACTTGGGGATGGTGTAGTCAATGTCTTCAGGGAAGATGCTAAATTTATTTAAGATGGAGGCGTGGCCATACATTTTTTTAGACCACTGTGAAGTAGCTTTAAGGCGAATAGCTGAGTTAGCTGCCATTTGCCTGCCATAAATATCAAGGGATGTTAAATGAAAAAGAATGTCCATAGATGCGGAAGGTGTCGTCCGCAGTGCTCCACTAATGCATAGGCAAGCTGAACGTTAGACTTTGTTTAATAACTTCTGATTCATTGCCTTATCCAAGGCAGTCCACCAGACAACTACCCCGTACATGAGGATCGGTCTAATGACCGAGATATAAAGCCAGTGAGTTAGTCTGGGCTGTAACCCCCATTTGCACCCGATGGCTTTTTTGCAAGAGAAGAGTGCGACAGTGGCATTCTTAACTCTTTCCTGTATATTAGATTTCCAGCTTAGTTTTCTATCCAAAATAAGACCCAGGTATTTTGCTTCGTTGGAGAAAATTAAGCTTGTTCCATTAAGGGATGGGGGGGTCAATAGGTGGGATTTTGTATTTCCTTGAGAAGAGGACTAGTAGCACACTGAGCTGTCCATCTAGATAGCTTATTCAAAGCGTTTTGTAGGAGCTCTTTTAAGGTAGTGAGGTGTTTACCGGAGACTGCTACAGCAACATCGCCCGCATAAGCGATAACTTCGCAACGCTCAGCTTCCAGGATTAACAGTAGCTCATGCACCACCAGATTCCAAAGAAGTAGGGATAGGACCCCTACTGACATATCTTCTGACAGATGATCCACCCAGCTTTGAGTTGATAATCCGACCACTAAGCAGTAAATTAATCAGGTCGCCAAGTGAATTATATATCTTCAGATTTGACAGTGCTTTGATTATCACAGATGAGTAGACATTGTTAAAAGCGCCTTCAATATCAAGAAAAGCTACCATAGTGTACTCCTTATGATACATGGAGTATTCGATTTTATTGACTTACGTATGCAATGCTGTTTCGACTGATTTGCCTTTAAAGTATGCATGTTGAGCCGTGGACAGTAGTCGTGTGTCAATACTATCACGTAAGTGGATCAATCAGTCGTTCTAGTATTTTTAGAAGGAAAGATGATAGACTAATAGGTCTGAGGTCTTGTGGACTGGCATGTGAATATTTACCAGCTTTGGGTATGAATACCACATTAACTTCTCTCCGCATATATGTATATGCAGAATTTGGACCAGATTCAGAAAAATATTTTTTTTAGAATTGGCAGGATAATATTAGATGAAATTTGTAGTTCAGCAGGTGTTATGCCATCTGGTCCAGCGGATTTATATGGTTTGAAGCTATGTAGCACCCAAAGGAGTTTGTCCTGCGCAATCAGACTTGAAAGGTTGGTTTCTTGAGCATTTGACTTGATAGAGTCAATATTGTTGGCAGTCAGGGAATTACTTGGGAAGTGTGTATCAATAAGTAAGTTTAATGTGTCTACACTAGAAGTTGTCCAAGACGCATCTTTTTTTAGTAAACAGCTGGGCACTGAAGGATTTGTCGAGAGGATTTTTCTCAGCCTAGACGCCTCAGAAGATTCTTCAATTTTACCACAAAAGAGTCTCCAAGAATTACGTTTGGCTTTCCTCAATTCTTTTTTATATGTTTTTAGGGATTCTTTGTAGGAGTCCCAGTCAGATGCACCTCTTGTACTTTTGCCTTTGTTGAAATGTTTTCTGCAGGTATTCCTGAGTGGCCCAAGATCAGAGGTCCACCAGTGTGGTTTTTTCTTGCCCCTAACCCTAACCGAAGGACAAGAGGAAGACAATGCTTCATTGAGGATCAAGGTAAGGTCCTTGACCATGCAATAAAGCTCTTGAGTATTATTCGGGGACTTTTGAGTGTCGGAATTAACCAATTTTTAAAAAGTTTCCCTATATTTGGGCCAGTTAGTATTACGGATATTTCTGTAAACCGATGGGCCTGGAGGGTCGTCGTCAATTCTAAATTAAAAGTATCGGTGGTCAGAAAAAGGGTGTTCACCAGAAACCTTCCAGTTCTTGATCGTTTGATTAATGTTGTCGGAGACAAAAGTTATATCTAGAACCTTGTGGCGGTTTCTAATTATAAATGTAGGTTCGTTACCGATGTTGCACAAAATGAGGTTAGTTTTTAAAATATAGTCAAAAAGTAACTCACCTGTTTCGTTAATGTCAGAGCTACCCCACGAGGAGTGATGAGCATTAGCATCACAGCTAACTATGACTCCCGTTTTACTTTTTTCAGTGTTTGCGACCACCCGTGCCATATTGGGTCCAGAAAGGTCTATGGTGTCGTGGGCGAAATAAGTTGAAGCTAGATAGTAGGAGCGTTTGCTTGTTTCTAGCAACGCTACCATTATATCCCGATCACTGCAATTAGGAAGTAAAATTACTTTAATGCTACTTTTTACCAATATGCACGATCTAGGTTTACCTTTATCCTTGACATACAGGGAATAGTATTCAGGAGTCCTGAGTCCACAAACCAGGTTGTTAACAACCCAAGGTTCTTGGATCAGGACAGTATTTTCCCTATCCTTTAAGAGACGGAGAAGAAGGCCGGCCGCAGCCGTTTTGGAGTGATGGATGTTAATCTGAACTAACTGCAACATTGTTGCTACAATCAGGTAGAGAAACCTCCACCTCAGTGGTATTCAAGCCCTCCGAGTCTGAGGATAAGCCAAGAAGTTCATCCTCACTCAAAGGTGCTTTGTCTGAGATATCAACCTTCTCCAAGTCTGATAGCCAACCGTCATCGACTAAAGATGCTTGTATCGTAGACTCAGTGTCTATATTACCTACAGTAGGGTCTGAAGGATGAGGGGGAAGTTTTTCAAAATCCACCTAGTCCTTTTTGTTGACTTTCAAGGCTATGGCATCGAACCCATAGCTAGTTACACCTTCAGTCTTCGCCAAAGGAGCAAGAGATTCCTTATTGATCACAATTAACGCGCATCTGTAAAGTCCTCTCTGCTCCTCCAGCTTGGCGACCATCCAGTTGTGAGTAAGAAGCGACGTGTTGCTGATTTGGAGGATCCGGATAATGTCTTCCTGTTAAAGGATTCGGCTGGAATCCAGGTGAGGGTTCTTGGTCTGCATGGGATATCCTCCCTAGCTACGACCTTAAGCTTAGCACCAGGCCTCCTCTCCTAGTTAGCTAATCGCTAGCTTATAGAGATCACAGGATCTCTTGTCAGCACAAGCGATCAGCTTAACATGGCCTTGATGCCAACCGCCGTCACGACAGTTGGGAGGAGGGCCGGGATTTTCCTTCATGATATCAAGGAAAGGAAGCAAGTCGCCAGTTTGGCTGGAATCATAATCCATTTATCCGGAGTGATTGTACCATCGATATCGTTCTTATCGATGACAGCCAGTATAAACCTGTCCTTGAGTACTTCACTATACGACTTCGATGTGACGTTGGATGGCCTGGAGGAAGTGCTGGTGTTGTGCATCTTAGGTCTTTTTGAATCCGACCCGGATTCTTCCAACGTTCTCTGTCTTTTAGATGTGAAGTCTCTGCTGGTCTTGTCAGGTTGAGTACTGACGATCTTTTTAGCCCAATCGACTAGGTTTTCCACCCTATCATTCATTTCAGAATTTTGCCGAATTTTTGCAGAATATGGCCAACTGAGAGGCGATCTTTGTACGTGTTTTGAGGGAGCGACTTGTCGTGATCAGTAGCTACAACCTGCTCCCGAAGAGTCTTTATTAGTTTGCAGAGTAATTTTGCTGGGCTCCGTGCGGCTTTTGGCAGCAGAAGGACTATGTGAATCCACAATCATCACCGTGCTACCGTCCGGTTTTAAAGGAGGACCGGTCTCATCTTGAATACTTTGTGTATTAATTTTGGTAATACCGGTAAACAGCTTGATCGCCGTGCTACCGTCCGGTTTCAAAGAAGGACCGGTCTCATCTGCTTTACTATTTGTATTGGTTTTGTTTGTACAAGTACGTTTATTTTTATTTTTATGCATGTTCCCACGAGTAAGCCGGTATGGAACCGTCCATTGCAACATAACCTGTTCTCCTGCGATAAGGCAACTTACGACAAGTCCTTTCAAGGGCACCTGAAGGAGCTCGTTAGCGACTGATTTGACTCTCAGCCTTGCATCCTTGGGTACGGTTTACTATCTGCTCACACCGCCACTGGAATCAGGTTGATTACTCTTTAGCTTCGAACCTTCCTCTGGAGACCTTACAGCTTGGGTGACCCTGCTGCAATCGCCCTCCAGGATCAATAGATCCTACTGAGCATCCCCACCGCGACAAGGTAAGTAATCGAAGAGGATGAAAAGCAAAATAAATTGCTCTAGTATTAGGTAGTTGTTTCGTCAAAGTTTTCGATATCGAAATTTTGATCAATCTTGATATTTTTATAATAAACGAAACTCAAAAAATGGCTCTCGCGATTCTGCCTGTTTGACTGTCCACTTTGTTGATGAAATGACTTTACGGATTCATATTTGGGCATGGGGAAATCAAGTTAAGATTTCGAAAATGTAAAATCTTGTTGGAAGGGTTTAACTTCAAAATATTTTCACAACAACAATTAAGAATATATAAATATTAACTTCATAAATATATTGTACAATTAGGAAGACAACTAATAATAACGTAAACGTTACATAATTTCAATAAATACAAAAAAAAAAAAAAAACAGATATATTTAACACTCCAGAAAATAAAATGAATTATGTCTTATGGAATTTATTAATACACACTCATAGAGAACTGAAGATTGGAGATAAAAAGATAGAGAGTCAGGTTAAGTTCACGATACGCGTTTTTCACTTAGATATCACTCTTTTTTACATTTTCAAAACTAAACTATATATTGAAAGAAAAGAACAATAGGTACATTCAAATTCATTGTCACTCTTGTATGCAAACAAATGCATTCAACCAGTTAGGTATATCTTTTTTGTAAAATAAGGGAATGCAATTTGACATACACGTGAAATGCAGTTACGGATAGTTGCGTACAATAAAAAAAAAATCTTTGGTTAGGTTTAGGAAATCTTCAATTTTAAGATTTTTTGTAGGATTGAAAACAAATATGCAGTTCAAGATTTTTATGAAATTTATTAAAAAAAAATCTTCACATATAGCAATGGTTTCTATACCCTGAGGGGCAATCAATTTCGGAAAATTTCACTTTCCTCGACTGCAATTCTATCTAACAATTTTGATTAAAAAGATTTATACTTAAGTAATATTTGCGGTTGCTGTATTACATTTGTAGAAAAACGGCACAAATTAGTAGCACTTTTTATAGTGTTTTCACTGGATATGAATGAATGAATTGCCACCTCTACTATTGCCAGCAGAAGTTGGTCTGGATTGGGTCTAGGGATGAGAGGTCTCTCTTCTCTATCTGCTACTTTTCCCATCAACTTACTTTGCTCCGAGTCAGTGTTCTACAGTTCCTCAAGGTATGAGCAGGCTTTTGGTCACAAAAACGGCATGTTCTCTTGCTTTCTAGATCTAACTTCCTGAGATGCTCACGGACATAAAGCCCAGATTAAATTCAGTCCATCCTCAATGTGTTCCCAACGAGTTTCATAGGGATTTATTTGACATTTGGAGTGCGTTCCATGTTCAAGCAAAGGAGCAATGTAGTACACATAATGTCATTTCTGACGTCTATAGGGTAACAATCAGGAATAAAAGTAATTACAGGTTTTATTTAGACTTTCATTTACACAATTTGCGAATTCTCCTAGCAATTTGATTTTATTTTTCTGGAAACTGTTCTGACTTTTGTGGATGAGAGAGTGTTTTTCAATAAAACTCTGAAACCTGCTTGTGATTACCTCATCCAGGCATTTTTCAACTACCGGCGATATGGATATAGGTCTGTAATTGTTGAGTTGATTTTTAACACCTCCTTTGTATATTGGTCTTACCATAGTTCTAATCTTTTGCGGAATTTTTCATTGTATCAGACTCAGATTAATAAAATTGCACAATATTGGAGAAAAAATGCTCGCATGTTTTCGACCGCTCGAATTCCATTGATTCCTGGCGACTTGTTTTCGCCAAGCACACTAATTATACTATCCACCTTATCGTCGTGCTGGGGCTTAAGTAGGGCTGAAGGATGGGTTGGCGAATGCTGATTATTCATCGACTCCTGGAGGTCCGAAAACTAAGAGATAACCTCCCTATTCAAACGGTGGTGTGAGCAAGTATAAAACCGTGCCGAAGATGGAAGGTTGGGGGGATAAAATACCAACCGCTATCGAGCTCTCACAGATGTCCTGGCGAGGTCTGTGATCAGAAAATATATTACCCCGGCATGGCGGCTCTGACGGGGCGTACCTACATTCCGACCTTACTCGTGGGGAACAAAATGAACAAAAAAGAAAAAACAAAGCAAAACAAAATAAACAGCAGTTCGGACGCTGACACGCTATCCGTGGGCGTACCGTAATTGACTGAGCGGCATCCACTATCGGCAGCCAACCCGGATGAGGAGATCTCTATGGAAATGGAGGAGCGGCTATTAGCAAATCCATCCGAAACTTCCGGGTAAGTCGGAGATGAAGAAAAAGTCTCTCCAGGTCAGATGAGAACGCGGTTGTTTCGTAGAGCGACGCATATCAAATCGATCCTGGAGGCAAAGGACCCCTCTTCCCTCTCCGAGAAAGAACAAAACTCCCTGGCCTGGGCTATTGATGTAATAGAAAAGGACGCTCTGACGATGCTTGCGCCTAAACAGACTGCCAACCGTAAGGTAGATGCCCCTAAGGCAGACATCAGAAAGAAGGGAGCAGCTAACACAAAAACCGCCAGCAAGACCGCTGCCGCTAAGGCAGGTCCTACTGGTCAGCCAGAAATCTCGAGGGCCGCTGAACATTCTCGTAGGATGGCTAAGACCAAGAGGGAGGATTTTGTGTCAAAAAGGTTAAGATCCTCGGAGGACACTAAAAATCCCCCCAAAAGGTCGAAAGCTGATACCGAGATGCCTTTCAGTGGGGCGATTCTTAGTTCACTGCAACTAGCTGTAGTCGACTTCGGAAAACCTAGTGGCCAGTACTCCCAAGAACGCGGTCAAATGATTGAGAAGGCCTTAGGTGGAGCAGTCTTTGACCGTATTCGAAAGAATACTGGTGGAACTGCGCCCACATTCGGGAGAGCGAAGCGGCATCGTGGAGTCATTCTGATAGACTGTAAAGACCAGTTTTCGCTTGAGTTCGCGAAAGCCGCGGTTCGCGGTCTTAAACCATGAGAAGGGGCTGCACTGCGAGCGGTACCTCCCGATGAAATCCCCACCATACCCAAGGGAAGGCTCTCAGAGGTGTCCCTGTACCCAAGGGACACCTCTGACTGGGGTGTGGACAAAACAGGGATCCTCAGCTTCCTAAAAGCCCAGAACCCTTCTACTGATATGAAAAGCTGGGAGGTCGTTGTGGAGGAAGAATCGAAGAACGGGACCAAGATATTCATCATCCTCATGAATGAACCTCCGACCTCACTTCTGGAAGATAAACAGTTGAAGCTGTTCTATGACTAATTCTTTTTTAATTAATAATAAAAAAAAAAAAAATAATTCTCGCTGAAATACGAATAATGGCATCGCATTGGCCATTGCATCATCTGGCATTGCAGCAACTTTATAGGGTGGAGGCAGAACAGCTCATTCAGTATTTAAGCTGCCTCTGAATATTCAAAATAACCCAGACACAGTGTGCAACATACAAAACAATCGTCGATGGCCACATTGCTGAAACAATGCAAAATTATCATCTGGGATGAATGCCCTATGGCACACAAACATTCTCTTGAGGCGTTAAACAGAACACTCAAAGATATAAAAAACAACGACAAACTATTCGGCGGCAGTCTGTTACTGCTTTCAGGTGATTTCAGACAAACACTTCCCGTCATTCAACGTACGCCGATGAGATCAACGCTTGTTTGAAATCATCGCCACTGTGGTGTAATGTTGAACAAGTCCAGCTAAAAATAAACATACCCGTCCAAATGCTACAAGATCCATCCGCTGACACATTCTCGAAACAATTGTTAGATATCGGCGATGGAAAAGTTGCTGTCCATGAAAATATTGGCTGCATTATATATATTCCCCGATGTACGCACACAATACATAAATCATGCGTGGCTGACAGAAAGAGCCATTTTGGCAGCAGTCATTGCCAGGCGACGTGGTATCATACAAATCAGTCGATACAGTTTGCGATGCCAACGAAGCTGTAAATTATCCAACAGAGTTTTTGAACTCACTGGATTTGCCAGGCATGCCACCACACCTTCTATGACTGAAAGTTGGATCTCCGGAATTTGAACCCACCACGGCTGTGCAATGGCCCGAGATTGGTCATTAAAAAATTGATGGAAAACATTATCGAAGCCACCATTTTGATTGCCGTATTCCGAGGCGAAAATGTTTTGCTGGCACGCATTCCAATGATTCCCACAGACGTGCCAATTGAATTCAAACGCGTTCAATTTTCTATTAGATTGGCATTCAACATGACAATCAATAAGTCGCAAGGCCAAACGATGTCCGTTTGCGGCTTAGATTTGGGCACACCATGTTTTTCACATGGACAATTATAGGTGGCACGTTCTCGTGTGGGCAAATCATCGAGCTTATTTGTGTTGGCTAAAGACGGACTGACAAAAAATATCGTATACTCAGTTGCTCTTCGAAATTAATATTGATTTTCTTTACTTCATTTTTCTACTTTACGATAAAAAATATATTACTTTTTTCATTTTACATTTAACTTTTAAGAGATGTCAGTTACGTTAATGAAATACATTGAATTGAGAAAATGAATGGTTGGTGTTTTTTTTTATTTTTATCGGCGGTCATCGTCTACAGCGCTTCATTCCTCTTTCTGTCATAGATCCCATCCCCACGTATCCGTTTGATCTTCAACAAAGAATGGACCGTCATCATACTCGGGCTCGGGAAGACCATTTTCCCACGGCGTAATGCCAAACACGGTCAAACCCTCACGTATTTGCTCTATACCAACGTGGAATCTATCCTCAACGGCGAATAAGTTGTGTCCACTGTCGTCGTGAGGTAACCGGCCCGGTACAGCTGCATCCGAAATCGGGCCCGAAAAATTCCTAGAACAGAACTGCGACACACAACAACAGCACACTTTCAGTTTCAAATTTAATATTTCACTTTCGATTCATACTTACGTTCGATTTCTTTGAGATCTCCGCTTGGGTGTCCAAACGACCCCACGAGATAAGCCATGATATGCTTGATTGCACCGATATAACGGTGCGACATTTTTCTTCTCAATAGAACACAAGAGTCATGAACGTTTCACGTTTGTTTATCGAATAACAATGCGCACCCATCATTGCCGGCAACATAAACGTCAAACACACTTTCGTTCAAATCGTTTCATTCGTTCTATTTTATCGATAAACGATCGTTCTATTCTATCGATCACATTCGATCAATTCGTTATTTTTTGCGAGTATTTGACAACCAAAATATTCACAGTCTCATTTCAGTTCCGGCGACTTGACAGTGGTGAACTTGAGAGTGGTGAACGGGAACTGCACGGTGGCGTCTGCGACCTACCTTACGATGACGACATCAACTTCCCCTCGAAAGACCTGTGGTCGCTCATATCAGCGTCTCAAAAAGGTAAGAAAAACTTAGTCTTGAAATGTGATGCTAACGCTCACCACACTTTGTGGGGTAGCACAGATATCAATGCCAGAGGCGAAGTTTTGTTTAACTATATTCTAGAATCCAATCTTATAATATGTAATAGAGGCAATGACCTCACCTTTGTAACGTCTACTAGAAAGGAAGTCTTGGATATTACGTTTGTTTCAGAACAGAGCTCTGTTGAAGTTGTTGACTCGAGAGTCTCCGACAAGGCGTCACTATCCGATCATTGTTGGATACTCTTCAAACTACAACTATCTACTTGTAATAAAGGGACTTTTAGACATCCGAGTAGGGCTAACTGGTCAAAATTCAAGAGAGAAATAAGGAAATCGGTGAATCACTTCACCGAGGACTTCAATTCTATAGAAGCAGTTGACAATGCAGTCGATGTTCTGACCGACTCTCTAACGCCATCTTTCGAGAAATCCTGTCCGATTAGTAGGCATAGCAGTCAAAAGCGTCCACCATGGTGGATTGATAAAATAGCGAAACTCATTCGCATTTCAAGAGTAGGATTTAACCTTGCAAAAGAGGGGGTCGTTGAGTGGTCCACCTATAATGAAAGCGTAAAGTTGCTCAAGGAAGAGATTAAGTTCGCAGAGAAAAACTCCTGGAGCTGATGGTACCTGGGCAGAGTCACAAGAGGAAACGCTGGATATACTATTGAGTACTCATTTTCCCGGATGTACATCGATCTCCGAAGATGATCTACCCACTTCGCGTACAGATCAAGACCAAAAATCAAGGTCATTGCACTGCTCTTGCCCTCATTCGGCCCATGCTCGTATATGGATGCCCCTTGTGGTTCAACGTGGGAGAAAGCATCTTGGAAAAGATTAGGGTGTTTGAGAGGGTTTACCTTCACTTATAGAGAACTCCAGAGTCCCAGTACATAAAATTCTATCCCAATGAGGTCCTGTCCAACAGGGCTAACCTAATAAGGGTGGATAATTTCCTGATCAAGCTGACTCGAAGGCATATTGCAAGAGTAATGAGCTCGATGAATAACCTGATCTCTGGGGCTTATTACCCCAATTACAGCTATAACGAGAGAGTGCGCCTTAACGGATTTGTTCCCCCAGAAACATTCCTTTATCTCGATGAGAAAGGTCTGATCCAGGATAGATTGGCGGTGCCGCTAATCTTCCATGTTGCTCGGACAGCTGCTGACAGGCGACTCAACTACGACAGAGACGTCGCAAACAGCAGTGTGGAGCGTCTCCGGTTTAGTAGAGCGGTATCGAGTAGCGATATATAAAGTTGGCTGGTTTTTCTATGGCCGGCTTACATAGCTTAGTAGTTTTAGGGTAGATTTTTAGTATATATAAAAAAAACAAAAAAAACAAGAACGACACAGCACTTGGATGTATAAAAAAAAAAAAACAGCACTGGGTAATAAAAAAAAAAATACGTATATAATTACGTAGTTAGAGTAAGGTAGAATAAGATAGATTAAGGTAGAATAAGGTAGGTTAAGATTTATTTTAAGATAGTTAATAAGTTCTATGTGTAGAAGAAACAAAAACAAAAAACATTCAGTAAGTTTTTTTCTCTTCATTTTAATAAAACTCTTCTTAGTAATTATTAGTAAAAAAAAAAAAAACAAATAAATACAAATTTAAGTTAGGTTACGTCGAAAGACATAGATTTAAGTATTAGGTTTAGCTTAGAGTGCCCGCATAGGGCCAGTAAGTTAGAATAACATAGATAAGTTAGTTAGGCTAGTTTTAAGCGTTTTTTTTTTGTCTAGCAAGTTAGTTATAATGAATTAGTAAATAATAAAAATGCATAAAAAAAAAGATCTACCCACTCCAGAGACGACACCGGGATTAAGCGCGGAAGACGTGAGGAATATAATAGATGATAACAAGATAGCCTGGGCAATTAAATCATTTGCTTAATATAAGGCACCAGGAATGGATAACATTCGACCTGTGATGCTGCAGTAGTCAAGCGCATTTTCACTGGATGCCTTAGCTAGGATATGTTCCTAAAGCATGGCGGGAGGTGCGTGTCGTATTTATCAAGTACAGAAAGATCTCTCCACTTTAAAGTGTTTACTCTCGGGGCGTACCTAGACATTGAAGGGGCTTTTAACAACGTTAACACTGACGCGATCCTGGACAGCCTACCCAGAACTCATTTAAACATTGGTGTTACCACACTTAGGCAACTTCAATTAATTTTGAACAATTTCCTTAATTTAAAAAACAAACTCTTTATTATTTGGTAAATCTTTAGAGAGAAATTACAAATTCTTGTCTTTTTCCTCGTTACCGCGTGACACAAGATCGCAAAAAAGGAATCAAAGAAAAATGGTCAAGCTTCCGGTCATACCAGCTGTCCTTTTCTCAAATGGGTGCATACTGTTGTGATGTCCTCCAGTTACTCTTTAACACCATCTTTTCATCAGTAAATGGCGCAATCGGCTTTATTCCGTTCGAAGATACCAGGAGGAAGTGATTTGGAGTTAGCGCCTCATCACTTTCATCATCGATCGGGATGTATGTCAAAGGTCTTGAGTTTAATATGCTTTCGACCTCTATGAGCATACTCCTTAACAGTTCGTCCGAAATGTTGCGTGGTGGCTTCAGTTGATAAAGGACAGTCTTGATCGACCGCACCAGTCTCTCCCAACTGCCGCCCATATGCGGCGAGGCTGGCGGTATAAACTTCCACATCGTATTGGTGGTTATGAAGTCTTGCATAATTTTATCCTGGTTAACTACCCGTAGCGCTTCTCCCAGTTCACGTTCTGCTCCTTTGAAGTTAGTGCCATTATCACTCCACAGTTCAGTTGGCGTGCCACGTCTGGCGATAAAGTTTCGGATGGCTAAGATGCAGGAGTCTGCTGACAATGAGTGCGCAATCTCGATGTGAACAGCTCTCGTAGTAAGGCAGGTGAACAGAACGCCCCACCTCTTTTCACTTCTTCTCAGCACTGTGACGGTTAGTGGCCCAAAGTAGTCGACGCCAACGAAAGAAAACGGTCGACTAAAGGAAGCCAATCTGGCGGGTGGAAGTTGAGCCATCAACGGAGGCTGAGGGCGAGTGTTGCCATTTTTGCATGGTTGGCAAGATCCCCTCACAGCGTTGAGTGCTGCTCTCATGTGCTGAATGTGGAAACGTTGACGAAGTTCGTTTATCGCCGTTTCATGGTTGTGGTGTCTAAATCGGCAATGGTAGTCCATAAGGATGAGATCGGTGATAGGATGTCCTCTTGGTAATATGATCTGTCGCTTCAGATCCTCACTTGCTGACTTGGAGAAATGTATTCTGCTGTTCACCCGAAGGAGTCCCTTTTCATCCAAAATTGGGCATAGGTTGAAAATGGGACTGGATTTGCGAATGGCTTGTTGAGTAGACAAATTAACCATTTCGTCCTCATACGCACTGGATTGAGCTTCGATGAGCAATCGGGCCTCGGCAAGTTGGAGCTCAATCTGCGAGAAAGGTCCTGTTTTCCTTGGAACTCCGACTCTCTTCGAACGAAGGTTGTGCACATATCGGAAAACGAATGCGGTACTTCTTAGAAGTTTCTGCCAGCTCGAAAATCTTTCCGGTTGGAATATCACAGTTCGTTCATGCAGATGGATGCCGGTGAATTGCGTTTTCAGTTCTTTAATCGTTGATTCATCAGTTCGAAGCTCTCGAGGCCAATGATCGGTGGACTGTCTTAGGAATTCGGGTCCTATGAACCATCGGCAATTTGATGTGAACTGAGGTGTCTTTTGCCACTTAGTGCCCTCATCAGCCACATTGAGTTTTGTAGGAATCCAGTGCCACTCACCCAGTTCTGTGAGGTCGAGTATTTCGCTAACGCGAAAAGCGACGAACTGACGGTATTTGTGATGATCCGACCGCAGCCAACTCAGCACCACTTTCGAGTCCGTCCAAAAGATACGTTTCTGGAAAACAATGGAGTGGGAGGCGGTTATACTCTTAGCCAATCGAGCACCTAGCAGGGCTGCCTGTAACTCCAATCTCGGAATGGGGAGTATTTTAAGCGGAGCCACCTTCGTTTTAGCTCCCAGAAGAGAGCACTGCACAGATCCTTTGGAGCTGAATCTAGCATACGCCACTGCAGCGTAACCATTTTCGCTGGCATCCACGAAAATGTGTAGTTCGATCTCTGGTTGCGTCGTGAAATTCTGGGTAATGTATCTTCTAGGAAGTTTTAGTGTTTCCACCTCCGGCAAAAGGCGAACCCATTTAAGCCACTTTTCATACTCAGCGTCCTGGATTTCGTCGTCCCAGCCGATCGCAGATCTCCATATTTGCTGCAGAAGTACTTTCACATACATTAAGTAGTTCGCTAATAATCCCAGCGGATCGAAGACAGTCATCAAAACTCTTAATACTTCACGTTTGGTTGGGCGGCGTCTTCCGAAAAGGAGTGCTTTATGTTTTGGATTAGAAGTCAGCTTGTATATGAAGCAGTCGGAGGCGGTGCACCACCACATGCCTAGTACCTTCTCCGTGCCAAGTTCAACGTCCACATTCAAATTCTTCTGATCAGTAGGATGCTTTCAACACCCTATGGGAGTTAGAGATCCAGTTGCGGATGTGAAAACCTCCTTGCCGATGGATGAATCGGATATCCTTTGCCAGCTTAATCGCTTCCTCTTCCGTGTCGAAGCTATCCATCAGGTCATCGACGTAGTGATTATCGAGAATTGATCGAACTGCCTTGGGAAAATCCATTGCGTAGTCTTCGGCGTTCTTGTTCTTGATATATTGGGCGCAACAAGGTGAACACGTCGCACCAAATGTCATAACGTTCATAACATAAACGTCTGGATTCTTAACGTCGCTGTTACTCCAAAGGAAACGTTGGAAATGTTGGTCAGCTTGCCTGATTCGCACCTGATGGAACATCTCCGCAATATCAGCGCAGATGCCTATAGACCTCTCCCTGAATTTGCAAAGAACTGACGTCAAGGAGGTAAGTTGATCTGGCCCCTTTAAGAGAACCGAATTGAGGGACATTCCTTTCACCTTGGCAGCTGCGTCCCAGACCACTCGTAGTTTCCCTGGTTTATTTGGGTTCCGCACAGGGAAGATAGGTAGATACCAACAGCGGGTTTGCTTTGTCACATCTTCAGAAGATAGCTTCCTTGCATAGCCTTTGGCAAGGTAGTCTTCGGTTTTCTCCTTCATAGCGGCGGCCAACTGCGGATCTCTATTCATGCGTTTACGAAGGCACAAAAAGCGTTTCATAGCCATTGGAAAACTATCTGGCATTTGAACGTCGCTATACTTCCAGAGCAGAGCTGTTTCGTAGCGGCCATCTACTCTGCGAGTGTAGGTATTTAGCAACTCAAGCGCACGCTTCTCCTCCGTTGGCATCAACAGGTTCCTTGGACGTGACACTCCAAAGTTTTCTCCACTGATGAAATCTCTAACGAGCTGCTGCAGATTCGTATCGCTGTTCTCTTGCTCACATCCGCAAAGATGGAAGGTGGCGTGGGAGCATGGACCCGTGGAAGATGAATCTGAACAACTGCCATGAATTACCCACCCCAGCCTAGTCTTGGCAGTGACCGGTTGATCAGAGGAGCCTTCCTTGCACCGTAAAGGAAACCCTAGCTTAAGATTGTTTAAGCCAATGAGTAAACGGGGCCGAGCGTTATTGTAAGGCGAAATGGGCAGGCCTTGGAGATGTTTATATTGCACCTTCAGCTTCTCAGGATCCAACGACTGTATAGGTAGCTGTAGACTCTTGACTGTGTGAACATCCGTGAGATTGAGCCTTATAGCATTGTCTCCAGTGCCGGAAATTCGCAAGCTCATGATTTTGGAATCGTATTCATATCGTCGAGTGTCTCCAGTCCACCTAATGCAGAGCGGGTGGGCTGTACCTTTAATATTTAACTGCATGGCTATTTCCTCGTCCATTAGAGTAAGTGATGAGCCATCGTCTAGAAAGGCAAACGTTTGCACTTGACTATTGTTTCCGTACAGAATCACAGGAACTATGCGAAATAGAATGGAATCGGAGTTGTGACAATGAGTATTGGAATCATACTGCGGCAGTTGAAATACCTCATTCACCTTCTTCCCTTCATTGTGGCAATGGCTATTGGGTTTTTGCTGTGGTTGTGATTTCGGCATATCCCTCTCATCATTTTGGAGCAATCAATGATGTTTATAGGTACAGTTATTTTTCCCACATATGTCCACTGATTTACACTTAAAGTTCCCGTGTTTCTGTAGGCATCGACGACACAGCTGATTTTCCCTTACCGCTGCCCACTTGGCTGCGCGGCTGGCCTGAGCAAACTTTTGACAAAGAGCCACAGAAGAACATCTTCCGCGACAAAAACAACAGCTGTGTTTGACTGGTGAGCGTGAGGCATTGTTGTTATTGTCTACTTCAGTTGAATGCACATGTAGAAAACCTTTCTCTTTAGCACTCCGAGAATGAGCTTTTACTTCCCCTGCGTGCGAAGCATTTGGAATAAGTATCCCGTTTGCGGCTTCAGCTACACAAAGAAGCCAACTGCTGAATACATTGCCCAATTCAAACGGATGGCAGGCGGTAGCTTCTCCACCAGTTCCTGCAACAAAGTCGGGTTGTTTAAGTGACTCTCTAGCCCTGACGCCTCCATTGTGGCGCAGAGATTTTGGACCGTAACGGCGAAGTTGACTATACCGTCCAGCTTTTCGGCCTTTGGAGCAGGCATTGCATTAACCCTTTGTAACAGTGTGTGTATAATCAACTCCGGTCTTCCAAATAACATCTTGAGTGTGTCGATGACTCTAGCCACACAGCGTGGTTGGATTAACAGAGATCTAACAGCGTCTAAAGCTTTGCCTTTTAACGCTTTCTGTAGTCGTATAAGATTCTCCTCATCCGAGAAGCCACAGAGCTGCGTGGAGCGGTCGAAATTTGATATGAATAGTGGCCAGAATTCGGGATTTCCATCGAAACTCTGAAGATCACGTGAGATTAGATGGCGAGCAGCGATGTGACTTCTTGTAAGGCCATTGGATCGTTCCAGGGCAAAGCTGTGTTGATCATCATGCAAAGCTGGTTGGTTAGGAGAGAGTGTGGTGGTAACTATAGCATTCTGCTGCAGAGAAGGTGCTTGATCTTGCCGGTATGCTCTTGAGAGTACTTGAGCGTTTGGCTGCCGTTCAGGAATGGTAGGCTGAGTCGATCTACAATCATTTTTGGTTACGCCGTTGGGTTGGACTATGCAGTCGCTGAGTAACTCCTGTGTGGAAGTTGATTGGTTCGGCAGTGTTGGTTTAAAAACTGGTTGCTGTTGAGCCTTTGGCAAGGTACATGTTTTATGCGGCTGCGAATTAGAACCTGACTGCTGTTTCTGGGCGGTGGGGTTCGATGAGGCAGCATGTTGCAACACTTTACCATGTACGCTTGAGATAAATGGGCCACCATTTGCGCACTGTTGCCTTTGTACGGTGGGGTTCATCAAGGAGGGGTGTTGTAACATGTTGCCAGAGATGGATGAACCCGGATGTGTGTTAGCGCACAGTTGATTGGTAGCAGTTCCCATCCAAGTTTTGCTAACCTTAAGGCGAGTGGAAATGTGTTGCTCCGTTTGAGAGAGAGCTTCTTCCTGCTGAGTGGAGCTTTTAGTAGTAAGCCAATTATTCACCTTACCTCTAATTTCAGCTGGATCTGCTTCTTCCTCTTCTTCTCCCTCGGACGACTCGTTGGCCAACTGATTTAAGATCGTGTATTTTTTATCGATATAGTCTCGGTCTCGCCTTTCTTGCATGGTTCTTTCCTCTTCTAGTTTTTGCAGTTCGAGTTGATAACGTCTCACAGTTGATGACCCAGACGACTTCGATGACTTTGTGATATTGGAGGTATGGTCTTGATTGGATGATCGCTGAGGCAGTGCCACTGGGATGTTCATAATTGTTGGGGCTACCTGTGCACGGCGCTCTGATGCTGGCTCAGCATCACTCGTGAGATTGCAGCTGCAAGTGTTGTTGTTTCACCGAGGCATGTGCTGCATAACCAAGCTCTTTCATTAACGGACATGTTAACCCCAGCGCAAGTGAAATGGTACCAAGATTTGCACATGTCGCACTGCACCATATCACATTCAGAATCTGGTGCTGGACATGCCTTGCAGTTGTATCCATCCACGTCGTTGTACTGCGGTGACTTCTCGTTAACCATGCTTGTGCTCATTCGGTAGAAAGAATTTGTAAAATGTTGCCACACTTAGGCAACTTCAATTAAATTTGAACAATTTCCTCAATTTAAAAAACAAACTCTTTATTATTTAGTAAATCTTTAGAGAGAAATTACAAATTCTTGTCTTTTTCCTCGTTACCGCGTGACACAAGATCGCAAAAAAAGGAATCAAAGAAAAATGGTCAAGCTTCCGGTCATACCAGCTGTCCTTTTCTCAAATGGGTGTATTCAGGCGAGATCGTGGTGTGTGGAGAGATCGGAAGAAGTCAGGGTTGTAACAATTGGCCTCTATAATTGGACTGCACAGATGCTTCAATTGAGGGTTATATTTTCAATGCTAGGAGATGTAACCATCCGGAGAAGGGTTTGCAGAGGAACCCCCAAGGCTGAGTTCTATCTCCTTTAATATGGCTCCTCGTAGTGGATGTGATCTTGGTAATACTGAAGGAAACGGCTTTAACGCGACGGCCTATGCCGACGATGTGGTCATCCTGGTTTCGGGAAAATTCCCTCCAGTCCTAAGCGAAAGACTCAATCTCGCACCACAACCAGTGAATAATTGGGTCAGCAGCAAAGGGCTGGGAGTGAACCGCCCAAAGATGGAGGTAGTTCTTTTCACTAAGAAGAGATCAATTCCTACCTTCAGACCCCCAAACATCGGTGGTATTGAACTAAGTATATCAAGTTCAGCTCGATACCTGGACGTAATTTTAGATTCCACACTGAACTGAAAAGATAACACTGCCGAACGCATCAAAAAAGCTAGCGTAGCTTTCTATTCTTGCAAAAAGGCATTCAGCAAGACGTGGGGCTTCAAACCAGCTGTGGTGTACTGGATATACACAGCGGTCGTAAGACCCATTCTCACATATGGTTCACTAGTTTGGTGGATGGTTCTTGAGAAGCAATATCAGCTTTCAAAACTCACCAAAATCCAGAGGGCAGCGTGTATCGGAGTCATGGGGTCAATAAGAACAACACCAACAGCGGAAATGGAAACCATGCTCAGTTTCATTCAGCTTGATATATACTTAGCAGTTTGGCGGCTAAAACCGCTGTAAGACTGAGAGAAGGCCAATTGTGGTCATCGAGCCTTTACGGAAATGCCTCCACTTTATCCCGATGGGGAACTACCAGCAGATCGGCGGAAACTGATTTCATGACCCCTACGCTAGCATTTGAAAGGAGATTCAACATAAGAATTCCTGACAGAATGCACTGGATGAACCTGAGAACCATGAAGAAAAAGGAACTGGCATTCTATACCGATGGTTCTAAGATGGACGTTGGCACGGGAGCCGGAGTTTATTGTGAGGCCCTAGGAATAAACAACTCCTTTAGAATAAGCGACGACTGCAGCGTCTTTCAGGCCGAAATCACTGCCATCATACAGGCTGCGGAAATTATAAGCGAGAGTAATATCGTATGGTAAAACGATAACGTCTATATAGACAGCCAGGCAACCATTAAGGCTCTAGACTCTGATGTAATTAGATCAAGGCTTGTGAGGACATGCAAATCAGTCTTAAATGGAATATCCAGAGCCAATCCGCTGACCCTCTGCTGGGTTCCAGGGCATATGGATATCGAAGGAGCTTGCTAGGAAAGGGTCGGCGCTGCACTTATCGCGGGCCCTCCCTTTTGTGGTAACCCCAATCAGTTCCCTACGAAACAAAATAGAAGATGAAACCCCCGATCTAGCAAACAGACGATGGATTCATCTGGAAACATCCGCAACGGCCAGGGCGCTATGGCCGGCCTTTAGCAAGAAGAGATCAACTTCTGTGGTGAAACTTAGTCGTTAGTCGTTATAATACACGGGTCGTTTCTGGAATAATTACTGGTCATTGTGCCATTGAAGTTCACGCGGAGCAACTCGGTGTGCTACATAACGACTACTGTAGAAGCTGCAGGGACGAAGAAGAAATTGAATCAGTTCGTTACCTGCTGTGTGATAGTCCTGCCCTATCCGTTACAAAAATGGGGACTCTCAGAAGTTACTTCTTCTCGGAATTAGAGGACTTAGGTAATATATAAAATCATTGTGCACAATGGACCCGAAATTGTTGGTCTAAGTGAGTAGTGTCACTATTTGTCGCAAGGCACCCATCTACCTAACCTAACCTAGCATATCAGAGACGTTTGTTTCCTGAGGAAAAACTGAGTCGGCTAAGGTGGTATTCATATGCATCGATGTGCTCGAGTCACAATGATGTATTATTTTTAGGATCTGTGTATTAAAGAGTTTCGCACATTCATTAGGAAGACTATTCAGACATCTTTCGGAAGGGAAATTCTTAATCGTTGTTTCATCAACGCAAAGCTTTTTCCTTTCCATTATTTCATTTATTAGGCCACACGTTTTACGAGGATCACATTTAATTTGGTTGGTTTTATAAAATAAAGATTTTTGCGCTGTTATTTCTTATTGAGCTTATTTCGAAAGTTCCTATAATCAAATTCATAAGCCCTTCTCAGTCTATTATTTTTCCACCTTCTGTAAAGTTCATCCTTTTTCTACATTTGGTGATTAGCTTTGGAGGCATCCAGGGGTGATGTTTTCTTTTATTCTTTATTATTCTTACAGATGTCGACCTTTTGTATATAGGTATGTATATATACCAACTTATCAACCAGCTTTTGATAAAGCGAAACAGCATCACATTCATTTAAAACTTCCTCTCAATTTGCTTTGCTTTTTTTTCCATTTGTCCCAGATTATTTCCGAATTCTTCAATGAATTCTTTTCTACTATAACCTGGTTGTCTGTATATTTCAAGTATGTACTTACATTTATTTATTTATTGAAGCTTAATACAAGCCATAACTTACAAGATAACTTAACCTATATTTACCTTAACCTATTTTTAACTCTTTTTTTTATGCTTATTGACCGGGCCCTAGGGCCCACACAATTATTCTTAAACTAAAACTATTCTTAAACTAAAACTAACATTTAAGGGTAGTATGGGGACTTGTTAAGAGGATTACTGGAGGTTAGGCATGATCGAAATGGAGAAGGGCATTATGAAGAGTGCTTTTGCTGCTATTAAAGTCAAAAATGTGTGTCGCATCATTTGATTTCCGCAGCATTCTTGACTTTGGTTCGTAATAACCATAATTAGTTCGATGAGGAAGTATACGGAATAGGGGAACAGACCTAAGGTTGCGGGGATTGATATTGAGGGAGATCGCTTGAAGCAGGGCAGGACAATCAATGTTACCAGATAACAACTGATGGATGAAAAGTATGTCGGCGACATCCCGACGTTTTTCCAATGATTGGAGATTAATCAATCTAAGACGATCGGCATAGGGTGGAAGGTTAACGTTATCAGCCCAACCGAGACCGCGTAATGCGAAGCGCATGAACCTACGCTGCACTCAATTCTCATGGTATGGGCAGCATAATGGGGCGACCATACTTGGCTGGCATACTCGAGAAGGGGTCTGACGAAGGTAATATAGAGGGATTTAGTTACATATGGGCCAGAAAACTCCTTTGACCAGCGTTTGACAAATCCAAGTGCTGAGTTAGCTCTACTGTCGATGTGTGAAAGAAAGTTGAGTTCACTATCACAGATGACACCTAAGTCGCGTGCTGATGTGACTAAGGGTATATGCTCGCCGCGAATAAAGTAGACCCCAGAAATGACATTTATCGACATTAAGCTCTAAAAAAATGTTGTTACACCAGACGGAGAAACTATTCAGGTCATTCTGTAGAAGGCGAGAATCAACCGGAGATGAAATACGTCTAAAGATTTTCATATCATCAGCGTAGACCAGAAGGTTGGAGTTCTGAATGATATGTTCGTCATCGTTTATCGTAAGGATAAATTGAAATTGGGGGTTAGATTTGTTTCCGTCAAAGCAAAAATGTCGTAGGGGAGTTTTTGGCAGTTCAGAAATACGTCGCGGGTTTTGGTGCGCAATCCTCTGACATTTGGATAGTAAAAAGACAGGTATTTAGGAGCAATTTTAGAGTTGTATGGGTGAGGCAAGAATGAGTCGGAGCAGTGATTAGGAACGATAATATTTATTTAAGTCGGCACGGCTTCTTTGATGGTGGGAAGTTCTTTTAGAGCTGAGGTAGGCGGCAAATGAGGACAGGTCTTCAGAAACCCTTTGAGGTGAAATATTAAAAGCGTTGTGGTAGTTATTGAAAATTCGTAGTAACGTAGGTCGGTCAGTAAGGAGACCTTCTTGGTGAATGGCTACTGTGACGTTTGTTTTGCCATCGATGCAAACAGAGTCGGGTTTGTTATGGAGGTAAGCAAGGAAGAGTCGGACATTATTGTAAATTCTATGGTTCCTTAATCGAGATAAAGTGTAGCGACTATCGATTGAATCAGCGGAATTCATGGTAAGTTTAACTACGGGTGGGAGGAGAGGGTCGAGAAAGGGAGAAGAAGAATTGGCCACAGGGTTAGGGTTGAAGGTATTATTAGTACGAAGAGAGGCGGAAGAGTTTGAATCCGAGATATCACAGGACAAGTGGTTGAGGTTAGACTTGTTTTCTGAGCGAGTCGCAGCAGATGTTTCGGATGGAGATGGCAGGAGAGAACCAGAAGTGTTTGCACGCGAGAGGTCAAAGGACACCCTGTTAGGATTAGATTTGTTAACTGAGTGAGTGGCAGCAGATGTTTCGGATAGAGATGGGGCTGCAGTGTTGAGAATATGCGATCGCGTGAAGTTGGGATATTTGGGAGCACCATTAAGATAAGGAAGTAATTCAACTTTAAATTGCCAATAAGAGTGCGGCCCGCGAGAATTATTGCCGGTGGAAAGAAAGTGAGGCAGAGATGACGGATTAGGCTTAGAACTAACGGAAGGTTTGTTAGAGCTAGGGTTTTTAACTGGCTTAGGTTTTGAATTATGAGAGTAAGGCTTAGAGTTAGGCTTAGACTTATGGTTAGGATTCTGCTTTTTGTTACCTTGTTAATCCATTTGGCCGTGGTCATCTTCCTCCAACTTTTTTTGATGGTATCGTCAAGGGAGTTCGAGAACAACAAACTGTAATTCGATGGAATGTTGATCTTGAAGCAACTAGACTTTCTGGAATTGAATGGCGAAATCTTCTGGCAGTTGGCTATGGTGATTGCAAACTTCTGGTAAAAAAAGTCCCGTATCCAGGTAGCATCGGTATGTTGAGGAGCGCCTTTGATGGTAAATATAGTGTACTCAGCGTTTTCCGTCTTGTTGCCCTTACTTAGTTTTTCAAGCCTCTCGTTCCATTCAGGGAGAGCCCATGAAGTTCCGAATCGATTAATACACGTTTGTGAAGTTACAGTTTGTTTGGTAAGTGAGGCAGTGGGAGGATTAGCAGTCGAGGATGCAGACACTAGAGACGGAGGAGAAAGAGCTCCTGAAGATAGATTGATTGCAGTTTCGCGAATTTCATCAAATATTGATGTATTGTACGGGCAGCTTGATTGTGGTTGGATATGATCCGGAATGTCATCGGTTATGCTGGAAGTCGTCCTAATATCATCGAGAATTTCGCATATTGTAAGCCGAGTTACTGCGAGTTCATTACTGACTTCATTAATTTTGTGTACCATGTCAACAAGTAGCGGATCAGGCTGACGGGGTGAAGGTGTGGCTAATTTTGCGGAGTGCTGGAAATGAACCTCCAGGTCAGACCGAAGAGATTTGATATCATCGTTAATATTGTTATATGGGCAGGGTTTCATGGTAGAATTAATTTGGCGTTTTAATTCCTCGAGTTGACAGTTTGTAGAATCGTACATATATAATTTCGGTTAAGGCTGCTAATTGATATTCAATTGTTGCTCAAACCCTTTACACTTTTTATAATGTCATCACACTTTAGTAGGTCTTTGAAGACCTTTTTGCTGAACTGCTTAATGTCAATGTACATTGCTTTGATCGAATCACTGAGACACTTGATTGAAAGCATGACGTGCGAGAGTGAAATGTCTATGCACTCGTCACAGTAGAACGCGAAATGATTCAAATAATCTTTAATATAAATAATAGATCTTTTGCTAAGACCGGTGCATATAGGGTGGAATGACTTGCCACAGAGGCCTTTGCTGGTCACCCAGTCGGCATTGGTATCTACGATTGCGCAATGAACATTACCGCACTTTTCCATTTTTGATAGGCCACTTAAAAATAAACAAAAGCAAAAAGGAAAATTAGGTCAACTTGCAACGACTGACGAGTGGAATCGAGTTAAATGGTATTGGTATTTTTATTATTGTTTCTTTTTTTTATTTTTTATTTTTTATTATGTTTTGATAGCGGGTCAGCGAAAAGTGGAAATTTGGAATTAAATTCACTCGCGAGGCAGGAGAAAAAGAAAAACACGTCTAAACAATTGGGCGGTCGAGGTTTGTTTGTGGTTTATAAATTCATTATTTAATTAATATTCCCAAACTTTACCATCAATTGTTATAGAAAAAGTGGAAGAAGTAAGAGTGAAATATTTCGAAAAGTTTATGACAAAGGGAAGTCTTTTAAAAGTTTTTTTCTTGTTTTGTAATTTATAATATTTTTGAGATTAAGCGGAAGTTCGTTAAAAATTGATGGCACTATATGCTGAGTTGTCTTCTGCCGTAAGTCCATTATATGACGATGGTATTTGTAGCATACCCTCTGCACATCTTCTGGTATTGAAGTTATGGTCAATGGCCCTCTTATAACGCGTGTCATCATCGTCGTTCACAGACTTTCACAGTGCGCAGATGTGTTTCGGCTTTGAGTGAAATTGGCAGTAATTTCAAGTAAATAATTAGACAGTGTGAATTTAAGTGGCCAGTTAGCCTAGTGGTAGTGGTGCTGGTCTATCAAGCCAGAGACCCTGGTTCAATTCCCGGCCAGGGAAAATAAAATTATAGACTTTTTTTTTTTTTTTTTCATTTTAAAAAAAAAGTGAAATTAAAATAAAAACAAAACACGTGATGGAAAGTGAGCGGTCCGCGCTCCCATTAGCGGGACCAGCGGGTGGAGTGACTGTATCAGTCGATGACGCAGTTCAGTCAGGCCACCCAGTAACAGTGGTGACCGAAAGCAAGGGCAAAAGGAGAAGGAAAATTAAGCCTACTCCTAACCTCGTAAAGAGTCCCTCCACATCAGTTTCAGCTGAACAGCTGCCAGGTGGAGTGAGGGTAGGGGCGCCGAGCACAGCAATAACAGCAGCAGCAGAAAAGAAGCGGCAGAGGTCAGATGACTCGGCCGAATATCCATATATCTCCGACGGTGGGGAAGGCCGCTACATTGGAGACGACAAAAACAATAGCTTCGCCGTTTTGGCGTCCTCCGAATCAGAGGACGAAGATGAAGAAGTCGAGAGCCTGACTTCCAGCATTAAACAGCTGGAACAAAGGGTGCGTGCTATAAAGGCCAAACAAAAAAAATGGCCAGAAGAGAGAGGGAGCGGAAGCTGGAGCTCCAGGGCGCTTCACAACAACAACAGAAGCAGCCAGAAGGACAGCTGCAACAACAACAAAGGGACCCGTAAATACAGCAGCAAAAACAGCAGCAACAACAACAGCAGCAGAAAACGCAGCAACAACTACAGCAGCAAACAACGCAGCAACAACCGCAGCAGCAGCAGAAAAAGCAGCAACTGCAGAAGCAGCAAAAACAGCAGCAGCAGACACAGCAACAGCAGACACAGCAGCAGCAGCAGAAACAACAGCAACAGCAACCGCAGCAACAACCGCAACAGAAGATGACTGCAAAGACAAAGGTGCCTCCAATTAATACTTACAAAATTGAGCTGAAGGATACCATCGAACTATGTAAGTCGGTCATAGGCAGTAATTTTTCTATTAAAAGATTAAATGAAAGTAGACATTCTATCCACTGTAATAGTGTGGAAGAATATAAAAAAATTAAAGAATTACTTAGGGATACGACGACGGAGTTCTTCTCCTATCGGGGTTGTCCTAAGTTCCAGTATATTAAGAAAGTAAATCTGGTTCGTCAGGAGAAGGTCGTAGTGAAACGTCCACCTGCTCCAATTCAAACACAATACGTCACTTCCCAAGTGACCTACGCCCAAATGGCGGCAGGTTGGGGAAACGCGGAACAGAAAAGACCGAAGGTTGCTTCTCAGGCCCCAGCGCCTAGAGCACCGGAGGCTCAAACTGACCTGCTGGCCATCTTGCTCTCTATCCAAGGGCAGATGGAGCAGCTTCAACGTCAGGTACAGGAGCAGGCGAAGCGGGTGGACCAGATCTACGCACTTCTGCCGGCTTAACGCACCTTCAGTCGTAATGGGTACGAACATGGAGGAGCAATCCTTGAAGATCCTTGCGGTGAATGTGAATTCACTGATTAGGATCGAGCGAAGAGCCGTATTGTTTAAGTTGCTTGAAGACCAAACCCCTGATGTGCTTATGGTTAGCGAAACAAAGCTAACCCAGAAGCACAAATTGGGGCACAATAAATACAATATTGTCAGAAGAGACCGACCCAACTCCACACAAGGAGGAGGTGTTGCGATCTTCATACGCAAACAATAGCAATTTAAAATTATGTACAGCGGTGAAGTGCGAAGGTTCCAGGAGCTGGAAGCGTGTATCGTGTGCATCCCTCTCCGTAGTGGAAAGAAGATGTACTTGGTCGCACTCTATACACCTGAAGCTACTCAATCTACTTTATTTATTTCAGAGCTCGAGACACTTTTTCGATGCCTAAGGCTGGAGTCGGAGGAGAATTATTTCATCATGGTCGGAGATCTAAACGCCAAACATAGAGATTGGGGAAACAACACACCTAATCCTAGAGGGAACCTACTATTCAATTGGTGGGGTCGGCACAGTGTCGAGTATAAACTCGATTTGAAAGCTACAGATAGTCCGTCGTTTCCTAAAAGCGGATACTATCTGGATCTTATGCTGTTCGACGTACGGTTACAACTGACCGACATGGACCGACAAACTATAAACTGTCTGCACACATTTGTGTATGACAGTGACCATTGCGGACTCAGTGCCGTAATAACGATACCCAACAAAATTGCGGAGTTAAAGGAGTTTGTCCAAACGTACTCCTACAATTATAGAAGGACGCGTTGGACTCGCTTCTCAAGAACTTTGACAAGAGCACTCTCCTCGAATTCGCTCTACCCACCGTCCAATAGGAATCTGTCAAACGAGGAGATTGACTGGTACCTAAAACAAATGGACGAGACAATTAAACGAACTATGGACAATACGATACCTCGGTATCAACATACTGACAACGCAGACATATTCCGCAATGCAACAATTGACGCACTACACCAACACAAAAGTAGACTGCTACAAACCTTGTACAGACAGTTTACTGCCAGACAAAACTCGGAGGTTAGGACGCTGAAGTCGTTGATTAAAAACCTTCAAAAATTAATTAGAGAAAATTACAGACTTTCTGTAAATTTGCACTGGAACAACAAAATTCGGGCTGTAAAATCCAACAACCCGAGTATGTTCCCGCAAATAAATAAAATATTTCGGAGGAATAATCAAAACGACCTTCCGTGTCTTAAGATCCCCAGAACGACGAACAATGGACGAATACTTATAACAGCAGGTATAGATCCAGATAACGCAGTAGAGGATGACAACTTCTTTGTGATCGAAGATCCGCAGGAGAAGGTAGAGGCTATAGGAGCGACTTTCCAGGAAGTGTACAAGGTGAATGATACCATTTGCCCGAACCACGACCTGGAAAATAGCGTCCTTGTGCACAACTTCTACCTTCGAAATGATATAGAGCACTGGCTATCCGAGAACATAGGTTTTACCGAGTTCAATGACGATAACATGGCAAATAATGTCATCGCCGATGAAAGGGTACATCCCCCGTTCATATCGAAGGTGGAGCTCCAAGCGATCTTCGACTCTTTGAGGAGGAAGAAATCTGCGGGAATCTATGGAGTATCGAACATTGTGCTTCGACATCTCCCTCTAGAAGCGGTGGACATTTACACTACTCTGTTTAACAATGCACTGAATAATGCACATTATCCAGCGCATTGGAAAACAGCAGTGATACAACCCATCCCCAAAAGGGGTAAGGACACTTCCAATCCGGCAAATCTCCGGTCGATAAGTCTCCTTCCGAACATCAGCAAGGTATTCGAGAAAGTGATCAATAGGGCCCTGCTTAAGTGGACTGAGAACAGTAATATAATTCCGGATAACCAGTTCGGTTTTAAGGCGGGGCATGATACAATACATGCCGCGTCTAAACTGGTATCGGATATCCAATGGAACAAATGCAAGAACCAATGCACGGGTGCCTGCCTGATTGACTTGGAGAAGGCCTTCGACACCGTATGGTTAGAGGGACTCTTCTACAAGCTAAGCAGGCTGGGCATAAGCAAACCACTGCTGTACATACTTCATAACATGCTCACCAGTAGACAGTTCATTGTCAAAAATGGCAAGGTGACTTCTGCTGGAACATTTCTAATTAAAAACGGTCTGCAACAAGGTGCGGTTAATTCACCGATCCTTTTCAACATCAGGACCAAAAATCGAGGTCATTGCAACTCTCTTGCAACGTGACTTCGATAAGATTCAGCGATATTGCGATGACTGGAAGTTGAAGATCAACTTCCAGAAATCGGAAACCATTCTTTTTAGGAAGCCGTTGTCTGGTGCCTCTAGGGATACCAGAAAGAATTGGCGAAAGTTCTCAATAGTTGGACCGCACGGACAGCCACTTGCGAGTCGAAGTGTAGTCAGATACCTGGGGCTTTGGTTAGAACAATATCTATATTTTAACAAACATATAGATGCTGCTCTGGCCAGAGCCAAAGGTGCTTTTGTCCTTACAAATAGACTTTTTTATAGCAAGCAACTCGATGCAAGGATAAAGGTAATCTGCTACATGGCCCTCATCCGGCCCATGCTCGTATATGGATGCCCCGTGTGGTTCAACGTGGGAGCAAGCTTGTTGGAAAAGATTCGGGTGTTTGAGAGGGCTTGCCTTCGGGCTTGCCTTCATTTGTACAGAACACCAGAGTCCCAGTACATAAAATTCTATCCCAATGAGGTCCTATACAACAGGGCTAACCTAATAAGAATGGATAATTTCGTTATCAAGCTGATTCGAAGGCACATTGCAAGAGCAATGAGCTCGACGAACAACCTGATCTCCGGGGCTTATTACCCCAATTACGAGTATCATGAGAGAGTGCGCCTTAACGGCTTTGTTCCCCCAGAGGCGTTCCTCTATTTTGATAAGAAAGGTCTGATCCAGGATAGATTGGCGGTGCCGCTAATCTTCCACATTGCTTGGACAGCTGTGGATAGGCGACTCAACTACGACAGAGACGTTGCACACGGCAGTGTGGAGCGTCTCCGGTTCAGTAGAGCGGTATCGGGTCGCGATATTTTTGACGTACAGCGTCAGTACGATCATTTCTGGTGGATAGCCGAAAGAGAGGAGACTCCTTCGTCGTTTCCTCCTAATCCAGGGTAGCCTGTTTGATGATAAAAGTTGGCTGTTCTTGCCCATGGCCGACTTACATAGTTTAGGTTTAGGTAGGTGTAGGTAATAATTAAAAAAAAATAAAAAATTTACGTTGAAAATACGTAAGGTAGAATAAGATAGGCTAATTTAGAATAAGATAGTTTTAAGATTTATTTTAATGTAGTTTATAAGTTTTATTTATAAGAATACAAAAAAAAAGTTCAGTCACTAAGTTTTTATGTAATTTTCTTAGTTTTAATTAAAATTAAATAAATGAAATAAATAAAGAATTTTCAAGTACGTTACGTCGAAAGACATAGTTTTAAGTATTAGATTTAACTTAGAGCGCCCGCTTAGGGCCAGTAAGTAAGAATAAGATAGTTAAGTTAGTTAAGCTAGTTTTAAGCGTTTTGTCTAGCAATTAAGACAATAATTAAAAAATTAAAAAAAATAAAAATGCATTAAAAATGGAATGAAATGACGCGTGTCATCATATTATTCCAGTAATACCGTCATCTTAAAAATTGTTTCAACTTCAAGTGTTTCAAATGGTCTTCCTTCAATTTCATTCCTTATAAGACTTATGGCTGAGTTTTGTAGCCATTGGATTTTATGGAGGTGTGTAGTGCATGCATTCTCCAGTATCCCATACCTTAGCTTGGATTTGAAAAGGGCATAGTAAACTCGATTTAAGATTTGTGAAGTAGAGAAATCCTTTTAAGTATACTGAACTAAACAGCGCTCTCCTCAGATCCAAACTTAAGTTGTCAATATGCTAGTCCCAAATAAAGTGGCAACAATATCAATTATTTGACTCGTACATGTAGTTGGACAAGCATTATTCTGGAGATCTATCTTGTATTGAGTGACCGCAAGATGAGGCCCTCGGATGTGCATTATTTTGGTCTTTGTAGTGTTTATCATCAGTCCGTTATCGTGGCACCATTTTACTGCATTATTGAGTTCATTCTGCATGATTCGCGTAGCCGCATCCAATGATCTATGGACGACCATAGGCAAATGGAATGCTATTCTTGAAGACGCGAAGTAGTTTATTAGCATAAAAATTAAAAAGGATATGTCCCAGCATAGGTATCCTTTATCTTCACCCGCACAGTCACCGTCTGGCTTTCGAGCACTTAACATCGTGTTTATTCTCAGTGCTTGCTAATTTCTCTCAAATCGTCTCTCACCACTGGTATATCAATCTACCGCTCACACGTAAGTGAAAACTTAATCGTACTACTCTTTATAAGTCACGCGCGCCTCTTTACTGCCAGTGTGTGTTAATTTTCTCTCCACCCAGCCCAATAGCCCCGGGGCCAAATACAAAGCCCGGGAATCGGTTCAGCGGTCTTCCTGTAGACCAGCCACCTGATCCCCCCGGTCAAAAAAAAAAGTGTTATCTTCATCCTGGGAAGAATATCCCACTCTCCCTAAATCAGCTGTGCCTAAGAACCCAAGATTTGTCTTAATTTCTTCAACAAATCCCGACAAATCACTAACATCTATTAGCGTATTTTTATTGAGAAAAGCTGTTGATGCAATAAGCACAGAGTACGATCAGATTTCCCAGCTTAGAGACGGAAACCTCCGTATACTAACCAAAAACCAACTTGTCGCTGACAGATTTTTAACGACTTAAAATCTATCAAATCTGTGCCCTGTCTCAGTCATTCTTCACGATCGGTTAAACTCTTTGAAAGTAATTGTATACGCGCCTTGCTTGATTCATGTTAATGAATCAGAAATTATCTCTGAAATGAGACCCCAAAGGGCTACAGGAGTTTACAAATTCACTAAACCTTTTGAAGGTAAACAGCATCCTACCGGCTTAATATTGTTCACTTTTAATCGTTTCCAACCACAGACACAGTAGAGATCGGTTGGTATAATGCTAAGGTAAGTGAGTACATTCCGAATCCAATAAAATGCCATAACTGTCAGCTTCTTGGGTACACTACTAATAAATGCTCAAAGTCGGCGGCGTGTGAAACCTGCAATCTACATCCCCATACTCCTTCGAGTTGTTCTCGTAAAATATGTGCATATTGCCTCGACTCGCACCCCTCCTCAGATAGAAATTGACCTAGATTTATACAAGCTAAGCAAATTTTAACTATAAAAACTAAGAACAAATGCACCATGGCGGAGGCTAAACGCCTGTACAGGGATACAAATCCTATAAGTGCCAACTTCACAAGAGATTAATTTGCCACAGTCACAAGTATAACATCAAATGCGAAATCATCCGATACTCATACACTATCAAATTCTTATTCTTCCACACATACTAACTAAACAACTATACCTCAACCACCTCTTCCCGCGCAAACTAATAAAAACACAACTCAAAACATTACCAATAGCCTAAATACGAACGAAAACATAACTTCAAAAAACTCTCTCACTAACACAGTTATTTCTTCGCAACCTCAAATTCTCACTCGAAATCCAACAACAAATCCAACATTAAAACTCAGCGAACCAAGCAACTCAATAAAACAAATCTCCAATCACAACATGCATTCAAACCAAAACCAAACTACAACTCTTTCAAACTCTATCAAACCAATCAACACTAACCAACCTATTAGTGACTCTCTAAAAATCTCTACAATCGCAAATGCTTTTCTTCTTAAAAACTACTACCAATCCGACTCGGATATGGACAACAATGACTAATTCAAACTAGCCCCCATCCCCACCGTAGGTCCCTGTCGGAGGTGGATCGCGCCGCCCGGCTTGCCTTTCCCGCAGTGACATCAAAAGACGATCACATTGCGATAATGGTAAATATACCATTCATTGCTATCGTCTTTGATGATGTTGCATGGGTGAATCCGAGCCATCGAGCGCGATCTGCTTGTCGACGGGGACGTGTGGTGGGTATTTCTTTTCATTTGCAGTTCTTATATTTGCCCAATATAATAAAATATATTGCTATTAAGATTCCTACACATTATGACTATTTTCAAAATCCTGCAATGGAACTTGAATGGCTACTTTAATAACTACCATGAACTGCAGTTATTAATAAGTGAACTACATCCAGCCATTACCTCTTTACAAGAAACCCACATGCCGAATAACTCGAAATACGCACCAAGACAATACGCCCCCTATTATCACAATATTGATACGGGGGTCGCCCAACGGGCAAATCAGCTAAACTCGCTAAGAAGGAAAGCTTTGAAAGCTTTACTTCTAACATCAACCCAAACTCTTCCTCCAAAGTACTTTGGGATAGCACAAAATCCCTTACCGGGAACTATGTCCAGCGCACAATAAAGGTTTTAAAAACAGAGACGCTAACGTAGTCATGCTCTTCGGAAATAGCGGTATGTTTCGCCAAAACATGGTCGAACTACGCCAAAGACACAAATTTCTCTTCGATATTCCTAGAAGCAAAATACTCTGCATTAAATAATACAGTTGCTAACAATAACTTACCATTTTCGGCTCGCAAATTGGAACTCCCAATAAACCATCTCGAATTCGAAAACTACCTGGGATCAGTTGTAGGTAAAACACCCGGTTATGACAGGATTTCATATCCCATGCTCAAAAATTCGCCTCCAATGCTAAAAAAAACACTTAGTATCGCTGTATAATCTAATTTTCGACAACGGTGTCATCCCCCAAATATGGAAATTTGCGAGTGTGGTACATATTCGTAAGCCTTCAAAGTCCGCCACTGATATTAGTGGCTACCGCCCGATATCGCTTTTACCATGCATAGGCAAAGTCCTTCAAAAAATAGCCTCTTTGGTACTTGGAGATAAATAATTTCATAGACATAAACCAAGTAGCCTTCAAATATGGCCGATCTACCACCGATGCCCTTCTGCATATTGATGATTTCGTTGTGTCAGCTTTATCTTCCAAAAATCATTTTTCAATTCTGTCAATAGACTTTGAAAAAGCCTTTGACAGAATTGGGATTCATGTTGTAATTAAGAAATTAATTTAATGGGAAATTGGCCCTAAATTGCTCAAATAATTAAATCATTCCTTTCCAATAGAAAATTCAGAATAAAAATAAATAATGTTCACTCTAACGTCAACGATTTCGAGAATTGTATCCCTCAAGGATCACCACTCTCTGTAATAATTTTTATTGTTGCATTTAATGAGTTAAGTGAGATCTTAACAAGATATAACACCATGCGTCACTCTCTATGCGCCGTTGATTTATTTATTTTATCAAAGTGTAAAGATACCGATAAACTTACTGCAACATTCATGGAAATCCTTACAGAAATTGACGAATGGTGTAAGCTATCTGGAGAAAAAATTTCATTTAATAAAACCAAAATTTTACACATTTGTCGAAAAACAAGTTGCTCAAAACATATAACACTTAATTTCAATAAAACTAGTATTTGTAATGTTAACGTGCTTAACATACTTGGTATTATGTTCGATAATAAATATAGTTTTAAGAACCATCGTTTACACTTAAAAAAAAATCTAGCTACCAGAGTTAATATAATTAAGTATCTTGCATCAAAACACTGTAGTGCACACATAAACTCGATCGGGTCATCAAATCTATCATCCTATCAAGAAGTAAGTACCAAGTAAGACAACGCCTCAATCAATAAAACCCGAATATCATCCAGCAGTAAGATGTGCTCTTGGGGCGTTTAGGACTACACCTATAAAAAACATGCTCACAGAAGCTGAACTGCCTTCAGTTGAGGAAAGATTCGAATACCTTAAACTTGCTCTTATACCCAAACTCACAGGATCCCAAAAGTCTCCGGTCATAGCTGATGTCAAGAGAACATTGTCCCACAAAAGATTCCCTAAACTGCCTACTACAATACGCAATTCAATCCACTCGGCTCGCAGTTTCGATATCCCATTCCATATACAAACTTACAAAACATCAGTGTTCCCACCATGGCTTTTATCAGAAAACTCTTTCATAACCGACCTTAATCACTTACCCAAGTCATCCACAAGTGCCGAAGTATACAAAGTCAAGTTTAAGAACATAGCGAAAGGTATAACACTGGAAACCCATTCAGTGTTTCTGCAGAAGCTCTTGCAATTCTTAAGGAATCCACACTAAACAAAAAAAAAAAAACCAAAAAATGATCATCTGCACTGACAATCTTTCTGTAATAACCGCCATCAGAAATATGAGCCGTGGCCGTGGTGTAGTGGTAACATCATCGCTTGTCACGCTCTTGATTCACGGTTCGAATCCTGATGTCAAGAATCATCTATTTATTTCGCATGAAATAAATAAAAAAGTCGATCACTTGCGAAAGCTAAGACAACTCTACTGGCAGTAGGGTGGTCATATGGCCAAAATGCAAGTTGATCGTGATGATGACATCAGGAGGACGGAAAGAAATACAGTGAATCATAAGCAACGACAATAATAGCGAAATACAAAACAAAATACTCCCCAGTTATCTGGACAGCCACCCTTGGAGTTTACAGAACCTTAATACCACCTGAGTTTCAAACCACACCACTCTGTCTTTCTCTCTGTCTCTTCCTTTCCACAAAAACGCACGTGTTCTAAAAAATTAGTATAAGGGTATTCATATCCCCTTTAACACGTGCAAATTATAAAAAAAAAATAAAAAAAATAAGCAATAGAACTCCAATCGTCGAAGCTATCAGGGATAGCCTTATGAAAAATGATAAGAAAATAAAACTCATGTGGGTTTCTGCACACGTGGGCATTAAGGGCAATGAAGAAGCGGATAAAGCTGCTAAGTCAGCAGCCTCAAATGAGCCACTTATCAGCTTCTATACACACAACAACAAAGTACACAAAGAAATATAAGGACACTTTCGAAACACAAGAAACTGAAGACATGGCAAAAATATATCCATCACTATTCTGCTACACAGAAGCACAAATGACAAAATATCCCGCAAATAGTCCAAAAAGTATGATTTCTTCGTCTCCGCTTGGGCCATACTAACTTAACGCACAGCCATATTCTTTCCAAGAATGAACCCCCAATCTGCCATCTTTGCGACGAAAACTGTGTTCTAACAAAAAAACATCTATTGGAATGCCAGAAGATCAACGATACGGCAAATATCCTAGTTAACTCCACATTCGAGGACCTACTAAAAACCGCCATAGAAACTAATATAAAAAACATTTTTAAAATACTTAAATATTTAAAACTAGAAAACTCTCTATAACAGTAATCATTTTAATTTAACCTCTTTTTCATTTACCATTAAGTTTATTCACGTAGCCGATAGCCCTGGTAGCTAACGCTTTACTCTATATTGTTATTTGTAATTTATTTACTTAATAATAAATATAATAATAATAATAATAATAATAATAATAATAATAATAATAATAATAATAATAATAATAATAATAATAATAATAATAATAATAATAATAATAATAATAATAATAATAATAATAATAATAATAATAATAATAATATCTTCACCCACAAACTCCTACCACTAAGGTAATCGGTAATCGCTGATCCAATCTGCAAGCATTCCTCGAATTCCAATACGTTCTGGAGCCCCAATTAATTTTTGTGTGATTTAGTATGTCGAATGCTTTACTGAAATCCATAAACAGTACGAGAACATGGTGGTTTTTGTTAAGGCTTTCATTCACAAAGTTAGCAAATTCACCAGAAGTTTTCCAGTACTTTTATTTTTTTAAAAACCGTGCTGCTTTTCATGGATAAGAGCATGCTTTTCAATGAAGTTTAGTAGCCGTCTTGATATAACTTCTGCTAGACACTTTGCGATAACTGATATGATCGATATTGGTCTATAGTTACCGATAATGTTTTTTATACCGACTTTATGTATCGGTCGTACGACTGCTGTTTTTAGCTCCTGAGCGTTCCTCGCTTGATGCAGAATCAGGTTTATAATTTTAGCTATTATAGCACCAAACTTATAGGCGTGTGTTTTTATATCAACCGCTCTAATGCCGTCGAATCCTGAGGACTTATTTACACCGAGAGAAAAAATAATGGTTTGTACCTAAATTGCGTTTGTGTCCTCAATATCAATGGAATTAGGAATCACAGTACCATTCTGTTGAGATGTAATAGCATCGCAGTGGTTTGAACCGCGAAATTATTATTACATTATTATTTTCAAATTCGTTTGAGAGTGTCGATAAGAATGCACAATTTTTAATTATCACTCCATCGAAGCACTACATCCCATAATTTCATTTATTAGGTTGCAAGTTCTACGTGGGTCTCCTCGAATTTGATTAAATTTGTGTTTGTAATAGGTTGGCTTTTTGTGTTATTTAATTTGTTGTTCCCATTTCTTCAACGAACTCGTTAACACTGAAGCCTGGAGGTATATTCTGCTGATAAATAGTATTTTCTGTCACCCGTTGTACTTATTACCAACGATTCATATATATGAAATGCTTTCGAAATTTATGCGTTCATATTTTATGTCAATATGTATAAAAATTACAATACCTCCACCTCGTCTATTACTTCTATTGAGAAACTTGGCTTTAAAACCCTCAATTGAGTATAAGCAATTTTCATTTGCTTTTACATATATTAATTTCAACAAGAGCTATAATTTTCAAAACATTTAAAAGTTTGTTTATATTAACGCAAAAATTGTTCCAATTTTTACGCAGTGATCTTACGAGTATGTTTAGACATAGACAACAAAAATTAATTTCATTTACTTCATTTATATGCATGTCGCTAAAACCATGCATCACCTTACAATCTACTTCAATCCATAAGATATAGTTTCTGTTTGTGTTTTCCATTTTAAATAAGTGTTTTTGGTTTTCTATTTATACGCCCACAAACTAAACATTTTATTGTATGCGTAGAATTTTACTCACATCATTAGCAATGCTCATCAAGATTAGCTCTCATTTTGTCTTGCTAATACTCTTCCCGCGCTCTTGTACACAAAACGCTAATTTTCTTGCTTAGCCTTCTCTTTGGTCAATCACAGCAGGTGTTTGTTTTCCTTGGTCAGCTGATTGTTAATGTAAACAGTGGGATCGGGCATTGTTGCATTACTGCCAATTCCGTTTTTTTTTTTTCTCAACTGTGCTCAGTTTGATGGAATGAGTCATGCGGGCCTGTTTAATAAATCTGTTCTTGCAAATCATCTATGAAAGAGATGCATGCAACGATCGTGGATTTTGCAGGAAATTTGGTGTTGGTTCTGTATACACGTATGGCAGTGAGGTTAGGGTCATTTACAGTGCAATTAATGATTTTACAATTTCCAAAAGATTTTCGTTTGCGGTGGAATATTTTTGATGTCAACATTGTTTTTAATAATTTTTTGTTCTAATGTGTTGATTTGCAATTGCATGTTTTCTATTATTTCGTCTTGCTTTTTGTTGCTTTCTTTGAGTGCGGCTATTTCCTTGGTTATGCACTCCATTAGATTATTGTTTTTTATTTTATATATGTATATGCATATATTAGCATTTAGCTCTTCGTACTTGGAGGCAGTGAAGTCACAGCTGGTCGTTATCGCCTTGATTTCTTCTCTCAGCAATTTCAGCTCCGTTAAGATAGCGGTATTGTGATTGTTGAAGTCTGTAACACCCGAAATATGTGTCGTTTCGACTATTTGTACGAACAGATCGAGTTCATTTAGTAGCTTGCACGTCAGATGTTGTGATCAATACATTGGTCGCATCAAGTGGATTCGGAGTGACCACTTTACTCTTGCAGAACTGAAATTTCTAGGCTACTTTTCTTGCTGGTCCCATGGTTCCCCAAAACTTTTCAGCGCACACCACATTCCTATGAGGAATGAAGTTAAGCTTAAGGAGTTTTCCCTGTAGCTTTAACACCATTGACGACGCTGTATTCATCACGGAAATATTTATACCGCAAATTGTTATTTAAACTGCTGTAAATAGTCCCGTACAAGGAACTGGATGCTTCCTCTATGGACCTTAACCTTTCATATTCATCAACCTTAGAGATGAGCCGATAAAATTTGGGTTTCCAGCTCCTGCTGTCATCGAAAATGAGTTCCAAACCATAGGCATGCGCCAGCCCCATTTTAGTTTGGAGAGCAGCTTTTTTTGGAATCCGATAATTTGGCATAGCAAGCACTTTAATTATAAGTCCATTTGTAATTTTACGGTTTTTATGAATAATGGAGATGAACCCGTTTCAACCATAATCATTTAGTCTGGTGTATTTGATGGCAGGAGAAATGACCTCTTAACATAATATCTCAGCAGTTTTTCGACGGTTTCATACTTAAAGCATGCGTAAAGCAAAATTAATTCGGAGCCTGCTTCAACTACCTTATATTTACTACTATGAGCAAAATGTTTGTTGTTAAGGCATCTTCCCCAAGCCATATTGATTGCAGTTTTGGATTTGGTAAGTTTTCCTTAAGATGACTTTCTATGCTAAGGTTCTTAGTAAAATACACTCCAAGATATTTGTATTCCTTTACCACCTCAATCACATCTCCATTGTAGTGCCATTTTTCATTTGCGTACTTTCTGCGTCCACCTTTTTTGAATATCATGATTTTCCACTTATCCAAATTAACGATTAAGCTCCACATTCGACAGTGTTCGTGAAGTCGATTAATCATTCGCTGCAAGGATTCAGGAGAGTAAGCAACCAAGACTATATCGCCTGCAAACAAAAGTATTTTCACCATCACACCTGCATACTGTATACCACCTGGCAGAAACTCAACTATATCTTCTATGAAGAGAGCAAAAACGCTTGGGCTTAAAGCACATCCCTGTCTAACTCCTGACCTAGATTAGAACTATTCTGTCTTTGCTATACCATCCCACACTGCTACCTTGGTGGTGTTATGAGCTAGGGGGAGGCCGCGGAGGCATCTTCTGTGGGGATGAAGGGAACGGTGGTGGCACGCACGCAGTTGCACGGCTTAACTCGTCGGACGTGGCTGGTTCTTGTCTTCCATCACTCTCACACCACCTGCTCAAACACAAAATATCGTGCCATATGTGTATTAAAAGAAACCTAATAGAGAAGAGCAGAAGCTAACCTAATTAGACCACGGACGGACTTAAAAAAGATAGGAAAGAAGACAGGAAAAGAAGATGCCCTAAACTGTACCTAAAGTAACTAATAACTAGCCCTATACTACGGCATCTGTATCCCCTAGTCTCTCCAGGATGTGGGTTCGTCCCGTCCCAGAGACGTGCCAGGTGTTGATGGCACCAGCATGGCCAACCCACCCTTGTGTCTGGAAGACACAACCTTCGCCATCTCCTTGGCCAATATTCACTGGAGATGGCCCCTAATGCCTCGACCCAGCCACTATTGTCTAATGTCCTGTACTTAAAGTGCGTAAGGTCGTCATGTACGGTCTTTGTCAAGTCAGTGCAGTTGTCCAGTCAAGTCATCGTCGCACCTGATCAGCGAAAGGACGGCCTTCCCATTCCCTCACACACCATCGTTGCACAAAGCGTTTTACCAGCACATCGTTATTTCACCTTCAAACGTCTTCAAAAAAGAGAAACGACATTGATATACATTTTTTCTGGATTCTTCCTTTAATACGAAATATCCACCTCTAATCAGAGTTGTATATAAAAACTATTTCTAGCAACCAAAATTTATATTTTTTCAATATAAAAGTAAATTAAAACTAACCTAGCCTAAGTAACAAAAAAATCTGTTCTTAACACTAAAATAAGACTGAAAAAAATAATTCATAAAAAAATCAACTAAATTTACTCACGGTTTCTTCAACCCCCGTTGTCCTGCCGGCAGCACAAGAAGAGTTGTAAATGCTGGTGCTCCAGCTATATTTTCGCGAACCAAATATCAAAATGTTAAGCACAGAACTTTTTGTTACCCCTAACCTTACTTTACACTCTTGAAATTGTGTCCAAAACTATCTAGATTCTAATTATAACACTTCACTTTAATCATTCCAGGGGTTTATCCTCCTGGGCACCTCCTATTCTGCTGCGGTGTTAGTCTGCGGTGCTAGCGGTACGGTTCACTCTAGGGCGGAGCACCTCACTTCAGCTTATATTCTGTGGCCTTTGCTCCTTTCGGTACCTTGGTACGCGACTTGGGGAATACCGGTAGGTTGGCTTGTATTTGCCGGTATACCATTGCTTTCAAACAACAAAAAAAAAAAAACACCGGGGCCTCTCCAAAAAAAATCACTGCAGAGGCTTGGGTGTATTTCCAAGTAAACTGCTATCTTGATTCTAACTTGTCCTCTCCTCCAGGAATGCTGTTACCTCCCTGTATCTGTCCTTTTTATCTACCGCAAACAAAATTCTATAAGTTGCCTTCGTTTTTCTTGTGCACCACTGTCTTTTCCGAGTTATGCTACTAACTTTGTTGTAGGGGCATCGACCGTTCACCTTCGATTTAATCTGAAAAGTGATCAACGTTCGATGCTTTTTTGCCCTAGTTTCTTGCCTTCCTTATTTTTCTCTTTATCATAGTCATTTTGTTACCCCTTCTATGTTTTCTCTGTCTCCCTCTCTGGTTGTCCTTTATCGTTATCCATAATGGAAAGGGGAAATTCCTTTTGCCAATGTTCTTCTTCTGTACGTGGACGAACTACATCGATGTTTCACCCAACTTTATGTTGGACTGAGATTCAAGTCATAGTTCGCACCGTGGGGCCCTGTATCGCCCGGAATTGCTTCCGCCCGGTTTCCCTACGGATATAGACCGGTGGTCTCTGTGACTGGGTTGGTATTTCTACATTCATATTGTAGCATAATAATAACTACGCTCCCTAAAAGTATGATGCAACAAATTCCGAAGTGTCTTTTCATTCTGGCAGAATTTTGGTTCGAAGTGTCCTTTCATTCGAGGTTCGTGTCTGCGGTTTCCACAGTTCATGTCTACGAAAGAGACGGATAATATCACGGATGAGAGGGAATTATAACTGCAAGAATGATTGTCATCTTGGAATTTCTCTTGTTCCAGTGGTCGAAGAATTTGCTAGAAGTTTCTGGCTATCAGAAACTTCTGCTATATAAGGACAGATGGCGATCAAAAAGGGGCAGTAGTTTCTAAACTGTGGCGAAGAGATTAAAAAGTGATAGTGGGCGAAGTTGTAATTTTGTGATAAATTGAAAGTTGAGATTTAACAAGAAGAAGTAATTAGTTTGGATTTGTGAATTAAGTAATTGAAAGGAGATAAAGTGATTTGAGAGGACAGAGACCTTGTAAGAAAAGAATTGCGAAGAATAGTATAGTGTGAACCTGAATTGTTCCATAGACTAGAAAATAAAGAAATAATTTCACAGAATATTGTTTTATCTACTCGAGCCGTAGCTCGCATATTACAATATGTTTACTTTTGGACGCTCTCATGACTGGTGTCATTTTTGGTGACTGGTGTCACCTTATCCAATTATTGTTATTATTATTTATTTTTAATTTGTTTGTGTTTTTTTTTTTGGATTGTGCCAGAGATGTGTAATCTTCATAGATACTAATAGCCCGAGTGCTACTAGCATGCACGATTCGCAAACCTGAGTACTCGATGCCAGGAATACGCCTACATACTAAACACACACCCTACACACTTCAACCCCTCTCCCCGCGGGACTGCCGTTTCCTTTAGCTTTTCTATTCTCCGCAACTCGTTTTATAGAGTTGTCACGAAGGAACATATTGCCATCCAATTCTCTTCCAACCGTAACATATGGTCGAGGAGTAATGACGGACTTGGCAGATTAATTCTCCATGCCCTGAAACGTGTGCAGTAAAACATTGCGTGCTCCGTATCCTCATCTTCACCTGGGCATTCGGGGCAGGATGGTGAGTTGTCGTGTCCGAATCGGTGTAGACGTGGCCAGACAGGAACTGCATTAGATGGTAGTTGCAGTCTCCATGCTTTCGACTTATCCAATCTTGGATTGTCGGTATAAGTTTGTATGTCCATCTGCCTTTTGTTGTATTAGCCCAACGAGCTTGCCACACAACTGCTGACGCTGCCCTTTCTTCCATTTTTATCACCTTGATACCAGTGGCGTCGTGATGACTCAATGCTCTTCTGTTATATATCCTCAGCATTTCATCTGCGAGAATATCGATGGGGACCATTCCAGCTATGACAAATGCAGCTTCGTCAGAGATGGTTCGAAAGCCGCTGATTGTCCGTAGCGCACAGAGTCTGTATGATGACGATAGTCCCGGGTCCCGGAGCCTTGTTGTCACCTATCTTGCTGCATGCCCTTAGCAGTTCCTCGTGAGTAATTAAAGAAATATCTTCTGGATTGACTTCTCGTATAATATTGCATATAGCAGCAGGCCTTTGAGGGAAGAGGTGCTCTACTATGGATCTCAGCATTATCGGACATGTTATTTGAGGAGTCCTATAGTTTAGCATGCAGTTTTGCTTTCCTTAATGGCTCTATTTAAGCTACGTCTCGCCAGTCTAAGGGTGTCCAGGCATTGTTGGAAATCCGCCCTCCTTCTTGATCGTTGGACTTTACGCCGGGCTTGCAGACATTTTGCCCGGAGTTCGAATATTTCCTCGTTCCACCAGTAACACGGTGATGTGTTCCTGGTGTTTGCTCTCCTAGGCATTGATGCGTCGCACGCTGTGGTGATGGTGCCTGTGAGGTGGTGAGCGAGGGTCTCCGCTGTTCCGCTTGGAGCTTGATCACCGTTCAACATATCTTCGAATGCATCCTTATCGAAAGATCTGTCATTCCATTTTGGGCCAGTAAGTTTTGGGAGCTGGACTGGTTTTTTCCCTTTTATTTCCAGTATTATCACCCGATGGTCGCTGTGTGAATATTCCTCACTGACCCTCCACTTTATGGTTTTCAGGATGAAGTTGCTCGCAAAGGTGATGTCAATAATGGACCCTACTCCAGCCTTCCGGTAAGTATTTGTCCGGCCCTTATTAGCAATGCCTATCGCTAGGGGAGCGAATGTCTCCAATAAGACCTGTCCTCTGGTGTTGGTGAGCCTGCTGCCCCATTCTGTTGCCCACGCGCGTGTGGGAGAGTGTGTGTGTTTTTTTTTTTTTTTTTTTGGATTGCGCCAGGGATGTGTAATCTTCATAGATACTAGTAGCCCGAGTGCTACTAGCATGCACGATTCGCAAACCTGAGTACTCGATGCCAGGAATACGCCTACGTACTAAACACACACCCTACACACTTCAACCACTCTCCCCGCGGGACTGCCGTTAGGTATTACTTCGCGGGGCTGGTTAGCAATTCATGCTATGCTTCTTGTATTGCTGCTTCTGATGCTTCTGTTGCTTCTGCTGCTCTTCTTAGCTTTTCTATTCTCCGCAACTCTTTTTGTAGAGTTGTTACGAAAGAACATATTGCCATCCAATTTTCTTCCAACCGTAACATATGGTCGAGGAGTAATGACGGACTTGGCAGAGTAATTCTCCATGCCGTGAAACGTGTGCAGTAAAACACTGCGTGCTCCGTATCCTCATCTTCACCTGGGCATTCCGGGCAGGATGGTGAGTTGTCGTGTCCTAATCGGTGTAGATATTTGCGGTAGCCACCGTGGCCAGACAGGAACTGCGTTAGATGGTAGTTGCAGTCTCCATGCTTTCGACTTATCCAATCTTGGATTGTCGGTATAAGTTTGTATGTCCATCTGCCTTTTGTTGTATTAGCCCAACGAGCTTGCCACATAGCTGCTGACGCTGCCCTTTCTTCAATTTTTATCACCTTGATACCAGTGGCGTCGTGATGACTCAATGCTCTTCTGTTATATATCCTCAGCATTTCATCTGCGAGAATATCGATGGGGACCATTCCAGCTATGACAAATGCAGCTTCGTCAGAGATGGTTCGAAAGCCCCTGATTGTCCGTAGCGCACAGAGTCTGTATGATGACGATAGTTTCCTTTTGGTCTCCTTCGTCCTCAGTGCCTCCGCCCAGACTGGGGCGGCATATAACAGAACTGAGGTGATAACTCTAGAGAGTAAAATCCTTCTAGCGTATCCAGGTCCACCGATGTTAGGCATGATACGCGAGAGAGCTCCCTGCATTTGCGATGCTTTTTTGGTAACAAAATCAATATGCGTTTTAAACCGTAGCCTGTTGTCCAGCATTACCCAAGGTATTTAACTGCCTCTTTCGACCTGATGGTTTGGTTACCAACCTGAAAGTTGGCAAATTCGACAGTTTCCCGGCTGGTTATAAGAACAGCTTCTGTTTTATGGTCAGCTAGTTCTAGTCCGGCGGATACTAGCCAATCTTTTATCCGGGCAATTGCTTCATTTGTAGCTGATTCTACTGCACGGATCTGTTTAGCTACTGTCACGACTGCATTGTCATCGGCGAATCCAATTATCGTTACTCCCCCAGGTAACGCTAATCGTAGTACTCCGTCGTACATGATGTTCCACAATAGTGGCCCTAAAACCGATCCCTGTGGAACTCCCGCAGTTACGTTGTAGTATTTTACGCCTTCATCGGTATTGTACCTCAGCTTTCTGTTGTTGAAGTAGTTCGTCACTATCCGTAGCAGGTAATATGGCGTATCCATCCTGGCAAGTGACCTTCTAATAAACGACCAGTTCGCAGAGTTAAATGCGTTTTTAATGTCCAGCGTTACTACTGCACAATACTCCTTTGTGCCGTAGAGCCATCTTTCTCCTTCGATGGCACCTTTGGCGATATCGACTACCGCTCTTATGGCATCAACAGTAGATCGTGCTCTTCTGAAGCCAAATTGGTGATCTGAGAGGGCTCCTTTCTCTTCTACTACTGCGAGTAATCTATTATAGATTATCTGCTCGAGGATCTTTCCCATGGTGTCTAATAGGCATATTGGGCGATAGGATGATGGTTCTCCTGGGGGCTTCTTTCCTTTTGGCAGTAGGACCAAATGCTGCGTTTTCCATTTTTCGGGAAAGGTTCCTTCTTCAAGGCACTGCTTCATTGTTGTTATGAAGAGGTCTGGTCTTTTTGTTACAGCTGCTTTTACTGCCTTGTTCGGGATGCCGTCGGGTCCCGGAGCCTTGTTGTCACCTATCTTGCTGCATGCCCTTAGCAGTTCCTCGTGAGTAATTAAAGGAATATCTTCTGGATTGACTTCTCGTATAATATTGCACATAGCAGCAGGCCTTTGAGGGAAGAGGTACTCTACTATGGATCTCAGCATTATCGGACATGTTATTTGAGGAGTCCTATAGCCCTTTAATTTTGTCATCACCATTCTGTATGCCGAGCCCCATGGGTTGATGTCGGCTTCTTGACAGAGACGTTTAAAGCATGCAGTTTTGCTTTCCTTAATGGCTCTATTTAAGCTACGTCTCGCCAGTCTAAGGGTGTCCAGGCATTGTTGGAAATCCGCCCTCCTTCTTGATCGTTGGACTTTACACCGGGCTTGCAGACATTTTGCCCGGAGTTCGAATATTTCCTCGTTCCACCAGTAACACGGTGATGTGTTCCTGGTGTTTGCTCTCCTAGGCATTGATGCGTCGCACGCTGTGGTGATGGTGCCTGTGAGGTGGTGAGCGAGGGTCTCCGCTGTTCCGCTTGGAGCTTGATCACCGTTCAACATCTCTTCGAATGCATCCTTATCGAAAGATCTGTCATTACATTTTGGGCCAGTAAGTTTTGGGAGCTGGACTGGTTTTTTCCCTTTTATTTCCAGTATTATCACCTGATGGTCGCTGTGTGAATATTCCTCACTGACCCTCCACTTTATGGTTTTCAGGATGAAGTTGCTCGCAAAGGTGATGTCAATAATGGACCCTACTCCAGCCTTCCGGTAAGTATTTGTCCGGCCCTTATTAGCAATGCCTATCGCTAGGGGAGCGAATGTCTCCAATAAGACCTGTCCTCTGGTGTTGGTGAGCCTGCTGCCCCATTCTGTTGCCCACGCGTTGAAGTCTCCTCCTATAACCACTGGGGCTCTCTGGAGCGCATCCGTGGTTAGATTATCCAGCATTAGTTGGTACTCGCTGGCCGTCAAACTGGGTCGGGCATAGCAGCTATAAAAATGGATCCCATTTATTTTCGCCCGCACGAAGCCGACTGTTTGGTCGTTTGTTTCTTGAAAGGCATAGCGTCCACACATCCATATCGCCGCCTGTTTTGCCTTATAGCAGATCCAATTGTTGTTCTCTTCGGGACATTTATATGGTTCACTGATCATAATAACGTCAGCGCTTTCGTCCTTGGCCGTTTGTGCTAGGATGTCCTGTGCTATTCTACAGTGATTAAGATTTATCTGTAGAATCTTCATGGTATTTTGCTTGTAATAGCTCTCCGAAATACTGGGCATTTGCTACTGCCGGCTACATGCTGCGCGGCGTCCGGGTGGTCTTTCTTGCAGAACATGCAGGATGGATCCTTGTTGCAATTCTTCGCTATGTGGCCTTCTCCTCCACATCTCCTACATAGCTTGGAGCGGTCTTCCTCGCTTTTGCATTGCCAGGCAAGATGACCAAACTCTAAACATTTGAAGCACTTTTTAAGGAGGGTTCGTTCGCGCATGCGACAGTTAACCCAGCCGATTTTAATCCTTCCTGCTTCTAACAGCTTTCTTACGTCTACTGCGGGAAAGCTGATCGTTGCTGTTTGTGTTCCTCCGTACGCCCTCCGCAGGGACAAAATATCTGCCGGTGAAACTTTCACTCCAAACTGGGCTTCGATTGCATTGATTACGTCGTCTATAGTCGTGACCTCATCGATGTCTTTGATCTCAAGGGTAGTGCGATGCGTAATCGAACTGACATTCGCTTGCTCTGCTAGAGCTTCACTAATGACGCCTTTAAATTCGTTTGTCTTATTTCCCGTCTCCTTGAATTGTATAAGGAGGTCTCCCTTCTGTGTCCTCCTGATTTTAGTTACCGCCTTTCCCACTGTTTCCAGTTTGGGGTCTGCCTTCACCTTGCGTAGTATCTCCGCGTATGAGAGGGACCCCGTCGCTTTAATGACGATAGCGTCAGGTCTAGGTCTTTTGACCTCTTGTTGCTTCTTTTTGGCGATCTTCTTTTTGGTGGTATTTACCCATTCTTCTTCTCCTGCCGCTTGCTTCTTGTTTGTGGCTGTAACTTTTTTCTTAGGTCTGACCACTGGGGTCTCTACGCCGGTGGTCTCATCCTTCTCCTTGGTGTTTATCAATGCAGTTTGTTTTTGTTTACGCTTTGGCTCCGAGCGCTTTTTGCCTGCAACATCGTTTGATGTATTTTTCTGCGTCTGTTTTGGCTTCGCGGTGGTTCGTTGTCTGCCGCGCCACTCGGTGGCTGTTGCTGTTTTCGTTTTGGCTCCGGGGGTTCGTCGTCTGCAACTTGCCTTCTCTTGGGTTCAGATGTTGTTTTTAGCCATGGCGAAGTTTGCGACGAGTTGTTCCGGCGAATCACTTGCTTTGCTTCCTCATCGTGTAGCTGAATCGCCGAGAGCTCGTAGAGAGCTCTGATGCTTTCAATAGCATCTCGTATCGCTTGGTGGATTGAACGCCTTTTGCCATCTTCCAGCATTTCTACCAGACCTCTAATTTGCTCACCTATGGGTTGGTGGTTCGACCGTCACCTTTCGTATTGCGGGTGACTCGCGTCGTTCCGCACTTCTTTGTGATGCTGCTACTTGGTCAATTGGTGACCTCAGCATCCTTGATCCCCTCTGGAAGGGGTTCTCCTCATTCTCCTCTACTTCAATTTCTCCGGTGTTTTTGTTTGTTTTTGTTGTAATCATTTCTAGTGGATCCCCACTCAAAGCCGCTATCAATGTTCGAATGTGTAGTCACCTAAGGATCCCATGGTTGTCTTTGCAAGCAGTGAGGCCATGCGAGGGTTAACACAAGCCCTTATGGGGTTTTGTGCCAGAGCCGGATCGGTGCTAACCAGGAATGTTACATCTGGACCTACACCACCAACTTAATGGTGACGAAACATTGAACGTACTTTTAGGAGTGCCAAGGTTTTAACGGGATGGAGGCACTTGTAGCATTAGCCTGAAAGCCATTTCTGCAAGATTTCACTCTTGCTTACTCAGGTAACAGAATACTACAAACGTCAGCCCTCATAGCTGTCATTCCAATTCGTTTTCCAGTATGCCATAATTAAGACCTTACTGGGCTCAGTCTTAATGTTTTAGGGTAGTGGTTATGGTTATTTATATATATATATATATATACCTATGTATATACATATATATATGTATGTATATATACAGCATCCCTTTCGGGCAAAGAAGCTGCGCATTTTACGATGTGGCGGGTTTGTCCGGATCTCGCCATTTTCTCCTTTCTGTATCCCTCGTAGCCACCTTGAGGTGGAAAGCACATATATGGAAGACGGTGCTTACTCGTCTTGTCGCAGAGAGTTCATAGGGGTTCCTTTAACCTTTTCAGCCAAGCCCTCCTTCTCTGCCGCTCTTGGTCGGGGACTGCTTATTGGGTATTCGCAGTTAGCCTCCTATCGCTAGGGGAGCGAATGTCTCCAATAAGACCTGTCCTCTGGTGTTGGTGAGCCTGCTGCCCCATTCTGTTGCCCACGCGTTGAAGTCTCCTCCTATAACCACTGGGGCTCTCTGGAGCGCATCCGTGGTTAGATTATCCAGCATTAGTTGGTACTCGCTGGCCGTCAAACTGGGTCGGGCATAGCAGCTATAAAAATGGATCCCATTTATTTTCGCCCGCACGAAGCCGACTGTTTGGTCGTTTGTTTCTTGAAAGGCATAGCGTCCACACATCCATATCGCCGCCTGTTTTGCCTTATCGCAGATCCAATTGTTGTTCTCTTCGGGACATTTATATGGTTCACTGATCATAATAACGTCAGCGCTTTCGTCCTTGGCCGTTTGTGCTAGGATGTCCTGTGCTATTCTACAGTGATTAAGATTTATCTGTAGAATCTTCATGGTATTTTGCTTGTAATAGCTCTCCGAAATACTGGGCATTTGCTACTGCCGGCTACATGCTGCGCGGCGTCCGGGTGGTCTTTCTTGCAGAACATGCAGGATGGATCCTTGTTGCAATTCTTCGCTATGTGGCCTTCTCCTCCACATCTCCTACATAGCTTGGAGCGGTCTTCCTCGCTTTTGCATTGCCAGGCAAGATGACCAAACTCTAAACATTTGAAGCACTTTTTAAGGAGGGTTCGTTCGCGCATGCGACAGTTAACCCAGCCGATTTTAATCCTTCCTGCTTCTAACAGCTTTCTTACGTCTACTGCGGGAAAGCTGATCGTTGCTGTTTGTGTTCCTCCGTACGCCCTCCGCAGGGACAAAATATCTGCCGGTGAAACTTTCACTCCAAACTGGGCTTCGATTGCATTGATTACGTCGTCTATAGTCGTGACCTCATCGATGTCTTTGATCTCAAGGGTAGCGCGATGCGTAATCGAACTTACATTCGCTTGCTCTGCTAGAGCTTCACTAATGACGCCTTTAAATTCGTTTGTCTTATTTCCCGTCTCCTTGAATTGTATAAGGAGGTCTCCCTTCTGTGTCCTCCTGATTTTAGTTACCGCCTTTCCCACTGTTTCCAGTTTGGGGTCTGCCTTCACCTTGCGTAGTATCTCCGCGTATGAGAGGGACCCCGTCGCTTTAATGACGATAGCGTCAGGTCTAGGTCTTTTGACCTCTTGTTGCTTCTTTTTGGCGATCTTCTTTTTGGTGGTATTTACCCATTCTTCTTCTCCTGCCGCTTGCTTCTTGTTTGTGGCTGTAACTTTTTTCTTAGGTCTGACCACTGGGGTCTCTACGCCGGTGGTCTCATCCTTCTCCTTGGTGTTTATCAATGCAGTGTGTGTGTGTGTGTGTGTGTGTGTGTTTTTTTTTTTTTTTTTTTGGATTGCGCCAGGGATGTGTAATCTTCATAGATACTAGTAGCCCGAGTGCTACTAGCATGCACGATTCGCAAACCTGAGTACTCGATGCCAGGAATACGCCTACGTACTAAACACACACCCTACACACTTCAACCACTCTCCCCGCGGGACTGCCGTTAGGTATTACTTCGCGGGGCTGGTTAGCAATTCATGCTATGCTTCTTGTATTGCTGCTTCTGATGCTTCTGTTGCTTCTGCTGCTCTTCTTAGCTTTTCTATTCTCCGCAGCTCTTTTTGTAGAGTTGTTACGAAAGAACATATTGCCATCCAATTTTCTTCCAACCGTAACATATGGTCGAGGAGTAATGACGGACTTGGCAGAGTAATTCTCCATGCCGTGAAACGTGTGCAGTAAAACACTGCGTGCTCCGTATCCTCATCTTCACCTGGGCATTCCGGGCAGGATGGTGAGTTGTCGTGTCCGAATCGGTGTAGATATTTGCGGTAGCCACCGTGGCCAGACAGGAACTGCGTTAGATGGTAGTTGCAGTCTCCATGCTTTCGACTTATCCAATCTTGGATTGTCGGTATAAGTTTGTATGTCCATCTGCCTTTTGTTGTATTAGCCCAACGAGCTTGCCACATAGCTGCTGACGCTGCCCTTTCTTCAATTTTTATCACCTTGATACCAGTGGCGTCGTGATGACTCAATGCTCTTCTGTTATATATCCTCAGCATTTCATCTGCGAGAATATCGATGGGGACCATTCCAGCTATGACAAATGCAGCTTCGTCAGAGATGGTTCGAAAGCCGCTGATTGTCCGTAGCGCACAGAGTCTGTATGATGACGATAGTTTCCTTTTGGTCTCCTTCGTCCTCAGTGCCTCCGCCCAGACTGGGGCGGCATATAACAGAACTGAGGTGATAACTCTAGAGAGTAGAATCCTTCTAGCATATCCAGGTCCACCGATGTTAGGCATGATACGCGAGAGAGCTCCCTGCATTTGCGATGCTTTTTTGGTAACAAAATCAACATGCGTTTTAAACCGTAGCCTGTTGTCCAGCATTACTCCAAGGTATTTAATTGCCTCTTTCGACCTGATGGTTTGGTTACCAACCTGAAAGTTGGCAAATTCGACAGTTTTCCGGCTGGTTATAAGAACAGCTTCTGTTTTATGGTCAGCTAGTTCTAGTCCGGCGGATACTAGCCAATCTTTTATCCGGGCAATTGCTTCATTTGTAGCTGATTCTACTGCACGGATCTGTTTAGCTACTGTCACGACTGCAATGTCATCGGCGAATCCAATTATCGTTACTCCCCCAGGTAACGCTAATCGTAGTACTCCGTCGTACATGATGTTCCACAATAGTGGCCCTAAAACCGATCCCTGTGGAACTCCCGCAGTTACGTTGTAGTATTTTACGCCTTCATCGGTATTGTACCTCAGCTTTCTGTTGTTGAAGTAGTTCGTCACTATCCGTAGCAGGTAATATGGCGTATCCATCCTGGCAAGTGACCTTCTAATAAACGACCAGTTCGCAGAGTTAAATGCGTTTTTAATGTCCAGCGTTACTACTGCACAATACTCCTTTGTGCCGTAGAGCCATCTTTCTCCTTCGATGGCACCTTTGGCGATATCGACTACCGCTCTTATGGCATCAACAGTAGATCGTGCTCTTCTGAAGCCAAATTGGTGATCTGAGAGGGCTCCTTTCTCTTCTACTACTGCGAGTAATCTATTATAGATTATCTTCTCGAGGATCTTTCCCATGGTGTCTAATAGGCATATTGGGCGATAGGATGATGGTTCTCCTGGGGGCTTCTTTCCTTTTGGCAGTAGGACCAAATGCTGCGTTTTCCATTTTTCGGGAAAGGTTCCTTCTTCAAGGCACTGCTTCATTGTTGTTATGAAGAGGTCTGGTCTTTTTGTTACAGCTGCCTTTACTGCCTTGTTCGGGATGCCGTCGGGTCCCGGAGCCTTGTTGTCACCTATCTTGCTGCATGCCCTTAGCAGTTCCTCGTGAGTAATTAAAGGAATATCTTCTGGATTGACTTCTCGTATAATATTGCACATAGCAGCAGGCCTTTGAGGGAAGAGGTACTCTACTATGGATCTCAGCATTATCGGACATGTTATTTGAGGAGTCCTATAGCCCTTTAATTTTGTCATCACCATTCTGTATGCCGAGCCCCATGGGTTGATGTCGGCTTCTTGACAGAGACGTTTAAAGCATGCAGTTTTGCTTTCCTTAATGGCTCTATTTAAGCTACGTCTCGCCAGTCTAAGGGTGTCCAGGCATTGTTGGAAATCCGCACTCCTTCTTGATCGTTGGACTTTACACCGGGCTTGCAGACATTTTGCCCGGAGTTCGAATATTTCCTCGTTCCACCAGTAACACGGTGATGTGTTCCTGGTGTTTGCTCTCCTAGGCATTGATGCGTCGCACGCTGTGGTGATGGTGCCTGTGAGGTGGTGAGCGAGGGTCTCCGCTGTTCCGCTTGGAGCTTGATCACCGTTCAACATCTCTTCGAATGCATCCTTATCGAAAGATCTGTCATTACATTTTGGGCCAGTAAGTTTTGGGAGCTGGACTGGTTTTTTCCCTTTTATTTCCAGTATTATCACCTGATGGTCGCTGTGTGAATATTCCTCACTGACCCTCCACTTTATGGTTTTCAGGATGGAGTTGCTCGCAAAGGTGATGTCAATAATGGACCCTACTCCAGCCTTCCGGTAAGTATTTGTCCGGCCCTTATTAGCAATGCCTATCGCTAGGGGAGCGAATGTCTCCAATAAGACCTGTCCTCTGGTGTTGGTGAGCCTGCTGCCCCATTCTGTTGCCCACGCGTTGAAGTCTCCTCCTATAACCACTGGGGCTCTCTGGAGCGCATCCGTGGTTAGATTATCCAGCATTAGTTGGTACTCGCTGGCCGTCAAACTGGGTCGGGCATAGCAGCTATAAAAATGGATCCCATTTATTTTCGCCCGCACGAAGCCGACTGTTTGGTCGTTTGTTTCTTGAAAGGCATAGCGTCCACACATCCATATCGCCGCCTGTTTTGCCTTATCGCAGATCCAATTGTTATTCTCTTCGGGACATTTATATGGTTCACTGATCATAATAACGTCAGCGCTTTCGTCCTTGGCCGTTTGTGCTAGGATGTCCTGTGCTATTCTACAGTGATTAAGATTTATCTGTAGAATCTTCATGGTATTTTGCTTGTAATAGCTCTCCGAAATACTGGGCATTTGCTACTGCCGGCTACATGCTGCGCGGCGTCCGGGTGGTCTTTCTTGCAGAACATGCAGGATGGATCCTTGTTGCAATTCTTCGCTATGTGGCCTTCTCCTCCACATCTCCTACATAGCTTGGAGCGGTCTTCCTCGCTTTTGCATTGCCAGGCAAGATGACCAAACTCTAAACATTTGAAGCACTTTTTAAGGAGGGTTCGTTCGCGCATGCGACAGTTAACCCAGCCGATTTTAATCCTTCCTGCTTCTAACAGCTTTCTTACGTCTACTGCGGGAAAGCTGATCGTTGCTGTTTGTGTTCCTCCGTACGCCCTCCGCAGGGACAAAATATCTGCCGGTGAAACTTTCACTCCAAACTGGGCTTCGATTGCATTGATTACGTCGTCTATAGTCGTGACCTCATCGATGTCTTTGATCTCAAGGGTAGTGCGATGCGTAATCGAACTTACATTCGCTTGCTCTGCTAGAGCTTCACTAATGACGCCTTTAAATTTGTTTGTCTCATTTCCCGTCTCCTTGAATTGTATAAGGAGGTCTCCCTTCTGTGTCCTCCTGATTTTAGTTACCGCCTTTCCCACTGTTTCCAGTTTGGGGTCTGCCTTCACCTTGCGTAGTATCTCCGCGTATGAGAGGGACCCCGTCGCTTTAATGACGATAGCGTCAGGTCTAGGTCTTTTGACCTCTTGTTGCTTCTTTTTGGCGATCTTCTTTTTGGTGGTATTTACCCATTCTTCTTCTCCTGCCGCTTGCTTCTTGTTTGTGGCTGTAACTTTTTTCTTAGGTCTGACCACTGGGGTCTCTACGCCGGTGGTCTCATCCTTCTCCTTGGTGTTTATCAATGCAGTTTGTTTTTGTTTACGCTTTGGCTCCGAGCGCTTTTTGCCTGCAACATCGTTTGATGTATTTTTCTGCGTCTGTTTTGGCTTCGGTGGTTCGTTGTCTGCCGCGCCACTCGGTGGCTGTTGCTGTTTTCGTTTTGGCTCCGGGGGTTCGTCGTCTGCAACTTGCCTTCTCTTGGGTTCAGATGTTGTTTTTAGCCATGGCGAAGTTTGCGACGAGTTGTTCCGGCGAATCACTTGCTTTGCTTCCTCATCGTGTAGCTGAATCGCCGAGAGCTCATAGAGAGCTCTGATGCTTTCGATAGCATCTCGCATCGCTTGGTGGATTGAACGCCTTTTGCCATCTTCCAGCATTTCTACCAGACCTCTAATTTGCTCACCTAACTTGTGGAAGTCAGTTTTATGGGTTGGTGGTTCGACCGTCACCTTTCGTATTGCGGGTGACTCGCGTCGTTCCGCACTTCTTTGTGATGCTGCTACTTGGTCAATTGGTGACCTCAGCATCCTTGATCCCCTCTGGAAGGGGTTCTCCTCATTCTCCTCTACTTCAATTTCTCCGGTGTTTTTGTTTGTTTTTGTTGTAATCATTTCTAGTGGATCCCCACTCAAAGCCGCTATCAATGTTCGAATGTGTAGTCACCTAAGGATCCCATGGTTGTCTTTGCAAGCAGTTACTTCGCGGGGCTGGTTAGCAATTCATGCTATGCTTCTTGTATTGCTGCTTCTGATGCTTCTGTTGCTTCTGCTGCTCTTCTTAGCTTTTCTATTCTCCGCAGCTCTTTTTGTAGAGTTGTTACGAAAGAACATATTGCCATCCAATTTTCTTCCAACCGTAACATATGGTCGAGGAGTAATGACGGACTTGGCAGAGTAATTCTCCATGCCGTGAAACGTGTGCAGTAAAACACTGCGTGCTCCGTATCCTCATCTTCACCTGGGCATTCCGGGCAGGATGGTGAGTTGTCGTGTCCGAATCGGTGTAGATATTTGCGGTAGCCACCGTGGCCAGACAGGAACTGCGTTAGATGGTAGTTGCAGTCTCCATGCTTTCGACTTATCCAATCTTGGATTGTCGGTATAAGTTTGTATGTCCATCTGCCTTTTGTTGTATTAGCCCAACGAGCTTGCCACATAGCTGCTGACGCTGCCCTTTCTTCAATTTTTATCACCTTGATACCAGTGGCGTCGTGATGACTCAATGCTCTTCTGTTATATATCCTCAGCATTTCATCTGCGAGAATATCGATGGGGACCATTCCAGCTATGACAAATGCAGCTTCGTCAGAGATGGTTCGAAAGCCGCTGATTGTCCGTAGCGCACAGAGTCTGTATGATGACGATAGTTTCCTTTTGGTCTCCTTCGTCCTCAGTGCCTCCGCCCAGACTGGGGCGGCATATAACAGAACTGAGGTGATAACTCTAGAGAGTAGAATCCTTCTAGCATATCCAGGTCCACCGATGTTAGGCATGATACGCGAGAGAGCTCCCTGCATTTGCGATGCTTTTTTGGTAACAAAATCAACATGCGTTTTAAACCGTAGCCTGTTGTCCAGCATTACTCCAAGGTATTTAATTGCCTCTTTCGACCTGATGGTTTGGTTACCAACCTGAAAGTTGGCAAATTCGACAGTTTTCCGGCTGGTTATAAGAACAGCTTCTGTTTTATGGTCAGCTAGTTCTAGTCCGGCGGATACTAGCCAATCTTTTATCCGGGCAATTGCTTCATTTGTAGCTGATTCTACTGCACGGATCTGTTTAGCTACTGTCACGACTGCAATGTCATCGGCGAATCCAATTATCGTTACTCCCCCAGGTAACGCTAATCGTAGTACTCCGTCGTACATGATGTTCCACAATAGTGGCCCTAAAACCGATCCCTGTGGAACTCCCGCAGTTACGTTGTAGTATTTTACGCCTTCATCGGTATTGTACCTCAGCTTTCTGTTGTTGAAGTAGTTCGTCACTATCCGTAGCAGGTAATATGGCGTATCCATCCTGGCAAGTGACCTTCTAATAAACGACCAGTTCGCAGAGTTAAATGCGTTTTTAATGTCCAGCGTTACTACTGCACAATACTCCTTTGTGCCGTAGAGCCATCTTTCTCCTTCGATGGCACCTTTGGCGATATCGACTACCGCTCTTATGGCATCAACAGTAGATCGTGCTCTTCTGAAGCCAAATTGGTGATCTGAGAGGGCTCCTTTCTCTTCTACTACTGCGAGTAATCTATTATAGATTATCTTCTCGAGGATCTTTCCCATGGTGTCTAATAGGCATATTGGGCGATAGGATGATGGTTCTCCTGGGGGCTTCTTTCCTTTTGGCAGTAGGACCAAATGCTGCGTTTTCCATTTTTCGGGAAAGGTTCCTTCTTCAAGGCACTGCTTCATTGTTGTTATGAAGAGGTCTGGTCTTTTTGTTACAGCTGCCTTTACTGCCTTGTTCGGGATGCCGTCGGGTCCCGGAGCCTTGTTGTCACCTATCTTGCTGCATGCCCTTAGCAGTTCCTCGTGAGTAATTAAAGGAATATCTTCTGGATTGACTTCTCGTATAATATTGCACATAGCAGCAGGCCTTTGAGGGAAGAGGTACTCTACTATGGATCTCAGCATTATCGGACATGTTATTTGAGGAGTCCTATAGCCCTTTAATTTTGTCATCACCATTCTGTATGCCGAGCCCCATGGGTTGATGTCGGCTTCTTGACAGAGACGTTTAAAGCATGCAGTTTTGCTTTCCTTAATGGCTCTATTTAAGCTACGTCTCGCCAGTCTAAGGGTGTCCAGGCATTGTTGGAAATCCGCCCTCCTTCTTGATCGTTGGACTTTACGCCGGGCTTGCAGACATTTTGCCCGGAGTTCGAATATTTCCTCGTTCCACCAGTAACACGGTGATGTGTTCCTGGTGTTTGCTCTCCTAGGCATTGATGCGTCGCACGCTGTGGTGATGGTGCCTGTGAGGTGGTGAGCGAGGGTCTCCGCTGTTCCGCTTGGAGCTTGATCACCGTTCAACATCTCTTCGAATGCATCCTTATCGAAAGATCTGTCATTCCATTTTGGGCCAGTAAGTTTTGGGAGCTGGACTGGTTTTTTCCCTTTTATTTCCAGTATTATCACCTGATGGTCGCTGTGTGAATATTCCTCACTGACCCTCCACTTTATGGTTTTCAGGATGGAGTTGCTCGCAAAGGTGATGTCAATAATGGACCCTACTCCAGCCTTCCGGTAAGTATTTGTCCGGCCCTTATTAGCAATGCCTATCGCTAGGGGAGCGAATGTCTCCAATAAGACCTGTCCTCTGGTGTTGGTGAGCCTGCTGCCCCATTCTGTTGCCCACGCGTTGAAGTCTCCTCCTATAACCACTGGGGCTCTCTGGAGCGCATCCGTGGTTAGATTATCCAGCATTAGTTGGTACTCGCTGGCCGTCAAACTGGGTCGGGCATAGCAGCTATAAAAATGGATCCCATTTATTTTCGCCCGCACGAAGCCGACTGTTTGGTCGTTTGTTTCTTGAAAGGCATAGCGTCCACACATCCATATCGCCGCCTGTTTTGCCTTATCGCAGATCCAATTGTTGTTCTCTTCGGGACATTTATATGGTTCACTGATCATAATAACGTCAGCGCTTTCGTCCTTGGCCGTTTGTGCTAGGATGTCCTGTGCTATTCTACAGTGATTAAGATTTATCTGTAGAATCTTCATGGTATTTTGCTTGTAATAGCTCTCCGAAATACTGGGCATTTGCTACTGCCGGCTACATGCTGCGCGGCGTCCGGGTGGTCTTTCTTGCAGAACATGCAGGATGGATCCTTGTTGCAATTCTTCGCTATGTGGCCTTCTCCTCCACATCTCCTACATAGCTTGGAGCGGTCTTCCTCGCTTTTGCATTGCCAGGCAAGATGACCAAACTCTAAACATTTGAAGCACTTTTTAAGGAGGGTTCGTTCGCGCATGCGACAGTTAACCCAGCCGATTTTAATCCTTCCTGCTTCTAACAGCTTTCTTACGTCTACTGCGGGAAAGCTGATCGTTGCTGTTTGTGTTCCTCCGTACGCCCTCCGCAGGGACAAAATATCTGCCGGTGAAACTTTCACTCCAAACTGGGCTTCGATTGCATTGATTACGTCGTCTATAGTCGTGACCTCATCGATGTCTTTGATCTCAAGGGTAGTGCGATGCGTAATCGAACTTACATTCGCTTGCTCTGCTAGAGCTTCACTAATGACGCCTTTAAATTCGTTTGTCTTATTTCCCGTCTCCTTGAATTGTATAAGGAGGTCTCCCTTCTGTGTCCTCCTGATTTTAGTTACCGCCTTTCCCACTGTTTCCAGTTTGGGGTCTGCCTTCACCTTGCGTAGTATCTCCGCGTATGAGAGGGACCCCGTCGCTTTAATGACGATAGCGTCAGGTCTAGGTCTTTTGACCTCTTGTTGCTTCTTTTTGGCGATCTTCTTTTTGGTGGTATTTACCCATTCTTCTTCTCCTGCCGCTTGCTTCTTGTTTGTGGCTGTAACTTTTTTCTTAGGTCTGACCACTGGGGTCTCTACGCCGGTGGTCTCATCCTTCTCCTTGGTGTTTATCAATGCAGTTTGTTTTTGTTTACGCTTTGGCTCCGAGCGCTTTTTGCCTGCAACATCGTTTGATGTATTTTTCTGCGTCTGTTTTGGCTTCGGTGGTTCGTTGTCTGCCGCGCCACTCGGTGGCTGTTGCTGTTTTCGTTTTGGCTCCGGGGGTTCGTCGTCTGCAACTTGCCTTCTCTTGGGTTCAGATGTTGTTTTTAGCCATGGCGAAGTTTGCGACGAGTTGTTCCGGCGAATCACTTGCTTTGCTTCCTCATCGTGTAGCTGAATCGCCGAGAGCTCATAGAGAGCTCTGATGCTTTCGATAGCATCTCGCATCGCTTGGTGGATTGAACGCCTTTTGCCATCTTCCAGCATTTCTACCAGACCTCTAATTTGCTCACCTAACTTGTGGAAGTCAGTTTTATGGGTTGGTGGTTCGACCGTCACCTTTCGTATTGCGGGTGACTCGCGTCGTTCCGCACTTCTTTGTGATGCTGCTACTTGGTCAATTGGTGACCTCAGCATCCTTGATCCCCTCTGGAAGGGGTTCTCCTCATTCTCCTCTACTTCAATTTCTCCGGTGTTTTTGTTTGTTTTTGTTGTAATCATTTCTAGTGGATCCCCACTCAAAGCCGCTATCAATGTTCGAATGTGTAGTCACCTAAGGATCCCATGGTTGTCTTTGCAAGCAGTGAGGCCATGCGAGGGTTGACACAAGCCCTTATGGGGTTTTGTGCCAGAGCCGGATCGGTGCTAACCAGGAATGTTACATCTGAACCTACACCACCAACTTAATGGTGACGAAACATTGAACGTACTTTTAGGCCTGCCAAGGTTTTAACGGGATGGAGGCGCTTGTAGCATTAGCCTGAAAGCCATTTCTGCAAGATTTCACTCTTGCTTACTCAGGTAACAGAATACTACAAACGTCAGCCCTCATAGCTGTCATTCCAATTCGTTTTCCAGTATGCCATAATTAAGACCTTACTGGGCTCAGTCTTAATGTTTTAGGGTAGTGGTTATGGTTAACACCCGGCTTGGTGTCTGTGTGTGTGTGTGTGTGTGTGTGTGTGTGTTTTTTTTTTTTTTTTTTTTTGGATTGCGCCAGGGATGTGTAATCTTCATAGATACTAGTAGCCCGAGTGCTACTAGCATGCACGATTCGCAAACCTGAGTACTCGATGCCAGGAATACGCCTACGTACTAAACACACACCCTACACACTTCAACCACTCTCCCCGCGGGACTGCCGTTAGGTATTACTTCGCGGGGCTGGTTAGCAATTCATGCTATGCTTCTTGTATTGCTGCTTCTGATGCTTCTGTTGCTTCTGCTGCTCTTCTTAGCTTTTCTATTCTCCGCAGCTCTTTTTGTAGAGTTGTTACGAAAGAACATATTGCCATCCAATTTTCTTCCAACCGTAACATATGGTCGAGGAGTAATGACGGACTTGGCAGAGTAATTCTCCATGCCGTGAAACGTGTGCAGTAAAACACTGCGTGCTCCGTATCCTCATCTTCACCTGGGCATTCCGGGCAGGATGGTGAGTTGTCGTGTCCGAATTGGTGTAGATATTTGCGGTAGCCACCGTGGCCAGACAGGAACTGCGTTAGATGGTAGTTGTAGTCTCCATGCTTTCGACTTATCCAATCTTGGATTGTCGGTATAAGTTTGTATGTCCATCTGCCTTTTGTTGTATTAGCCCAACGAGCTTGCCACATAGCTGCTGACGCTGCCCTTTCTTCAATTTTTATCACCTTGATACCAGTGGCGTCGTGATGACTCAATGCTCTTCTGTTATATATCCTCAGCATTTCATCTGCGAGAATATCGATGGGGACCATTCCAGCTATGACAAATGCAGCTTCGTCAGAGATGGTTCGAAAGCCGCTGATTGTCCGTAGCGCACAGAGTCTGTATGATGACGATAGTTTCCTTTTGGTCTCCTTCGTCCTCAGTGCCTCCGCCCAGACTGGGGCGGCATATAACAGAACTGAGGTGATAACTCTAGAGAGTAGAATCCTTCTAGCATATCCAGGTCCACCGATGTTAGGCATGATACGCGAGAGAGCTCCCTGCATTTGCGATGCTTTTTTGGTAACAAAATCAACATGCGTTTTAAACCGTAGCCTGTTGTCCAGCATTACTCCAAGGTATTTAATTGCCTCTTTCGACCTGATGGTTTGGTTACCAACCTGAAAGTTGGCAAATTCGACAGTTTTCCGGCTGGTTATAAGAACAGCTTCTGTTTTATGGTCAGCTAGTTCTAGTCCGGCGGATACTAGCCAATCTTTTATCCGGGCAATTGCTTCATTTGTAGCTGATTCTACTGCACGGATCTGTTTAGCTACTGTCACGACTGCAATGTCATCGGCGAATCCAATTATCGTTACTCCCCCAGGTAACGCTAATCGTAGTACTCCGTCGTACATGATGTTCCACAATAGTGGCCCTAAAACCGATCCCTGTGGAACTCCCGCAGTTACGTTGTAGTATTTTACGCCTTCATCGGTATTGTACCTCAGCTTTCTGTTGTTGAAGTAGTTCGTCACTATCCGTAGCAGGTAATATGGCGTATCCATCCTGGCAAGTGACCTTCTAATAAACGACCAGTTCGCAGAGTTAAATGCGTTTTTAATGTCCAGCGTTACTACTGCACAATACTCCTTTGTGCCGTAGAGCCATCTTTCTCCTTCGATGGCACCTTTGGCGATATCGACTACCGCTCTTATGGCATCAACAGTAGATCGTGCTCTTCTGAAGCCAAATTGGTGATCTGAGAGGGCTCCTTTCTCTTCTACTACTGCGAGTAATCTATTATAGATTATCTTCTCGAGGATCTTTCCCATGGTGTCTAATAGGCATATTGGGCGATAGGATGATGGTTCTCCTGGGGGCTTCTTTCCTTTTGGCAGTAGGACCAAATGCTGCGTTTTCCATTTTTCGGGAAAGGTTCCTTCTTCAAGGCACTGCTTCATTGTTGTTATGAAGAGGTCTGGTCTTTTTGTTACAGCTGCCTTTACTGCCTTGTTCGGGATGCCGTCGGGTCCCGGAGCCTTGTTGTCACCTATCTTGCTGCATGCCCTTAGCAGTTCCTCGTGAGTAATTAAAGGAATATCTTCTGGATTGACTTCTCGTATAATATTGCACATAGCAGCAGGCCTTTGAGGGAAGAGGTACTCTACTATGGATCTCAGCATTATCGGACATGTTATTTGAGGAGTCCTATAGCCCTTTAATTTTGTCATCACCATTCTGTATGCCGAGCCCCATGGGTTGATGTCGGCTTCTTGACAGAGACGTTTAAAGCATGCAGTTTTGCTTTCCTTAATGGCTCTATTTAAGCTACGTCTCGCCAGTCTAAGGGTGTCCAGGCATTGTTGGAAATCCGCCCTCCTTCTTGATCGTTGGACTTTACGCCGGGCTTGCAGACATTTTGCCCGGAGTTCGAATATTTCCTCGTTCCACCAGTAACACGGTGATGTGTTCCTGGTGTTTGCTCTCCTAGGCATTGATGCGTCGCACGCTGTGGTGATGGTGCCTGTGAGGTGGTGAGCGAGGGTCTCCGCTGTTCCGCTTGGAGCTTGATCACCGTTCAACATCTCTTCGAATGCATCCTTATCGAAAGATCTGTCATTACATTTTGGGCCAGTAAGTTTTGGGAGCTGGACTGGTTTTTTCCCTTTTATTTCCAGTATTATCACCTGATGGTCGCTGTGTGAATATTCCTCACTGACCCTCCACTTTATGGTTTTCAGGATGGAGTTGCTCGCAAAGGTGATGTCAATAATGGACCCTACTCCAGCCTTCCGGTAAGTATTTGTCCGGCCCTTATTAGCAATGCCTATCGCTAGGGGAGCGAATGTCTCCAATAAGACCTGTCCTCTGGTGTTGGTGAGCCTGCTGCCCCATTCTGTTGCCCACGCGTTGAAGTCTCCTCCTATAACCACTGGGGCTCTCTGGAGCGCATCCGTGGTTAGATTATCCAGCATTAGTTGGTACTCGCTGGCCGTCAAACTGGGTCGGGCATAGCAGCTATAAAAATGGATCCCATTTATTTTCGCCCGCACGAAGCCGACTGTTTGGTCGTTTGTTTCTTGAAAGGCATAGCGTCCACACATCCATATCGCCGCCTGTTTTGCCTTATCGCAGATCCAATTGTTGTTCTCTTCGGGACATTTATATGGTTCACTGATCATAATAACGTCAGCGCTTTCGTCCTTGGCCGTTTGTGCTAGGATGTCCTGTGCTATTCTACAGTGATTAAGATTTATCTGTAGAATCTTCATGGTATTTTGCTTGTAATAGCTCTCCGAAATACTGGGCATTTGCTACTGCCGGCTACATGCTGCGCGGCGTCCGGGTGGTCTTTCTTGCAGAACATGCAGGATGCATCCTTGTTGCAATTCTTCGCTATGTGGCCTTCTCCTCCACATCTCCTACATAGTTTGGAGCGGTCTTCCTCGCTTTTGCATTGCCAGGCAAGATGACCAAACTCTAAACATTTGAAGCACTTTTTAAGGAGGGTTCGTTCGCGCATGCGACAGTTAACCCAGCCGATTTTAATCCTTCCTGCTTCTAACAGCTTTCTTACGTCTACTGCGGGAAAGCTGATCGTTGCTGTTTGTGTTCCTCCGTACGCCCTCCGCAGGGACAAAATATCTGCCGGTGAAACTTTCACTCCAAACTGGGCTTCGATTGCATTGATTACGTCGTCTATAGTCGTGACCTCATCGATGTCTTTGATCTCAAGGGTAGTGCGATGCGTAATCGAACTTACATTCGCTTGCTCTGCTAGAGCTTCACTAATGACGCCTTTAAATTCGTTTGTCTTATTTCCCGTCTCCTTGAATTGTATAAGGAGGTCTCCCTTCTGTGTCCTCCTGATTTTAGTTACCGCCTTTCCCACTGTTTCCAGTTTGGGGTCTGCCTTCACCTTGCGTAGTATCTCCGCGTATGAGAGGGACCCCGTCGCTTTAATGACGATAGCGTCAGGTCTAGGTCTTTTGACCTCTTGTTGCTTCTTTTTGGCGATCTTCTTTTTGGTGGTATTTACCCATTCTTCTTCTCCTGCCGCTTGCTTCTTGTTTGTGGCTGTAACTTTTTTCTTAGGTCTGACCACTGGGGTCTCTACGCCGGTGGTCTCATCCTTCTCCTTGGTGTTTATCAATGCAGTTTGTTTTTGTTTACGCTTTGGCTCCGAGCGCTTTTTGCCTGCAACATCGTTTGATGTATTTTTCTGCGTCTGTTTTGGCTTCGGTGGTTCGTTGTCTGCCGCGCCACTCGGTGGCTGTTGCTGTTTTCGTTTTGGCTCCGGGGGTTCGTCGTCTGCAACTTGCCTTCTCTTGGGTTCAGATGTTGTTTTTAGCCATGGCGAAGTTTGCGACGAGTTGTTCCGGCGAATCACTTGCTTTGCTTCCTCATCGTGTAGCTGAATCGCCGAGAGCTCATAGAGAGCTCTGATGCTTTCGATAGCATCTCGCATCGCTTGGTGGATTGAACGCCTTTTGCCATCTTCCAGCATTTCTACCAGACCTCTAATTTGCTCACCTAACTTGTGGAAGTCAGTTTTATGGGTTGGTGGTTCGACCGTCACCTTTCGTATTGCGGGTGACTCGCGTCGTTCCGCACTTCTTTGTGATGCTGCTACTTGGTCAATTGGTGACCTCAGCATCCTTGATCCCCTCTGGAAGGGGTTCTCCTCATTCTCCTCTACTTCAATTTCTCCGGTGTTTTTGTTTGTTTTTGTTGTAATCATTTCTAGTGGATCCCCACTCAAAGCCGCTATCAATGTTCGAATGTGTAGTCACCTAAGGATCCCATGGTTGTCTTTGCAAGCAGTGAGGCCATGCGAGGGTTGACACAAGCCCTTATGGGGTTTTGTGCCAGAGCCGGATCGGTGCTAACCAGGAATGTTACATCTGAACCTACACCACCAACTTAATGGTGACGAAACATTGAACGTACTTTTAGGCCTGCCAAGGTTTTAACGGGATGGAGGCGCTTGTAGCATTAGCCTGAAAGCCATTTCTGCAAGATTTCACTCTTGCTTACTCAGGTAACAGAATACTACAAACGTCAGCCCTCATAGCTGTCATTCCAATTCGTTTTCCAGTATGCCATAATTAAGACCTTACTGGGCTCAGTCTTAATGTTTTAGGGTAGTGGTTATGGTTATTTATATATATATATATATACCTATGTATATACATATATATATGTATGTATATATGCAGCATCCCTTTCGGGCAAAGAAGCTGCGCATTTTACGATGTGGCGGGTTTGTCCGGATCTCGCCATTTTCTCCTTTCTGTATCCCTCGTAGCCACCTTGAGGTGGAAAGCACATATATGGAAGACGGTGCTTACTCGTCTTGTCGCAGAGAGTTCATAGGGGTTCCTTTAACCTTTTCAGCCAAGCCCTCCTTCTCTGCCGCTCTTGGTCGGGGACTGCTTATTGGGTATTCGCAGTTAGCCTCCATTTCTGCAGGCCGTTCACTATCCGCCACCTGTGACCCCCACAGTCGCCTGAGCTTAGCATCACCAGCCCGCCCGGCTTGGTGTCTGTGTGGTGTCTGTGTGTGTGTTTTTTTTTTTTTTTTTTGGATTGCGCCAGGGATGTGTAATCTTCATAGATACTAGTAGCCCGAGTGCTACTAGCATGCACGATTCGCAAACCTGAGTACTCGATGCCAGGAATACGCCTACGTACTAAACACACACCCTACACACTTCAACCACTCTCCCCGCGGGACTGCCGTTAGGTATTACTTCGCGGGGCTGGTTAGCAATTCATGCTATGCTTCTTGTATTGCTGCTTCTGATGCTTCTGTTGCTTCTGCTGTTCCTCTTAGCTTTTCTATTCTCCGCAGCTCTTTTTGTAGAGTTGTTACGAAAGAACATATTGCCATCCAATTTTCTTCCAACCGTAACATATGGTCGAGGAGTAATGACGGACTTGGCAGAGTAATTCTCCATGCCGTGAAACGTGTGCAGTAAAACACTGCGTGCTCCGTATCCTCATCTTCACCTGGGCATTCCGGGCAGGATGGTGAGTTGTCGTGTCCGAATCGGTGTAGATATTTGCGGTAGCCACCGTGGCCAGACAGGAACTGCGTTAGATGGTAGTTGCAGTCTCCATGCTTTCGACTTATCCAATCTTGGATTGTCGGTATAAGTTTGTATGTCCATCTGCCTTTTGTTGTATTAGCCCAACGAGCTTGCCACATAGCTGCTGACGCTGCCCTTTCTTCAATTTTTATCACCTTGATACCAGTGGCGTCGTGATGACTCAATGCTCTTCTGTTATATATCCTCAGCATTTCATCTGCGAGAATATCGATGGGGACCATTCCAGCTATGACAAATGCAGCTTCGTCAGAGATGGTTCGAAAGCCGCTGATTGTCCGTAGCGCACAGAGTCTGTATGATGACGATAGTTTCCTTTTGGTCTCCTTCGTCCTCAGTGCCTCCGCCCAGACTGGGGCGGCATATAACAGAACTGAGGTGATAACTCTAGAGAGTAGAATCCTTCTAGCATATCCAGGTCCACCGATGTTAGGCATGATACGCGAGAGAGCTCCTTGCATTTGCGATGCTTTTTTGGTAACAAAATCAACATGCGTTTTAAACCGTAGCCTGTTGTCCAGCATTACTCCAAGGTATTTAATTGCCTCTTTCGACCTGATGGTTTGGTTACCAACCTGAAAGTTGGCAAATTCGACAGTTTTCCGGCTGGTTATAAGAACAGCTTCTGTTTTATAGTCAGCTAGTTCTAGTCCGGCGGATACTAGCCAATCTTTTATCCGGGCAATTGCTTCATTTGTAGCTGATTCTACTGCACGGATCTGTTTAGCTACTGTCACGACTGCAATGTCATCGGCGAATCCAATTATCGTTACTCCCCCAGGTAACGCTAATCGTAGTACTCCGTCGTACATGATGTTCCACAATAGTGGCCCTAAAACCGATCCCTGTGGAACTCCCGCAGTTACGTTGTAGTATTTTACGCCTTCATCGGTATTGTACCTCAGCTTTCTGTTGTTGAAGTAGTTCGTCACTATCCGTAGCAGGTAATATGGCGTATCCATCCTGGCAAGTGACCTTCTAATAAACGACCAGTTCGCAGAGTTAAATGCGTTTTTAATGTCCAGCGTTACTACTGCACAATACTCCTTTGTGCCGTAGAGCCATCTTTCTCCTTCGATGGCACCTTTGGCGATATCGACTACCGCTCTTATGGCATCAACAGTAGATCGTGCTCTTCTGAAGCCAAATTGGTGATCTGAGAGGGCTCCTTTCTCTTCTACTACTGCGAGTAATCTATTATAGATTATCTTCTCGAGGATCTTTCCCATGGTGTCTAATAGGCATATTGGGCGATAGGATGATGGTTCTCCTGGGGGCTTCTTTCCTTTTGGCAGTAGGACCAAGTGCTGCGTTTTCCATTTTTCGGGAAAGGTTCCTTCTTCAAGGCACTGCTTCATTGTTGTTATGAAGAGGTCTGGTCTTTTTGTTACAGCTGCCTTTACTGCCTTGTTCGGGATGCCGTCGGGTCCCGGAGCCTTGTTGTCACCTATCTTGCTGCATGCCCTTAGCAGTTCCTCGTGAGTAATTAAAGGAATATCTTCTGGATTGACTTCTCGTATAATATTGCACATAGCAGCAGGCCTTTGAGGGAAGAGGTACTCTACTATGGATCTCAGCATTATCGGACATGTTATTTGAGGAGTCCTGTGTGTGTGTTTTTTTTTTTTTTTTTTTTTTGGATTGCGCCAGGGATGTGTAATCTTCATAGATACTAGTAGCCCGAGTGCTACTAGCATGCACGATTCGCAAACCTGAGTACTCGATGCCAGGAATACGCCTACGTACTAAACACACACCCTACACACTTCAACCACTCTCCCCGCGGGACTGCCGTTAGGTATTACTTCGCGGGGCTGGTTAGCAATTCATGCTATGCTTCTTGTATTGCTGCTTCTGATGCTTCTGTTGCTTCTGCTGCTCTTCTTAGCTTTTCTATTCTCCGCAGCTCTTTTTGTAGAGTTGTTACGAAAGAACATATTGCCATCCAATTTTCTTCCAACCGTAACATATGGTCGAGGAGTAATGACGGACTTGGCAGAGTAATTCTCCATGCCGTGAAACGTGTGCAGTAAAACACTGCGTGCTCCGTATCCTCATCTTCACCTGGGCATTCCGGGCAGGATGGTGAGTTGTCGTGTCCGAATCGGTGTAGATATTTGCGGTAGCCACCGTGGCCAGACAGGAACTGCGTTAGATGGTAGTTGCAGTCTCCATGCTTTCGACTTATCCAATCTTGGATTGTCGGTATAAGTTTGTATGTCCATCTGCCTTTTGTTGTATTAGCCCAACGAGCTTGCCACATAGCTGCTGACGCTGCCCTTTCTTCAATTTTTATCACCTTGATACCAGTGGCGTCGTGATGACTCAATGCTCTTCTGTTATATATCCTCAGCATTTCATCTGCGAGAATATCGATGGGGACCATTCCAGCTATGACAAATGCAGCTTCGTCAGAGATGGTTCGAAAGCCGCTGATTGTCCGTAGCGCACAGAGTCTGTATGATGACGATAGTTTCCTTTTGGTCTCCTTCGTCCTCAGTGCCTCCGCCCAGACTGGGGCGGCATATAACAGAACTGAGGTGATAACTCTAGAGAGTAGAATCCTTCTAGCATATCCAGGTCCACCGATGTTAGGCATGATACGCGAGAGAGCTCCCTGCATTTGCGATGCTTTTTTGGTAACAAAATCAACATGCGTTTTAAACCGTAGCCTGTTGTCCAGCATTACTCCAAGGTATTTAATTGCCTCTTTCGACCTGATGGTTTGGTTACCAACCTGAAAGTTGGCAAATTCGACAGTTTTCCGGCTGGCTATAAGAACAGCTTCTGTTTTATGGTCAGCTAGTTCTAGTCCGGCGGATACTAGCCAATCTTTTATCCGGGCAATTGCTTCATTTGTAGCTGATTCTACTGCACGGATCTGTTTAGCTACTGTCACGACTGCAATGTCATCGGCGAATCCAATTATCGTTACTCCCCCAGGTAACGCTAATCGTAGTACTCCGTCGTACATGATGTTCCACAATAGTGGCCCTAAAACCGATCCCTGTGGAACTCCCGCAGTTACGTTGTAGTATTTTACGCCTTCATCGGTATTGTACCTCAGCTTTCTGTTGTTGAAGTAGTTCGTCACTATCCGTAGCAGGTAATATGGCGTATCCATCCTGGCAAGTGACCTTCTAATAAACGACCAGTTCGCAGAGTTAAATGCGTTTTTAATGTCCAGCGTTACTACTGCACAATACTCCTTTGTGCCGTAGAGCCATCTTTCTCCTTCGATGGCACCTTTGGCGATATCGACTACCGCTCTTATGGCATCAACAGTAGATCGTGCTCTTCTGAAGCCAAATTGGTGATCTGAGAGGGCTCCTTTCTCTTCTACTACTGCGAGTAATCTATTATAGATTATCTTCTCGAGGATCTTTCCCATGGTGTCTAATAGGCATATTGGGCGATAGGATGATGGTTCTCCTGGGGGCTTCTTTCCTTTTGGCAGTAGGACCAAATGCTGCGTTTTCCATTTTTCGGGAAAGGTTCCTTCTTCAAGGCACTGCTTCATTGTTGTTATGAAGAGGTCTGGTCTTTTTGTTACAGCTGCCTTTACTGCCTTGTTCGGGATGCCGTCGGGTCCCGGAGCCTTGTTGTCACCTATCTTGCTGCATGCCCTTAGCAGTTCCTCGTGAGTAATTAAAGGAATATCTTCTGGATTGACTTCTCGTATAATATTGCACATAGCAGCAGGCCTTTGAGGGAAGAGGTACTCTACTATGGATCTCAGCATTATCGGACATGTTATTTGAGGAGTCCTATAGCCCTTTAATTTTGTCATCACCATTCTGTATGCCGAGCCCCATGGGTTGATGTCGGCTTCTTGACAGAGACGTTTAAAGCATGCAGTTTTGCTTTCCTTAATGGCTCTATTTAAGCTACGTCTCGCCAGTCTAAGGGTGTCCAGGCATTGTTGGAAATCCGCCCTCCTTCTTGATCGTTGGACTTTACGCCGGGCTTGCAGACATTTTGCCCGGAGTTCGAATATTTCCTCGTTCCACCAGTAACACGGTGATGTGTTCCTGGTGTTTGCTCTCCTAGGCATTGATGCGTCGCACGCTGTGGTGATGGTGCCTGTGAGGTGGTGAGCGAGGGTCTCCGCTGTTCCGCTTGGAGCTTGATCACCGTTCAACATCTCTTCGAATGCATCCTTATCGAAAGATCTGTCATTCCATTTTGGGCCAGTAAGTTTTGGGAGCTGGACTGGTTTTTTCCCTTTTATTTCCAGTATTATCACCTGATGGTCGCTGTGTGAATATTCCTCACTGACCCTCCACTTTATGGTTTTCAGGATGGAGTTGCTCGCAAAGGTGATGTCAATAATGGACCCTACTCCAGCCTTCCGGTAAGTATTTGTCCGGCCCTTATTAGCAATGCCTATCGCTAGGGGAGCGAATGTCTCCAATAAGACCTGTCCTCTGGTGTTGGTGAGCCTGCTGCCCCATTCTGTTGCCCACGCGTTGAAGTCTCCTCCTATAACCACTGGGGCTCTCTGGAGCGCATCCGTGGTTAGATTATCCAGCATTAGTTGGTACTCGCTGGCCGTCAAACTGGGTCGGGCATAGCAGCTATAAAAATGGATCCCATTTATTTTCGCCCGCACGAAGCCGACTGTTTGGTCGTTTGTTTCTTGAAAGGCATAGCGTCCACACATCCATATCGCCGCCTGTTTTGCCTTATCGCAGATCCAATTGTTGTTCTCTTCGGGACATTTATATGGTTCACTGATCATAATAACGTCAGCGCTTTCGTCCTTGGCCGTTTGTGCTAGGATGTCCTGTGCTATTCTACAGTGATTAAGATTTATCTGTAGAATCTTCATGGTATTTTGCTTGTAATAGCTCTCCGAAATACTGGGCATTTGCTACTGCCGGCTACATGCTGCGCGGCGTCCGGGTGGTCTTTCTTGCAGAACATGCAGGATGGATCCTTGTTGCAATTCTTCGCTATGTGGCCTTCTCCTCCACATCTCCTACATAGCTTGGAGCGGTCTTCCTCGCTTTTGCATTGCCAGGCAAGATGACCAAACCCTAAACATTTGAAGCACTTTTTAAGGAGGGTTCGTTCGCGCATGCGACAGTTAACCCAGCCGATTTTAATCCTTCCTGCTTCTAACAGCTTTCTTACGTCTACTGCGGGAAAGCTGATCGTTGCTGTTTGTGTTCCTCCGTACGCCCTCCGCAGGGACAAAATATCTGCCGGTGAAACTTTCACTCCAAACTGGGCTTCGATTGCATTGATTACGTCGTCTATAGTCGTGACCTCATCGATGTCTTTGATCTCAAGGGTAGTGCGATGCGTAATCGAACTTACATTCGCTTGCTCTGCTAGAGCTTCACTAATGACGCCTTTAAATTCGTTTGTCTTATTTCCCGTCTCCTTGAATTGTATAAGGAGGTCTCCCTTCTGTGTCCTCCTGATTTTAGTTACCGCCTTTCCCACTGTTTCCAGTTTGGGGTCTGCCTTCACCTTGCGTAGTATCTCCGCGTATGAGAGGGACCCCGTCGCTTTAATGACGATAGCGTCAGGTCTAGGTCTTTTGACCTCTTGTTGCTTCTTTTTGGCGATCTTCTTTTTGGTGGTATTTACCCATTCTTCTTCTCCTGCCGCTTGCTTCTTGTTTGTGGCTGTAACTTTTTTCTTAGGTCTGACCACTGGGGTCTCTACGCCGGTGGTCTCATCCTTCTCCTTGGTGTTTATCAATGCAGTTTGTTTTTGTTTACGCTTTGGCTCCGAGCGCTTTTTGCCTGCAACATCGTTTGATGTATTTTTCTGCGTCTGTTTTGGCTTCGGTGGTTCGTTGTCTGCCGCGCCACTCGGTGGCTGTTGCTGTTTTCGTTTTGGCTCCGGGGGTTCGTCGTCTGCAACTTGCCTTCTCTTGGGTTCAGATGTTGTTTTTAGCCATGGCGAAGTTTGCGACGAGTTGTTCCGGCGAATCACTTGCTTTGCTTCCTCATCGTGTAGCTGAATCGCCGAGAGCTCATAGAGAGCTCTGATGCTTTCGATAGCATCTCGCATCGCTTGGTGGATTGAACGCCTTTTGCCATCTTCCAGCATTTCTACCAGACCTCTAATTTGCTCACCTAACTTGTGGAAGTCAGTTTTATGGGTTGGTGGTTCGACCGTCACCTTTCGTATTGCGGGTGACTCGCGTCGTTCCGCACTTCTTTGTGATGCTGCTACTTGGTCAATTGGTGACCTCAGCATCCTTGATCCCCTCTGGAAGGGGTTCTCCTCATTCTCCTCTACTTCAATTTCTCCGGTGTTTTTGTTTGTTTTTGTTGTAATCATTTCTAGTGGATCCCCACTCAAAGCCGCTATCAATGTTCGAATGTGTAGTCACCTAAGGATCCCATGGTTGTCTTTGCAAGCAGTGAGGCCATGCGAGGGTTGACACAAGCCCTTATGGGGTTTTGTGCCAGAGCCGGATCGGTGCTAACCAGGAATGTTACATCTGAACCTACACCACCAACTTAATGGTGACGAAACATTGAACGTACTTTTAGGCCTGCCAAGGTTTTAACGGGATGGAGGCGCTTGTAGCATTAGCCTGAAAGCCATTTCTGCAAGATTTCACTCTTGCTTACTCAGGTAACAGAATACTACAAACGTCAGCCCTCATAGCTGTCATTCCAATTCGTTTTCCAGTATGCCATAATTAAGACCTTACTGGGCTCAGTCTTAATGTTTTAGGGTAGTGGTTATGGTTATTTATATATATATATATATACCTATGTATATACATATATATATGTATGTATATATGCAGCATCCCTTTCGGGCAAAGAAGCTGCGCATTTTACGATGTGGCGGGTTTGTCCGGATCTCGCCATTTTCTCCTTTCTGTATCCCTCGTAGCCACCTTGAGGTGGAAAGCACATATATGGAAGACGGTGCTTACTCGTCTTGTCGCAGAGAGTTCATAGGGGTTCCTTTAACCTTTTCAGCCAAGCCCTCCTTCTCTGCCGCTCTTGGTCGGGGACTGCTTATTGGGTATTCGCAGTTAGCCTCCATTTCTGCAGGCCGTTCACTATCCGCCACCTGTGACCCCCACAGTCGCCTGAGCTTAGCATCACCAGCCCGCCCGGCTTGGTGTCTGTGTCCTGTGTGTGTGTTTTTTTTTTTTTTTTTTTTTTTGGATTGCGCCAGGGATGTGTAATCTTCATAGATACTAGTAGCCCGAGTGCTACTAGCATGCACGATTCGCAAACCTGAGTACTCGATGCCAGGAATACGCCTACGTACTAAACACACACCCTACACACTTCAACCACTCTCCCCGCGGGACTGCCGTTAGGTATTACTTCGCGGGGCTGGTTAGCAATTCATGCTATGCTTCTTGTATTGCTGCTTCTGATGCTTCTGTTGCTTCTGCTGCTCTTCTTAGCTTTTCTATTCTCCGCAGCTCTTTTTGTAGAGTTGTTACGAAAGAACATATTGCCATCCAATTTTCTTCCAACCGTAACATATGGTCGAGGAGTAATGACGGACTTGGCAGAGTAATTCTCCATGCCGTGAAACGTGTGCAGTAAAACACTGCGTGCTCCGTATCCTCATCTTCACCTGGGCATTCCGGGCAGGATGGTGAGTTGTCGTGTCCGAATCGGTGTAGATATTTGCGGTAGCCACCGTGGCCAGACAGGAACTGCGTTAGATGGTAGTTGCAGTCTCCATGCTTTCGACTTATCCAATCTTGGATTGTCGGTATAAGTTTGTATGTCCATCTGCCTTTTGTTGTATTAGCCCAACGAGCTTGCCACATAGCTGCTGACGCTGCCCTTTCTTCAATTTTTATCACCTTGATACCAGTGGCGTCGTGATGACTCAATGCTCTTCTGTTATATATCCTCAGCATTTCATCTGCGAGAATATCGATGGGGACCATTCCAGCTATGACAAATGCAGCTTCGTCAGAGATGGTTCGAAAGCCGCTGATTGTCCGTAGCGCACAGAGTCTGTATGATGACGATAGTTTCCTTTTGGTCTCCTTCGTCCTCAGTGCCTCCGCCCAGACTGGGGCGGCATATAACAGAACTGAGGTGATAACTCTAGAGAGTAGAATCCTTCTAGCATATCCAGGTCCACCGATGTTAGGCATGATACGCGAGAGAGCTCCCTGCATTTGCGATGCTTTTTTGGTAACAAAATCAACATGCGTTTTAAACCGTAGCCTGTTGTCCAGCATTACTCCAAGGTATTTAATTGCCTCTTTCGACCTGATGGTTTGGTTACCAACCTGAAAGTTGGCAAATTCGACAGTTTTCCGGCTGGTTATAAGAACAGCTTCTGTTTTATGGTCAGCTAGTTCTAGTCCGGCGGATACTAGCCAATCTTTTATCCGGGCAATTGCTTCATTTGTAGCTGATTCTACTGCACGGATCTGTTTAGCTACTGTCACGACTGCAATGTCATCGGCGAATCCAATTATCGTTACTCCCCCAGGTAACGCTAATCGTAGTACTCCGTCGTACATGATGTTCCACAATAGTGGCCCTAAAACCGATCCCTGTGGAACTCCCGCAGTTACGTTGTAGTATTTTACGCCTTCATCGGTATTGTACCTCAGCTTTCTGTTGTTGAAGTAGTTCGTCACTATCCGTAGCAGGTAATATGGCGTATCCATCCTGGCAAGTGACCTTCTAATAAACGACCAGTTCGCAGAGTTAAATGCGTTTTTAATGTCCAGCGTTACTACTGCACAATACTCCTTTGTGCCGTAGAGCCATCTTTCTCCTTCGATGGCACCTTTGGCGATATCGACTACCGCTCTTATGGCATCAACAGTAGATCGTGCTCTTCTGAAGCCAAATTGGTGATCTGAGAGGGCTCCTTTCTCTTCTACTACTAGTAGAAGAGAAAGGAGCCCTCTCAGATCACCAATTTGGCTTCAGACTAATACTAGTAGAAGAGAAAGGAGCCCTCTCAGATCACCAATTTGGCTTCAGAAGAGCACGATCTACTGTTGATGCCATAAGAGCGGTAGTCGATATCGCCTGTGTGTGTGTGTCTGTGTGTGTTTTTTTTTTTTTTTTTTTTTTTTGGATTGCGCCAGGGATGTGTAATCTTCATAGATACTAGTAGCCCGAGTGCTACTAGCATGCACGATTCGCAAACCTGAGTACTCGATGCCAGGAATACGCCTACGTACTAAACACACACCCCACACACTTCAACCACTCTCCCCGCGGGACTGCCGTTAGGTATTACTTCGCGGGGCTGGTTAGCAATTCATGCTATGCTTCTTGTATTGCTGCTTCTGATGCTTCTGTTGCTTCTGCTGCTCTTCTTAGCTTTTCTATTCTCCGCAGCTCTTTTTGTAGAGTTGTTACGAAAGAACATATTGCCATCCAATTTTCTTCCAACCGTAACATATGGTCGAGGAGTAATGACGGACTTGGCAGAGTAATTCTCCATGCCGTGAAACGTGTGCAGTAAAACACTGCGTGCTCCGTATCCTCATCTTCACCTGGGCATTCCGGGCAGGATGGTGAGTTGTCGTGTCCGAATCGGTGTAGATATTTGCGGTAGCCACCGTGGCCAGACAGGAACTGCGTTAGATGGTAGTTGCAGTCTCCATGCTTTCGACTTATCCAATCTTGGATTGTCGGTATAAGTTTGTATGTCCATCTGCCTTTTGTTGTATTAGCCCAACGAGCTTGCCACATAGCTGCTGACGCTGCCCTTTCTTCAATTTTTATCACCTTGATACCAGTGGCGTCGTGATGACTCAATGCTCTTCTGTTATATATCCTCAGCATTTCATCTGCGAGAATATCGATGGGGACCATTCCAGCTATGACAAATGCAGCTTCGTCAGAGATGGTTCGAAAGCCGCTGATTGTCCGTAGCGCACAGAGTCTGTATGATGACGATAGTTTCCTTTTGGTCTCCTTCGTCCTCAGTGCCTCCGCCCAGACTGGGGCGGCATATAACAGAACTGAGGTGATAACTCTAGAGAGTAGAATCCTTCTAGCATATCCAGGTCCACCGATGTTAGGCATGATACGCGAGAGAGCTCCCTGCATTTGCGATGCTTTTTTGGTAACAAAATCAACATGCGTTTTAAACCGTAGCCTGTTGTCCAGCATTACTCCAAGGTATTTAATTGCCTCTTTCGACCTGATGGTTTGGTTACCAACCTGAAAGTTGGCAAATTCGACAGTTTTCCGGCTGGTTATAAGAACAGCTTCTGTTTTATGGTCAGCTAGTTCTAGTCCGGCGGATACTAGCCAATCTTTTATCCGGGCAATTGCTTCATTTGTAGCTGATTCTACTGCACGGATCTGTTTAGCTACTGTCACGACTGCAATGTCATCGGCGAATCCAATTATCGTTACTCCCCCAGGTAACGCTAATCGTAGTACTCCGTCGTACATGATGTTCCACAATAGTGGCCCTAAAACCGATCCCTGTGGAACTCCCGCAGTTACGTTGTAGTATTTTACGCCTTCATCGGTATTGTACCTCAGCTTTCTGTTGTTGAAGTAGTTCGTCACTATCCGTAGCAGGTAATATGGCGTATCCATCCTGGCAAGTGACCTTCTAATAAACGACCAGTTCGCAGAGTTAAATGCGTTTTTAATGTCCAGCGTTACTACTGCACAATACTCCTTTGTGCCGTAGAGCCATCTTTCTCCTTCGATGGCACCTTTGGCGATATCGACTACCGCTCTTATGGCATCAACAGTAGATCGTGCTCTTCTGAAGCCAAATTGGTGATCTGAGAGGGCTCCTTTCTCTTCTACTACTGCGAGTAATCTATTATAGATTATCTTCTCGAGGATCTTTCCCATGGTGTCTAATAGGCATATTGGGCGATAGGATGATGGTTCTCCTGGGGGCTTCTTTCCTTTTGGCAGTAGGACCAAATGCTGCGTTTTCCATTTTTCGGGAAAGGTTCCTTCTTCAAGGCACTGCTTCATTGTTGTTATGAAGAGGTCTGGTCTTTTTGTTACAGCTGCCTTTACTGCCTTGTTCGGGATGCCGTCGGGTCCCGGAGCCTTGTTGTCACCTATCTTGCTGCATGCCCTTAGCAGTTCCTCGTGAGTAATTAAAGGAATATCTTCTGGATTGACTTCTCGTATAATATTGCACATAGCAGCAGGCCTTTGAGGGAAGAGGTACTCTACTATGGATCTCAGCATTATCGGACATGTTATTTGAGGAGTCCTATAGCCCTTTAATTTTGTCATCACCATTCTGTATGCCGAGCCCCATGGGTTGATGTCGGCTTCTTGACAGAGACGTTTAAAGCATGCAGTTTTGCTTTCCTTAATGGCTCTATTTAAGCTACGTCTCGCCAGTCTAAGGGTGTCCAGGCATTGTTGGAAATCCGCCCTCCTTCTTGATCGTTGGACTTTACGCCGGGCTTGCAGACATTTTGCCCGGAGTTCGAATATTTCCTCGTTCCACCAGTAACACGGTGATGTGTTCCTGGTGTTTGCTCTCCTAGGCATTGATGCGTCGCACGCTGTGGTGATGGTGCCTGTGAGGTGGTGAGCGAGGGTCTCCGCTGTTCCGCTTGGAGCTTGATCACCGTTCAACATCTCTTCGAATGCATCCTTATCGAAAGATCTGTCATTCCATTTTGGGCCAGTAAGTTTTGGGAGCTGGACTGGTTTTTTCCCTTTTATTTCCAGTATTATCACCTGATGGTCGCTGTGTGAATATTCCTCACTGACCCTCCACTTTATGGTTTTCAGGATGGAGTTGCTCGCAAAGGTGATGTCAATAATGGACCCTACTCCAGCCTTCCGGTAAGTATTTGTCCGGCCCTTATTAGCAATGCCTATCGCTAGGGGAGCGAATGTCTCCAATAAGACCTGTCCTCTGGTGTTGGTGAGCCTGCTGCCCCATTCTGTTGCCCACGCGTTGAAGTCTCCTCCTATAACCACTGGGGCTCTCTGGAGCGCATCCGTGGTTAGATTATCCAGCATTAGTTGGTACTCGCTGGCCGTCAAACTGGGTCGGGCATAGCAGCTATAAAAATGGATCCCATTTATTTTCGCCCGCACGAAGCCGACTGTTTGGTCGTTTGTTTCTTGAAAGGCATAGCGTCCACACATCCATATCGCCGCCTGTTTTGCCTTATCGCAGATCCAATTGTTGTTCTCTTCGGGACATTTATATGGTTCACTGATCATAATAACGTCAGCGCTTTCGTCCTTGGCCGTTTGTGCTAGGATGTCCTGTGCTATTCTACAGTGATTAAGATTTATCTGTAGAATCTTCATGGTATTTTGCTTGTAATAGCTCTCCGAAATACTGGGCATTTGCTACTGCCGGCTACATGCTGCGCGGCGTCCGGGTGGTCTTTCTTGCAGAACATGCAGGATGGATCCTTGTTGCAATTCTTCGCTATGTGGCCTTCTCCTCCACATCTCCTACATAGCTTGGAGCGGTCTTCCTCGCTTTTGCATTGCCAGGCAAGATGACCAAACTCTAAACATTTGAAGCACTTTTTAAGGAGGGTTCGTTCGCGCATGCGACAGTTAACCCAGCCGATTTTAATCCTTCCTGCTTCTAACAGCTTTCTTACGTCTACTGCGGGAAAGCTGATCGTTGCTGTTTGTGTTCCTCCGTACGCCCTCCGCAGGGACAAAATATCTGCCGGTGAAACTTTCACTCCAAACTGGGTGTGTCTGTGTGTGTGTGTGTGTGTTTGTGTGTGTGTGTGTTTTTTTTTTTTTTTTTTTTTTTTTTTTGGATTGCGCCAGGGATGTGTAATCTTCATAGATACTAGTAGCCCGAGTGCTACTAGCATGCACGATTCGCAAACCTGAGTACTCGATGCCAGGAATACGCCTACGTACTAAACACACACCCTACACACTTCAACCACTCTCCCCGCGGGACTGCCGTTAGGTATTACTTCGCGGGGCTGGTTAGCAATTCATGCTATGCTTCTTGTATTGCTGCTTCTGATGCTTCTGTTGCTTCTGCTGCTCTTCTTAGCTTTTCTATTCTCCGCAAGCTCTTTTTGTAGAGTTGTTACGAAAGAACATATTGCCATCCAATTTTCTTCCAACCGTAACATATGGTCGAGGAGTAATGACGGACTTGGCAGAGTAATTCTCCATGCCGTGAAACGTGTGCAGTAAAACACTGCGTGCTCCGTATCCTCATCTTCACCTGGGCATTCCGGGCAGGATGGTGAGTTGTCGTGTCCGAATCGGTGTAGATATTTGCGGTAGCCACCGTGGCCAGACAGGAACTGCGTTAGATGGTAGTTGCAGTCTCCATGCTTTCGACTTATCCAATCTTGGATTGTCGGTATAAGTTTGTATGTCCATCTGCCTTTTGTTGTATTAGCCCAACGAGCTTGCCACATAGCTGCTGACGCTGCCCTTTCTTCAATTTTTATCACCTTGATACCAGTGGCGTCGTGATGACTCAATGCTCTTCTGTTATATATCCTCAGCATTTCATCTGCGAGAATATCGATGGGGACCATTCCAGCTATGACAAATGCAGCTTCGTCAGAGATGGTTCGAAAGCCGCTGATTGTCCGTAGCGCACAGAGTCTGTATGATGACGATAGTTTCCTTTTGGTCTCCTTCGTCCTCAGTGCCTCCGCCCAGACTGGGGCGGCATATAACAGAACTGAGGTGATAACTCTAGAGAGTAGAATCCTTCTAGCATATCCAGGTCCACCGATGTTAGGCATGATACGCGAGAGAGCTCCCTGCATTTGCGATGCTTTTTTGGTAACAAAATCAACATGCGTTTTAAACCGTAGCCTGTTGTCCAGCATTACTCCAAGGTATTTAATTGCCTCTTTCGACCTGATGGTTTGGTTACCAACCTGAAAGTTGGCAAATTCGACAGTTTTCCGGCTGGTTATAAGAACAGCTTCTGTTTTATGGTCAGCTAGTTCTAGTCCGGCGGATACTAGCCAATCTTTTATCCGGGCAATTGCTTCATTTGTAGCTGATTCTACTGCACGGATCTGTTTAGCTACTGTCACGACTGCAATGTCATCGGCGAATCCAATTATCGTTACTCCCCCAGGTAACGCTAATCGTAGTACTCCGTCGTACATGATGTTCCGCAATAGTGGCCCTAAAACCGATCCCTGTGGAACTCCCGCAGTTACGTTGTAGTATTTTACGCCTTCATCGGTATTGTACCTCAGCTTTCTGTTGTTGAAGTAGTTCGTCACTATCCGTAGCAGGTAATATGGCGTATCCATCCTGGCAAGTGACCTTCTAATAAACGACCAGTTCGCAGAGTTAAATGCGTTTTTAATGTCCAGCGTTACTACTGCACAATACTCCTTTGTGCCGTAGAGCCATCTTTCTCCTTCGATGGCACCTTTGGCGATATCGACTACCGCTCTTATGGCATCAACAGTAGATCGTGCTCTTCTGAAGCCAAATTGGTGATCTGAGAGGGCTCCTTTCTCTTCTACTACTGCGAGTAATCTATTATAGATTATCTTCTCGAGGATCTTTCCCATGGTGTCTAATAGGCATATTGGGCGATAGGATGATGGTTCTCCTGGGGGCTTCTTTCCTTTTGGCAGTAGGACCAAATGCTGCGTTTTCCATTTTTCGGGAAAGGTTCCTTCTTCAAGGCACTGCTTCATTGTTGTTATGAAGAGGTCTGGTCTTTTTGTTACAGCTGCCTTTACTGCCTTGTTCGGGATGCCGTCGGGTCCCGGAGCCTTGTTGTCACCTATCTTGCTGCATGCCCTTAGCAGTTCCTCGTGAGTAATTAAAGGAATATCTTCTGGATTGACTTCTCGTATAATATTGCACATAGCAGCAGGCCTTTGAGGGAAGAGGTACTCTACTATGGATCTCAGCATTATCGGACATGTTATTTGAGGAGTCCTATAGCCCTTTAATTTTGTCATCACCATTCTGTATGCCGAGCCCCATGGGTTGATGTCGGCTTCTTGACAGAGACGTTTAAAGCATGCAGTTTTGCTTTCCTTAATGGCTCTATTTAAGCTACGTCTCGCCAGTCTAAGGGTGTCCAGGCATTGTTGGAAATCCGCCCTCCTTCTTGATCGTTGGACTTTACGCCGGGCTTGCAGACATTTTGCCCGGAGTTCGAATATTTCCTCGTTCCACCAGTAACACGGTGATGTGTTCCTGGTGTTTGCTCTCCTAGGCATTGATGCGTCGCACGCTGTGGTGATGGTGCCTGTGAGGTGGTGAGCGAGGGTCTCCGCTGTTCCGCTTGGAGCTTGATCACCGTTCAACATCTCTTCGAATGCATCCTTATCGAAAGATCTGTCATTCCATTTTGGGCCAGTAAGTTTTGGGAGCTGGACTGGTTTTTTCCCTTTTATTTCCAGTATTATCACCTGATGGTCGCTGTGTGAATATTCCTCACTGACCCTCCACTTTATGGTTTTCAGGATGGAGTTGCTCGCAAAGGTGATGTCAATAATGGACCCTACTCCAGCCTTCCGGTAAGTATTTGTCCGGCCCTTATTAGCAATGCCTATCGCTAGGGGAGCGAATGTCTCCAATAAGACCTGTCCTCTGGTGTTGGTGAGCCTGCTGCCCCATTCTGTTGCCCACGCGTTGAAGTCTCCTCCTATAACCACTGGGGCTCTCTGGAGCGCATCCGTGGTTAGATTATCCAGCATTAGTTGGTACTCGCTGGCCGTCAAACTGGGTCGGGCATAGCAGCTATAAAAATGGATCCCATTTATTTTCGCCCGCACGAAGCCGACTGTTTGGTCGTTTGTTTCTTGAAAGGCATAGCGTCCACACATCCATATCGCCGCCTGTTTTGCCTTATCGCAGATCCAATTGTTGTTCTCTTCGGGACATTTATATGGTTCACTGATCATAATAACGTCAGCGCTTTCGTCCTTGGCCGTTTGTGCTAGGATGTCCTGTGCTATTCTACAGTGATTAAGATTTATCTGTAGAATCTTCATGGTATTTTGCTTGTAATAGCTCTCCGAAATACTGGGCATTTGCTACTGCCGGCTACATGCTGCGCGGCGTCCGGGTGGTCTTTCTTGCAGAACATGCAGGATGGATCCTTGTTGCAATTCTTCGCTATGTGGCCTTCTCCTCCACATCTCCTACATAGCTTGGAGCGGTCTTCCTCGCTTTTGCATTGCCAGGCAAGATGACCAAACTCTAAACATTTGAAGCACTTTTTAAGGAGGGTTCGTTCGCGCATGCGACAGTTAACCCAGCCGATTTTAATCCTTCCTGCTTCTAACAGCTTTCTTACGTCTACTGCGGGAAAGCTGATCGTTGCTGTTTGTGTTCCTCCGTACGCCCTCCGCAGGGACAAAATATCTGCCGGTGAAACTTTCACTCCAAACTGGGCTTCGATTGCATTGATTACGTCGTCTATAGTCGTGACCTCATCGATGTCTTTGATCTCAAGGGTAGTGCGATGCGTAATCGAACTTACATTCGCTTGCTCTGCTAGAGCTTCACTAATGACGCCTTTAAATTCGTTTGTCTTATTTCCCGTCTCCTTGAATTGTATAAGGAGGTCTCCCTTCTGTGTCCTCCTGATTTTAGTTACCGCCTTTCCCACTGTTTCCAGTTTGGGGTCTGCCTTCACCTTGCGTAGTATCTCCGCGTATGAGAGGGACCCCGTCGCTTTAATGACGATAGCGTCAGGTCTAGGTCTTTTGACCTCTTGTTGCTTCTTTTTGGCGATCTTCTTTTTGGTGGTATTTACCCATTCTTCTTCTCCTGCCGCTTGCTTCTTGTTTGTGGCTGTAACTTTTTTCTTAGGTCTGACCACTGGGGTCTCTACGCCGGTGGTCTCATCCTTCTCCTTGGTGTTTATCAATGCAGTTTGTTTTTGTTTACGCTTTGGCTCCGAGCGCTTTTTGCCTGCAACATCGTTTGATGTATTTTTCTGCGTCTGTTTTGGCTTCGGTGGTTCGTTGTCTGCCGCGCCACTCGGTGGCTGTTGCTGTTTTCGTTTTGGCTCCGGGGGTTCGTCGTCTGCAACTTGCCTTCTCTTGGGTTCAGATGTTGTTTTTAGCCATGGCGAAGTTTGCGACGAGTTGTTCCGGCGAATCACTTGCTTTGCTTCCTCATCGTGTAGCTGAATCGCCGAGAGCTCATAGAGAGCTCTGATGCTTTCGATAGCATCTCGCATCGCTTGGTGGATTGAACGCCTTTTGCCATCTTCCAGCATTTCTACCAGACCTCTAATTTGCTCACCTAACTTGTGGAAGTCAGTTTTATGGGTTGGTGGTTCGACCGTCACCTTTCGTATTGCGGGTGACTCGCGTCGTTCCGCACTTCTTTGTGATGCTGCTACTTGGTCAATTGGTGACCTCAGCATCCTTGATCCCCTCTGGAAGGGGTTCTCCTCATTCTCCTCTACTTCAATTTCTCCGGTGTTTTTGTTTGTTTTTGTTGTAATCATTTCTAGTGGATCCCCACTCAAAGCCGCTATCAATGTTCGAATGTGTAGTCACCTAAGGATCCCATGGTTGTCTTTGCAAGCAGTGAGGCCATGCGAGGGTTGACACAAGCCCTTATGGGGTTTTGTGCCAGAGCCGGATCGGTGCTAACCAGGAATGTTACATCTGAACCTACACCACCAACTTAATGGTGACGAAACATTGAACGTACTTTTAGGCCTGCCAAGGTTTTAACGGGATGGAGGCGCTTGTAGCATTAGCCTGAAAGCCATTTCTGCAAGATTTCACTCTTGCTTACTCAGGTAACAGAATACTACAAACGTCAGCCCTCATAGCTGTCATTCCAATTCGTTTTCCAGTATGTCATAATTAAGACCTTACTGTCTTAATGTTTTAGGGTAGTGGTTATGGTTATTTATATATATATATATATACCTATGTATATACATATATATATGTATGTATATATGCAGCATCCCTTTCGGGCAAAGAAGCTGCGCATTTTACGATGTGGCGGGTTTGTCCGGATCTCGCCATTTTCTCCTTTCTGTATCCCTCGTAGCCACCTTGAGGTGGAAAGCACATATATGGAAGACGGTGCTTACTCGTCTTGTCGCAGAGAGTTCATAGGGGTTCCTTTAACCTTTTCAGCCAAGCCCTCCTTCTCTGCCGCTCTTGGTCGGGGACTGCTTATTGGGTATTCGCAGTTAGCCTCCATTTCTGCAGGCCGTTCACTATCCGCCACCTGTGACCCCCACAGTCGCCTGAGCTTAGCATCACCAGCCCGCCCGGCTTGGTGTCTGTGTGTGTGTGTGTGTGTGTGTGTGTGTGTGTGTGTGTGTGTGTGTGTGTGTGTGTGTGTGTTTGTGTGTGTGTTTTGGTGCAGTCTATCGTGTCTTCATATATCATAGATTTTGGATCGCACGTCCGAACTTCAGCGCCATGCCCATATTGTACAGCTTATACATTAAAGCGTTTCGGTTCGCGGTGCCGAAGGCTGCCTTAAATTCGGCGAAACATACAAACATTTTCTCATCCTGTGCGAGAAATAACTCCACAATACTCCTCAACACGAAGATGTGATCAACGGTGGAATAATCAGATCTAAAGCCGGCTTGAAATTCCTTCAATAAGTTACCGTCCTTTATCCATGCTGTAAGTCGTCGTTGCAGTATCGCTGTAAAAATCTTATACGACGCATTCCAAAATTAAATATCCCGATAGTTTGCTGGGCCAGACGTGCTGTCTTTTTTATGGATGGGAAAAATCAACGCCTCCTTAAACTGCTGAGGAATAGCTCTGCTTTCAAAAAAAAAACATTAATTAATAGCAGGGTGAGTTTGTGACTGAGCTCATTATTTCCATACTTATAAAATTCGGGAGGTATTCCGTCCGATCCAGCCGCTTTACCATCCTTAAGTGAGGACAGGGCTCCTATAACTTCTCGATATGTTATAGCCCCATCCAATACATCTATCTGGAACCCAGGCGTTGCGTATTGGAAGTTCAGCATGCTAACCAAAGCATTTAATTTTTTTTTTTAAATGCGTCAGTAGGATGTTTTTCACCATTAAGTCTCCAAACTAATTTCCAGAATTCAGGTGCATTGTTGCTGTCCGCCAGTCTCTGGGTCTGTGATTTATAATAATTTCGCCTCTGCCCTGCATATTGACTTAAAATTTATATTCGCTTCTAAATATTGCACTTCGACTTAAGCCAGGCGAAACATAACCTCCTTGTCTTCTCGCAATCTTTGTCAAACCGCGGCTCCTTATATTGTCTTCCGTTGATACTGCTAAGACTGGGACTTGGATATGCTTCTTTATTAATAATTTCAGCTTGATTGAAATCTAGATTAACCCGCGACTGCAGTAACACATCCAATCGCCTTCTGTACATTGATCTTTTGGAATTTCTCCACAGCAGCTTAGGAATTGGTTGCATATTCCTAGTTTGCACATTATCCACAATCGTATGCCCAAATGTAACAACAATGAGGAGGTGATCAAAATATGGAACATGCATGACTTCACAATCAGAGATGTAGCTTTTCCATTCTCCTCCTATAAGGCTGTAATCGATAACAGAAGTTCCTTGCGAGTCAACAAACGTGAAGTCAACAAACTCATCGCTTCGGCTGGTTCCATTTTGCAGTCGTAGCCCAAAGGTGTTACAGAATTCCAACAGCTTGGTAACCCTTGCATTGCTATTACGATCCTGATTTCCTCTTTAAGCCTTTATTATCGTTTTCTGTTCCTGCTTATTAACCTACTCTTGCGTTTAGGTCACCAATTACAAGCACGTTCGGGTTACCGCTGCACATCAATATTTCGTGTAACTTATCGAAATCCCTCTACCTATGATTATAGTTCAAGTATGCTATCAAACGCTACGCTTAACCCCGTCAGTTCCTTCAAAGTTATGAACTCGCAAACGATTCCTCTAAGATCTCTTCTAAACCCAAAGTAACAACCACCACTGGCTCTACCCCTCGCTTGCATTTTAAATGCTGGAATCCACCTGAATTTATATTCTACAAACTTATTTTCAAAGTCTTTATCATTTTTCTCTTCTACATGCGTTTCATAAAGAAAAATAAAATCAAATTGATTCACAAACTGATAAAAGTCAATAAATAAGCACTTATTACTTAAGCCTGCTATGTTATAAGATAATATTCAACATTTCATTAAATTGCAATTCTTATTTTCTAATTTATAACTATTAGTACTATTTTCAAGTCAGACGGCATTACAATTAAATACGATGTTGCTGAACTGCTCTGCCAGTTTGAGAGGCACTGATGTGATCGCCGCTTGCGCTCTCACCATATGATTGTCATTCAGCTGTCAGTCATCGATCAATTGCTTAAGTAATGACATTCCTCCTTCCCCATCACAGCGCAGGTTATTATTGGTGTCATAACAAAATTTGTTTTCACCGACTAGAAGGGTTTGCCCACGAATTTCGGTTTTTATACTAATATTCTTCTTGGAATTCTCCATCCCCAACTTAATTAAACGCCGCCTTATTACCCTTGATGCAGCTGGATAGTCCTTGTGCATGGAAATACCAGTGCCGCGTAGTTTGGATGAGGATTATGAGTCCTACGTTCTCCCTTTTGTGCAATTTCAAAACGACATTTGCAGTTTTCTTGTTTGTAGAGTGGATAATCCGTGAGTTGGCAATTACGGTGGAATCATTTGCCTGCAGAAGTTCCAGTCACAAATCTTTGTCCTTAGCCTCCGCATCCTCTACAGTTTGAGTCGGCAGGTGCACGACAATATTTTTCTCATTTGCCTTCGTCTCTAAAAATTCCACTTTGGCGTTCGAGAGCATTAAAGTGGGCTTCGACTTGTTGCATTGCAACGTTTGCAGTGCAACGAAGCAAAATCGGTCGCCACGTCAAGAACACGCCGCAACATATACCAATGCCAAGTAGTCGATTCCATCACGTTCACATCGATATAGCCGTGATGCCGTAATCCAAGAACTTCCACTATCTCCTGACGAAGATGGACTGATTCACCAGGAGACCAGAAGCTGTTCCGCTCAAGGATATCACTGCGGATACAATCATCAATCATTCTACTCAGGCTGGGTATCATGATTTGGTGCACCAGAGACCATCACAACTGACAGAGGATCACAGTTCGAGTTGATCCTGTTCGACGCCCTCGCCAAACTTACCGGCAGCACAGGGACGAAAACAATAGCCTACCATCCTGGCGCCAACGGAATGATCGAGCGTTGGCATAGATCATAGATCAAAAAGCTGTCAATTGCCAGGATGCATCCGACTGGGTGAGCCTTTTGCTTACTGTTCTCTTAGGTCTTAGAACTAACTACAAAGAGGACATCAAAGCCTGTGCGGCGGAGCTAGTCTGCGGAACGTCATTGAGGCCAGGGGAGTTTTTTTTTATTGAGGAAGAAGATTCGGAGATATCCGTCAAAAAATGCCGGGAGGAGATGTGACAAATTTAATTTTCGCCATCAGCACATCATACACATCGCAAGGCTTTCAAGCACAAATGCTTTTCACGTGCACCCATGGTCCGGGTGGATTCAGGGTGAAAAACCTGCTAACGACCATACTACGGACCGTATGTAATGCTTGAGAAAGTGAATATAAATGTCGTGCCCACTACCATGTCGACGGAAAGGTTGAAACCAGTTTTCTTCGAACAACTTTTGCACTCCATTAAAGTTCACTCTCCTGGCAAACCTCCAACAACACCGTCAACGATCAACGATCCTGCAATGATAAATAGTAAAGCAGCAGAAAAATTCAAAGCACCAGCCATATCACCAACAGCGTCACATTCTCTGCACCCAGCAACCAATTTACTGACACACTCACATTTTTCAAAGCCGTTCACTCAACGAGGAGAAAGCTTTGCTGAAAAACATATGCTGAAAACTCCAGCCAAACTCAAGACCTACCAAGTCAAACTCAAGACCTACGAGTATCTTGGTCCCAGATCATTTTGCACTACTGTAATTCCATTACTGCCGGAACACAATGGTGTGGCTGCGACGGTAGTGGTAGTAGTAGTTCGAGCTGTAAAAAGCAGAATACACCCATACCTCGGTTAGCGGCCTAGATACGTTCCACAAAATCAGGCCTTAAAGCGAAATGCCGTATAACGAGTCATTTTTTGTTGTTGTTGTAACGAAAAATGTTGGCCGTAAAACGGAAACAAAGTAATAAAAAAAAGCCCGTTATAGCGAAAGACCGTATAAAGAGAGTCCGTAAAGGGAGGTATGACTGTACACAAAAACTCAATACTGCGAATACAATGGGTAGCTGTAGCAATAGCGCGTCGCTGTGTCGGTAGTAACACTTACTTGAGGGGAAGAATTGTGACGTGTCTTCTGTCGCCAGCGATAGAAAACGCAATCCAAAATTCTACCCGAAAGTGTGAAAGGCAAAACCCATCATCAGCGAAGTACCACAGTGATACCAACCCTTCTGAAATCTGTACACTCGGACAAAAAGAAAACATAATTTCATACCTCTAGTTTTGGATTCTATTCAATGTTAAATCATCCGACGATTAATTTAACAAGAGAAATAACGGAACTATGGCAGAATAACTAAATAATAAAGTGAAATTTTTTTTAAAGCAAACATTTTTCTTTAGTCAAAGTGATTAAATGTAAATTTTTGCTCTAATTGCGGGCTATACAAGAGGCAGAAATTACTTGCTTGCCTTCCAATGGTGAATTTAACCCAGAGGAATTGAAATGAGTGTTCCGTTTTACCATTTATGGTCGAAACACTAAAAATGGGTCGCCTGAGCTACCGAATTGGAACCGCAACTAAAAGCTCACTTCAGTTGTTACATGGAGTGTGATCCCTAAGTATTTGCTATATAATGAAGAGCACCAGTGTGTAACCCGCTATGACAAATACGCTGGGATCAGTGTCATTACGCGCTTATTTTCATTAAGTGTCATTACTGAGAAGACGTTTTGTTTTAAGCTCACGAATATTAGTAAACCTCAAACGTTTCCATTAGACACTACAATATACAAGAAAACAATTTATAATCAACGGAAAATATGTTAATGCACGAAAACTGATGATATCCAAGTCGTACGAAAAATCAACTGCTAGTGTAAGCGGCCCATACACACAACACTTGTGTGCACACCGGTGTCATGACACCGGTGTGGCCTTCTACCACACACGTAACACCGATTCGTACACATCAGTTGTTCGTCAGATTTCATAACGAGAAGGCCGAAATCATGAGTCGTGAGAGTGGTACCGATACAGTGGTTTGCGCGTAGATAATAGTCGCTTTGTGTACGGACAAAAAAAGAAAAAAAAGGAGCTTGGCCGAAGGCCTGGTTCTTGAAAAGAAACAAATTTTCGCATTTAGCCCTGCTAGCAGAATTCGAAAATAACTAGCCTGGAGATTTTAAAAATTTTTTAAGGATGGATGTTATGACATACCAGGAACATTTGACCTTAGTTGAACCAATAATTAAAAAGAGGCACCCACATGCGCGGTGCAATCTCTCCTCACGAAAGGACTTCCATCACTTTGCGATTCCTTGCATCCGGACAAAGCTTCGAGGATCTTAAATTTTTGACTGCTATATCACCTCAGAGTTTGGGGAAAATCACTATAGGAACCTGTGAAGTCATTATCAAATCAAATAATGAAGTCATTATCAAAAAACCAAAACAAAAAAACCTTCGTTTTCTTTATATTTGTTTAGCATACATTCATGCTTTTTTCTTTTTTATCCCTATTCTTAAGTTCTTAAACCTGCCAAAGCTCAGGTACAGATCTGTAAAGATCAATGAATGATCTCCAAAAGTCACACTCGCGCATAGCCATTTTTCCTCGTTGTTCACAGCACAACGTTCCAACGGCAACTGATGTTTGTCATAACTGTGCACACACAGCTCCACACACATCACACCGATAGAGACACCGACACCAAAAATCAAAATATTTTCATTTTACCCACACCGTGTCTGACACCGAGAAATCGGTGTGCACACCAGCCTATACCCATCACACTTCTTAGTGCACCGACACAAGTGTGCACACAAGTGTTGTGTGTATGGGCCGCTCTATTTCATTACTTTGGTTCACTGGATTTTAAATGCAAGAGCTGTGCAGATTCCAAAACAGATGTCATCATTCTTCTTTTAATGTGACATCTAGCGGGTGATAGAGCAACATAAATTATCTTTTTTCACACCGTTAGTGCCCATGCGCCATAAAACTGTCAATCCGACACAAGCAGCCAAGTATGCATGTCAAATTTAAGACTTCAAATCATGTACTCTCACAGGTTGATTTCATGATTCCTTTCCAACGCACTTCTTTTGACCTACACAGCAAATATCCTGAAATACCCTCCATATTTCCCTCTAACAGCATTAGGCTTGTATAACTTTCAACCCCCATTCTACTAGATATATATCCTTGAGCCCTATGATACCAGAAAAGGGTGTACACCTTCCAAGAAAAAAAAAACCTTTCAGTTTTGGTGACGTTCTATTCGTGTAAACATTTCTGTTTGTGTTAATTATTTGCTTTCGTAATTTGTATACATATCAATTTTTTTAAATAAATACTATTTTTTTGTAAGTACATATTTATTTTGACGGACATTGATACATAAGTATTAAGTTTCACATTAATTATAAATTGGGTATATGATGAAGTCAATATGCTTGGTTACAATTTGGTTTTATTTGATAAAATGTCGCAGCGCTATTAACTTCAACAAAATTTCATGTGTAACTCATCAACGTCTGTTCAATCTAAAAATAAATATTATGTGGATTGAAGGAAACTTTGTTTTATGTATCAAAAATCTCGAAGTGAAATGTTTGTTGAAAGCACTTTTATATTTAATAGAGAAATATGAAATTTGAAGCAGATCCGTCCAGCCGTTTAGGCTGCAGTCAGCCATATACACACAGAAATACAGATAGACACTCAGGTAGAGAGAATTGAGAGACCCACTTTATTGATCAACATTACGAGATCGAAAATGTTCATGAAACTAATACTTGCCGTTTTACTCGTACGTGCAAATCAAAATGGAGCAGGGGTGCCTGCGCCTCAGCCGTTTTTTCTCTCAAAAAATATTAAAACATACAAGAAATAAGATTATCAAAATTTCGCAAAACCCTAGTGACGCGTCTTTGTTTATTAAAGAATTGAATTAAGCAGAGATATATAAGCTCCTCGTAAACTATTGAATTAAATCGAGGGACATTAAGGGCGCAAATATGTTTTCTAGATCGCTGAATACTAAATCAGACTTTCAAAATTCAGAACGGTGTTTAGAAATTGCTCAGAAAAACCTTAAATAATAAACGAATTAAATTTCTGCATAAACTATCAGTGATTAAAACGAAAATATTCATGAAACAGAATAGTTATTGAGGTTGCTGACTCTAAATCCTGGGTCAGAACCTAAAAATTCAAAACTGCGGATTGAAAATGGCGCCAACAAATTAAAAGGACTGCGATAACTGATATTCTTTAGTCCAAATGTATATTTACAAGGTCGCTAAATGCAAATCCAAAGTCAAAGTCATCAAATTTAGAACGGCACAATTTTTAATTTTTGTGTGCCATTTTTAATTTGTAAATTTTGACTTCGGATTTGGATTCAGCGAGTTACAAACTCCCCAGCGTTCGCTCCCATTTATTCTTGTATCTATAAGGGTAAGTATTTGATGCATGAATATTTTGGATCTCGAGACTCACGACTACAGATTAAGTAGCTGGACGGATTTACTTCAATCTTCATATCTGGGGTCTATGAGGTCACAATCTGAGGCGGAACCGGAATTTTTATTTATGCCCAAAATTCAAGGTACTTTATTAACGGCCAACTTTGAGAAATCTATTATTGAATTACAAGTTTGAATGACGATTTTAGGCTGCCGAAAGTTGTGGACTTTAAGGAGATGCAGCATTGGATACTGATTTGTTCCGCTTCTGTTGGCCCCTCCGTTACAGTAGTGCATTAGTAGCCGCTTATTTTAAGAGAATAGCTGTCTAGAAAAGTGTAGTATCATCTTCTTTAAAGCAACCACAGTAGGGACTGCAATTACAAGATTTCGATTTTTGTATTTTTTTCTTCAACTTTCTCAGAAGGTACGCACCGGATAGGTCTAATACGATGCCCAAGCAAATAAAAAACATTCATAAGTAAACAACATATCCCGGCTCAATGGAAATATTCATAAATAAAACAACCCACAAAAATTACACTTTACACAATTTTTTTCCGAACATCTCACTAGACATGACAAAAGCAATCTTCAACATATTATTATTTTTATTATTATTATTATTATTATTATTATTATTATTATTATTATTATTATTATTATTATTATTATTATTATTATTATTATTATTACATATTATTATTATTATTATTGTTATTATTATTATTATTATTATTATTATTATTTAGTTTTCACATCTCAGCTTAATATGCCGGAGATTACATATCCCGGGTATGCCGTACCAAGGGATTATGATCTGTTGGGGCGTAGTCCAAGTTCTATGCCCTTTGGTGTCCTGTTTATTTATTTTTTTTTTTTTTTTTTTTATTGTCGGAGGAACTTCCTAACGGTGTTACATGTGTCTAGCAAAACGGCTTTTTGTATTTGTGGTAGCAATCTTTCCAATCCAAACTTGCTTAATTTTTCAGTCAGGTTGTTGTGCACCAAACCTGTGGCTGATATTACTATAGGTGTTATTTCCACTTGTTCTGCCCCATACATAACCCTCATCTCTATTCCTAAGGCGGAGTACTTGGAAACTTTTGCTGCAAATGTTGTTTGGACATTTCGGTTTAATGTCACCGCTACATCAAAAATATCCACTTTCCTCTTTGCCTTGTCAAACATGACTATATCTGGTCTATTTGCCGAGATATGTTAGTCTGTAGTTATTGACCTGTCCCAATAAAGCTTGAAGTTGTTATTTTCCAGCACCGAAAGGGGCTGGTATTTGTAATAGGGCGTATGCTGTTGAAGAAGTCCGTTGCTGAGCGCCAGTTGTTGGTGTATCAATCGAGCGACGTTGTTGTGTCTATTTGTGTAATCCTGAGAGGTGAGTGCCATGTGCTCAATAGTTTCACCGGTATCTCCGCATCGTCTGCACCTATCCTCCACTCTTTCTTTGAGTATAATCTTCCTATAATTTCTAGTGGCAATTACTTTGTCTTGAATGGCGATGACAAATCCCTCGGTTTCGGAAAAAAGCTTTCCTTCAATAAGCCATAGATTTGAAGCCCGCTGATCGACATGCTGCATATGGAGTTCATGAGGATAAGCTCCATGTATGGGCTTCGATTTCCAGGAGGTTATGATCTCATTAGTGGATTTTACGTAAGTTGGACAAGGGAAGTTCTGTGAGGCGAGATGGAGTGGTGAGTAATTATCATCACTTAGTGTAATGGCTTTTAATAAATTCGATGGTGTGTTTTGAAAATATTCTCGCAGACTTAGCTGTTGTTGGTGGTGCAACTGGCCTAAATTCACTATACCTCTGCCTCCCGATTTACGTGGAAGCACGACCCTTTCGATCGCACTTTGTGAGTGGTGGCTCTTGAATTTTGTTAGGGATGTACGTACTAACATTTGGAAATTTAAGATATCTGTCGGTGTCCATTTAATGACCCCGAATGAGTATGTCAGTAGGGGGATTGCCCAAGTATTAATGGCCTTGCACTTATTTCCACCATTTAGCTTGGACTTCAGAATGGTATGCAGTCGGCTTCTAAATTGGAGTGTAAGGCTTCTTTTTACGGTGGTGTGGTTGATTCCCCTCAGTTGTAAGAAACCCAGGTATTTGTATGCGTCTCCGTGCTGCATATCTTCAATAATCTGGTTGTCATCAATTGGGCATCCTTCCTCTCTGGCTTCAACCTGACCCTTGACTAAGTGGATCATCTTGCATTTGTCCAGTCCGAATTCCATTTTAATGTCATCACTGAAACTCTTAACCACTTCCAGCATTCTGTGGAGCTTTTCTCTTTTATTTGTGTATAATTTTAAGTCATCCATATACAAAAGATGATTTATTGAGTGGTCAAAAGTTTCGGTCCTTATTAGAAAGCCAGATTTCATTCTTGACAAGAGTCTGCTGAGAGGGTTGAGGCCTAGACAAAACCATAACGGGCTTAAGGCATCGCCTTGAAAAATACCGTTTCTTATGGCAATTGTCTTGCTCGTTTCTCCATTTTGAAATAATCTAGTATTCCAATTTGCCATCAAATATTTAAGGCAATCTACTATAGTAGGACTGATTTTATAGATCTCGAGGGTTTTTAAAAGGTATCCGTGCGGCATTGAATCAAAGGCTTTCTTAAAGTCAATAAAAGCCATACTGAGATTTCGTTTCTTTCTCATTGCTAATCCTGTAACTACCGCATCAACAATTAATTGATCCTTAGTGCCCATTGTATGTCTACTGCATCCTTTTTGTTCGTCTTGTATAATGTTATTGCACAAACAGTGCTCGTAGATTTTGTTGGTGAGTATTTTTGTGAAGAGCTTGTAGGTTGTGCACAAGCATGTAATTGGGCGCTATTTAGCAGGATCGGTACATGGGTCTTTTTTTGGTAAAAGAAACGTTATTCCAGTAGTTAGGAAAGGTGGAGGCAAACTAGTAAGTTGTAGAATATTCGTGAAACATCTTGTTAGGTGTTCATGAGTTGCAGTAAACTTTTTTAACCAAATATTTTGCAGCTTGTCAATCCCTGGAGCTTTCCAATTGTGGGTGCTGGATATGGCTTTCTTAACTTCATCCGCGCTTACTGGGTTAAAGAGCATAGGTGTTATTTCATCAGCGTGTTCCATTTCGGTTGATATCCATTGAGCCTGTTGATTATAATGCTTGGTAACACTCCAGATACTTTCCCAGAACCGCTCCGTTTCAACAATGAAGGGGTTTTGTTGGTTCAACCCCATTACGGGTGTTGTTGTAAGACTTCTGTAAAAGGTGCTCTGATTATTGCGAAAATGTGCGTTAACGGTTTTCCTTTTATCGCAATTAATGTATCGACGTAGTCGTTTAGCGGCTGCAAGTAATTGCTGTGTTTTCCGGTCGAGTATGTCTGTTATAAGATCTGGGGTTATAGTCTGGTATCGAAGCGGGTGGACCAGCTTTTGAATGCGTCTGCGGAGTCGGTTGGATCTTGATCCTTCTCTAAAGGCTGTGAGTTTACCCACATCTTGTCTTAGCTTCTCTACTCGATTTTCAAGTCTTCTCCTCCACCTAGGTTTGGCCCTGTCTATATTCCGTGACCGGTTATTAACTGTCGAGAAGGGTTCTCGCGGGCCTTTGCCTAGCATTCTTACTGCTGTCATGGCAGACACATAGATAAGGTCAATAATGCGCCCGATTTCATCTTCTTGACGCAGATATTGAGGAAGTATTTGAGTGTTAATTGTAGACAGTACTGACTTAAGTTTGTGGGAATCATTAATCCTCGGTAATTTAGGTCTTAGTGTCGGGTCCATTCCTTCGTACTCCAGCAGACTATGGCAGAAAATGTCTCTAATCTGTGCCAAGTCATTCGGCTCGTCTAGGGATGAAGGACCAGGTGTTAGTGTCATTGGTGTTGGATGTTCTTGTGTGATATCTTGCGCTGGTGGCAGGGTAGTAGGTGTAGGTGGCGCTTGTGTTGGGTGTTCTTCAGTTTCAGCTAATACTTCTGCCGCGATTCTTTGTTGTCTATCTTGCTCGACATATTGGTTGCTGAGGATTACATCCTTTTTTCGGGCTAGGTTATTTATGTTAATTCTGCCCTCTAGGTTTCCGTATCTCTCAGTGAAAAGGTTAAACATTGTTAAACATTATTATTATTATTATTATTATTATTATTATTATTATTATTATTATTATTATTATTATTATTATTATTATTATTATTATTATTATTATTATTATTATTATTATTATTATTATTATTATTATTATTATTATTATTATTATTATTATTATTATTATTATTATTATTATTATTATTATTATTATTATTATTATTATTATTATTATTATTATTATTATTATTATTATTATTATTATTATTATTATTATTATTATTATTATTATTATTATTATTATTATTATTATTATTATTATTATTATTATTATTATTATTATTATTATTATTATCTTTATTTATCACATTAAATGGTAAGAAACGTATGCAACTTTAGAAGCATTAAGCTTAAGTAAGGTTGCACAAATGTTGAAACAATTTAATTTATTTAATTTAAATGTAGAAACTTTCTAATAATATTGCAGGAATCGATGATTACAGCTTTTTGAATGCTGAATAGAATTTTCTTTTCACAATTAAGTTTCACTACGTTGTTTATCAGTCTTTTCGTTACAAGCCCTGTGCTGGATATAATCAGGGGAATGATATCAGTTCCGTCAAGATTCCATTGTACGCGTAGCTCCTCTGCGATTTCGTTGTATTTGTTAATCTTTTCGTGATAGACGTTAAGCAAATTTTTTTGAGTGGGGGACTGAAACGTCGATAAGGATTGCCCTGTTGCGCCTTTTGTCTACAATGGTTATATCAGGCCGGTTGTGTTCTCTCCTGTTGGCCGTATAGAGAGTCCGGTCAAAGTAAATTTTTGCTTCTTCGTTCTCAACCACTGGGTCGGCTGTGAGAAGGTAGTACCTCGTCTGCTGGATTGGAAACTTGTACCATTTTAATAGCTCTATGTAGACAATTTTGGCCACATTGTTATGTCTGCGAACGTAGTCCGTCGGGGCCAATACTGGGCATGCTGATAATATATGGCCTATATTCTCATTTCGTGTCCCACATCTGCGGCATACATCTTCCGGCGCCCTTACGTCTTTAATGATATGCTTCATATAATTCCGGGTCGGAATAACTTCGTCTTGAATGGCAAGCATGAATGCTTCTGTTTCTGGGAACAAACTCCCTTTTGTAAGCCATTTGTTTGACCACTCCATATCAACGTCGTCGTTTTGCAGGAAGTAGTAGTGTCTCCCATGGAGTTGTTTTGCTGCCCAATCATTTTTCTTTTGGGTTAAACTCCGTGAGTTAACGTCAACTTCACTATTAGTGCTTAAATCGAGGGGAGTATGATTTTGATCCGCCCTACATACAGCTTCAATCAATTCAGACGTGGTTGATTTGTCGTGAAAATATCGCCTTAACGCCTTTATTTGCCTATCGTGTAGAAGATGAATATCCAGCAAGCCTCTGCCTCCTATGGACCTGGGTAAAACCATTCGTTCAAGGCAAGATTTTGGATGGTGTGCCCGATGTTTAGTTAAAGTTGTTCTCAGCTTCCTCTGCAGGTCTTGGAGATCCGTGGTTGTCCATTTGACAACCCCAAAGCTATACGTTAAGATCGGGATAGTGTATGTGTTAATTGCTTTTATTAAGTTTTTCCCGTTTATTTTGGATTTTGCTAACTTATGCACTCGCCCGATCATTTCGTTTTTTAAATTCTTTTTCACGTCCCCCTCCATTTGCTCAAAGTGGAATGTATCACTCGGACTGGATGAGTTGGTTATTTTGCCTCTAACGACATTTATTGTCCTACATTTGTCCATTCCAAAGGACATCCCAATATCGTTACTGAAGGTTATTACTACATCGATGAGTCTGCTTAGATGTTCTTGGGTTGAGGCGTAAAGTTTTAAGTCGTCGACGTAAAGGAGGTGACTTATTGTATAGAGAACCCGACTATCTATCTTCAGTTTAAAACCTTATTTAGTGTTTCGTAGAATATTGCTTAACGGGTTTAATGCCAAACAGAACCAAAGAGGGCTGAAACAGTCCCCTTGAAAAATTCCGCGGTTGATTATTATTTCTCTAGATGTCATCGTTGCTCCTTTGGGTTTTACCTCTACCTTTGTACTCCAAAATTTCATAGCATTAGACAGAAATATAATTACTGTGGGAGAGATCTTGTAGAGTTTTAGTACTTCAGTAAGCCATGTATGAGGAACGCTATCAAATGCTTTCTTGTAATCTATATACGCGGCGAAAAGGTTTCTATGACATTTTACTGTTTGCTCCAGAATAACTTGATCTACTACAAGTTGTTCCTTACACCCCCGAGCCCCACGACTACAACCCTTTTGCTCCTCGCATAAGATTTTATTTGACTCAATATGTCCATATGCATTTTCTGTAATGCATGCAGTTGTAATTTTATAAAGCGTGCATAGACAAGTTATTGGGCGTGCTTGCGTAGGATCGTTTTTAAAAGGTGCTGATTTCGGCAGTAGGTACGTGACACCCTTGAAGAGGAATTTAGGATACAATTCTGGCCGTTGTAGGCACCTGTTCAAAATATCCGTGAGTTTTACGTGACAACATGTAAATTGTTTGTACCAGAAATTTTGGACTTTATCTGGGCCAGGCGTTTTCCAATTTTGCGCTTTGTTAAATACCTTTCTTAAAATTTCTAGAGTTATGTTTGTATCTTGCATTGCTGGTAAGTCAGTCATGCTGTTTTTAACTTCAGTGTACCAAGTGGTGTTGGTGATGTACTCTCCAGGATAGCTCCACAGCTCTGACCAGTATTGCTGTATTGCTTTCATAGTTGGGGTATGCTCTACATTAGTCGAATTGCTTGTCCGTATCGTTCGATAAAAGAGTTTTTCGTTCTTTGCGAAAGTTATGTTGTTGCGTTTTCGCATATCACTACGTCTTTTATTTACTGATACAGACATTTTCTTTTTGATGGTATCCAGGACTCTGCGCGGGTCAAAGTTGTTGTCTTCGTATCTTGTGTGCGTGCGATACTCCTTGCAGATACGGTTGATCTTATTTTTTATTCTTCTACTGCGGCAGCCATTTAAGAATGCTGTTACTTGATTTATATGAGCACGCAGTTGGAACATGATTTTGTCAATTCTGATCAACCAAGGTGGAATTGTATTTGCTGTGTTATTTCTAGGTGAAGCAGTGTATCTCCTAATATTAAGGAGTGCTGTTATAGTTTGGGCAACAGAGTAGACAAGCGTTTGCAATTGCTCTAGAGACTCCACCTCCTGAAGAAAAGTGGGTAAGACTACAGAATTTAGTTGGTTAATCAGCTCCCTTGTTTTTCCTGAAAGCTTTACTTTAGCAATAGGTGGTCTTAGTAAGGGATCGGTGCTCTCATAAACAGCATGTTGATGTTGAAACTCTGTAAATACAATATTTTCATTTTCTGTATATTCCGGTACTATTAGATAAGGCATATCTAGATTTACTTCATGATTACGCAAAGGGGTGTCATAACTGTCGTTCGCTGGTGTCTGAGTTGTACTGAGGGCCTCGTTTTCGTCAGGATGATATCCAACAGTGGGATTACTGTTGGTTAAAAGACATCTTACCTCTTCCCGGATTCTCTCGCGTGTGCTCTGAGGCATTAAGTTATTCCTTATAATGGTTCTGATTTGGTCTGATAGTCTCTGTGCATTACTTGGAAACTCTGGGTGCAGCGTTTTGAACTCATTATGAAGTCGACTACGATAGTTTGTAAGATCAGATTCCAATTGTGTAACTCTAAAATATATGCGTAGTAGTGATTCATTTATAGTACTCGTCCATTTTCTACGCTGACGTGTTGTCCCAGCGGAAGTGAGGGCCGCACTCGTGGTTGCATGCTGTTCATGTGGTGGCTGGGTTGGGTTAGGTCTATTGTTGGTATGTGTGTGCTGTGGCTCATTTATCACACTTGGCCCAGTTACCAAGCCTAGTGCGCGGGAGTTTGTATGCGATCCCGACTCGGTGGGGTTATCCGATCTGCCCGTGTTTACATTTCCGTTTGTATATTTCATGTTTATATTTCCATTTTAAACCTTCTGGCAGGTAGGTAAAACAGCCGCTCCTTACATGGAGGTCAGCCGCTGACTAAGTGCCGCTCCATACGAGTCAGTCGCTCCTTGGGTTTCAAAAGCTAGTTTTTTGGTCCGCCCAAGTATTTGATTTCCTTGGTGCCAGCCATATAGGGCAAGCGTTCCCCTATCTGCCATCTGGGGAGGCGTCCGGTAGTGGAAACTAGCAAAACCAACCCGGATTATTATTATTATTATAATTATTATTATTATTATTATTATTATTATTATTATTATTATTATTATTATTATTATAATTATTATTATTATTATTATTATTATTATTATTATTATTATTATTATTATTATTATTATTATTATTATTATTATTATTATTATTATTATCATTATTATTATTATTATTATTATTATTATTATTATTATTATTATTATTATTATTATTATTATTATTATTATTAATATTATTATTATTATTATTATTATTATTATTATTATTATTATTATTACTATTATTATTATTATTATTATTATCATTATTATTATTATTATTATTATTATTATTATTATTATTATTATTATTATTATTATTATTATTATTATTATTATTATTATTATTATTATTATTATTATTATTATTATTATTATTATCATTATTATTATTATTATTATTATTATTATTATTATTATTATTATTATTATTATTATTATTATTATTATTATTATTATTATTATTATTATTATCATTATTATTATTATTATTATTATTATTATTATTATTATTATTATTATTATTATTATTATTATTATTATTATTATTATTATTATTATCATTATTATTATTATTATTATTATTATTATTATTATTATTATTATTATTATTATTATTATTATTATTATTATTATTATTATTATTATTATTATTATTATTATATTATTATTATTATTATTATTATTATTATTATTATTATTATTATTATTATTATTATAATATATTATGAGTTGTTTCACTTTCTCAGCTTTGTCGGCTGGAAAAATTTCACCGACCCCTAAAGCGGGGTTCGGCTCGGACGTTATGAAGGGGGAATTCACCCCATCTCATAAGCCCCGCATATCTAGATTTACTTCATGATTACGCAAAGGGGTGTCATAACTGTCGTTCGCTGGTGTCTGAGTTGTACTGAGGGCCTCGTTTTCGTCAGGATGATATCCAACAGTGGGATTACTGTTGGTTAAAAGACATCTTACCTCTTCCCGGATTCTCTCGCGTGTGCTCTGAGGCATTAAGTTATTCCTTATAATGGTTCTGATTTGGTCTGATAGTCTCTGTGCATTACTTGGAAACTCTGGGTGCAGCGTTTTGAACTCATTATGAAGTCGACTACGATAGTTTGTAAGATCAGATTCCAATTGTGTAACTCTAAAATATATGCGTAGTAGTGATTCATTTATAGTACTCGTCCATTTTCTACGCTGACGTGTTGTCCCAGCGGAAGTGAGGGCCGCACTCGTGGTTGCATGCTGTTCATGTGGTGGCTGGGTTGGGTTAGGTCTATTGTTGGTATGTGTGTGCTGTGGCTCATTTATCACACTTGGCCCAGTTACCAAGCCTAGTGCGCGGGAGTTTGTATGCGATCCCGACTCGGTGGGGTTATCCGATCTGCCCGTGTTTACATTTCCGTTTGTATATTTCATGTTTATATTTCCATTTTAAACCTTCTGGCAGGTAGGTAAAACAGCCGCTCCTTACATGGAGGTCAGCCGCTGACTAAGTGCCGCTCCATACGAGTCAGTCGCTCCTTGGGTTTCAAAAGCTAGTTTTTTGGTCCGCCCAAGTATTTGATTTCCTTGGTGCCAGCCATATAGGGCAAGCGTTCCCCTATCTGCCATCTGGGGAGGCGTCCGGTAGTGGAAACTAGCAAAACCAACCCGGATTATTATTATTATTAATTATTATTATTATTATTATTATTATTATTATTATTATTATTATTATTATTATTATAATTATTATTATTATTATTATTATTATTATTATTATTATTATTATTATTATTATTATTATTATTATTATTATTATTATTATTATCATTATTATTATTATTATTATTATTATTATTATTATTATTATTATTATTATTATTATTATTATTATTATTATTATTAATATTATTATTATTATTATTATTATTATTATTATTATTATTATTATTACTATTATTATTATTATTATTATTATTATCATTATTATTATTATTATTATTATTATTATTATTATTATTATTATTATTATTATTATTATTATTATTATTATTATTATTATTATTATTATTATTATTATTATTATTATTATTATTATTATCATTATTATTATTATTATTATTATTATTATTATTATTATTATTATTATTATTATTATTATTATTATTATTATTATTATTATTATTATCATTATTATTATTATTATTATTATTATTATTATTATTATTATTATTATTATTATTATTATTATTATTATTATTATTATTATTATTATTATTATCATTATTATTATTATTATTATTATTATTATTATTATTATTATTATTATTATTATTATTATTATTATTATTATTATTATTATTATTATTATTATTATTATTATTATTATTATTATTATTATTATTATTATTATTATTATTATTATTATTATTATGAGTTGTTTCACTTTCTCAGCTTTGTCGGCTGGAAAAATTTCACCGACCCCTAAAGCGGGGTTCGGCTCGGACGTTATGAAGGGGGAATTCACCCCATCTCATAAGCCCCGCCTAATCGTAATCCAAATTTTTTTTTTTTTTTATGTTCAGCAGATATAACAACCGGGAAGATATCCACTTTAGATAACTGTCATATCCTTTTTACTTCAATGGCTAGATTTTCATACTTTGTTCTTTTTTTCGGCTTCGCTTCTTTGTATGTTGTTCTTCAACGGCACCGCTATATCTATAATCATTGCTGTTTTCATCTTTTTATCTATTAGTAGGATATCTGGCCGGTTGTAGTCTACAGTTCGATCTGTATGCATGGGTCTGTCCCAGTAAAGAATGTGGTCGTCCGATTCTAAAACTTCAGGTGGCTTATATTTGTAGTAGGGCAGGGGAGATTCCGCTATTAATCTGAATTTAGTGGCTAACTCTTGGTGTACCAGTTTCGCCAATTGGTTGTGTCTACCTAGATATGCGGAGTCAGATAACAGCGCATCCTCCTATTATATGTTATATAGTTTCTCCCGGTTTTCCGCACTTTCTGCATTTATCTACTACGTCTGCCCCTAAACAATGTTTTTCGTAGTTTCTCGTTTTTATTATTTTATCTTGGATCGCTATAGCAAATCCTTCGGTCTCTGGGAACAGGTAGCCTTCAGTAAGCCATTTCAAGGAGCTGTTTTTTTCAATATGTTCCTCGAGCAATGCTTTCGGAAATTTCCCATGTAGACTTTTTTCTAGATTTATTTGCTGTTCATCTTGCACCGTTGTTAACACTATTTCATCAGATGAGTTCTTCAGATTGAGAGGGGTAAATCTGTCATCCAGTACTCGAGCAGATGATATTATTTCTTCGTTCAACGAAAGTAATTTGCTCTTCATTTTTATTTCCTGGGTCCTGCACATTTTATAAATATTCAATAGGCCCCTACCTCCATCTTTTCTGGGTAAATATAGTCGCTGGATTGACGAGTTAGGGTGCAAGCAATGGAATTTAGTAAGTAACCTTTTGGTCATTCTATCCACACCATTCAGATCAGTATCCGACCACTTCAGGATGCCAAACGAATAGGTTAGTACTGGAATCGCCCAGCTGTTAATACTTTCCATTCGATTTCTGGCAGATAGTTTCGTGTTTAATAGTTTTGTCAGCCTCTTTCGGTATTTTTCAGTAAAAACAGCCTTCAAACTCGTATGATCGATTCTTATATTTTGTAATATACCTAAGTACTTATAAAGGTCTTCCCTTTCTAGCTCCTCCACACCTTGAAAGGCCTCTGGGGTTGGAGTAGCGTTGCCTTTTATGACACTCAATATAGCGCATTTATCTAGTCCAAAGGACATGCTGATATCATTGCTAAACATTTTCGCTGTATCGATAAGTGATTGCAATTTGTACCGACTTTCAGCGTAAAGTTTGAGGTCATCCATGAACAGTAAGTGGGAGACTCGTCTATCACTTGCTGGGTGATAGCATTGTTGACAGTGGATTTAGCGCGAGGCAAAACCAAAGCGGTGATAAAGAATAACCCTGAAAGATTCCTCTTTTTATGTCAATTGAACCTATTTTTTGCTTTCCCAGTTGGAGGTTTACCTTCAAATTTTTCATCACTGTGCTTAACAGGTTTATTATTTTTGGACAAATTTTATATAATTGTAATACCTTTAATAGCCAGTCATGAGGGATAGAGTCGAAAGCCTTCTGGTAGTCAATGTAGCACATATGCAAGTTTCGTTGTTTAACTTGCGCTTGTTTTAAGACAATAGCATCTATTGTAAGTTGATGCTTACATCCTAGCGAGTTTCTGATGCATCCTTTTTGCTCCTCTTCCAGAATGTCATTTTGACTGCAATGTTGATATATTTTATTGCTAATATAGGAGTTTATATAGGACTGATAAGCATGTTATTGGCCTGTAGTTCTCAGGCTTGTTTGGGTCTCCTTTTTTGAAGAGCAAATATGTTATTCCGTGTGGCAGGTGTTCGGGCACCACGTTTGGGTTATTGAGTGCTTCAGTGCATATATTTGCTATCGGTTCATGAACAGCTGTAAAGTATTTCAGCCAGAAGTTATGTATTTTATCAGGACCTGGGGCCTTCCAGTTGTTTGTTTTCTTGATAACATGTAATACGTCTTCTTTCGTAAATCTATCGACCCGCATGTCTGGTGTTAGGTCATGCTTATTCTTTGCTTCTTCTATCCATTCCATGTTTTTATTGTAGTGCTTCGTTTCAGACCAAGTCGAATTCCAGAATACTTTAAATTGTACTCTACTGATTTCTACGTTCCGCAATTCTCTAGCTGAAGTACTCTCTAACGTTCTAAAGAAATGCTTTCGGCTTTTGTAGAATTCACTGTTTTGTTTCTTTCTCTTATACATTTCATTGTATCTTCTAAGTCTAGCGCCTTTAACCTTAGTTCTCTGCCTAAGGCTGTCTTTCAGGATTATCAGCTGGTGCGAGCTGTCGGTACTCTGAAGATCAATATTGTATCTGCTAGCTATTTCAGACACTTTTCTGACGATTTTCCTCGAGAGAGTCCCTTTTAAGTAATCGGCAATTTGGTCGTGCATCGCCCTTATATGTTCTATACTTCTTTCCAGTCGTGTTTTCCATATAGGTTCTCTTCTTGCTCTTTCGTTTCGTTGGCTCTGGCTTTGCATTTGCAGTTTTTGACCATTCATTTCAACCACGGTTCTTGCTGCGCAGTATATAGCTGATTGTATCTCCTCTAGATTGCGATTGTGGAGAAAGAAAAACTCTGCCAGCGCATTGTTTACGCTATGTATGATTTGATTGGCGTTTCTGTATTATTATTATTATTATTATTATTAATAATATTATTAATAATAATAATAATAATAATAATAATAATAATAATAATAATAATAATAATAATAATAATAATAATAATAATAATAATAATAATAATAATAATAATAATAATAATAATAATGATAATAATAATAATAATAATAATAATAATAATAATAATAATAATAATAATAATAATAATAATAATAATAATAATAATAATAATAATAATAATTATAATAATAATAATAATAATAATAATAATAATAATAATAATAATAATAATAATAATAATAATAATAATAATAATAATAATAATAATAATAATAATAATAATAATAATAATAATAATAATAATAATAATAATAATAATAATAATAATAATAATAATAATAATAATAATAATAATAATAATAATAATAATAATAATAATAATAATAATAATAATAATAATAATAATAATAATAATAATAATAATAATAATAATAATAATAATAATAATAATAATAATAATAATAATAATAATAATAATAATAATAATAATAATAATAATAATAATAATAATAATAATAATAATAATAATAATAATAATAATAATAATAATAATAATAATAATAATAATAATAATAATAATAATAATAATAATAATAATAATAATAATAATAATAATAATGATAATAATAATAATAATAATAATAATAATAATAATAATAATAATAATAATAATAATGATAATAATAATAATAATAATAATAATAATAATAATAATAATAATAATAATAATAATAATAATAATAATAATAATAATAATAATAATAATAATAATAATAATAATAATAATAATAATAATAATAATAATAATAATAATAATAATAATAATAATAATAATAATAATAATAATAATAATAATAATAATAATAATAATAATAATAATAATAATAATAATAATAATAATAATAATAATAATAATAATAATAATAATAATAATAATAATAATAATAATAATAATAATAATAATAATAATAATAATAATAATAATAATAATAATAATAATAATACAGAAACGCCAGTCAAATCATACATAGCGTAAACAATGCGCTGGCAGAGTTTTTCTTTCTCCACAATCGCAATCTAGAGGAGATACAATCAGCTATATACTGCGCAGCAAGAACCGTGGTTGAAATGAATGGTCAAAAACTGCAAATGCAAAGCCAGAGCCAACGAAACGAAAGAGCAAGAAGAGAAAGAAACAAAACAGTGAATTCTACAAAAGCCGAAAGCATTTCTTTAGAACGTTAGAGAGTACTTCAGCTAGAGAATTGCGGAACGTAAAAATCAGTAGAGTACAATTTAAAGTATTCTGGAATTCGACTTGGTCTGAAACGAAGCACTACAATAAAAACATGGAATGGATAGAAGAAGCAAAGAATAAGCATGACCTAACACCAGACATGCGGGTCGATAGATTTACGAAAGAAGACGTATTACATGTTATCAAGAAAACAAACAACTGGAAGGCCCCAGGTCCTGATAAAATACATAACTTCTGGCTGAAATACTTTACAGCTGTTCATGAACCGATAGCAAATATATGCACTGAAGCACTCAATAACCCAAACGTGGTGCCCGAACACCTGCCACACGGAATAACATATTTGCTCTTCAAAAAAGGAGACCCAAACAAGCCTGAGAACTACAGGCCAATAACATGCTTATCAGTCCTATATAAACTCCTATATTAGCAATAAAATATATCAACATTGCAGTCAAAATGACATTCTGGAAGAGGAGCAAAAAGGATGCATCAGAAACTCGCTAGGATGTAAGCATCAACTTACAATAGATGCTATTGTCTTAAAACAAGCGCAAGTTAAACAACGAAACTTGCATATGTGCTACATTGACTACCAGAAGGCTTTCGACTCTATCCCTCATGACTGGCTATTAAAGGTATTACAATTATATAAAATTTGTCCAAAAATAATAAACCTGTTAAGCACAGTGATGAAAAATTTGAAGGTAAACCTCCAACTGGGAAAGCAAAAAATAGGTTCAATTGACATAAAAAGAGGAATCTTTCAGGGTTATTCTTTATCACCGCTTTGGTTTTGCCTCGCGCTAAATCCACTGTCAACAATGCTATCACCCAGCAAGTGATAGACGAGTCTCCCACTTACTGTTCATGGATGACCTCAAACTTTACGCTGAAAGTCGGTACAAATTGCAATCACTTATCGATACAGCGAAAATGTTTAGCAATGATATCAGCATGTCCTTTGGACTAGATAAATGCGCTATATTGAGTGTCATAAAAGGCAACGCTACTCCAACCCCAGAGGCCTTTCAAGGTGTGGAGGAGCTAGAAAGGGAAGACCTTTATAAGTACTTAGGTATATTACAAAATATAAGAATCGATCATACGAGTTTGAAGGCTGTTTTTACTGAAAAATACCGAAAGAGGCTGACAAAACTATTAAACACGAAACTATCTGCCAGAAATCGAATGGAAAGTATTAACAGCTGGGCGATTCCAGTACTAACCTATTCGTTTGGCATCCTGAAGTGGTCGGATACTGATCTGAATGGTGTGGATAGAATGACCAGAAGGTTACTTACTATAATAATAATAATAATAATAATAATAATAATAATAATATTATTATTATTATTATTATTATTCTTATCTCACAGAAGGGAAACAAACAGTAGCATTAAAAAGCAAGTATCCGAATTTGCAAATGTATCAACAGAACTGCCCCAAGGGTCGATCCTATGCCCCTTGTTGTTTTCCATTTTGATTAATGACCTTCCGCTGTCGGTTAAAAGTCGTTTTGTACGCTGATGGCGGACAAATATATTTAAACTGTAAGATGGGCCTAATGAAGATGGAGTTAATAGATTGAATGAGGACCTCAAGCTTTATTTAGGAACTTCTGAAATTGGGTACATTGACAAAGCAAAAAATTTAGGAATATTGTTCAACCGAACTCTCACTTGGGATGATTATATTAAGCCAATTATTGGTAAATTGTATATTTGTCTATATCAATCTCAATACTTTACGCCACAAAATACCAATTACTTATGGGTTCCAAATCTTCTGTAGCCCGAGCGCCGGAATGAAAAGAAAACTTATAGTTGTCTTTAATAACATTATTCGTTATGTTTTCCTAATAAGGAGATATGATTACGTCTCCCCCTTTCGCAACAAAATTCTTGGCTGTTCTTTGGAAGCTTACTTGGATTACTTAGTCATAATTGCATAAAATCATTATCAGTAAACAACCACCATACCTACATGAAAAAATACATCTTTTGCGGTCATCTCGCTCTCTCTCTATTACGCAACCTAATTTTTTATGTCTAACTTCTGAAGGTCTATTTGTCATTCATACCGTCCGTCTGTGGAATGCATTTCGTCTAAGCATCAGAAGGCTGCACAATACTGATCGATTTGTTAATTACCTACTTCTTTATCTGCCTAATAGGTAAAATTATAAAATTATCTTAATATTTTTTTTATACGAATTTGTTAAATTGTTAATACATAAATAAGCAATAAAAAAATATATTAAAATTGACATCATTGCTTTATAAATAAATAAAATTAGTTATTGTTCCTCTTTTTTTTAAACTCCATTCGTAATAAAATTCATTTTAATTATCCTTTTACTAATATATGGTGACCATATAAGAACGATAGGAAGAGAAATTTAAATAAAACAACAACGGTGTGAGATATCAAATTCCCCAGAGAAAATAATCGAGGGGTGTCAAGTCGCATGATCGCGGCGGCCAATTGATGAACGCTCGCCGTGAGATGACCCAGTCGCCAAATTTCTTCTTCACCACTTCGAGCGTTGCGTCGCTTGTATGGCATGTAGCATCATTTTGTTGGAACCACAGCTCGGATATATCGATGTTGTCGAGCTCTGGCCACAGAAAGTTGGTTAACGTCGCTCTATACAGAGGACCATTGACGGTAACAGTCTCCTTCCTCATTTCGAAAGAAATAAGGTCCGATGATGTCGCCGTGAAATAAACCACACCAATAGTCAATCTTTGTGGATGCATTGATGCTTGGTCGAACACTTGTGGATTGTGGTCGCTCCAACAAGGTCAATTTTGCTTGTTGACATAGCCGCTGAGCCAAAAAAGGGGCCTCATCCGAGAAAATGATTTTTTGGCCAAAATACGGATCTCCGGCCAACATTAGCAAACTCACTTCGTTGTCTATGGTCGTTTGGCTTCAATTGTTACATCAGCACAATCTTATATGGATGTAGGCCCAAATCCAACCGCAAAATAAGCCTGGTTGACTCTCTGACGATGCCCAGAATCGACATTTCTGGGTTTTCTTCGATACTGGCCGCTACGGCGGCTATATTTTCTTCACTTCGCACCGATCGCTATCTGGTTGGTGGCTTAAGGTCCAAAAGAGTGTACTCACGCTCAAACTTTTCCACGGTGCGATGAATTGCCTGCGCATTGAAGAAATGATGACGACCGACCTCACGACGAAATTCACGTTGCGTATTTACAACTGAGCCTTAATTTCGATAAAATTTTCTTAATAATTTCCATACGTTCATACCTCACTGAATATTTTGACATCTACGAGTAGATGTCATTGCTAACTTTAACAACTGCTGAAACGTAACAATTGGAAAAACTATCATTGCTATCTGGTCACCCTTTATAAAGATTGTAACAGATTGAAATATTGGATGTAAAAATCACACAGGTAGAGATAACTTTAAACTGGTATTGGATTATGACATAATTCCACCGCGGTTGAATGAAGCCCTGATTTCTCCTATTTATAAAAAAGGTAGCATGTCAGACCTATCATCTCATTCTTGAATGCTTCCTATAAGTTTTTTTTTACTGCGATTCGAATAAATACGTAGGTTGTGGAAAACAACTTCTTAGGCGAATTCCAAGCGGGTTTGCTGAGTCATTTCACATGAAAGGCAAAACCCTTTTTTGCTGATTTTAAGGCAGCATTTAATACTGTTGATCGTAGTGCATTTTTTAAAAAACTGGAATGTTAAAAAATGCACTGGGAATGTCTCGGAAGTTCGACAGAGTTTTCGAAAACCTTTATAGAAAAACTAAAGCAGAGGTCTGGAATGGCGAGGAACTAAATATCAGTCTTTAATTGCTTTGTTCATCAAAGATGCAATTCACTTCATACGTCATAGTTTTGTTTGAATTCACGTCCGAATCTCTTCAACTGGTGATCAATCGGCTACATCAATACTGCACATTGTGGAATTTGATTGTTAATTTGGATAAGTCGAATGTAATCATATTCAAGAGAGGCAGAGAAATAAATTGATATAATAAAAGATGGTGCTGTAGTGTTGAGAGCATTTAAGTAGTAAAGGAGTACAAAGAGCATAGAGAAAATAACGATAATGCTTAAATTACGAGAAGAACTGCTTCTTCTAGACTACATCCCGCATCGCGAAGAACTTCCTATTTTATGCGATTTTTCCAATTTAAGGGAAAGAGGGGGCATCCTGCATGTGGGAAGGTGCCCAACAACAGGATATTTCTTTGGCAGTACTACCCTAACAGACGACCAAGCCTTAGCTTCGATATGTACGCATATAAGTTGGAACTAACCAAATTATTCCAGTACTGAGAGAGAATAATAAATGTAAATTTTCAAAAAAATTTTTTGTGAACACTTTTGCATATTAAAAAATTATGGGAACTATTTATTGTCAATATTATTTGTTAACCTGGCAGACGGCAGTGCCATGCTTTGTGATTTTTGTATTTTAATATGCACAAACGTAACATTACGTTAATTGTACAAGTAAAGTCTAATCTAATCTATACAAAAAAGAAAAATCCTTGTTCACTTAAAAACATGTGTCTCCCATTGCCCCAAGGTAATGGTACTCCTACGTGCATTATGTATGTACCAGTGGCGAGGCGTCCATGCAAGCCGATTCCTTCCGGCTTCCCTTTTCAAATATGATCTCAAAAAATGATCTCAAAGTTTTATACACTACTCCTTCACTTAAAGAGCTTGAGGTTTTTCAACTTTATGAGCATTTTAATGTGGAAATGCTTAGAGATACTTTTTTTCAAGCTCTAACATTGTGTGAAATCTTTTTAACCCTGCCTATTACTGTGGCATCGGTCGAAAGATCTTTTTCGACTTTAAAAATAGTTCATACTTAAGAAATTCCCACAAAGAAGAAAGACTCTCAAACCTGGCACTTTTATCTATCCGAAAAGCACCTTCTTTTAGAAATTAAAAATAAGTCAAATTTTTATGAAAGAGTTTTAGCAGAATTTGTAAAAAAGAATCGTAGGATAGCTTTAGAGTGTAAATAGGTAGTACATACATAATTGCAATTGCTAAATTTTTTATATTTAACAACGCTCCGAGTTATCAATAAGTTATATAGATTATTCTGCCCCGAACGGCTTCTTTCGAAGCCACTTTTTTTATGCGATGAGCTCATTGTCTACGTAAATTCCAATGACTTAAATTATTACAAAGGTGGCTTAGATTGCATATCTTAAGTCTGTGTTTCGAATAAGCACCAAAATGGTAAGTCTTGAATAAAACATTTTACTTAAAATTTGTTCGGCTTCCCTCTCTTGAAATTTCACCCCACGCCACTGGTATGTACATATGTACATGCCATCCATTTAAAACAGTCCATCTAACGAGCACTCGAGTAGAAAATTGTTTATCTACGATAAATACATATTGTTTTCCTAACAATACTGGGAATGCTGTTCTACTAGTTCCTCCAAACATTCGATCTTGCCTCAAATTAATAACTGCTTTTAACGACAAACAAATTCCATCTATCCACACCGTTCTAGATTGTCATCAACTTTCGTGCGCCTCCAGCCCAGCACAGCATACCTACCTACATATGTATATACATTCATATGTACCTACCCCGGCCAATAAACTCGAAGGAAAACCAGAAAGAAAAAAGAAGAAAATGCATCGCACAATCAAACTCACAAACGTGTTCAATGAAAAAGCGATCAAAATGAAAAAAAAAAAATAATAATAAGTAAATGCCATCTAAAAATAGCTACATAAGTTAGTATATAATACAAGACACTTCATCCATCCCACTCAGCCCGAAACCCCAAGCGATCAATTAATGTTTTCCTCCACAGCGAGCTCGTCCGATCAATTCCACTCATCCTGTTGAGTGATGATGGTACAAAGTTCACTGGTGGTTGAGTGGTCCGGTGAAAACCTCTCCCGCCACATCGCACTTAATAACAAATTGATAACACGGTTTCCGTTGTAATCAGAATGAAATAATTTATACCGGTTTGATATGGAGGCACGTCAAAGCAACGCAAATAACAAAGCAAAGCACTCAGTCAGTGGTTTTTTGAGCGGATTTTGTTAAGGTTTTCGGCGCTTATTCTCTCGCAGCCAGACATCAAATCAGTTCGCATTCATTTGGTGGACTATTCGGTCGGATTTTATGTTGAATTTTTGATGTGCATTTACATTACAATTTGATTTTGCAGTTATTTTCTGTCATCTTCTTTTTGAATTGCTTTATTTTGAAATAACTGTTACATTCGTGTTCAAAGTGCAATCCAAGTGTTATCAATTTTATTGACAGGCAAGAGCCTATTGTGGTTGATGTGTTGGAAATCACTCTACAAAAGTTGAAGGTGATGATGATTTTTTTATTATATTTAAAATTTTAATTAAATTGCGAGATGTAGTTTATATGCTCAGTCTTTTGATTGTGTAATTTGTTTATTTTCATATACATACTTGTTTACTAAGTTATGAGAACGTACATAGGCTATCAAAATATATTTTTTTTTTCATGAGCCTTGGAGGGCCGCCAAATTAATAATATCGCACTCAAAAAACACAAAATTTTCGACAATTTGCCCTTCGATGTGTAGCTAAAACGTTCGACACGTTAGACCATCATATACTCCTGGAAGATGTTTACAGGGTGGGAATAAGGGAATTTTGGCGAATTGGTTGGTAGATTACCTCACCAAACGCCAGTTCCAAGTCAAAATTTCTAATAATCACCTGAACCGAACAGGATAGAATACGGATCATCACAGGGATCAAAGCTGGGTCTACTACTATTTATAATCTACACGAACGAACTGTTACGAGTTTTCACACAAATCGTTCCCTTCGCATACACCGATGATACGGCAATTGTAGTGAAACATCGATCCTTGGATACCGCGAAACAAATAATGCGGGCAGAATTCGACGAAGCGGTAAGATGGTCTCACGACAATGATCTTGTTATAAATGTGTCGAAAACGAAACTAATGCATATCCGCGGACCTCGTTGTCGAACCGTATCACCCATATCAACCGCGACATGTATCGAGGAAGTAAGGACTTTAAGTGATTTGGGGTCACTGTCGACTGCAACTTTAGAGATGGAACATCCATATTACAAACCTTTGCCGTAAACTAAAGAGCCCCATGTTTGCACTATTTTATTTAAAGAAGTACACATCGCAACCGGTACTGCAGCAAGTGTACTATGAGCTGAAAGAATCACAGATTCGTTAGGGCATCCTTGCATAGGGTGGTACAGCAAAGAAACATACATATAGAAGCGCTGGAGAAATTGCAGGGCAGAACACTGAAAGTAAGCTAGCTAGCGAGCGACGATTTTAAAATTCTGAGCGTTTCAAATATTTTCAAGATGCTTCTGCTACATATATCTCACAACTACGTATGGAGAGAATTTTTTTAAGTTTGCGGAATAGGGTGAAGGTAGAAAGGAGTGGGGATAGAATTATTTTTGTATTGTTGATTTACCAATTAGTTGTCTACTGCAGTAGTGAAAAGAATAATGAGGTCATTTTAAAAATATTGAATTCTACGCAAATAGTGTGGAAAATATATGAAAAGTTTATGGAACTTCTTGCCCTGGTAAAACCATGGTTTACAAGTGGTCGGGCTTATTTAAATAATACATCTATCTGATGACCAATGCGGGTTTGTTTTGGGTAAATCAACAACAGATGCAATCTAAAGTATAAGGTTCATAATGGAAAAACATCGTGATTTCTTAAAGGACTATGGTGCATATGGTGTTGGTTGATTTTGAGAAATAATCAAGATAACCAAGAGATCTCTTATGGGTGGCGCTAAGACAAAAAGGAGTTCCAGAAACCTACGTGCGCATGATCATGGGCATGTATGAGGGAGCAAGGACAAGAGTAATATGTCCCGCAGGAGTCACCGAAGAGTTCCCGATCAAAGTCGGTGTACACCAGGGAAGCGTCCTTAGTCCTTTGCTATTTATTGCGGTCCTTGATTATCTGCTTGAAGGAAAAGTGACGGACCCCAAAGTGCATCAGTTATTCTTTGCTGACGATGGAGCTTTCATAAGCGAAGATCAAATGGCCCTGCAACGAGCACTTAATGTATGGGTGGATATTTTGGAGGGAAATGGGTACCGTATTAGTTCAAAAAAGACAGAGTATCTGTGCTGCCCGTTCTCTGATCCACACCGGCCTATTCCAGACATTTACCTGAATGGAAGATTGCTTCACAAGTGCGAAAAGTTCAAATATCAGGGATCTATGATCAATGGCGAAGCTACTTGTGATGATGACATCAATCACCGCGTAAGCGTAGGGTGCATGAAGTGGCGGGAAAACTCCTCTATCTTCTGTGATCGAAAAATGCCCGCTAAGCTTAAAGGAAGGTTCTACACCGCAGTTGTACGTCCGGTGCTCACAAACGGTTCACAATGCTGGACAATGCACAAAAAGTATGAGGGCAAATTAACGGCAGCTGAGATGAAAATGCTACGCATGACAGCAGGAGTAACGAAGATTGATAGAATAAAAAGTTCAAAGATTCGAGGAAGCCTTCATGTAAAAGAACCCATCACAAGCAAGATAGAGCACGACCGGCTCAGTTGGTGTTGTCATGTTCAAATGACAGATCCTTCGAACCCCGTCAAAAAGGCAATATCAATCAACGTTCCTACGCAATCGCGCAAAAAAGGCAAACCAAAAAACAACTGGATCACACAAATGCAAAAACACAAGCATTCGATTGGCCTCAGTGATGAAGTGATCCGAAACCGGGAAGTCTGCCGGTACTTCCTGTCAAACCGGCAAACCCCACAGGCGGACAAGTAGGGATGCAGTAAAGTGGGACGATTGTTATCCTTCAACTCCGGATCATAACTTCGCCAAAAGAAGAAGAAGAAGAAGAATAAAATCAAGAAAAGGTGTGGGTAGAAGAAATTTATATTTGTCTACATTGTAAGTAGGGAGTTAAAATAAACACTCTACGTAATTCTAGTAGTTTTTGAAAGCATTGAAAACATTCAAAGCGATTTGGAAAGACCTCTTTTAGGCCAATAAAATGATAAAGAAATTCTAATCTTTGACAAGATCAACCACAAATGTTGACCTGGTATTTCTCAGAATGTTAGAAGAGTGGATACAAAAGGGCAATGGTATATTCAAGTTCGTAGTCACTGTGGCTTTATCTTTATAAAGATTACCACAATAAATCATTCTCCGATTTAAGGCAATAAGATCGGCTCCAATGTCGAGTATTTCTTTTATTAAAAATAGTATTCCAGTCTAGGAAAGGGTAGGCTATTTAATATAAAAATAAAAATAACATAACATACATTGCCTGAAATTGAAATTAGTGAAATTATTTGTACTGCTAATAATTTGTATTGATGTATTTTCTAGTTTGAACTATAGTTCTGAAAGGAAATTAAATGTGACATACAACTGATGCACAAAATACAATTAGAACTTAGGTCGTCGTGATTATGTATCTGTCCAAACCAATAAAATCGCAGATTGCTCCCTCAGTGCATTGCTAAGTAATAGGACGGTCCTAGCTCTGCACAGGGTTATCGAAAGTAAATCGCCGACTTAACTGTAAAGTCATATTCGTAAAGAGCTTTGTAGATTATTCCGTCTATGCAGTTCACCTATGGAATCTTCTTCCATATTGATATCTTCTAATTTATTTATTTATTCTGCTCTTTTTCTTCTTTATTTATTTTTTGTGTATATACATATGCACGTCTAATTTATATTTTAATTAATAATTTTATCTTTTCGCTCCTTTTCTTAATAATGTAATTTATTAAATTCGTTAAAATGTCTAATGATCACATTATACAAAATTACCTATTACTAAAGCCGACTGCATAAACAATGACGCTGCGTTGCAGCACCATTTCTGTAGATTTGTAATCAATAGGTAGGTAGTAATATCGAAGTTGGTGGAGCGTTTACTTTATTTTATGCACTTAGGTTACATCATTTATTTACCTTAATTTATGTAATAGCGATCATTCTGAATGACTAAATAACTCGCTCTCTCTATGCCAGTGTTCTCCCAGTGTAGACAAGCTGGTGCATGGATATGTATATTAGCGCTGAAGTCATACGAACCAAATTTACTCCATAAATATTGTCTTAAAAAAATTGGTCAAGTGTGAGTCGGGTCTCACGCGGTTAGTGTTTCGTTCCGTTACTTTAACTGTATCCTAATTTGGCAAACACTTAATGTTCCATTTCTGTTGAAGTTTTTTTTTTCATACGGCTCGATCGAGAACCACTAAAAACATTTTAATGAAACTTAGTTTATATGTATGTCCTGATACATTATTTTTTTTGAAAGCTATTTAAATTGGATCAAGTGTGAGTGAAATGTGGGGCGGGGTTTTAAAAATCTTTAAATCAAGAACAGATTTTAATGAAATTTGGCTTGTAGACTTAAAATGACGTGTTAGTAGTTTCAGTTAAAAATTGGATTTGAGTGGTGGTAAGATAAGAACCGGTGGTAAGGTATCGGGAGGGGTTCATAACATATTCGATTCATCTTTCTTATACGCCTAGAACTACTTAAATTAACGGATTTCCATAAAATTTGGGTTGATATGCAAAAACGTTTTTTTGAGAATCTTTAAAATCGGATAGAGGCGGGGTAAGGTATGGTGGAGTGACTTCTCACGCATGCATGATCCCAGGTTTTTGAACTTTCTTGTTCAAGAACTTTGTCAAAAAAAATGTTGTTTATATCCTTCAGCATTAATTCGATATGTCACATAATGGGGCATACAATTTTTTTTTCTTGGGTACATAATGCCCAGAAAGCCTCCAATTTTTGTTTAAATTGTTTCCCTTATTATTTTTGATCAACCGCGTATTTTTGTTCAGCTCTTGAGCTTAAACGGTTCAAAAGTTACAATCATGTGACAGACACACGGACAAATAGACATCGTGTTTAATCCATTAGCGTTCCGTTTATACTATTCTGATACGAAACACTAAAAATAATTCAATAGTAAATAGTGTCTCAGAAATTCTCTGCATATTTAGCAAATTTGCAAATTTGCTCTTTTAAATATCTCGCCGCCAGTAGTTTTTCGTTAATTGCTGATACAATTTGGCCTGCAACAAGACAGCTGTTAAAGTCATTATTAGACCAATTATTACATGTCATTCATTAAGGAATCGGGTAGGTTTGCCAATGTAATTTCCTATCTACTTCAATACCTCAATCACTCCATGATAAGCGGTGCTCTTAAACTAAAACAGACAAAAGTTGTCATAGTCAAAGAATTCATTGCGAACTCATTATTTTTATTGATGCTACTCTAATCTCGTATGGTTTTATCGTATCTTATTTTGAAAAATTATTAATAGATATATATATAGTTTGTAAATAATACAGAAAAGTTAAAATCCGTCTCGAAGGGATCGTTTGATACTCGTCCTTACAATGAAAGACTGCGATTTTCAGTTAAAAAATGATTTTATTTTTCTACATAATCTCCCTTGACTTCAACACACTTGGTCCAGCATTTCTCCAACATCAGTATTCCTTCTCGGAAGTGAGCGTCTGGAAGGCTGTGAAAATATTTATCTACGGCCCTCTTAACTTCTGCATTGGATGCGAAGCGCTTCCCAGAAACAAATTTCTTCAAGTTTGGGAATAGATGGAAGTCTGAGGGTGCCAAGTCAGGTGAATAGGGGGGGTGGCCGAGCAAATCGCACCCCAAATCCCGCCGTTTTCCCATCGCCAACGCACACTTGTGTACAGGTGCATTGTCCTGGTGAAAGATGATTTTGTTCTTCTTCAAGCCAGACCTCTTCTCTAGAATTTTGGCACCCAGCTGGTCAAGAAGGTTGGAGTAATATTCGCCTGTAATTGTTCTGCCTTTCTCAAGGTAATCAATTAACAGGATCCCTTTCACATCCCAAAACACACTGCCCGTGACCTTTCCGGCAGATGCGATCGACTTCGCTTTCTTTGGCACTGAACCACCGGCTTCCACCCACTGCTTCGACTGCTGTTTCGTTTTTGGCGTGTAGTGGTGGACTCATGTCTCATTCATGGTGACAAATCGCTGCACAAAATCGGTCGGATCCCTATTGAATCGGTCCAAAGATTGCCGCGAAAATCGTTTGCAGATTTGCTTTTGATTGGCATTCAGCAAATGCGGCACCATCTTGCGCAGAGCTTTCGCATCCCGCATCCCAATTTTTGTGCAAGATGTTTCGCATCCTCTCTTCCGATATATGTATACGCAAAAAAAAAATTGTGTGAAAAGTGGTCGTGACTCTAAGTGTGGATGAAATATAGAGTAAGCTAATATATATGTACTTATTTTTTTAAGTCGATTTTTTTCGGTTTGCAACAAACACATCGACAAAATGGTATTTAAAGTTTAAGTCCCATAGTAAAGTGGGCTTATTCGTGGTTGTTCGTCAGTCACCACTTTTTGGGCTAGCTCACATCCTCCAACTTTTTTTTAGAAACGGCATATGCCAATGACTCTACAAAATATCAATTTTTCAGCTTATTCGCGTTAATATGATAATTTCGGTGAAGGAGTGAGCGACATCGCCTTTGCCTAGGTTTTAGATGTTGTTTGTTTAACTGACTTTACCCAAAATAAATCTTTTTTTACGTATTCGAATTCCGGTTTCAATTTGATAATACATACATGTACAGTTAATTTTTTTTCTTGAGAAACATTATACCCGCAAAAAATATTTTTTAATATTTTTACCATTCTTCCTATTTATGCATGCTATTTTTGTGCAAAACTTCAGCTCTATAGGTTCAATAGTTACAAGCGTGTGATATATTGACGGGTAGACAGAATGATAGACAGACCCCGGTTGAATCAATTAGTGTTTTATACCATTCTGGTACGGAACATTCAAATATTCTTCTTTCAATATTTTTACTAGATATCTTAAACCAAATATGTTGAGATCGACATTCTCTATGGTCCACGCCCAATTTTTGGGACGAGAGTGAGATTTTGCTGTTTCAATGCAATTTAAGGTTATAAATAAGACATATGTACATTCTGTAAAAAAAAAAAAAAAAAATTGAATTACAAATTTCATACTGCCCCGCATACTCATAAAATATGATTGATAGGATAGGTCCCAGGTTCCAGATGGATTGCAACTGTAACTATGTTTTTGATATCAATTTGTCTTCTTTCAAAAGTATATATAAATCAGTGAGACATCTTCCACTTTATCGGATACCCACTAATTCGATCAGTTTATGTTTGTTCCCTGAGATCTTATCCATTTTTTAATTGCACCTACATATAAAGGCAAGTATTGGTTTCCTGAACTTATAACAGAACTTTACTACTAAAAAATGTTACAAAGCGTTTCTTTAGCAGAGATGCCTAATTATTATTGCATTACATTAAAACCGCAAATTGTGTTTTAATATATGTAGCTATATAAGCACCTCCCAATTCAATTCAACGTTAATCACTACTTAAGTATACAACCTGCAACATATGCATCTTTCTTTCAATTTTGCAACTAACATTCCAATATCATTCCACTATGCTATTTAATTTAAGTATACACATAATATATGTATTGTACTTATTACCATACCTTTAATTTCTATAAACAGAAAAAGTCATTATAAATTATAACGAAAGTCAAGGTTATAAGAGTTTATTGGACAGTATAATAATTCTTGTTGTTCTTATGACAATCTTGTTTTCAGTCTCTCAATTTCAGCTGTGATAAAACCTATAAAGAATGAAAAAAAAAAAACACTTACCCAAGTGGAATGCAAATAAAGCACTTAAAGTAAACCCGAAGCCATTTGACGTTTAAAAAAGCAATAACAAAACAAATTCAGCTGTAAATTCTTATTTAACCTTGAATAAAAATTGTGTGCTAAATAATTAAAATAAAAAAAAAATAATTAATTCTAACAGACCATCTGTCTAGGTAATGAATATTGCTCACAAAGTAGGTATCGAAACAGACTATTGAGCATTTACTATGTCTGTTTTAAAGCGTCATTAAACAACCAGAAATGCACGCAATGAGTGTGAGTTGTGTAATCGACTCATAAGTTGTGGTGGGTTACGACCCCATAAAGAGCTTTTTTCTACTATACAAAAATATCAATAAAAATGATAAAGAAAGAGCAATTGCTTTACAAAGATGTTATACGTATATAAGCAATTCATTGTTCTTGCTATTGCGAAAAGATGTTGAACCCATGGTGGTAGTAGTAGGATGTAGTAGTGTAGGTAACATCGAACTTCATGAATAAGTGGATTTGTTTTCATTTCGGCAAACTTTAAACATCATTTCATAAATTTGATTTATATGTATGTGCGTACATATATAGGTACACGGAATTTACGAAGTAATATTTTTTAATACGAATTTAATAATCAAAGTAATTTGTTGTGTTTTCTAAATTTAAAGCCCTTTTATGCATAAATACGTAACTCTGTATTGAGAGTATGTATGAATTAATCATTTTATGGTTTGGGTTACCTGGTTTTACATATTTCAGTACGAAATTCAATATAAATTGTATGAATGTGGATCTACCTACCCGAAAAGCCTGTCAAAAAGCTATTACCAAATATATTTTCTTATATGTACATATATTCTAAATTAAGTCAAAAATTTAGTCACTGAGTCAAAAGAGGCAATTGAAATGTCTACTCGGGTAGATACTGTTCATGTGAAGGTTAAAATAGTAAAATGTGATTAATTGCTTGTTTTTAACTAAATCGAGCAAACGTAACTTTTTATATTTTCCTAAATTTTCATGATGTTTCGCATCAAGTGGTTAATCGATGGGTGATTCTCTACAGTTATTCGAAAAACTCGAGCTTTCGCAGGGAGTACAATTTGTTTGTCCTTAAACCGACAATATATTTCAGGACCAACACTTAAAAAAATATATGTATAAAGACGCTAGTATATCTAGTTACCATTCAAATTTGTAATAGCTGGTACCAACAATTATGGCAATAATATCAAAGATAGTCTCAGGTTGTTATTAGGAATATTTGGTTTATTGCGAAAAGGCGAAGATCTTGGCACTAGAGTTTCCAATTTCCGGGAAAAATCAAACCGATCCCTGGATTTGAAATAACATGGTAGTGGTCCTTAATGAGATATACATAAACTACTGTGCTACCACTATGGATCTACACCTTTTGATGATGCCATACATTTTGGTAGTACAGGTTTTGCTCTGATCGGTCAGATTGTTAAAGAAGTGTTCTGCTATAAGTGGTAAGGAAAGAACATGTGCGGAGGAAGTCTCTTCCTTCTAATTGCCTCTGCATATGTCTAGTACCAGAACATGTCTGCCGATGACGCAGTGTCCGCTGATGACGTTTATGTGTTCGGAAATATTATTCCAATGTTGTCTTAGTAGCTAAGGTACTATTAAGAATAACAATTTTTAAGATGTGATAAACATTTCACTACATCAGCGTGAACCAAGGTACTTGACAAATTAAATTGGCTCCGCCTGCGTACAGAGTAAACCTTGTCGAACTAATCTATCAGCCGCACAATTTCTAAGAATATCGGAATGGTTGTTTTTAATGAGGCTGATTAAGAAATATAGCGGATTATATTTGGAATATTTAATACAAGAAATACACATTTATTCATAAAAATAGGTAGGTCCATAATCCTAATGCGTATTTTTAATATATATGCAGTGTTCACACTTTGTGCCTGCTTCACCTACGACTTGAAAATTCATAGTGGTGAGAAAAACTTTTCGAAAATTAATTTGGGTAAACCTTAAAACACAAAAACAATTGCCTTGGAACAAATTACTAAAACCTTATCTTTGACTTTGTGTAAAAGTCAACGAATTTCACTTCAACCTCAACCTTTCTATCTTAGCTCAGGGAGAGTGTAAAAATTGACCTGATCCACTACAGGCAAGTAAGTAAAAACGTATCTTTGTTTATTCACTCATCACGCCAATATATAATTCATTAAGTTGTTGAATAAAAAATTAAGCCAAAAAATTAAGCCTATAATCCAGAAAAGGTGGCGTGTTGTGAAATGTTTGATTGAAGTAAAATGATATCTTGTTTGGAGAATCACGAAGTTGGAAAATAAAGTAGAATGAACTTAAATAAATGATATTTATTCGATGTTTCGAGGATATGAACCAAAGCTACAATTTTTCAATAAAAAATATTACTTCTAAATAGCCAGTTGAAATGATATGGAAAGATAATTATGCTTTACAAGAGACATTTTTTCGTAAACTTAACCGTTTCAGAGAAGAAAGTTTGAGTTTTTGAAAACGTTCACGTCATTTGTCTTAGAAACGGTTGGATATAGGAGAAAAACACTTATGAGTAAATTTGTACGAAGTTTATAAATTATGTGGTGTCTCTGATTTTAAAGATATAAAGTACACATTTTTTGTATGGAAAGGGGTACTTTTGAAATCATCAGTATGTACTCGTAGAATTAGAAATAAACATATTAGTTTTTAGTTTGTAAGCCTTTTTCCGAAACCTAACCATTTACAAAATATCAAAGAAAACATAACTCCGACCTCATTTCTTACTGCGATAAATGTACAAAGTGGAGGCCTTTTGGATTAAGAAATTTTTCCAATCTTTGCGGTTAGTTTGTATGAACCTTTTACAACTCTTGATCTGTTATTTCTTTAAAAAAAATTCCTTAAATTTCTCTTTCATGTTTTCATAAGTGATTTTCTACTATCTCTAACCGTTTCTAAATAAAACGATATGAACTTTTTAATAAACTCACCATGTATTAGGTGCGCAACTAAGTTCTCACTGTTTTTTGATGAAAGTGCAACTTTATTGTGGAAAAATGGTTACAAATGAATCATCTAAAGTATTGCCTATTGCTAGCTACAACTTTTTCCCACCTTTCTAGCAAAGCTCGAATACTGTTACGGTAAAAGTGTTCATCTTTTGAGGCTATCCACGAATCAAGCTATTTTTTGATGTCTTCATATGAGCGGAACTGCTGATCAGCCAGACCATGTGCCATCGAACGGAACAAGTAATAATCGGATGGCGCAATATCTGGGGAATATGGCGGGTGGGGTAGGACTTCCCATTTGAGCGTTTCCTGGTAGGTTTTAACGGGTTTGGCAACATGAGGCCGAGCGTTGTTATTCTGTAGAATCACTTGTTCGTGCCTCTGCTCGTATTGTGGCCGTTTTTCGCGCAGTGCTCGGCTCAATCGCATTAATTGAAGTCGATACCGTTCCCCAGTGATGGTGTCGTTGGGTTTCAATAAATGACACCGACCTGGTCCCACCAAATACACAGCATAAATTTCGCAGCATGAATATTCGGCCGAGCCGACGACGTAGAAGCATGACCGGACTGCCCGGTCCATGACTTTCTTTGCTTTGGGTTGCTGTAATGAATCCATTTTTCATCACCCGTCAAGATGCGATGAAGAAAACCCTTCCCCTTTTGCCGCTGGAGCAGTTGTTCACAGGCGAAAAAACGACGCTCAACGTCCCTTGGCTTCAAATCATAAGGTTCCTTGTTTTTAAATCATTCCAAAAGCATGCAATCGGTTGGAAATGGCTTGACGGGTAACTCCTTATGCTGAAGCAAGCTGTTCTTGCGTTTGGCACGGATCCTCATCGAGAATGCCTCCAATTCAGCGTCTTCGAAGGATTTTGGCATTCCTTAACGCGGACGATTGTCAACATCGAAATCACCATCTTTGAAGCGACGGAACCAATCACGGCACCTTGTTTCACTTAGAGCAGCATCTCCGTAAACTTTTAGGAGCTCTCGATGCGCTTCAGCCGCCTTTTTCTTTGAATGACAGAAGAAAATCAACACTTCCCGCAAATGACGATTATTTGACACAAAATTAGACATTTTCACACAACCAAAAGTATATGACGCCAAAACAAAATCACTAATGTGTCAAAACAGTTTGTTTACCATATGTCTAAGCTCGGTTCATGACGTTTTGGATATGTATGGATGTATGTGTATGGATATATAAAACTTCTTCTTCCTGTCTTAAAATCTTAGGCACAACAACTGATAACATACAGTCAGATGGAGGAACATGGTTCAAATGAAAAATTGGCTATTGATACTGATCATATCTGTGTATAGATATACTTTTTAGGGTTTTTCATTATATCACTATGTTATTAGTAAAAATTAATACCCCTACGGTACTATCCGCGACGATAATTTAAATTAATGTCCCTAATCTATTAAAAATATCGTTAGTGTATATAATGTAAACCGTAATTAAAATCTTATTTATATATTCACCAAATTATTTCGCATGTACCTACTTAATCCCATATGTTGTTCGTTGAAAAGTTGTTCAGATTTAAAATTTAGACAAAATCGATAAGAGGCGAAGAAATTGGAATTTTCGGAAAATGGATGTTAATGTACTTTAATGTAAAGTTTGAACAAAAATTCCGATTTCTTCTCTCTGTGTACAATCTTTCCGCTGTGAATTTTTTGGTAAATGTTGCCATAATTTCAAGAATTATATTCAAATGATTTTTTGTTTGCTTTTAAAAATGTCTGTACAAACATTTTAAATTGAAGATTTCCTGCATCTTGATAGATTTTTTTTTGTCTCTTCTATACTGTATATTTATGTCAAAAGCCAGTACAATATTACAATGTTGTACACAATTATTTGCAATCGCGGGACGATGGTAAGAACACCAATTTTCGCTGAATCCCAATCTACAACTAAATTAATATTAAAAGATATCAAAATGCAAAATAATTTAACGTTCTTTTTCGTAAAAGTCACCTAAAACTTACATTAGAAAGAAACATAGCTGACTAATATGTATTTTAGTTTTAAAAATATGAAAAACATGATAACTCAGTAGAAAACGCATATCATGAGCATGACCTCATTCTCTATCCTTACGAGTATATCTCCAATCTTTAGTTCTCCTCTACACCATTCCAATTTTCTCCATCACTAGGTTTAAATAAATTTGAAAAAAAAATGTTTCTTGATGCTGAGCATTTAGAAAAGTACAATTTCTGATACTTGATGTTCCTGATGTATTATTCTGTTTTTGTTTTGTTTCAAAAACAATTTAACACTCCTGTTTTCATTTATATTATCTTTAATATATTTGCGTAGTTTTTATATTTTCAAAATCTTCATTTTGGAGATTTACAAAAATTTATTTATTTTATTTATTTCTTTAAAACTAATACATATATATATACGTTAAACGCTACCTAAAACACTATCCAACGATTATCAACCCCACAAATCTATTAACCGCATTACCTACATATCATAAAATTCAAAAAGCTATATATATACGTTAAACGCTACCTAAAACACTATCCAACGATTATCAACCCCACAAATCTATTAACCGCATTACCTACATATCATAAAATTCAAAAAGCTCTCTATAGTGGTATACTTCAGCTAAACTAACATATTGACCGATATCTATGGATATAGTAGTCCGTCATTATAATATGTACATCGTACCTAAATGTTACAAACCCTGCAATCATCTTTCTGCGGTGACTCTTAATTACACCGCAAGAGGATCACGTCGTATCTACATGTGCGTGCAATAAATTGAAAAGTAATACTCCCATCCACTGCGACGTTAAATAGGCAATTTTGAATAATTAACCAGTTGGATGACTTAAACATCTGAAATAGAATGTACCATATATACACAACTTGATTCGAGTGATTAAAATCTATACACATGCCCCATTTGGATTACGTTACCCCTTCACGACCCAAGGCAACGTAGATACCCGAGTGAAGATTCCTTGTAGAATATTTGTTTTAAAATTTTGATGCGATGCGAATATCTATGTTGTAATAATGTAGGGTAAATTCACTAACAACAATAGCTTATAAGTGTTCAGGAAGAGTGGACTCTGGACACATCGAAGAAGGTCAGGTCAGTTGGTGTGGCTATGCAATGTGGAATTTGAGTTGCATCTTGAGCTGTATCTTATCGGATTGACGCAAAGAAAAGGAAATGGAAAAAAAGCCCGATAATCTCCATACAAATTTGTGGCTTTTTTTCCTAGGAAAAAACACCCAAATATTTTGGCGTAAATGCTGCATTTTTTGCCATTTTTTCCATAACTCTTTTGGTTTTTTTTCCATTTAAGAAATATGAAAAAACGCCAAAAAATGTGTTAGGTGGCTAATTTCGAAAGCACGTATGTATATAAAGTTTACGGCTTATAAACAGTGAGGTAGGTATGGGGGATTTACGTCTGTTTCGGACGTCCAGGAGACAATTTCTAAAGCTGCGACTGATCGCAATGTGATCGATCTGGTTGGATGTTGTTGGCCTATCAGTCGAGACCCAACTGATCTTGTGGCGGGTGTTATGCTTAAACAGCGTACCTCCAATGACTAGGCGGTTGGTATTGCAGAAATCCACAACCCGCTCACCGTTGTCGTTTCGGTCCTCAAGACCGTGAACTCCCATCACGTGTTTAAGCATGTTGTTGTCGCCATCACCATTACGATGACCCCATTAGGTGTTCCATTGAAGGCGGCACCTAACTGACTATAGAAATTGTCCTTCTCATCCTCAGTCGCGTCATCAGTCGGAGCATAGCACTGTATGATGGTGACCTTCCTTACTCTACTCTGGAATCTGGCCGCCAATATCCGTCGCTGTGAGGTTTCCAAGATATGAGGCTTTTATGCGCTGCTGGAGTTAGCAACAGTCCTACTCCAGACCTTCGTGCGCTTCCAGCTGGTTTACCAGAGTAGAGCATAACAGTACTTTTTGTTGGCGAGACATATTCCCCAGCATCGAACCATCTTATCTCACTCAGCCCTAAGATGTCTATTTAATACCGTACGAATTCGCGCTCCATTTGGAGGAATCTGGCGTTGTAAGGCCCTTTTTGGAGTGAGTCCAGGAGGGTCTTAACGTTCCAGAATCCGATCGTTGTCCATGTTTGATAGCCAAAGGTCGTCATCAAATTAGGCGTGTGTTTCCGTTTCGGAGCAATTTTTCTTTTTACGGTTGAGGCCCGCTGGGCACCAGACCAACCGACACTTATCCTGTTATATGGCTCAGGAGACTCGCCATTCATCCTCTCCCGTTCGCAATTTCCGAAGAAATTCCCAGATGGCACCACGAGGAGATGGGAGTAGGGCTTACTAACAGAGCTGCTAGGTTTTCTGCTGCAGTGGCTCTTTCTCGTTACTTAGCGAACTAACACCTTTCGGGAGATGCTGCTCCTATGAGACCTTTGTTAGTCGTTGCAATCCAAATATGGGGAATATGAAGGATGAATATCTCTCTTACTATGTCTTACGATGTTTTCAAGAGTTTAACTCTGTTGATTTCGTGGTCTTTTCGTAATCCTTCTCGGATAACACCCCCACCCATCTCGCATAAATCTGTTTTTTTTTTACGAGCTCCTTCTAAATTGAATAGGACCTCAATGCCTTAATTGAGGGTCAGATATTTTAGTGGAATCACTATCAATCGCTTTGACAATAAGAAACTAATTTGTTTGTTGAAGTCCATTTAAGAAAATGTTGTTGTGTTTGATCGTCATCTTTATGAAAGGATGAAGGGAGTTTACATATGTATTACCGCCCTATCAAACCATTATAGTACATACTTCTTCTATACCACTCAGTACAAGCGGAAGCAACTACATATTTTTCGAAACTTTAAGTTCCTATAAAAGAACTTCTTTTAAAGAATTACTTTCGTCTCAATAGCGAAGCTTCAGAATCACTAACGAACTGCTTTGAGAAAGGTGAAGAACAAAGGTATTACTGCTCAAACTTAACATCGTCAAAAACTATCCACAGCAAGATCTAGCGATTATCTTTGTCAAATAGCAAGTGATTCGTTAAGGTTTCTAGTATTATAAATTTCTTATCAACGAATTACTAAGATTTGTCTCCATTTCTCATCTTATACTTGTCATTTGCATGGGCTTTATTACTTGTGTGCTCCAGTTCTTACACCAAGAACGTACTTGCTGAGTAGTCCTCCCGCATTTTAATAAATAAAACTATATCCCCCATGGTTTGAAATTCTTTTTTCGCATTGTCATATGTCGCAGACAGATAAAATTGAAACCAAAATAGACGACGACAGATAGTCCCATATCTTTGAACACAATTATATGGCCTTGGTATCGATAAATACATGCTGCGCATTGACTTGCAATTTCCCGATCTATTCTAAGAATCCATAAGCACTACCTACGCAGTAGTAAACATTTCACCTGCTATCTTCTCTTTTTTTTTGTGCACGGAATAAATCTTCGATAATTTCTTGATAAAACATCATAAAGACTCAAGATTTGATATAAGACCAAAAGACACACCAACAAAACTTGATAACATAGCACAACAAGTCAAAAAAAAAACTAGTTATATGGCACAAAAAGTATCTGCGATAACACTAACTAGACATGCCTCTTGAAATACATTTTTGTTTTATTGCTGCTTAAATTGTCGTATCTTATCAACTAGTATAGATTTTTTTGTTAAGTTCAAATCTACAGAATTGTTGTTTAACCCCTCTCCACCTTCAAACTGGCAAAAAAAAATTAATAAAACAAACAATTGTATTTTTTTTTTTTTTTCAATTTCAGATTACTTTTTGGTTCAGTGTGTGAAGGCCCAGACGGGACATTTATTTAGCAGTGAAACGCAACTTAATCAGAAGTACGGTGTTGCTTGAAGCGGACGGACTTGCTAATTGTTATCGAAATACTTTACTTTGAACTTTTTGTTTGAACAATAAACTTGAACCTTCGAGATGATTCGCACAACATCCAGTCGGCTGGCAGCTCAAGGTTTAAATGCTTTACGTACAGCAGCTTCAACGAGTCCAACTAATGTCACTGATAAGAGGTATCAAGGCACTGCCGCAACGGAGAGATCAGGTGATGCGGATAAATATTTACTTTATACGACAGAGGAAGGATACTGGAAGACATCACCATTTGAACCGGTCTCACCGCAGAATATTACGTTGGACAAGTACGTGTGGAAGAATTTCAAGAAATGGGAGAATAAAGTAGCTGCGGTGAGTCGAATGTTTGCGGATTTATAGAATTTTAGTGAAAAATGAAGGAAAGTGGGTGTTTTTAGAAAAATAGTGTTAATACGTGTGGTGCAACAATTTCCTGGAAGTTTAGTGAATGGTTTTGTCTATCCATCTAAAAGTTGTTATCTATTTCGAATGACCAGAAGGCTAAAGTTGTTTTCCTTTCTCTCCATTACTAAGCTGCAGAAATGTATGTATGTTTTTCATGAGTCGAATTAAAAAGTCTGATCCAATACTAATTCGAAGAACGACATTGATGCACTGAGCTCCTTTGAGAAAAAGAATATGTACTCTATATATGTATGTATGTAGATAGATATAGATAGTCGGTTCTATGTGCAAAAAGGGCGATGAACTCCATGAGCTGTATCAAGATCTAGATGTTATCCGAAAAGCCAAAAAAACGTCACTGAGAGCATCATTAAATTTCATCCCGCGACCTCAAGACGTCAAGGGAGACTGAACTTTGTTTACAAAAATCCGGCGATTGCGGACACCAGGCTTGCTGCGGCGAATTGCAGACAACTTGTACGGGACCGTGAAAGATGGAAGAGTGATGTGTCTCACACAGAGGACCTTAAAACAAAACATAAATTTGTATTATTGCCTTGGAATCAACTCAAATAATTCAATCTGTGAATTATCAACCATTCAACGATAATACTGCATCAAACTGCTGACTTCATCGAGAGTATTCTGTGACCCACTGATAAGATTTGCCTATTAGAAATAGGATGGCGCATATTAAGTCATGCCAACCAAATGAATCCCAGCTAGCTCCATACTTTACGTTGGTTAAGGCTTCTTCTATTACCAAACGTCATAATCGAGAAAACTGTAATTGCGGCCAATTTGAATGTTCCGAGCAAGTGTCTACGCTACGCAATGATATACTGGTGTTCTTTAAATTGCCTCTTCGACGTTTGGAAATGAAATAGTCGTTATTATTATGAGCAGGGATTTATTTTTCTCCCCCAATCTGTCTTTTTCTGTCTTATCTTCTATGATTCTTCATCATAAATGTGAGTCATAATAGCGCATTCTTCTTTACAGTTTTTGAGAAACCCTGAGGCTATTTATGCCAACGGGGCGGGCTCTTCTAACCTTGTATTTGTGATAAAAGAGGTCCGATTCAGGCAGAGGTCAGTGTCCGACTGTTTGTTGAATGTTTTGACCATCTCAGTGGTTAACGAACTATTATCTCTAATAATGCAATGAGTGGTCGACTAATCAGTTGATACTTCCTGACTCAGTAATTTAAAAACAAGTTAGTGGTGCATCGGTCTCTCGGAACAGTCTTTAAAGTGGAAAATTCTTGTAATCTAGAGCCAACAATCACATCCAACTAACACGGTCCTTAACCACTGGCTTAATGTGGACTTCGGCAAATGAATTCAGGTCCCTTTCTTCGGGTGCAGATCTGTACTTCTGTTAACTTTCCGATAGTCATAATATTGAAATCGCAACAGTTTAGGCATTCCATGTTTATAGTAAGAAGAAATATAAATTAAATCTCGATGCTTGTTTTAGATAGAGAATCAGCAACATTATTTGTCGGTGGGTGGCCAGAAACTCAGACCAAAGTCACAAAGTTACATTGCTTAAATTAAATGAACTATTCGATAGCTAATTGTAATGATTGTGCAGTTATTGATGATCCACGACCAAGCTCAGCTAACTTGAAAGTGGGAGTGAGAACACACACGATCCGACTTTGTTCTTAAACCGTCAGTGCAGATCGCATTTGTATGTGACCAAGTTGCTATTCTGTCCCCCCTGCTAAGCACCACTGTGAAATATAATTTTATTGAGTTAAAAGGGTAACGTTTTTCCCTGGTAACGAGCTTTTCTATTTACGCGGGCCCTCTAAAAACATCTCTGAGATGTGGTGCTTTCTAACCACAACTTTTTACTTAACGATTTTGGACCCATGGTCCCTGCTCGTTCAGTAACAAGGTCCAAAATCCACTTCGTTATCACGATCTCTCTCATATTGTCGTTGCTAAAGTAATAATGAAAATCTGAATTTACTGCTCCATTTTAAAATTTCATTTTCTTCATTCGTATGCAAATTTTATTGTATGCATAAGAAAATCTTCAGAAATATCAAAGCAACAACATCTACCCTTTAGATGACACTTTATGCAACACTTGTTTGCCACACTGGTCGCACAACACCCAGATCCAATGCATTTGAATACGTTTTCTATTTACCTCACACTCCTCAGTGCCTGGTTGCAATCTAAATAATCAACAAGCATGTAATTTTCATCTAAATGGACCCTAGATAGTCGTACTAATATTTAAATCCATAAATCATACCTCAGATGATTGCATGCTAAAAATAAAACTGTCCCAAAAGCGTCAACAAAACGAAGCTTGAATTAAATTGAAAAGTGTATAACTTATTATCCCCATCCCCCATTATTATTGAAATTCTCATCCACCAGTTCATCTCTGAAGAAGAACTCTAGAAGTATCTATGTACAAGTATCTTTAACATAAATTGATCGCTGTGCCTGCCGCATATTAATTTTGATTTACTTTTCTTTTTATTGTGTTTTACTTTCCTCTTATCATCATCAGCTTCGTTATCGTTAGCGTAGCGAATGAGTTTAAGAATTCGTATTGCTTACTGTCGGCTTGAGGGGCTAAATAAAAAAAAAAAATTTAAATAAATTAATAAAATCTGCGCCCAAACAGTGTAGACTGTAGACTATCTAGGACTTTGGACGTTGAACTAGTCGAACCTTGTGAGGAAAGTGTGCAAAGTGTATATACATGTATATATATATATTTTTTTTCGGAGTGAAAGACTTTAGCTCTAGATTCACAGGTATTTCTTTAGATACACAGATAGATATTTGATTAATTTATTTTTTGTACTATTGATAGGATCTTGATTGTCATTATGCATTGGTATTGTTTTGACCTAAATACGGGTTCACTTTTAATTGATGATAACAACAATATTTTTATATAATTTAAATTTGTTTACGAACATTTTGATGTGTTTGATTTTTCACCGAAATATTAATTGTTACTCTTTAGTTTTATTGGGCTCTAACTGCATTTTGAAACGATAGTGACATTACTATGAAAATGTGTCAGATTTCACCTACATGTTAAAAACATGAAGCAATCATATGTCTCGTAGTTGGAGCCAATGAGTCCTTATCGAAGTTACTTGCGACAGCAATTGATGTCGAAATTAGAACATAATATACAGTGTGTTGGATGTCAATGAAAGGAAGGTAACGATAGGCCACAACTTCAATAGACTTAGATAAGATAAGTTTTATGTACAGTGTGTTTTATATTTTCCAGGCCGTTGTTGTTTGGCCGCATCTAACGCATCAACAAAGTTGAAGTTATTAAAACATTTTATCTAAATAATCGTTCAATTGTAAAAACACGAAGAAATTTGCGTAATGGTTTTGGTTTAAATCATGTGCCTAGCAAGTCAACCATTCAGCGTATAATGAATAACTTTGAAACTCAGTATATATTGGCAGGTAAAGTGAAGTCTGGCTGAGTTCGTAGCGTACGTGTGGCACAAAATATTGCTGCAGTGAGAGACAATATTGATGAAAGTCTGGATACCTCCGTTAGACACCGTGCACACAAATTTGGAATGTCTCCGTAAAGTTTGTTTAAAATAATCAATAAGGATTTACATTTATACCCGCATAAAACTCAATTGGTTCAACAACTAATGGAAAATGACCATATGCGCCGGCGAAAGTGGAGTGAAAGGTTTTGCAGCTAAACATTGACGACACCAATTTTTGGGAACAAATTTTCAAGAGCAACAAAGCTCATTTCGAGTTATCTGGCTTTGTTAATAAACAAAATATCCACTCTTGGGGCAATGAAAATCATCAATTGATACACCGATGATCATCGACAGACAATGCAGTCGCTATTGCTAGCAATAGTGAGAGACTTTAACCCGAACTAAAAACAAGTATAATCGCCTTCTCATAATTGTGCCTAGTCGTTAGACTAATCAGCAATTTCGCTTTGATAATTAAAGAATACATGTCGTACAACGTATGTCTAGTTTTTTGGGTTTTTGTTTCACATGGTCCTTTCAGCGGAATTTTACGTCAAGAGGCAGGCCCAAATATTTTGCTATATTTGAGTATAGCACTGCATTATTATTAATGAGTACTGGTAGGTGTTGCACATTTTTATTTGCGTAGTTAGTATGGACAGACTTTAGTTCGTTAAGCATTATTATTTGCCATTGTTTTTTCCATGTCGATGTGGAATTACGAGTAACTGTCATTTGCAGTTTTTCTGTTACTTCCTGCATGGTTTTCGCACGGCAAGTATAGCTGTATCATCTGCAAAAGTGGCTACGGTTATTTCTTGGCTTTGTGCTAAGTCATTTGTATATAAGAGAAATAACATAGGACCTAATACACTCCCTTGCAGTATACCAGCCTTTATTTCTTTAAGTATTGAGTACTTGTCGCCTTGTTTTACTCTAAATAATCTTTGTTCAATGTAGGATTTTAATATTGACTGAATTGCTTTGGCAGGTACCTTCGCAAAACATCTAAGAAGATATGGGTAGCTGAGCATGTTTTCCTTTCTTTCAATGCTTTTTCTATAAGGTCTGTTATTCTATGTACTTGGTCTATGATTGAGCGCCTATTCCTGAATCCGAATTGCTGATTTGGTATTAATTCTTTTTCTTCTACAATCGGATGCAGTTGCTTTATAAATATTTTTTCAAAGATTTTAGATAGTACAGCAGCATGGAAATAGGCGATATGAGGTTACTTCACTTGGTGGTTTACCTGGCTTTGACACCATACGATTAATTACCTTAGCGACTTTCCACATTCGCGGTACGTATCTTAATCGAAATGCATCATTTATAATTTGAGCTAGTTTTCCTAAATTTCGGGAAGTGCTTAAAGATTTCTCCCGTGATTAAATCAATCATCTTTTATTGTTTTGTTTTTTTCTTTAGAGGTTACCGGCCGAATGGGGACTTCGTTCTCACATATTTCTTCCATCTCTGGTATTTCTTAAATGAGCAGAAAACTTTTTCAAGATACTCAGCAAATAAGGATGCTTTCTGTTGGTTGATGTTCGCCCAATCTCCACTGCTTTTCTTTATTGGTGGAATACGTGTCACTGGCCTGTTCACTTTTGTTTGTAGCTTTTCAGAGTGAGTAATCGGTACTATTGTCATTTTTTTAGATACTTTTTTAACGACTCATTTTTGTACTCTTTGATTTCTTTTCTGAGCTAATTATTTCGATTATTGAGCCAAGTTTTAACAGCTGGCGCTCTTGTTTGTTTAGAGGTAAGAGTATACACTTCATCGTCTAGATCCTCTTGTGTTTCTATGGATTGGGGAATTAGAGGCATAATTCCAAATTCTGCCTAAAGTAGTCCCAATCAGTTCTTCTATTCACCAGTCACGGGGTGTTTTGTCTCACAGTGATTTTTTCGCTGAGTATTAGGAGTACTGGGAGCGATCAGAGCCAAGATCAGGCCCTTCTTCCACTCTTGTAGTATTCGTGGATATACTCTTAATTACTCTTATCCTATTGCTGTATTATGGGGATGATAAGTATGGTATATTTTATATTCTTGAATGCTGATGGAAGTATTACTTTTAAAGCATATATCTATATTTTTAACGTCTAGAGTCTCTTTTAATTCCTCTTTGATATTCTCAAGGCCATTGGCATTCCATTCTAAGATTTGTAAGTCTTTCACTATTTTTGTCTTTTTTTTTTTTAGATACAGCCTTTTTGTTGCGGTTTTGTTTCTCAAGCAATATTAATCTTTTCAGAATTACCTTATTTGATTTGTCCATATCTTCCATTCTGGTGAGAATTTTCTGCAATATATTTTCTATTAAGTTACTGGGCTCAATTTGAGGGACAGCTATCTTTATCTGGCTTTTTGCAATACCTACACCAGTATCGGAAGTTATCTGCGCATACATTTTACTCCTATATTAGGTATTACGTCCCTCCTGCAGGGAGGTGGAATATTTTTTTGAGTATTTTTGATTTCAGGGGCATCTTTAGTTAATTTTCGTACAATATTTTCCCTGGCTTGCTGTAGCGCTATCGCTACTTAGCTTCCTCTGTAATTAGCGGGATGATTTTCGCTACAGTTCGCAAATTGAGGAACAAGTTTTGTTTTACATACATATAGGGTAGATTTCTACTTTCATTCCTAATATATCTTTCATTTCATAGATTCATTTGATATCTTCATCGTGGCCAAATGTAAGCATAAATATCGGCAGCGGTTCTTTGCTTTTATATTTTAATACGTTAGTTTATTCCAGTATTTTATAACCGTTTGTGTTCAGGTCTAAGACTATACTCTTGGACGTGCACGAGTGATGCAATTTTTTAGCGATCACCTTTATTGGTCTCATTTGTTTATTTTCATATGTATACCATTGTACTTCTTTTTGGTTAGGTAACTTTTTTAAATTTGTGAATGATTCTTTATTTTATACATTTATTTTAACGTTATTATAATTTATCAATGCTATACTTGCTTCGATTTTGTTTTCCTCCAGTACAGTAAGTAAAGCTTCATACTTCATTAATTGTAGCACAATAATTGGTGGAGGTTTTACAGGCTTTTGAATATTTTTCTTTTCTTTAGTTGAGTTTTTATCTGTGTTTGATAAGCTCGCTTTTGAAGATGAAATTTCAGAGGACGTATTCATCTTATGTGACTTGTTTCTCTTCCCCTTGCTATGACACCATTCTGTCTCCTTCTGCAGTTCATCTTCATCAGTAGAATACTTGACAGCGGTGGTATCTTCCTTATTTTGTTTGTTGATCTACTGTTTTAAAGCTTGCAACTCAAGCTTTAGCTGATTAATTTCACTAAGCAAGGTCTCAATTAGTTGCTTGAATCCATCTCTTTCTACACAGACTTTTGTATACTCAGCCACTGGCGTTTCTTTTCCTGAGTGAGATAATTTTTTACTTTTTACGAATGAATTATTAAGCAATAAATAGTCCACCCAGAATCCATGGGAACAGCCTCCGAAGAGGGTGAATTTACTAGATTACTTAGCTTACCACCTGGGGTATTTAAATCGACTTTTTTCTTCATTGCCATTTTTTTGTAACTGAATTTGTTTTAGTGGGTAGATCAGTAATTCCTACATGCAAACCCCCTACCAGGACGACTGGGTCATTTGTTTTACTTTTGTACCATTCTTGCGAAGTTTTCGTTTCCGCTTTGAATATTTTAGTCGCCTTGTACGATAGCCTTACCTCAGAGCTATTCTTCCACAACCCTGAAGGGGTCGAGAATTTAGAAAACTAAAAGAATGCAGAAGGAAAATATTCATGGTCTTAAAGAGTTGTAATTGTAATGATTAGGAAACACAAAATGGCATCCTCGCATTTTAAGTACTTCACTCTAGATTGAAAAATGGATTTCAAAGTAAATATTAAAAGATTCATCTTTCATATCGACAAATTTTCGGCAAATAAGCTTGGTTCAAAATTATCCGAAATACTTTTCATAACCTCCTTACTTGGGTTAGCGCTATAATCCACGATGGACATAAGCCGCAGCCAACAAGCATCTTTTTTTCAGTCCTATGTAAGTGCAAAGTTTACTATGCAAGACTTAAAAGCCAACACAATGTCTTTGAAAGAGCTGCACACACATTACATTTTCTACAAAATCTTTTGACGTCTATCCTTGCGTGTATAGACTATAAAAGTACCTTTCCCAGAATTTTGTTTACTACTAAAATGAGCTCCGATATTTTTATCATGATCATAAGTCGTTGACGCTCAATAATGACCTAAGCAACAGATAAAGGTTTTTCACTTTCCTCTGAAGATGCATCCAGTATGTGTCTGTACTCCATACCTGCGGTAGGTAAGACTCATGTTTATACGAGTACACTATCCCATAGGATATATTAATTTTATTATTATTTATTTTATTAACAAAGAGAAATAATGACGTGTATAAGTGTATAAACAAATGATCAGCACCGTCAACCAAATCGATTAAGCCAATGTATAGGAAAATTATATTTCTTATATAAGCTTTCTAGCAACTAAAACATTATGTAAACATTTTTGAAATACGCCCACAAATACACCCACTTTCCAAAACAGGCCACCAAGATGCTCACTTTTCAAAAAATATTCCTTTTTTCAATATTTTTACCAGAAACTGAAAACTATCGATGACATAATTTATAGATTATAGCCTTATACATACTTGGTCGCAGGGACAAAGCATATGTATCTAGATCTACGGCACTTATTTTACTGTGAGTTGTGATTTAATTCTGGATTGTTAACATGTTTTATATAACTGAGAAGGGAAACGTTTTTTATTTATTTGCACCCCGTACACCCCAGAAGGCCGTCGCTCACCGTTTAGTAACCTTGAACTTTTGAAAGAGAGGTTCAGTAAAACACCGAGAAGTTTTTTCAAAGTCCCCCACCTTCCCCTTGTCTGACAAATCTCCGAGAATAAAATCGTCATGAGAAGCTTCTCGCCTTTAAGATCTGGCATAATCTGTAGGTCCGTTCCATTTGTGCGAATATTTATTTTTTCATTTAAGCTTCATTAGCTTAGCACAAATACATGCACGGGCAAAATAATTCCTTAGGAAATTATATATGTGGATATAAAAATAGTAGAGATAGAATGCCTCCCATAGTCTGCCAAGCTTTCTTGGAGAATTTGTCAAATATCGTCTAAATAAGCAATAGCATTACTTTATCGCCTTAACTAACCTATTCAAGTCTGCCTTTTTCAGGTCTGTGTAGTAACAGGACGTCAATATACATACGCAGAGCTGCGCGACTGCACCGTTGCCCTTGCCATTCGCCTGCAATCTTCATTCAAGTTGAAACCTCGTGATGTGATTGCCATTTGCTTGCCGAATTTACCAGAATATCCTATCGCAGCGTTGGGCGCCATTGAAGCTGGTCTGACAGTAACTACCGTCAATCCGATTTACACCGCAGGTGAGTGATATTCAACGTTTACTAATTCTTATACCTACATTCGTTTTATGAGAAGATTACAGTCGGTTCTAAAACGACCAAAGTTGATAAAAGTCGTCATAGTCTATTGAATCTTTAAAATCTATGATGCATCAATGCAGTTAATAACTATGAAAAAACCATTCGAACAATAGGGTCACCACTTCACTATTTCTCTTTAAGGTGTGCGGTAATATATTTTTATTATGGCAGGTGATAAAGCCAAGTTAAAGTGTGCTAAGTGCTCTAATTCTTTACTCGATATGGAAACTCTTTTCATAAGCTTTACGCTACAGTTCTAGAATTGTTTCTTGGAGAATTGGAAAAGTCAAATATTGTCTATTATTGCTCCAAGTGTTCTAAATTTCCTATAGACAGGGTCCAAGGTCAATGAGTCGACATGGTCTGTAAGTAAATGTTAGATTTTGACTCTATTCAATTGACTTTGAGTAAACTTTTAAACAGTGTTCGTGATATTTTAAATAATCATACGTGCAAATCATAGTGACAATCGTACGTACTCTGTCCCCTCGACTTGCAAATACGTACGAGTAAATTCAAACGCAATCAAGATACCGACTGCAGTTATGCTGAATCGTAATGCATTTAATGTATATATTTTACAAGCACAAAGTAATGACTTTACGAAAATGTATTAATTACATTTACAGTCATTACTTAACAACAATTAGAATTACATTAACGTAGTCTCGTGCATGTATCAAAATTATCAAGTACGACTTCAGAGAATGCAATTAAAGAATATAATTCAACAAATTTGAACATTTGCATATGAGATACTGTGTTTTAAATTAACATGTAAAAAATTAACACGTCGCGACAGTGGTTTTACGGGAAAGTATACTACTTTTTTTTTAAATAATTTTGTAAACAAAATAGAAAGCTTTAGTTTTTTCACATATATTTTATTAAGCGTCGGAATAATCACATTGCTAGTCACATTGCTTCAGTGTTTTTGGTTAGTTAGCGCGACAAATAGCGCACCACACTGTAACTTTTTCAGGATGTAGAAGTAACTTATGAATAATTTGTTGATTTTCATTATCCCAGAACCGACTGCTTTGTTTATAACCATTTTGCAAATGGTCTTGTTGAAGAAGCTATACCAACTGAATCTTGTGCGGGAATAAATGAAAATTTTTACCAGTAGTTGGCCTTTATAAAAATGCTTATGTGAACAATGTTTACTGTTTCTGAAAAAAAAACATTGTGCACAACATCATCACTTCTTAATAACTGTAACGGTTCCACATAATTTAGTATTTGCTGAGGATGATGGTTGTGCAACACTGCATTTCACATAAAATTAAGCGTCTTCCTTGTGCTCATGGTACAAGTGCCATAACTATCCTGTGTTTCCTATTTTTTTTTAACCAAATAAGGAAATTATTGCTCTCTTATTGAATAAGAGGAGCTGTTTATACAGACGCTCAAGTCTTGTAAATCTAAAATCTTTGGAGGCTGTCTTTTCAAGCTTACCAACTTTTCCGAAAGCGATAACATTTGCATCCCGTCAGTCTCGAAAAGAAGGTTCGCAAAATAGAATTAAGGGAACAATGTATTGCCCACTGCGGTTGTTCTAGTGGGAATATAATGGCAGGAAATTTAATACCGCAGGTTTCTTTTGAATGTGGATTCCCAAGTAACGTACGAGTACTTGGTTTTTGGGATAACATCTGAAGTAATCGATCTTGGCAATAGACGCACTGTACATTAAGTACAGGATAGGAAAGTTAAGCATTTCTTCATAAGATATTGAGCTTAGGGGAATCAGCAAGCTCAACGTAAGGATTATTACGACATCCGACCTCGATTATTTTAGCTTTAATGAATCGGACAGACATTTTGCTAAACTTTAAAACTTTAGCGGACAATATCTATCATAGCGAAAATAAAATAATTTGCTCGGGTATTATATAGTGAAGGTAGAAACTTGGCAGTGAGCGCCGTGACTCAGTGGTTAAGTGCTTAATCATCGAGCGAAAGACTCAAGGATCGAGTCCCAGAAAACATCAACAAGTTTTTTCACGGCCCCACATCTCACAAATGATTGACAAACCTTCGAGAATAATATAGTCATGTGTCGCACAGCACAAAGGACTGCGAAAAATATACTTTTGTTTTTATATATAAAAGTTTAGCAACAGGTGCAAACAGCTGCAGTGTAGAACATGCAAACCCTTATCGATAGTCCAGCCAAAAATCTGCTATTAAAGTCATTTTATAGTATGCTACTGCATACTTATTTAGCATTCTACCTGTCTTCATCGAATTTGCATATAACCTAAAGTTATTGTTCTAAAGAATGTCTTTATACCCTAACCAGGGTTTGTAGCGTAAACAAATAATGATGAAAGATTCGCCTAGCTGCATATCACCAGTTTTTATGCCTTAAATTCTGAGCTAGAAAAATGAAATTTTATGTACTCTTGTGTGAAGTGTAAACATTTTTGAAATGCGTTCACAGACAAGCCCACTTTTGAAAAAAATTAATTTGTCTCAATATATTTACTAGAAAGGGACGAATATTGCCTTACGAAAATATATAGTCGGTGGCGTTCTTTAAAATTATGGTTAAGCCTTATTTTACATATCTCACCAGAAACCGTGAACTTGGACAACAAATGGCGAAAGCCATGTTCAACTTCTTATAAGAAAAATCCGTGACAACAAATTTTGTGATAAAATCTCTTGAAAATCGGAGAAATATTCTCTGAGAAGAAGAATAGCATTGCATTTGAATTAAAGAGTTCACAACACCACGCCTACTTTATTAAGGATGGGTTAGAACACAAGGGATAGGGTATTATTCCAGATGGATTGTAACTTTTCTGTATGCATTTCATACAATTTGATTTTGTTATCATTTGGTTCTAATATCAAAAAACGTAAACGCATTAAAATTTCTGCACATTTCAATATGAAATACATATGTATATCTGCGGCTGGATTTGATGATGTGTTGATATCACTTTAGCTTAGAATCAAAGTTCCAAGATTTATTTAGGCATCAGGATATTTTATCAGAATTGCTGCTTTTTAAGCGTTTCTTTAGTTATGCTATGTCTATCCTATGCGGCCTGGATTTGACAAGGCAGACAGAGTCTAAATAGAATTTGAATCTTCGGTTTTTTTTTAATTGTTTCAACGGTTTATTTTTGCGCATTTTGGGGAAAGTCTATGAAATTAACTGTCATTTGAATTTTACTGATGACCGAAAACGTTTTTGTTGTCTGTTTCTTGATTTTGAATTTCATATGGCGAGAATGAAACTAGAAGATGAAAACATTTTGGGTGGACATATAGACTTTTTTATGATCAATGGCTATTATGAACAGAGAACAGTTGGGGAAATGTGTATTATGTACATATATTGATACATTACCATATAAATCGTCCTTAACGTCCAGATGGTCTGGATGTCCATATCTTTTTTCTTACTTTTTTAGCTCGTACTATCTAGTTACTCGTAGTGCCTACACGCTCTCTGACGAGTTTTTTTTCTTACTTAAAGACTCTCGCCATTGCTTCGATACTTCTTTGACCATTACGAACTATTTATTTCCTGGTCGATTCGCTTTTCTGCCATGACCATTTAACTCTCCTGTGGGGCGCTTCAAGTGTGAAACCATTGGCTCATTACGTAAGCGAAGTATTATTCCCTACCTACCCATATATATAGTGCCTTACTAATTATATCTCCATGGCTAAGACCAATCAACAACAAAAAAGTTTCCACTGGGTTGACATCCAAAAACTATTTCAGCGTGGTTATAATTTCATATTAATTTCATATGGAATCGTGTGTACATCTAAAACCTGTTTTGCATCATTAATATAATACAGCATTTAACTAACACCCCCTCCACGCCCCTAATCAACATCATTTTCTTTCGAAGTTGAAATGTATCTCGAACGTGTCTGAGATTAAAACTAAGCGTCAGAGTAAACGGTAAACAGACGTACGTGTTTATTTTAACTGAAAATATGATATTTCCAAGAATATTCGCAGCTTTATTTGTTGTAATCTTATTTGCTTGCTTGACGGTACGGGGTGTTATTTGAGTTCAAAATTCAGATAAAACTTCAACAGAAAGAAAAACAAATTTTAAAAGAACCTCTTGCATGTGACAGATTCGAAAAAAGCAAGTGCATTCTATACATATCTACTGTGCTCATTTCTGCTTCCAATTGAAATCAATAAAACTGTAAAACAAAAATAATGTATCTAAACCCAACAGCGTACCGGCAAAAATGTATCTTTAATATGTGTGTAAATTGAAATTCCATTAGCCCGGTTGTCGTTTACTTCATTGACTTTTGTTTTCTCTTTTGAACAAGTTTTTTTTTTGTCCATATGGGGCCATTCACATTGGTTCGTTAAATTAGATACAAGTAGGTATCTGCAGCAAGTTGCGAATTAGATGGGGAGTGTCAATAAGAGATACAGACATAACAATCATTTGGAGAACCTTGGACTTTGGCTTAAAATTTTGTTTACTCTTTCATGCAGATGTACAAATATGTAGAAGTTTTTATCCGAAAATAAAATAATTTTTCTGTTTTCTGGGGGCGACTGTCATAAAAAAACATCAATTAACAAAAAGCAAACAAAAAATGAGGAAACTTATTTATGTTAGCAGCTCTGACGTACGAGCAGGCGTGCGTATCTATTCGCACATAAATTAACGATACACAAATAGAAAGTGAACCTGACCTATGTACTTTTGTTTAGCAAATGTGAGTAGGTGGGGACTAAATTTAGCAGATTTATTGATAGGTGAGATATATTAGATTCGAAAAGCATTCACAGTTCAGACCCTAACAAGAAAAGAATGTTTAAATAGTACAAGATATTGCTTCCACTTATTGAACTTATTAAAAAATTGTGGTTTATCCAACTCAGAAAATAATAGGGAGGTCGGCTGATTCAATTTGTTAAATAAAGAAAAAATGCAATAGAAATCTGTTGTTTTTCGTGCCACTCAGTATTCTCTAATTCTAGCGCGCTGTTATTAAGGGACTTCAGAAATTACGACTGCTTTCTACAATCATCTGAGCTGTACCTTCTACGAGATTATCAAGCAAGCCTGTGGCCTTCATATAGTATTGCTAATTCTATGAACCGTCCTTCTGTCGCAATCGATTTGCTGCTTTATTGGCCTATAAAGCTAAAGTTTTATTGTCATCGCTAACATTGCGATGTTACCTTGGTGGTGTGATCGCATTATTGCAAAAAAAACTCCGAATAACAAATAATAGTATATATTATCGCATCCTTGTACTTTTATATTAAAAGGCAAATAAAAGAGGAACTAATGTTACGATTAAAAAAATTTCCTAAAAATTGAACCTAAAAACAACGAAATACAAAACAATAATACAAACTCCAATAGTAAAACATGTATTGATGCTCGGAAAATTCAAAGACAATACGAGAATTGAAGATAAGTAACTGTTTTTCAAACAAAATGCCAACAAAGCTGAAACATTTAGAATACAGGAAGACCTAACAAAACAAATATTGTATAACTTTTTAAAACTGTTCAAAGCGAAGACTTCAAGAAATGAATTTAGCATGGTTATCACTGGATGGACGAACAAAAAATTAAATTGATCTAATATTGACGAACGATCTAACAACTATCATAGATATTTCGGTAATAAGTAACTTGAAATTTGTAGTGACAACACAATGATAAGAGTAAGAATCAAAATTGACCACAGAACAATACAAAGGAGCCAACACAAACTCTATATTCTAAAAACTATCTCTCCTGAAACTAATTTATAACGCATCGCTAGACTCAAAAATAAAACAAAAAATCAATATTAATAACATGCATCATAACATTCCAAGTACCTACAATACCTTAGAAAACATTATAAGACCAAAGAAAAACAATAACGAAAATAAAGACTCCAAAATTTGATAAATTGTCTATCGACACCAAAATCCTAATAAATAAGGGGTAAACCACCGCGTTCGCAAACAACTACGTGTGGAACTAGAAGTCGGACGATACGGGGAGTGTCGGCGCAAGAACGATGGACTTCAGCAAAAACTAAAAGTCTCAGGGAGGAGAACATGCAACTCCAGGCCAGGCTAACTAAGATAGAAATGCTCTACGAAGAACTGAAACAAGCTAGAAAAACTCAAAGCCAAACACAATACTGTAAAGAATGCGTTGAAACGAAGACGAAGAGGAATTAAGTCGTCGAACTGCCTGCATATTGAAGAAACGACCAGGCAAGAAACGGAAAGTAGGTTCCTTACGAAATCGTAACATGCCAAGAAATAAAGGGGAAAAAAAAGAAAGAAAGGACCTGACAAATATACATACTGTAGCATAATAATAACTACGCGCCTATGTCTATGCAGCAAATTCCGAAGTGACTTTCCATTCTGGCAGAATTTTTGGTTCAAACTGTCCTCCATTCGAGGTTCGTGTCTGGGACGAAGTCTCCACAGCTCATGTCAACGAAAGAGACAAATAATATTAGGGATAATATTAGGGATAATATTAGGGAATTATAACTGCAAGAATTATTTCTCTTGTTCCAGTGGTCGAAGAATTTGCTAGAAGTTTCTGGCTATCAGAAACTTCTGCTATATAAGGACAGATGGCGATCAAAAAAAAGACACAGTTGGTTTTAGAACCGTGGCGAAGAGATTGGAAAAGTGATAATGGGCGAAGTTGTAAATTGGTGATAAATTGAAAGTTGAGAGTAAACAAGAAAAAGTAATTAGTTTGAATTTGTGAATTAAGTAATTGAAAGGAGATAAAGTGATTTGAGAGGAAAGAGACCTTGTAAGAAAAGAATTTGCGAAGAATAGTATAGTGTGAACTTGAATTGTTCTATAGAGTAGAAAATAAAGAAATAATTTCACAGAATAATTGTTTTATCTACTCGAGCCGTAGCTCGCATATTACATTGGTGTCAGAAGCGGGATAAAACTTATTCTGTGAATAACTATTTCCGTGGTGTGAAATTGCACAAAAAAAAAAAAAAAAAAAAAAAAACGATTTCTGTGTTGAGTTAATTAGTTGCGTAAAATGGGTCGCAAATTGGGAAAACTAACTATAACTCAACTAAAGGCAGAACTCAGTAAGCGGAACCTCGACACAACTGGGGGAAAAGATGCCCTACTGATTCGTCTGGAAGAAGCAGTAACGCAGGAAGGTGAAAATCCGCATGACATAGAGTTTGACGTGGAAGAGGAACCAGCAAGTACAGTAGCCGACCCGGGTATAACAAGTCTGCTCCTGCAACTTAAGTTAGTCATGGACGAACAAAAGAAAGCAATAGAAGATCAAAGTCATAAGCTCGATGACCAAAAGAATTCTCTAGAACTTAAGCTGGATGAACAAAAGAATTCTCTAGAACTTAAGCTGGATGAACAAAAGAAAGCGATGGACGAACAAAAGAAAGCAATGGACGAACAAAAGAAAGCAATGGACGAACAAAAGAATTCTCTAGATGCTCTGGAAAGTAAACTTGATGAGCAAAACAAGAACTTGGAATCCAAATTCGAAGTGATCGAAGAAAAAATCGAGAAGGTCGAGACGCAACTCGAAAAAGTCGAAATTAGATTCGATGAAAATTTTGAGAAACATGAAACTCAGTTCGGGAAGATAGAGACTCAGTTTGAAAAAGTGGATACGCAATTCGAGATAGTAGGAAAGCAAGTCGAAAATCTTGCTAAGGAGCTCAGCAACGTGAAGAGACAGAAAGCACGGGAATATTCCACTGACGGTCTGAGAAGAAAGGAGATGCAGCCTCCTATCTTCGATGGTCAAACATCATGGCCAATTTATAAAAGGCAATTCGAAGCGGCCGCAATGACCAATAGCTGGGACGATGAAGAGAAGTCCATTGCACTCACACTTGCACTGAGGGGTCCAGCTGCGGAGCTCTTGCAGACCATCCCGGAAGATAAACAGCAGAACTACGACTCTCTGGTTCAGGCTATCGAGATGCGGTTTGGGGATGAACACATGCAGCAGGTGTACAGGGTTCAGCTGCGTAGTCGAGTCCAGAAAAGGGGGGAAACGCTCCAACAGTTGCAAGCGGATATAGAGCGACTAGCCCATCTTTCATACCCTAAAGCCGGTGAGGAGCTTATCAACGAAATGGCGGTGGAAGCTTTTATTCAGGCCATAGAGGACAGACAACTGCAAATGGCTGTAAGGATGGCTGAAAAGCGAACACTCCCCGAGGCATTGGCATTCGCTTTGTCAATGAAGGCTGCGGACCAAGCATACCAGGGAATACACCGTGTCAGGGAAATGTCCGTCGTGGAATGCTCAGGCCAGAGAACAGCCGTCATGGATGAAGACAGAGCTCGCGGAAGTCAAATCCGTTGCTGGAATTGCAACCAAACGGGACACCTACAACGGCAGTGCAGAAGTGCACCTAGACGAGGAAATTGTTCACATTGCGGAAGTAGGAGAAGCAGAGAGGAAGCATCTGGCGGTGATAACATCCATCCTGTCAGTCAGACTTCGCAAAACCAGCAGTCGGGAAATGCGTAAGGACCAACTTCGCGGGGCAGAAGTTGGTTACTGGAATCGAGGCCCCCAGGACCACCATTCAAGTTTCGCAAACCAAACGGGGTAACAAGAGCCTGACAGTGGAGGCACTAATCAACGAGAAGAAGTGCGTAGCCACCATCGACACAGGTGCCACTGCCTCCATTGTAAGAAGAGATATCGTCAAAAGCTCCTGGCTGCACAACACCAACAGCTACTGCCTGAAGACTGCAACAGGGGAAATGGCGAAGGTATTTGGAGAAGTTCGTCTTACGATTACTCTGGCAGGACTGACGTTCTCCCATGCGTTTCTGGTGGCAGATATATGCGACGAGTGCATCATCGGAGTAGACTTCATGAAAGCAAATGAAGTAATCTTGGACATCGGGATGCAAGTACTGAGGTATCGAAATGTGGAGATTCCGATGGTGTACGGAAATGAGAATGCCGTAACTCTCAGGACAGTCATCAGCAAAGACGAAGTTTTGCCGCCGTCTTCAGAGACAATCATTTGGACGAAGCTGGAAGGTGATCTTGGGAGCCACCGATTCTACATAGTAGAACCAGACCCAGAGAAGAATTCTCAAGACTACATCGTGGGAAAGACGTTAGTCGAACCAAAGAACACCATGGTTCCAGTGAGGGTTTTGAACGCAAGACCACACACTGTCAAACTAAGGCGAGGGGAGGTGACTGGAAAATGCACGCCGATTACCGCCGTCGCAACAATATCTGAACGTGATGCTCCAAAACTTCTCCCATCACCTTGGACAGCGGAAGCGAGAGAGACGATTCTCCAGTCCAGTGAGCTGAATCAGGAGCAGCGAACTATGGCAGAGAATCTTATCAATGAGTACGCTGATGTATTTGCCTCACAGGACGGAGAACACGGCCGAACACACCTGGTACAACATCGAATAGACACTGGTGATACTAGACCAATTCGTCAGCCTGCTAGGCGCCTTCCATTGGCAAAGCAGACAGAAGTTGCAGAGATGGTGTCGGCAATGGAGAAAGAAGGTCTGATTGAAAGTTCCAAAAGTCCGTGGGCATCACCGGTTGTACTGGTTAAGAAGAAAGATGGCAGCACGCGGTTCTGCGTGGACTATCGGCAGCTCAATTACGTCACCAAGAAAGACAGCTACCCTCTGCCACGGATTGACGACACGCTAGACACACTATCAGGAGCCCGATGGTTTTCCACTCTCGACTTGAAGAGTGGCTACTGGCAGGTACAGATCCATCCAGAAGACCGGGAGAAAACCGCCTTCACCGCAGGAAATGGGCTATGGCAATTCACGGTAATGCCATTCGGGCTGTGCAATGCTCCGGCGACTTTCGAGCGATTGATGGAATGTGTCCTGCAAGGGTTAACATGGAAAACCTGTTTGGTATACTTGGATGATGTCATCGTCGTAGGAAAAACGTTTGCGCAACACCGAGACAATCTAAGGGATGTGTTTCAAAGGCTTCGAAGTGCCCACCTGAAGCTCAACCCCAAGAAGTGCGCCCTGTTTAGAGCGGAAGTCAAGTACCTGGGACACATAATTTCAGCGAAAGGAGTGAGAACCGATCCGGAGAAGGTCGAAGCGGTGAAAAACTGGCCAGTCCCCAAAGACAAACACCAACTAAGGAGCTTCCTGGGCCTAGCCACCTACTACAGACGGTTCGTGAAGGATTTTGCCGGGATCGCAAAGAACCTGCACCAGTTGACGGAAAAGGGAAAACAATTCAAATGGTCAATTGAGTGCGAGAAGAGCTTCAAGGCACTTAAACAACGGCTATGCGATGCCCCGATACTGGCTTACCCCACTCCCGGGGAAACGTTCGTTGTGGATGCAGATGCTAGTAATGTCGGGGTAGGAGCCGTACTCTCCCAGGTGCATGACGGCCAAGAGAAGGTGGTTGCGTACTTCAGCAAGGTGCTCTCTAAGCCAGAAAGGAACTACTGCGTGACAAGGCGGGAACTTCTAGCTTTGATCTTGGCTACGAAGCATTTTCACAAATACCTCTACGGGAGGAAGTTCGTTCTTCGCACAGACCATGCAGCATTAAAATGGCTATTACAGTTCAAGAGTCCTGAGGGTCAGGTCGCAAGATGGATCGAAAGGCTGCAAATCTACGACTACGAAATACAGCATCGTAAAGGAAAACTCCACTCTAATGCGGATGCACTGTCCCGGAGACCATGCAGAACGGATGGTAAACATTGTGCGCGTCAGGAAGAACGGGAGCTGGTTTCCATCCAAAGAATGAGAGCCGAACCTATCGCCGGCTGGAGCGTAGATGAGATCCGGAACGCTCAGAAGGAAGACCCCGATATCGAGCCGATTCTGGCCTGGAAGGAGAACATGGAGAAACCGGATCATCAGGACATCTCTCACAGAAGCCCGACCTTAAAGGCATATTTTGCGCAGTGGGACTCCCTCCATGTCCAAGAAGGTGTTCTGAGAAGAAAATGGGAATCCTCCGACGGAAAATCGTTTGTAATGCAGCTTGTAGTACCGCGGACGAGGGTCAAGGAGGTGTTACAGGAAATGCATGGCGGGGCGACCGGAGGCCACTTGGGAGTGAATAAGACGCTAGAAAAGGTACGAGAACGTTTTTATTGGTTAAAAGCGAAGGAAGATATCGAAGACTGGTGCAGAAAATGCGACGTGTGTGCAGCTAGCAAGGGTCCGAGAATCAAAACTCGAGGTAAGATGCACCAATACAACGTGGGAGCACCTTTCGAACGAATCGCCATTGACATCGCAGGGCCCTTTCCGGAAACCGACAATGGTAATCGGTATATACTCGTAGTGATGGACTACTTCAGTAAGTGGCCGGAAGCGTTTCCGATCCCTAACCAGGAAGCCAGAACCGTGGCGGAGCAGATCGTCTACAATTGGGTTAGCAGATTCGGTGTGCCCTTGGAATTGCATTCTGACCAAGGGCGGAACTTCGAGTCAAGAATCTTCCAAGAGATGTGTCAACTACTCGGAATCAAAAAGACAAGGACAACCCCGCTTCATCCACAGTCGGACGGTATGGTGGAGCGTTTCAATAGGACTTTGGACGAACATCTCTCGAAGGTCGTAGGTGACTACCAACGGGATTGGGACCGGCAGATTCCCTTGTTTTTGATGGCCTATAGAAGTGCCGTGCATAGCACTACTCGACATACGCCGTTCGAAATCTTATTTGGTGGAATAGCTCGTTTACTCAGTGAGGTGAAATTTGGATCTCCTACCAATGAGCCCAGAAATGAAGAAGAGTACGTGGCGGACCTTAGGGAAAGGCTTAGGGACATACACCAAAGGACCAGAAGCCAGATTAAGATGACGAGCGACCGCATGAAGACCAGGTATGATGCCAAGGCAACAACGTCAGGATTCCAGGAAGGAGATCTGGTGTGGCTGTATAATCCCCATCGCCAAAAGGGGAAATCACCTAAGTTACAGCGGAACTGGGAAGGTCCCTACAGAATAGTAACCCGCATCAACGATGTTGTCTACCGCATCCAGCGAGGACCAAGGGCCAAAATGAAAGTGGTTCATGTGGACCGACTGAGTCGATACAATGGCCGAAATGAGGATGCACTTGTTCGGGACGAACACGTCTAAGAGGGGGGCAGTGTAGCATAATAATAACTACGCGCCTATGTCTATGCAGCAAATTCCGAAGTGACTTTCCATTCTGGCAGAATTTTTGGTTCAAACTGTCCTCCATTCGAGGTTCGTGTCTGGGACGAAGTCTCCACAGCTCATGTCAACGAAAGAGACAAATAATATTAGGGATAATATTAGGGATAATATTAGGGAATTATAACTGCAAGAATTATTTCTCTTGTTCCAGTGGTCGAAGAATTTGCTAGAAGTTTCTGGCTATCAGAAACTTCTGCTATATAAGGACAGATGGCGATCAAAAAAAAGACACAGTTGGTTTTAGAACCGTGGCGAAGAGATTGGAAAAGTGATAATGGGCGAAGTTGTAAATTGGTGATAAATTGAAAGTTGAGAGTAAACAAGAAAAAGTAATTAGTTTGAATTTGTGAATTAAGTAATTGAAAGGAGATAAAGTGATTTGAGAGGAAAGAGACCTTGTAAGAAAAGAATTTGCGAAGAATAGTATAGTGTGAACTTGAATTGTTCTATAGAGTAGAAAATAAAGAAATAATTTCACAGAATAATTGTTTTATCTACTCGAGCCGTAGCTCGCATATTACAATACCGAGGAAAACCGATGTACGAGTACTATGTAATAAATTTGTAATCAAACCATCTTGAAGACATTCTTGGAAATACGAGTAATCAATATCAAGTTCGGGCCTTTGCGTAAGAATGTAAGATTAATCCCACAGTACAAATGTTGCCAAGTGTTTAATCACACACAAAAGTATTTTCAGAAATATCCGCGATATGTGAAACACGCCGAAAATCACCTCTCGAAGGACTGTGGACTAAGCACAAACCTGTATCTCACGTTTACTCTGTTATTCTTGTGAAACTTGAACAACAAAGTAAAATAAATAAACTTATTTTCTAAATGTTGATTATGATCGAAAACAATTGCCGTAACACTCGCACTTTAATGAAAACATGAATATATGCAAGTAAGCATGTCAAGTGTAAAAAAATGGACATAATTTCTTTACCATCTCATCTATTCGTATTGTAGCATAATAATAACTACGCCCCCTAAAAATATGACGCAACAAATTCCGAAGTGACTTCATTCTGGCAGAATTTTGGTTCGTACTGTCCTTTCATTCGAGGTTCGTGTCTGGGACGAAGTCTCCACAGCTCATGTCAACGAAAGAGACGAATAATATCAGGGATAAAAGGGAATTATAACTGCAAGAATTATTTCTCTTATTCCAGTGGTCGAAGAATTTGCTAGAAGTTTCTGGCTATCAGAAACTTCTGCTATATAAGGACAGATGGCGGTCAAAAAAAAAGGGACAGTTGGTTTAGAACCGTGGCGAAGAGATTGGAAAAGTGATAATGGGCGAAGTTGTAATTTGGTGATAAATTGAAAGTTGAGAGTGAACAAGAAAAAGTAATTAGTTTGGATTTGTGAATTAAGTAATTGAAAGGAGATAAAGTGATTTGAGAGGAAAGAAACCTTGTAAGAAAAGAATTTGCGAAGAATAGTATAGTGTGAACTTGAATTGTTCTATAGACTAGAAAATAAAGAAATAAATTTCACAGAATATCGTTTTATCTACTCGAGCCGTAGCTTGCATATTACATTGGTGTCAGAAGCGGGATAAAACTTATTCTGTGAATAACTATTTCCGTGGTGTGAAATTGCACAAGCAAAAAAAAAAAAAAAAAAAAAAACGATTTCTGTGTTGAGTTAATTAGTTGCGCAAAATGGGTCGCAAATTGGGAAAACTAACTATAACTCAACTAAAGCCAGAACTCAGTAAGCGGAACCTCGACACAACTGGGGGAAAAGATGCCCTGCTGATTCGTCTGGAAGAAGCAGTAACGCAGGAAGGTGAAAATCCGCACGACGTAGAGTTTGACGTGGAAGAGGAACCAGCAAGTACAGCAGCCGACCCGGGTATAACAAGTCTGCTCCTGCAACTTAAGTTAGTCATGGACGAACAAAAGAAAGCAATAGAAGATCAAAGGAATTCTCTAGAACTTAAGCTGGACGAACAAAAGAAAGCGATGGACGAACAAAAGAAAGCAATGGGCGACCAAAGGAATTCTCTAGAACTTAAGCTGGACGAACAAAAGAAAGCAATGGACGAACAAAAGAATTCTCTAGAACTTAAGATGGACGAACAAAAGAATTCTCTAGATGCTCTGGAAAGTAAACTTGATGAGCAAAACAAGAACTTGGAATCCAAATTCGAAGTGATCGAAGAGAAAATCGAGAAGGTCGAGACGCAACTCGAAAAAGTCGAAACTAGATTCGATGAAAATTTTGAGAAACATGAAACTCAGTTCGGGAAGATAGAGACTCAGTTTGAAAAAGTAGAAAAGCAAGTCGAAAATCTTGCTAAGGAGCTCAGCAACGTGAAGAGACAGAAAGCACGGGAATATTCCACTGACGGTCTGAGAAGAAAGGAGGTGCAGCCTCCTATCTTCGATGGTCAAACATCATGGCCAATTTATAAGAGGCAATTCGAAGCGGCCGCAATGACCAATAGCTGGGACGATGAAGAGAAGTCTATTGCACTCACGCTTGCACTGAGGGGTCCAGCTGCGGAGCTCTTGCAGACCATCCCGGAAGATAAACAGCAGAACTACGACTCTCTGGTTCAGGCTATCGAGATGCGGTTTGGGGATGAACACATGCAGCAGGTGTACAGGGTTCAGCTGCGTAGTCGAGTCCAGAAAAGGGGGGAAACGCTCCAACAGTTGCAAGCGGATATAGAGCGACTAGCCCATCTTTCATACCCTAAAGCCGGTGAGGAGCTTATCAACGAAATGGCGGTGGAAGCTTTTATTCAGGCCATAGAGGACAGACAACTGCAAATGGCTGTAAGGATGGCTGAAAAGCGAACACTCCCCGAGGCATTGGCATTCGCTTTGTCAATGAAGGCTGCGGACCAAGCATACCAGGGAATACACCGTGTCAGGGAAATGTCCGTCGAGGAATGCTCATGCCAGAGAACAGCCGTCATGGATGAAGACAGAGCTCGCGGAAGTCAAATCCGTTGCTGGAATTGCAACCAAACCGGACACCTACAACGGCAGTGCAGGAGTGCACCTAGACGAGGAAATTGTTCACATTGCGGAAGTAGGAGAAGCAGAGAGGAAGCATCTGGCGGTGATAACATCCATCCTGTCAGTCAGACTTCCCAAAACCAGCAGTCGGGAAATGCGTAAGGACCAACTTCGCGGGGCAGAAGTTGGTTACTGGAATCGAGGCCCCCAGGACCACCATTCAAGTTTCGCAAACCAAACGGGGTAACAAGAGCCTGACAGTGGAGGCACTAATCAACGAGAAGAAGTGCGTAGCCACCATCGACACAGGTGCCACTGCCTCCATTGTAAGAAGAGATATCGTCAAAAGCTCCTGGCTGCACAACACCAACAGCTACTGCCTGAAGACTGCAACAGGGGAAATGGCGAAGGTATTTGGAGAAGTTCGTCTTACGATTACTCTGGCAGGACTGACGTTCTCCCATGCGTTTCTGGTGGCAGATATATGCGACGAGTGCATCATCGGAGTAGACTTCATGAAAGCAAATGAAGTAATCTTGGACATCGGGATGCAAGTACTGAGGTATCGAAATGTGGAGATTCCGATGGTGTACGGAAATGAGAATGCCGTAACTCTCAGGACAGTCATCAGCAAAGACGAAGTTTTGCCGCCGTCTTCAGAGACAATCATTTGGACGAAGCTGGAAGGTGATCTTGGGAGCCACCGATTCTACATAGTAGAACCAGACCCAGAGAAGAATTCTCAAGACTACATCGTGGGAAAGACGTTAGTCGAACCAAAGAACACCATGGTTCCAGTGAGGGTTTTGAACGCAAGACCACACACTGTCAAACTAAGGCGAGGGGAGGTGACTGGAAAATGCACGCCGATTACCGCCGTCGCAACAATATCTGAACGTGATGCTCCAAAACTTCTCCCATCACCTTGGACAGCGGAAGCGAGAGAGACGATTCTCCAGTCCAGTGAGCTGAATCAGGAGCAGCGAACTATGGCAGAGAATCTTATCAATGAGTACGCTGATGTATTTGCCTCACAGGACGGAGAATACGGCCGAACACACCTGGTACAACATCGAATAGACACTGGTGATACTAGACCAATTCGTCAGCCTGCTAGGCGCCTTCCATTGGCAAAGCAGACAGAAGTTGCAGAGATGGTGTCGGCAATGGAGAAAGAAGGTCTGATTGAAAGTTCCAAAAGTCCGTGGGCATCACCGGTTGTACTGGTTAAGAAGAAAGATGGCAGCACGCGGTTCTGCGTGGACTATCGGCAGCTCAATTACGTCACCAAGAAAGACAGCTACCCTCTGCCACGGATTGACGACACGCTAGACACACTATCAGGAGCCCGATGGTTTTCCACTCTCGACTTGAAGAGTGGCTACTGGCAGGTACAGATCCATCCAGAAGACCGGGAGAAAACCGCCTTCACCGCAGGAAATGGGCTATGGCAATTCACGGTAATGCCATTCGGGCTGTGCAATGCTCCGGCGACTTTCGAGCGATTGATGGAATGTGTCCTGCAAGGGTTAACATGGAAAACCTGTTTGGTATACTTGGATGATGTCATCGTCGTAGGAAAAACGTTTGCGCAACACCGAGACAATCTAAGGGATGTGTTTCAAAGGCTTCGAAGTGCCCACCTGAAGCTCAACCCCAAGAAGTGCGCCCTGTTTAGAGCGGAAGTCAAGTACCTGGGACACATAATTTCAGCGAAAGGAGTGAGAACCGATCCGGAGAAGGTCGAAGCGGTGAAAAACTGGCCAGTCCCCAAAGACAAACACCAACTAAGGAGCTTCCTGGGCCTAGCCACCTACTACAGACGGTTCGTGAAGGATTTTGCCGGGATCGCAAAGAACCTGCACCAGTTGACGGAAAAGGGAAAACAATTCAAATGGTCAATTGAGTGCGAGAAGAGCTTCAAGGCACTTAAACAACGGCTATGCGATGCCCCGATACTGGCTTACCCCACTCCCGGGGAAACGTTCGTTGTGGATGCAGATGCTAGTAATGTCGGGGTAGGAGCCGTACTCTCCCAGGTGCATGACGGCCAAGAGAAGGTGGTTGCGTACTTCAGCAAGGTGCTCTCTAAGCCAGAAAGGAACTACTGCGTGACAAGGCGGGAACTTCTAGCTTTGATCTTGGCTACGAAGCATTTTCACAAATACCTCTACGGGAGGAAGTTCGTTCTTCGCACAGACCATGCAGCCTTAAAATGGCTATTACAGTTCAAGAGTCCTGAGGGTCAGGTCGCAAGATGGATCGAAAGGCTGCAAATCTACGACTACGAAATACAGCATCGTAAAGGAAAACTCCACTCTAATGCGGATGCACTGTCCCGGAGACCATGCAGAACGGATTGTAAACATTGTGCGCGTCAGGAAGAACGGGAGCTGGTTTCAATCCAAAGAATGAGAGCCGAACCTATCGTCGGCTGGAGCGTAGATGAGATCCGGAACGCTCAGAAGGAAGACCCGGATATCGAGCCGATTCTGGCCTGGAAGGAGAACATGGAGAAACCGGATCATCAGGACATCTCTCACAGAAGCCCGACCTTAAAGGCATATTTTGCGCAGTGGGACTCCCTCCATGTCCAAGAAGGTGTTCTGAGAAGAAAATGGGAATCCTCCGACGGAAAGTCGTTTGTAATGCAGCTTGTCGTACCGCGGACGAGGGTCAAGGAGGTGTTACAGGAAATGCATGGCGGGGCGACCGGAGGCCACCTGGGAGTGAATAAGACGCTAGAAAAGGTACGAGAACGTTTTTATTGGTTAAAAGCGAAGGAAGATATAGAAGACTGGTGCAGAAAATGCGACGTGTGTGCAGCTAGCAAGGGTCCGAGAATCAAAACTCGAGGTAAGATGCACCAATACAACGTGGGAGCACCTTTTGAACGAATCGCCATTGACATCGCAGGACCCTTTCCGGAAACCGACAATGGTAATCGGTATATCCTCGTAGTGATGGACTACTTCAGTAAGTGGCCGGAAGCGTTTCCGATCCCTAACCAGGAAGCCAGAACCGTGGCGGAGCAGATCGTCTACAATTGGGTTAGCAGATTCGGTGTGCCCTTGGAATTGCATTCTGACCAAGGGCGGAACTTCGAGTCAAGAATCTTCCAAGAGATGTGTCAACTACTCGGAATCAAAAAGACAAGGACAACCCCGCTTCATCCACAGTCGGACGGTATGGTGGAGCGTTTCAATAGGACTTTGGACGAACATCTCTCGAAGGTCGTAGGTGACCCTTGTTTTTGATGGCCTATAGAAGTGCCGTGCATAGCACTACTCGACATACGCCGTTCGAAATCTTATTTGGTGGAATAGCTCGTTTACTCAGTGAGGTGAAATTTGGATCTCCTACCAATGAGCCCAGAAATGAAGAAGAGTACGTGGCGGACCTTAGGGAAAGGCTTAGGGACATACACCAAAGGACCAGAAGCCAGATTAAGATGACGAGCGACCGCATGAAGACAAGGTATGATGCCAAGGCAACAACGTCAGGATTCCAGGAAGGAGATCTAGTGTGGCTGTATAATCCCCATCGCCAAAAGGGGAAATCACCTAAGTTGCAGCAGAACTGGCAGGGTCCCTACAGAATACTAACCCGCATCAACGATGTTGTCTACCGCATCCAGCGAGGACCAAGGGCCAAAATGAAAATGGTTCATGTGAACCGACTGAGTCGATACAATGGCCGAAATGAGGATGCACTTGTTCGGGACGAACAAGTCTAAGAGGGGGGCAGTGTAACATAATAATAACTATGCTCCTATAACTATACAACCCATTCCGAAGTGTCTTTTCGTTCTGGCATAATTTTGTTCCGAAGTGTCTTTTCATTCGAGGCTCGTGTCGCAGAATTAAGAGAGAATTATAACCGCAAGAGAATTATAACCGCAAGAGATTATTGGCTGCAGCTGTCATCTTGAAATTATTACATCAGAATTTTCGCGTTCCAGTGGTCGAAGAATTTGCTAGAAGTTTCTGGCTATCAGAAATGCGACTATATAAGGACAGATGGCGATCGAGGCAGGGCAGTTGGTTTTCGAACCGCACAAAGAGATTGGAAAGTGATAAACGGCGAAGTTGTAATTTTGTGATAAATTGAAAGTTGAGAGTTAACAAGAAGAAGTAATTAGTTTGGATTTGTGAATTAAGTAATTGAAAGGAGATAATGTGATTTGAGAAGAAAGAGACCTTGTAAGAAAGGAGTTTGCGAAGAATAGTATAGTGTGAACTTGAATTGTTCTATAGACTAGAAAATAAAGAAATAATTTCACAGAATATCGTTTTATCTACTCGAGTCGTAGCTCGCATATTACAATATGTACATGACATAATAAACGCCTTCCAAAATTATATCGTTCGCCCATTGTATGTATGTACTCGTACATGTTGTAGATCAGTGGATTCGTAAGCTGTAAAGAGTGCAGTTTCTCAGTTGACTCTGGTCTTCATTACATACGCGCTTTTAATTTTTTTCTATGTACATTTACTAGCTTACCATTTCAGCACAGTTCTCCCGCCTCTTCTCTTTAAGGAAACGAGCATATCACCTTTTTTATTTAAAAATAATTTCATTTTGTTTTACAAAATTATCGTAATATCCTGTGCACTACCATCATGTTCCTTTCATCGTCAATATTCATATAAATAAACAATTTACTTTTCTTTACAATTAAATGCATCAACAAACTGCTACTCCAACCGTTCACTTAAACACCTAACAAAGCAGATACTGTTGCACTTAATAAATATTTGTTTTTTTTATATCACCTTAAACATAAAACAAAAAAATAAAAATTAATTTTTACTAAAAACAAAACTTAACTTGGAATTTCTTTAGACAAAAAAGAAGAAAACCCTAACAGTACTTTTCCTTTAAGTCCTTTCTGAGGATCTTCCCTGTAGGATTTTTTGGGATTTCCCTTACAAATACGACGCCACCTTCTAACTGTTTGTAGTGTGCTACCTTCTCTGCCACAAATTCCTTGATTTCCTCCTCAGTAGCTTTAGTCTTCGGTTTGAGAACTACGATTCCCTTTGGCACTTCACCATGCTGCTCGTGAGGAATACCAATTACAGCAGCGTCTAAAACTTTTGGATGGCTACGAAGGCATTCTTCGAGCTCGGCGGGTGGCACTTGGAAACCCTTGACTTTGATGAGTTCCTTCATGCGGTCGGTAATATAGAACAAGCCGTCATCGTCGTAGTATGCAACATCCCCAGTGCGAAGCCACTTTCCATTACCAGAAGGACTGTCTCGGAATATGTCCTTATTGGCTTCTTCGTTATTCAAGTATCCGCTCATCACTTGCGGTCCACGGACGAGGAGCTCTCCAGTAACATTGGGGCCCACACCCCTGTTGTCAGTACTGTCTAAGGCGATGATTTTAGCTTCGGTGCTACCGACAAGATTTCCGACTGTGCTGTATTTTTTACACCCGTTCGGTGTAACAAGAGTGACTGGAGAGGATTCAGTCATGCCGTAGCCTTGCTGGAATTCCGTGTTTGGGAATCTAACAAAATCCGATCAGAAATAGTTTAAGAATTTAAACTTTTGCTTACTTTTTACGGAATCTCTCGACATCTTTCTGTCCGATTGGTGCAGCTCCAGACATAATCAACCTCAGCCTAGGAGCATATTCAGCTGTCACTTTGTGGGAATGCGTCAGAAAGAGGGCTGAAAAGTTCAAAATTTTTATAAAAACTTCATTTAATACCTCTATGAAACTTACCGATTGGTGGAACCAAATTCAGAGCGCTTCCCTTATACTCATGCAGGGCCTTGAGCAGATCATCTGGCTTAAACTGGGGAAGTGTAACCAACTTGATGCCCAAAAACAACTTTGACAGCATGACAACTGTCAGACCATAGATATGGAAGAATGGCAGGACACATGGAACTACTTCTTGCTGCGTTTCAGTGGTCTCGATCATCATTGGCTCATATGGAGCCTTTGCCTGTATCTGATCGCAATTGACACTGATGTTGTTGTGTGATAACTTCACACCCTTAGGCAGTCCAGTCGTACCCGATGAGAAGGGCAAGAAGACCATATCATCAGGAGTGATGTCAGTCTCTTTCAGCGAGGAAAAATCCACATCGGTTGTGCTGATGATTTCAAAGAAATCCACAGCACCCTCTGGAAGTTGATCGCGGCTCTTTGTGCGGATAATGACAATTGGAACATCCTTCTTGGCAAGAGCACACGCATTCTTGAGGACTTTGTGATTTTTGACAGAAGAAAATGGGAATCCTCCGACGGAAAGTCGTTTGTAATGCAGCTTGTCGTACCGCGGACGAGGGTCAAGGAGGTGTTACAGGAAATGCATGGCGGGGCGACCGGAGGCCACTTGGGAGTGAATAAGACGCTAGAAAAGGTACGAGAACGTTTTTATTGGTTAAAAGCGAAGGAAGATATCGAAGACTGGTGCAGAAAATGCGACGTATGTGCAGCTAGCAAGGGTCCGAGAATCAAAACTCGAGGTAAGATGCACCAATACAACGTGGGAGCACCTTTCGAACGAATCGCCATTGACATCGCAGAGCCCTTTCCGGAAACCGACAATGGTAATCGGTATATACTCGTAGTGATGGACTACTTCAGTAAGTGGCCGGAAGCGTTTCCGATCCCTAACCAGGAAGCCAGAACCGTGGCGGAGCAGATCGTCTACAATTGGGTTAGCAGATTCGGTGTGCCCTTGGAATTGCATTCTGACCAAGGGCGGAACTTCGAGTCAAGAATCTTCCAAGAGATGTGTCAAATACTCGGAATCAAAAAGACAAGGACAACCCCGCTTCATCCACAGTCGGACGGTATGGTGGAGCGTTTCAATAGGACTTTGGACGAACATCTCTCGAAGGTCGTAGGTGACTACCAACGGGATTGGGACCGGCAGATTCCCTTGTTTTTGTTGGCCTATAGAAGTGCCGTGCATAGCACTACTCGACATACGCCGTTCGAAATCTTATTTGGTGGAATAGCTCGTTTACCCAGTGAGGTGAAATTTGGATCTCCTACCAATGAGCCCAGAAATGAAGAAGAGTACGTGGCGGACCTTAGGGAAAGGCTTAGGGACATACACCAAAGGACCAGAAGCCAGATTAAGATGACGAGCGACCGCATGAAGACCAGGTATGATGCCAAGGCAACAACGTCAGGATTCCAGGAAGGAGATCTGGTGTGGCTGTATAATCCCCATCGCCAAAAGGGGAAATCACCTAAATTACAGCGGAACTGGGAAGGTCCCTACAGAATAATAACCCGCATCAACGATGTTGTCTACCGCATCCAGCGAGGACCGAGGGCCAAAATGAAAGTGGTTCATGTGGACCGACTGAGTCGATACAATGGCCGAAATGAGGATGCACTTGTTCGGGACGAACATGTCTAAGAGGGGGGCAGTGTAGCATAATAATAACTACGCCCCCTAAAAATATGACGCAACAAATTCCGAAGTGACTTCATTCTGGCAGAATTTTGGTTCGTACTGTCCTTTCATTCGAGGTTCGTGTCTGGGACGAAGTCTCCACAGCTCATGTCAACGAAAGAGACGAATAATATCAGGGATAAAAGGGAATTATAACTGCAAGAATTATTTCTCTTATTCCAGTGGTCGAAGAATTTGCTAGAAGTTTCTGGCTATCAGAAACTTCTGCTATATAAGGACAGATGGCGGTCAAAAAAAAAGGGACAGTTGGTTTAGAACCGTGGCGAAGAGATTGGAAAAGTGATAATGGGCGAAGTTGTAATTTGGTGATAAATTGAAAGTTGAGAGTGAACAAGAAAAAGTAATTAGTTTGGATTTGTGAATTAAGTAATTGAAAGGAGATAAAGTGATTTGAGAGGAAAGAGACCTTGTAAGAAAAGAATTTGCGAAGAATAGTATAGTGTGAACTTGAATTGTTCTATAGACTAGAAAATAAAGAAATAAATTTCACAGAATATCGTTTTATCTACTCGAGCCGTAGCTTGCATATTACAGTATCTTCTATCCACCACGATGAATTAGACTTAATTACATTATTTGCAGCGATTTTAATGCGAAGCACACCTTTTGTTGGGGTTCAAGATGCATTTCACAAAAAGGTAGACTGACTTCTAAACAATGGGCAAACTGACATACTGGCCAGTTGATATCACGAAAATACCCGATTGGCAGCGATTTAAATGCGAAACACACCTTTTGTTGGGGTTCAAGATGCATCTCAAGAAAAGGTAGACTGACTTCTAAACAATGGACAAACTGACATACTGGCCGGTTGATATCACGAAAATACCCGATCTAATCGATTTCTTCATTGTAAAAGGAATATCTACCAATTTTATAACAGTTGAAGAAAGCTTTGAACTTTCCTCAGACCATTTTCCAGTTATTCTGATAATGAATGGCACCATAAATAATAAACAAGAACCAGCAAGGCTAACTAGCAGAAATACTCATTGGGAAGGTTGAAAAAATTTAAGAGAATGTTGATTTGAGCGTACCACTTAAGACGCCCTATGAACTTGAAGTCGAAGTTGATCATCTCGTTAAAGTCATTCAGTGCGCTGCGTGGAATAAAAAAAAAAAATACCTGAAGTCTATGACGAATGGGCGAAGGGACACAAAGAGAAAGCGGACATTTTGGCCGTTCTTCTAAAAGAGACGTTTATATTTTTCATAGTTTTATAAATCAATTACACAAAGAATGCTCTCAAGAAGGGTACTAACCGGTACTGACTTTTGTCTGTTTTTGCACGATCAAAGAGAGTTCTTTAAATCGCTCTGCTTTAGAGTTCTTTAAATATTGTCGATAGGTGTACTTGTGGAGTTAACTAACACTGGCCTAAATCAGCTTCAACATTTTAGAAATAGAATAATAGAGAATTGTTGAATACCTCTAAAGAATGGAAGAGACTGACATCACTCCTGATGATATGATCTTCTTGCCCTTCTCATCAGGTCTTAGAAACCGCAAACTTTCATTCTTGAAAGGAGTTGTATTTATACAGCTTCTGACTTTTTTGTATTTGCATTTATTTTACGCGGTAAAGTAGTTACCCCAATAGACAATCCCTAACCTGAAGTGGAGGGTCCTTACTTAATAACCCCAAACGTGGTTTGAACAGACTTTATAGATTTTAGCTTCAAATATATCAAAGAGGCACATATAAGGCACATATAAAGTATGATATTAAATACGTAGCTCGAACTGATTGAAAATGTACCATTAATTCACAGAATATAATAAAAATGCATAACACTTCCTTATACCTCTCGTTAGCTGATATAACTCAATCTATGATGCAGGACACATGCACCTATGTATCTTACCACGTGCAGGCTAATCTTCACTACTTAAAGAAAAAACAATCAGTATTTCCTATCTGAACTCTGCGAAATGTGACAAGTTCAGAAGTCGGTTATAAAACGATTATTATAAACAACAATCACGCTGATGAGACATTGTACTGTAGTCACTTAGTCGATGCCTTTCAACTACCCACGCGATAACAAGTCCTTGAAGCACTTTCTTCTGAAAGTCTTTCCAATAAAAAAGTATTCAAACTTTAGACTTTTGAACCTACAAATGGTTGCAAGTCTAATTTATTATAGGTATCCAATTTTAGGTGACCGTTGGCCCACACCACGCCAATCTTCCCCGCCAATGACATTCCATTTTACGAGTACTATTATTCACCATTTCTAGATTTAATCACTCCAAAGTGCAAACAAATAATTCCCCCCTCACATTGTTCCTAACTATCATGCGAGACGGTTGAGAACTTGACCCCCTAACCAGCGATATCAGTTCCAAAACGAAAACCAGACAACCGACTGACTTCAGCTTGGGTGACACATGTGATAAGATACTCAAAAATTTGCGTCAATTAAAGGCGACTCAAATAGAAGCTGAAATGATTGTCTATCTAAGATAGATAGTCGACATTGCGTTGTCTGTGAATGGCCCCCCATCAACGTGACATTAAATCTCTGATCAAAATGAATTAATCAAATTGTGTATCTCTTTCGTTTCAGAGGAAATCGCGCGCCAACTCACAGTCAGTAATGCTAAATTTATCATTGGCACTGTCAAAAATCACAAAGTCCTCAAGAATGCGTGTGCTCTTGCCAAGAAGGATGTTCCAATTGTCATTATCCGCACAAAGAGCCGCGATCAACTTCCAGAGGGTGCTGTGGATTTCTTTGAAATCATCAGCACAACCGATGTGGATTTTTCCTCGCTGAAAGAGACTGACATCACTCCTGATGATATGGTCTTCTTGCCCTTCTCATCGGGTACGACTGGACTGCCTAAGGGTGTGAAGTTATCACACAACAACATCAGTGTCAATTGCGATCAGATACAGGCAAAGGCTCCATATGAGCCAATGATGATCGAGACCACTGAAACGCAGCAAGAAGTAGTTCCATGTGTCCTGCCATTCTTCCATATCTATGGTCTGACAGTTGTCATGCTGTCAAAGTTGTTTTTGGGCATCAAGTTGGTTACACTTCCCCAGTTTAAGCCAGATGATCTGCTCAAGGCCCTGCATGAGTATAAGGGAAGCGCTCTGAATTTGGTTCCACCAATCGGTAAGTTTCATAGAGGTATTAAATGAAGTTTTTATAAAAATTTTGAACTTTTCAGCCCTCTTTCTGACGCATTCCCACAAAGTGACAGCTGAATATGCTCCTAGGCTGAGGTTGATTATGTCTGGAGCTGCACCAATCGGACAGAAAGATGTCGAGAGATTCCGTAAAAAGTAAGCAAAAGTTTAAATTCTTAAACTATTTCTGATCGGATTTTGTTAGATTCCCAAACACGGAATTCCAGCAAGGCTACGGCATGACTGAATCCTCTCCAGTCACTCTTGTTACACCGAACGGGTGTAAAAAATACAGCACAGTCGGAAATCTTGTCGGTAGCACCGAAGCTAAAATCATCGCCTTAGACAGTACTGACAACAGGGGTGTGGGCCCCAATGTTACTGGAGAGCTCCTCGTCCGTGGACCGCAAGTGATGAGCGGATACTTGAATAACGAAGAAGCCAATAAGGACATATTCCGAGACAGTCCTTCTGGTAATGGAAAGTGGCTTCGCACTGGGGATGTTGCATACTACGACGATGACGGCTTGTTCTATATTACCGACCGCATGAAGGAACTCATCAAAGTCAAGGGTTTCCAAGTGCCACCCGCCGAGCTCGAAGAATGCCTTCGTAGCCATCCAAAAGTTTTAGACGCTGCTGTAATTGGTATTCCTCACGAGCAGCATGGTGAAGTGCCAAAGGGAATCGTAGTTCTCAAACCGAAGACTAAAGCTACTGAGGAGGAAATCAAGGAATTTGTGGCAGAGAAGGTAGCACACTACAAACAGTTAGAAGGTGGCGTCGTATTTGTAAGGGAAATCCCAAAAAATCCTACAGGGAAGATCCTCAGAAAGGACTTAAAGGAAAAGTACTGTTAGGGTTTTCTTCTTTTTTGTCTAAAGAAATTCCAAGTTAAGTTTTGTTTTTAGTAAAAATTAATTTTTATTTTTTTGTTTTATGTTTAAGGTGATATAAAAAAAACAAATATTTATTAAGTGCAACAGTATCTGCTTTGTTAGGTGTTTAAGTGAACGGTTGGAGTAGCAGTTTGTTGATGCATTTAATTGTAAAGAAAAGTAAATTGTTTATTTATATGAATATTGACGATGAAAGGAACATGATGGTAGTGCACAGGATATTACGATAATTTTGTAAAACAAAATGAAATTATTTTTAAATAAAAAAGGTGATATGCTCGTTTCCTTAAAGAGAAGAGGCGGGAGAACTGTGCTGAAATGGTAAGCTAGTAAATGTACATAGAAAAAAATTAAAAGCGCGTATGTAATGAAGACCAGAGTCAACTGAGAAACTGCACTCTTTACAGCTTACGAATCCACTGATCTACAACATGTACGAGTACATACATACAATGGGCGAACGATATAATTTTGGAAGGCGTTTATTATGTCATGTACATATTGTAATATGCGAGCTACGACTCGAGTAGATAAAACGATATTCTGTGAAATTATTTCTTTATTTTCTAGTCTATAGAACAATTCAAGTTCACACTATACTATTCTTCGCAAACTCCTTTCTTACAAGGTCTCTTTCTTCTCAAATCACATTATCTCCTTTCAATTACTTAATTCACAAATCCAAACTAATTACTTCTTCTTGTTAACTCTCAACTTTCAATTTATCACAAAATTACAACTTCGCCGTTTATCACTTTCCAATCTCTTTGTGCGGTTCGAAAACCAACTGCCCTGCCTCGATCGCCATCTGTCCTTATATAGTCGCATTTCTGATAGCCAGAAACTTCTAGCAAATTCTTCGACCACTGGAACGCGAAAATTCTGATGTAATAATTTCAAGATGACAGCTGCAGCCAATAATCTCTTGCGGTTATAATTCTCTTGCGGTTATAATTCTCTCTTAATTCTGCGACACGAGCCTCGAATGAAAAGACACTTCGGAACAAAATTATGCCAGAACGAAAAGACACTTCGGAATGGGTTGTATAGTTATAGGAGCATAGTTATTATTATGTTACACTGCCCCCCTCTTAGACTTGTTCGTCCCGAACAAGTGCATCCTCATTTCGGCCATTGTATCGACTCAGTCGGTTCACATGAACCATTTTCATTTTGGCCCTTGGTCCTCGCTGGATGCGGTAGACAACATCGTTGATGCGGGTTAGTATTCTGTAGGGACCCTGCCAGTTCTGCTGCAACTTAGGTGATTTCCCCTTTTGGCGATGGGGATTATACAGCCACACTAGATCTCCTTCCTGGAATCCTGACGTTGTTGCCTTGGCATCATACCTTGTCTTCATGCGGTCGCTCGTCATCTTAATCTGGCTTCTGGTCCTTTGGTGTATGTCCCTAAGCCTTTCCCTAAGGTCCGCCACGTACTCTTCTTCATTTCTGGGCTCATTGGTAGGAGATCCAAATTTCACCTCACTGAGTAAACGAGCTATTCCACCAAATAAGATTTCGAACGGCGTATGTCGAGTAGTGCTATGCACGGCACTTCTATAGGCCATCAAAAACAAGGGTCACCTACGACCTTCGAGAGATGTTCGTCCAAAGTCCTATTGAAACGCTCCACCATACCGTCCGACTGTGGATGAAGCGGGGTTGTCCTTGTCTTTTTGATTCCGAGTAGTTGACACATCTATTGGAAGATTCTTGACTCGAAGTTCCGCCCTTGGTCAGAATGCAATTCCAAGGGCACACCGAATCTGCTAACCCAATTGTAGACGATCTGCTCCGCCACGGTTCTGGCTTCCTGGTTAGGGATCGGAAACGCTTCCGGCCACTTACTGAAGTAGTCCATCACTACGAGTATATACCGATTACCATTGTCGGTTTCCGGAAAGGGCCCTGCGATGTCAATGGCGATTCGTTCGAAAGGTGCTCCCACGTTGTATTGGTGCATCTTACCTCGAGTTTTGATTCTCGGACCCTTGCTAGCTGCACACACGTCGCATTTTCCGCACCAGTCTTCGATATCTTCCTTCGCTTTTAACCAATAAAAACGTTCTCGTACCTTTTCTAGCGTCTTATTCACTCCCAAGTGGCCTCCGGTCGCCCCGCCATGCATTTCCTGTAACACCTCCTTGACCCTCGTCCGCGGCACGACAAGCTGCATTACAAACGACTTTCCGTCGGAGGATTCCCATTTTCTTCTCAGAACACCTTCTTGGACATGGAGGGAGTCCCACTGCGCAAAATACGCCTTTAAGGTCGGGCTTCTGTGAGAGATGTTCTGATGATCCGGTTTCTCCATGTTCTCCTTCCAGGCCAGAATCGGTTCGATATCCGGGTCTTCTTTCTGAGCGTTCCGGATCTCATCTACGCTCCGGCCGGCGATACGGCTCTCATTCTTTGGATGGAAACCAGCTCCCGTTCTTCCTGACGCGCACAGAGTTTACAATCCGTTCTGCATGGTCGCCGGGACAGTGCATCCGCATTAGAGTGGAGTTTTCCTTTACGATGCTGTATTTCGTAGTCGTAGATTTGCAGCCTTTCGATCCATCTTGCGACCTGACCCTTAGGACTCTTGAACTGTAATAGCCATTTTAAGGCTGCATGGTCTGTGCGAAGAACGAACTTTCTCCCACAGAGGTATTTGTGAAAATGCTTCGTAGCCAAGATCAAAGCTAGAAGTTCCCGCCTTGTCAAGCAGTAGTTCCTTTCTGGCTTAGAGAGCACCATGCTGAAGTACGCAACCACCTTCTCTTGGCCATCATGCACCTGGGAGAGTACGGCTCCTACCCCGACATTACTAGCATCTGTATCCACAATGAACGTTTCCCCGGGGAGGGGGTAAGCTAGTATCGGGGCATCGCAGAGCCATTGTTTAAGTGCCTTGAAGCTCTTCTCGCACTCAATTGACCATTTGAATTGTTTTCCCTTTTCCGTCAACTGGTGCAGGCTCTTTGCGATCCCGGCAAAATCCTTCACGAACCGTCTGTAGTAGGTGGCTAGGCCCAGGAAGCTCCTTAGTTGGTGTTTATCCATGGGGACTGGCCAGTTTTTCACCGCTTCGACCTTCTCTGGATCGGTTCTCACTCCTTTCGCTGAAATTATGTGCCCCAAATACTTGACTTCCGCTCTAAACAGGGCGCTCTTATTGGGGTTGAGCTTCAGGTGGGCACTTCGAAGCCTTTGAAACACATCCCTTAGATTATCTCGGTGTTGCGCAGACGTCCATCAAAACATTAAATTATACCAAACAGGTTTTAAATGTTAACCCTTGGAGGACACATTCCATCAATCGCTCGAAAGTCGCCGGAGCATTGCACAGCCCGAATGGCATTACCGTGAATTGCCATAGCCCATTTCCTGCGGTGAAGGCGGTTTTCTCCCGGTCTTCTGGATGGATCTGTACCTGCCAGTAGCCACTCTTCAAGTCGAGAGTGGAAAACCGTCGGGCTCCTGATAGCGTGTCTAGCGTGTCGTCAATCCGTGGCAGAGGATAGCTATCTTTCTTGGTGACGTAATTGAGCTGCCGATAGTCGACGCAGAACCGCGTGCTGCCATCTTTCTTCTTAACCAGTACAACCGGTGATGCCCACGGACTTTTGGAACTTTCAATCACACCTTCTTTCTCCATTGCCGACACCATCTCTGCAACTTCTGTCTGCTTTGCCAATGGAAGGCGCCTAGCAGGCTGACGAATTGGTCTAGTATCACCAGTGTCTATTCGATGTTGTACCAGGTGTGTTCGGCCGTATTCTCCGTCCTGTGAGGCAAATACATCAGCGTACTCATTGATAAGATTCTCTGCCATAGTTCGCTGCTCCTGATTCAGCTCACTGGACTGGAGAATCGTCTCTCTCTTTTCCGCTGTCCAAGGTGATGGGAGAGGTTTTGGAGCATCACGTTCAGATATTGTTGCGACGGCGGTAATCGACGTGCATTTTCCAGTCACCTCCCCTCGACTTAGTTTGACAGTGTGTGGTCTCGCGTTCAAAACTCTCACTGGAACCATGGTGTTCTTTGGTTCGACTAACGTCTTTCCCACGATAAAGTCTTGAGAATGCTTCTCTGGGTCTGGTTCTACTATGTAGAATCGGTGGCTCCCAAGATCACCTTCCAGCTTCGTCCAAATGATTGTCTCTGAAGACGGCGGCAAAACTTCGTCTTTGCTGATGACTGTCCTGAGAGTTACGGCATTCTCATTTCCGTACACCATCGGAATCTCCACATTTCGATACCTCAGTACTTGCATCCCGATGTCCAAGATTACTTCATTTGCTTTCATGAAGTCTACTCCGATGATGCACTCGTCGCATATATCTGCCACCAGAAACGCATGGGAGAACGTCAGTCCTGCCAGAGTAATCGTAAGACGAACTTCTCCAAATACCTTCGCCATTTCCCCTGTTGCAGTCTTCAGGCAGTAGCTGTTGGTGTTGTGCAGCCAGGAGCTTTTGACGATATCTCTTCTTACAATGGAGGCAGTGGCACCTGTGTCGATGGTGGCTACGCACTTCTTCTCGTTGATTAGTGCCTCCACTGTCAGGCTCTTGTTACCCCGTTTGGTTTGCGAAACTTGAATGGTGGTCCTGGGGGCCTCGATTCCAGTAACCAACTTCTGCCCCGCGAAGTTGGTCCTTACGCATTTCCCGACTGCTGGTTTTGGGAAGTATGACTGACAGGATGGATGTTATCACCGCCAGATGCTTCCTCTCTGCTTCTCCTACTTCCGCAATGTGAACAATTTCCTCGTCTAGGTGCACTTCTGCACTGCCGTTGTAGGTGTCCGGTTTGGTTGCAATTCCAGCAACGGATTTGACTTCCGCGAGCTCTGTCTTCATCCATGACGGCTGTTCTCTGGCATGAGCATTCCACGACGGACATTTCCCTGACACGGTGTATTCCCTGGTATGCTTGGTCCGCAGCCTTCATTGACAAAGCGAATGCCAATGCCTCGGGGAGTGTTCGCTTTTCAGCCATCCTTACAGCCATTTGCAGTTGTCTGTCCTCTATGGCCTGAATAAAAGCTTCCACCGCCATTTCGTTGATAAGCTCCTCACCGGCTTTAGGGTATGAAAGATGGGCTAGTCGCTCTATATCCGCTTGCAACTGTTGGAGCGTTTCCCCCCTTTTCTGGACTCGACTACGCAGCTGAACCCTGTACACCTGCTGCATGTGTTCATCCCCAAACCGCATCTCGATAGCCTGAACCAGAGAGTCGTAGTTCTGCTGTTTATCTTCCGGGACGGTCTGCAAGAGCTCCGCAGCTGAACCCCTCAGTGCAAGCGTGAGTGCAATAGACTTCTCTTCATCGTCCCTTCATGTTTGACCATCGAAGATAGGAGGCTGCATCTCCTTTCTTCTCAGACCGTCAGTGGAATATTCCCGTGCTTTCTGTCTCTTCACGTTGCTGAGCTCCTTAGCAAGATTTTCGACTTGCTTTTCTACTTTTTCAAACTGAGTCTCTATCTTCCCGAACTGAGTTTCATGTTTCTCAAAATTTTCATCGAATCTAGTTTCGACTTTTTCGAGTTGCGTCTCGACCTTCTCGATTTTCTCTTCGATCACTTCGAATTTGGATTCCAAGTTCTTGTTTTGCTCATCAAGTTTACTTTCCAGAGCATCTAGAGAATTCTTTTGCTCGTCCATCTTAAGTTCTAGAGAATTCTTTTGTTCGTCCATTGCTTTCTTTTGTTCGTCCATTGCTTTCTTTTGTTCGTCCAGCTTAAGTTCTAGAGAATTCCTCTGGTCGTCCATTGCTTTCTTTTGTTCGTCCATCTTAAGTTCTAGAGAGTTCTTTTGGTCGTCCATTGCTTTCTTTTGGTCGTCCAGCTTAAGTTCTATAGAATTCCTTTGGTCTTCTATTGCTTTCTTTTGTTCGTCCATGACTAACTTAAGTTGCAGGAGCAGACTTGTTATACCCGGGTCGGCTGCTGTACTTGCTGGTTCCTCTTCCACGTCAAACTCTACGTCGTGCGGATTTTCACCTTCCTGCGTTACTGCTTCTTCCAGACGAATCAGCAGGGCATCTTTTCCCCCAGTTGTGTCGAGGTTCCGCTTACTGAGTTCTGCCTTTAGTTGAGTTATAGTTAGTTTTCCCAATTTGCGACCCATTTTGCGCAACTAATTAACTCAACACAGAAATCGTTTTTTTTTTTTTTTGTGCAATTTCACACCACGGAAATAGTTATTCACAGAATAAGTTTTATCCCGCTTCTGACACCAATGTAATATGCGAGCTACGGCTCGAGTAGATAAAACAATTATTCTGTGAAATCATTTCTTTATTTTCTACTCTATAGAACAATTCAAGTTCATACTATACTATTCTTCGCAAATTCTCTTCTTACAATGTCTCTTTCCTCTCAAATCACTTTATCTCCTTTCAATTACTTAATTCACAAATCCAAACTAATTACTTTTTCTTGTTTACTCTCAACTTCAATTTATCACCAAATTACAACTTCGCTCATTATCACTTTTCCAATCTCTTCGCCACGGTTCTAAACCAACTGTGTCTTTTTTTTGATCGCCATCTGTCCTTATATAGCAGAAGTTTCTGATAGCCAGAAACTTCTAGCAAATTCTTCGACCACTGGAACAAGAGAAATAATTCTTGCAGTTATAATTCCCTTTTATCCCTGATATTATTCGTCTCTTTCGTTGACATGAGCTGTGGAGACTTCGTCCCAGACACGAACCTCGAATGAAAGGACAGTTTGAACCAAAATTCTGCCAGAATGGAAAGTCACTTCGGAATTTGCTGCATAGACATAGGAGCGTAGTTATTATTATGCTACAATATTGTAATATGCGAGCTAATCTGATAGCCAGAAACTTCTAGCAAATTCTTCGACCACTGGACCAAGAGAAATAATTCTTGCAGTTATAATTCCCTTTTATCCCTAATATTATTCGTCTCTTTCGTTGACATGAGCTGTGGAGACTTCGTCCCAGACACGAACCTCGAATGAAAGGACAGTACGAACCAAAATTCTGCCAGAATGAAGTCACTTCGGAATTTGTTGCGTCATATTTTTAGGGGGCGTAGTTATTATTATGCTACACTGCCCCCCTCTTAGACATGTTCGTCCCGAACAAGTGCATCCTCATTTCGGCCATTGTATCGACTCAGTCGGTCCACATGAACCACTTTCATTTTGGCCCTCGGTCCTCGCTGGATGCGGTAGACAACATCGTTGATGCGGGTTATTATTCTGTAGGGACCTTCCCAGTTCCGCTGTAATTTAGGTGATTTCCCCTTTTGGCGATGGGGATTATACAGCCACACCAGATCTCCTTCCTGGAATCCTGACGTTGTTGCCTTGGCATCATACCTGGTCTTCATGCGGTCGCTCGTCATCTTAATCTGGCTTCTGGTCCTTTGGTGTATGTCCCTAAGCCTTTCCCTAAGGTCCGCCACGTACTCTTCTTCATTTCTGGGCTCATTGGTAGGAGATCCAAATTTCACCTCACTGGGTAAACGAGCTATTCCACCAAATAAGATTTCGAACGGCGTATGTCGAGTAGTGCTATGCACGGCACTTCTATAGGCCATCAAAAACAAGGGAATCTGCCGGTCCCAATCCCGTTGGTAGTCACCTACGACCTTCGAGAGATGTTCGTCCAAAGTCCTATTGAAACGCTCCACCATACCGTCCGACTGTGGATGAAGCGGGGTTGTCCTTGTCTTTTTGATTCCGAGTAGTTGACACATCTCTTGGAAGATTCTTGACTCGAAGTTCCGCCCTTGGTCAGAATGCAATTCCAAGGGCACACCGAATCTGCTAACCCAATTGTAGACGATCTGCTCCGCCACGGTTCTGGCTTCCTGGTTAGGGATCGGAAACGCTTCCGGCCACTTACTGAAGTAGTCCATCACTACGAGTATATACCGATTACCATTGTCGGTTTCCGGAAAGGGCCCTGCGATGTCAATGGCGATTCGTTCGAAAGGTGCTCCCACGTTGTATTGGTGCATCTTACCTCGAGTTTTGATTCTCGGACCCTTGCTAGCTGCACACACGTCGCATTTTCTGCACCAGTCTTCGATATCTTCCTTCGCTTTTAACCAATAAAAACGTTCTCGTACCTTTTCTAACGTCTTATTCACTCCCAAGTGGCCTCCGGTCGCCCCGCCATGCATTTCCTGTAACACCTCCTTGACCCTCGTCCGTGGTACGACAAGCTGCATTACAAACGACTTTCCGTCGGAGGATTCCCATTTTCTTCTCAGAACACCTTCTTGGACATGGAGGGAGTCCCACTGCGCAAAATATGCCTTTAAGGTCGGGCTTCTGTGAGAGATGTCCTGATGATCCGGTTTCTCCATGTTCTCCTTCCAGGCCAGAATCGGCTCGATATCCGGGTCTTCCTTCTGAGCGTTCCGGATCTCATCTACGCTCCAGCCGGCGATAGGTTCGGCTCTCATTCTTTGGATGGAAACCAGCTCCCGTTCTTCCTGACGCGCACAATGTTTACAATCCGTTCTGCATGGTCTCCGGGACAGTGCATCCGCATTAGAGTGGAGTTTTCCTTTACGATGCTGTATTTCGTAGTCGTAGATTTGCAGCCTTTCGATCCATCTTGCGACCTGACCCTCAGGACTCTTGAACTGTAATAGCCATTTTAAGGCTGCATGGTCTGTGCGAAGAACGAACTTCCTCCCGTAGAGGTATTTGTGAAAATGCTTCGTAGCCAAGATCAAAGCTAGAAGTTCCCGCCTTGTCACGCAGTAGTTCCTTTCTGGCTTAGAGAGCACCTTGCTGAAGTACGCAACCACCTTCTCTTGGCCGTCATGCACCTGGGAGAGTACGGCTCCTACCCCGACATTACTAGCATCTGCATCCACAACGAACGTTTCCCCGGGAGTGGGGTAAGCCAGTATCGGGGCATCGCATAGCCGTTGTTTAAGTGCCTTGAAGCTCTTCTCGCACTCAATTGACCATTTGAATTGTTTTCCCTTTTCCGTCAACTGGTGCAGGTTCTTTGCGATCCCGGCAAAATCCTTCACGAACCGTCTGTAGTAGGTGGCTAGGCCCAGGAAGCTCCTTAGTTGGTGTTTGTCTTTGGGGACTGGCCAGTTTTTCACCGCTTCGACCTTCTCCGGATCGGTTCTCACTCCTTTCGCTGAAATTATGTGTCCCAGGTACTTGACTTCCGCTCTAAACAGGGCGCACTTCTTGGGGTTGAGCTTCAGGTGGGCACTTCGAAGCCTTTGAAACACATCCCTTAGATTGTCTCGGTGTTGCGCAAACGTTTTTCCTACGACGATGACATCATCCAAGTATACCAAACAGGTTTTCCATGTTAACCCTTGCAGGACACATTCCATCAATCGCTCGAAAGTCGCCGGAGCATTGCACAGCCCGAATGGCATTACCGTGAATTGCCATAGCCCATTTCCTGTGGTGAAGGCGGTTTTCTCCCGGTCTTCTGGATGGATCTGTACCTGCCAGTAGCCACTCTTCAAGTCGAGAGTGGAAAACCATCGGGCTCCTGATAGTGTGTCTAGCGTGTCGTCAATCCGTGGCAGAGGATAGCTGTCTTTCTTGGTGACGTAATTGAGCTGCCGATAGTCCACGCAGAACCGCGTGCTGCCATCTTTCTTCTTTACCAGTACAACCGGTGATGCCCACGGACTTTTGGAACTTTCAATCAGACCTTCTTTCTCCATTGCCGACACCATCTCTGCAACTTCTGTCTGCTTTGCCAGTGGAAGGCGCCTAGCAGGCTGACGAATTGGTCTAGTATCACCAGTGTCTATTCGATGTTGTACCAGGTGTGTTCGGCCGTATTCTCCGTCCTGTGAGGCAAATACATCAGCGTACTCATTGATAAGATTCTCTGCCATAGTTCGCTGCTCCTGATTCAGCTCACTGGACTGGAGAATCGTCTCTCTCGTTTCCGCTGTCCAAGGTGATGGGAGAGGTTTTGGAGCATCACGTTCAGATATTGTTGCGACGGCGGTAATCGACGTGCATTTTCCAGTCACATCCCCTCGCCTTAGTTTTACAGTGTGTGGTCTTGCGTTCAAAACCCTCACTGGAACCATGGTGTTCTTTGGTTCGACTAACGTCTTTCCCACGATGTAGTCTTGAGAATTCTTCTCTGGGTCTGGTTCTACTATGTAGAATCGGTGGCTCCCAAGATCACCTTCCAGCTTTGTCCAAATGATTGTCTCTGAAGACGGCGGCAAAACTTCGTCTTTGCTGATGACTGTCCTGAGAGTTACGGCATTCTCATTTCCGTACACCATCGGAATCTCCACATTTCGATACCTCAGTACTTGCATCCCGATGTCCAAGATTACTTCATTTGCTTTCATGAAGTCTACTCCGATGATGCACTCGTCGCATATATCTGCCACCAGAAACGCATGGGAGAACGTCAGTCCTGCCAGAGTAATCGTAAGACGAACTTCTCCAAATACCTTCGCCATTTCCCCTGTTGCAGTCTTCAGGCAGTAGCTGTTGGTGTTGTGCAGCCAGGAGCTTTTGACGATATCTCTTCTTACAATGGAGGCAGTGGCACCTGTGTCGATGGTGGCTACGCACTTCTTCTCGTTGATTAGTGCCTCCACTGTCAGGCTCTTGTTACCCCGTTTGGTTTGCGAAACTTGAATGGTGGTCCTGGGGGCCTCGATTCCAGTAACCAACTTCTGCCCCGCGAAGTTGGTCCTTACGCATCTCCCGACTGCTGGTTTTGGGAAGTCTGACCGACAGGATGCTTCCTCTCTGCTTCTCCTACTTCCGCAATGTGGACAATTTCCTCGTCTAGGTGCACTTCTGCACTGCCGTTGTAGGTGTCCGGTTTGGTTGCAATTCCAGCAACGGATTTGACTTCCGCGAGCTTTGACGGCTGTTCTCTGGCATGAGCATTCCACGACGGACATTTCCTTGACACGGTGTATTCCCTGGTATGCTTGGTCCGCAGCCTTCATTGACAAAGCGAATGCCAATGCCTCGGGGAGTGTTCGCTTTTCAGCCATCCTTACAGCCATTTGCAGTTGTCTGTCCTCTATGGCCTGAATAAAAGCTTCCACCGCCATTTCGTTGATAAGCTCCTCACCGGCTTTAGGGTATGAAAGATGGGCTAGTCGCTCTATATCCGCTTGCAACTGTTGGAGCGTTTCCCCCCTTTTCTGGACTCGACTACGCAGCTGAACCCTGTACACCTGCTGCATGTGTTCATCCCCAAACCGCATCTCGATAGCCTGAACCAGAGAGTCGTAGTTCTGCTGTTTATCTTCCGGGATGGTCTGCAAGAGCTCCGCAGCTGGACCCCTCAGTGCAAGTGTGAGTGCAATGGACTTCTCTTCATCGTCCCAGCTATTGGTCATTGCGGCCGCTTCGAATTGCCTTTTATAAATTGGCCATGATGTTTGACCATCGAAGATAGGAGGCTGCATCTCCTTTCTTCTCAGACCGTCAGTGGAATATTCCCGTGCTTTCTGTCTCTTCACGTTGCTGAGCTCCTTAGCAAGATTTTCGACTTGCTTTCCTACTATCTCGAATTTCGTATCCACTTTTTCAAATTGAGTCTCTATCTTCCCGAACTGAGTTTCATGTTTCTCAAAATTTTCATCGAATCTAATTTCGACTTTTTCGAGTTGCGTCTCGACCTTCTCGATTTTCTCTTCGATCACTTCGAATTTGGATTCCAAGTTCTTGTTTTGCTCATCAAGTTTACTTTCCAGAGCATCTAGAGAATTCTTTTGTTCGTCCATTGCTTTCTTTTGTTCGTCCATTGCTTTCTTTTGTTCGTCCAGCTTAAGTTCTAGAGAATTCCTTTGGTCGCCCATTGCTTTCTTTTGTTCGTCCATCGCTTTCTTTTGTTCATCCAGCTTAAGTTCTAGAGAATTCTTTTGTTCGTCCATTGCTTTCTTTTGTTCGTCCAGCTTAAGTTCTATAGAATTCCTTTGGTCTTCTATTGCTTTCTTTTGTTCGTCCATGACTAACTTAAGTTGCAGGAGCAGACTTGTTACACCCGGGTCGGCTGCTGTACTTGCTGGTTCCTCTTCCACGTCAAACTCTACGTCGTGCGGATTTTCACCTTCCTGCGTTACTGCTTCTTCCAGACGAATCAGCAGGGCATCTTTTCCCCCAGTTGTGTCGAGGTTCCGCTTACTGAGTTCTGCCTTTAGTTGAGTTATAGTTAGTTTTCCCAATTTGCGACCCATTTTGCGCAACTAATTAACTCAACACAGAAATCGTTTTTTTTTTTTTTTTTTTTTTTTTTTTTTTTTTTTTTTTTTTTTTTTTTTTTTTTTTTTTTTTTTTTTTTTTTTGTTTGTGCAATTTCACACCACGGAAATAGTTATTCACAGAATAAGTTTTATCCCAGCTTCTGACACCAATGTAACATGCGAGCTACGGCTCGAGTAGATAAAACAATTATTCTGTGAAATTTATTTCTTTATTTTCTAGTCTATAGAACAATTCAAGTTCACACTATACTATTCTTCGCAAATTCTTTTCTTACAAGGTCTCTTTCCTCTCAAATCACTTTATCTCCTTTCTATTACTTAATTCACAAATCCAAACTAATTACTTTTTCTTGTTCACTCTCAACTTTCAATTTATCACCAAATTACAACTTCGCCCATTATCACTTTTCCAATCTCTTCGCCACGGTTCTAAACCAACTGTCTTTTTTTTGACCGCCATCTGTCCTTATATAGCAGAAGTTTCTGATAGCCAGAAACTTCTAGCAAATTCTTCGACCACTGGAATAAGAGAAATAATTCTTGCAGTTATAATTCCCTTTTATCCCTGATATTATTCGTCTCTTTCGTTGACATGAGCTGTGGAGACTTCGTCCCAGACACGAACCTCGAATGAAAGGACAGTACGAACCAAAATTCTGCCAGAATGAAGTCACTTCGGAATTTGTTGCGTCATATTTTTAGGGGGCGTAGTTATTATTATGCTACAATATGTTAAACTTTTGTTATTTAAAGACGCCAATGTAATTAAAATCTGCCTTCGTTATATGCATATTCGTTATCCTCGATATCCACTGTGCAATGATTTTCGTTTCAAGTATTTAAACAAATCTAGAATCCATCAAAAAGTGTTTTGTAGAGTAGCATTCTTCATCAATTATTACCACCAGCAATTAAACTTTAACCACAAAAATGGTTGATCATCGCAATTGATACTTCAGCTACATGGGTTGCAAGTTTTTTATGAAAAATTCCATGCCTTTATTTTTGTCGTTATCATTTATAAAACATTCAGCCCTATAGGGAACTCCAAGGGGAACAGAATTCCCCCCGAACAATTTAATTCCCGGGAATAAAATTCTCCTATCGCGAATTTCCATCGATATTCCTTTTTCCTGGAATCAGTTGAACCAACACAAAAGTGAAAAAAACCTCATTCGAAATTTATTTTCGAATGTTTTGACAGCACTAATATTCAACCACCCCAAGAATACTAATTAATCGTATTTTTAATTGAAATTTAAAAAAAACATAAAAATTGCCGAAGAGCAACAGCAAATGGAGAGGAATGAATTAAGATCTATCAGACGAAATTTGAGGGATAAATCTAACCCTTAGAGTTACCAGAAGCATCGTAAGTAGAAACTAAATGATTTTATGAACCGTTTATTCCACTTAAGTTGGGTTTTTTTTTCAGATTTCATCATTACTACAGAGTAAATAAGACCATGTTCATCTGCTTGATTTGCTCTCTGATTCTTTACCACAAACCAGAAAATCATTCGCAGTTCCTCCCATTGTTTGAGCTAAGCGCATGCTTGCGCTTCTTTGCCGAAGGCGGCTATCAAACAGGGGTGGAAAGAGATAATGAAATTGGACTAGCGCAATCATCTTTTTCAAAAGTCCTTTCCAGTGTGGAAAAAAAGAGAAAAACAACATTGGTTTTTTACAAAAAATACAGCATAAATACCAGGAGTAATAGGCTGTATAGATGGAACGCACGTCAGAATCATTTCTCCTCCAACATACAAACATTTATAATATAACAGAAAGGGATTTTATAGTTTAAATGTTTTACTAGGGAGTTTTTTTGCTTGCTGAAACGTTTTACTTTCATGCGCTCATACATACTCGTACGAGTATGTTTCGCAGGTATGCGATGATGGATTGCGAATTCGTTTTGTAGATGCCATACACCCTGGAGCATGCCATGATTCATTTGTGTGAAAGGTTAGTGGATTAAGATCATGGATGAAATAAAAATATTTGAATGGTGACGGAAATTCATGGTTGTTAGGTAAGTGAGATTATACTGATTTTAATTCATAATTTGATTCAAATGAACTTTTAAATAGGGGGCGCTGGATATCCCTAAGAGCCATGGCTATTGACTCCCCACAGGACACACGAAGAAGAAACGCCTGAGAGAAAATTCAATGAAGCCCATACGCTCTGCCGAGCGATCGGTGCAAGAGAGCTTTATTACTTTCCACACAAAGTGCAAGAGAGCTTTATTACTTTCCACACAAAGCGATTCAAATTGTAAATGTTTGCTGCGCATTACATAACATTTGCATACATTTCAAGAGTGATTTCACCATCAATGTGTCAACCCCTGATTTGCTCATAGATGACGACTCTAGTAATCTACTAGGTGCGCAACTAAGTTCTCCAGCAGTAAGTGCTGGTCGACTTTGACATATCCAAATCGTCATAAACCGAGCTTAGACATATGGTAAACAAACTGTTTTGACACATTAGTGGTTTTGTTTTGGCGTTATATACTTTTGGTTGTGTGAAAATGTCTGATTTTGTGCCAAATAATCGTCATTTGCGGAAAGTGTTGATTTTCTTCTTTCATTCGAAGAAAACGGCGACTGAAGCGCATCGAGAGCTCCAAAAAGTTTACGGAGATGCTGCTCTAAGTGAAACAACGTGCCGTGATAGGTTCCGTCACTTCAAAGATGGTGTTTTCGATGTTGACGACCATCCGCGTAAAGGAAGGCCAAAATCCTTCGAAGACGCTGAATTGGAGGCATTGCTCGATGGGGATCCCTGCCAAACGTAATGTAAAGATACTAAAATAAATAAATATACTAAAAAGAAAAGAAAAATCCATTTCCAACCACAAATTAGTTATTGCATTCAAACTTTTCCAGGTTGACTTCTTCTATTTCTAGAGGACGCTATTTGAAATTGAATTTAGCTTTAATTTCTTCTGTCCTCACCGTTTCCATTTCTAAGTTGTGGCGCTTAATTTCTTCTTCTTTCATTTTCAAATTGTGGCGCTTAGTTTCTTGCAAGGCTAATTTGTGCTGATCACACAGTCTATCAATGAAGCGATATAGTTTTTTAACACTTGCTTCCATTTCGCCGTGATGACTTTTAATACAAGAGACAGCTTCTCCAATTTTATCGCACAATTCTCGTTGCAGATGTATTTCCTTTTCTAAGGCCTCCTGTGACGTCATATTTTTTTGCATCGCTCTGCCGAAATTCCACGAGCGGCTCCGGATTCCTTTGTTGATTGCATTCCACTGGCGAATCTAACAACATTTCAATTAATTCAGTGGCATCAAGTGTTGGAAACTTTTCAATGCTGGCACAGTTTTTTTTTTGATATGATGATGATGTTGGATTTTCCTTTTCCGATCCATCAGTTTGCATTCCTCGCCTTTTATTGCGAGAAGGAAACCCAAACTTCTCAGAGGGGCAGCCTTCAACAGATTCATGCATTGCACACATATTCTTTATTGCTTCTTCCATATCGGTAAATTTGTATTCTCTGAATGGCCCTCCTCCAGTAGCATTTTTGTGCTTCAGGTTTTCTGACATTTTTTTTCTTACGTACTTTTTCTTTTCAAGTCTTACCTAAAATGAATTGGTTTGGAAGATTGAAATGTCGAATATCAACAAACCATTCCTTTTTTCTATTTAAACATTGACTTCACTGGCGGTCCAATACTGTTTAGCTCCTTTTCTATCATTTTCCAGAACTTCTTTGTGTCTTCTTTCCTGCGTTGAGTGGTAAATCCATTTGCGATGTCCCGATTTCTTTCCATTATATTAATCAGCACATCCAGTTGTCTTGGATTTGTTGAGTTAGACCTATGTTAAATAATTTGTTAACAACTTTTGATAATTTCATCAAAATTTCCTTACATTGCTGTTTTCCTCTTGAAGTTCCCTATCAAAATAACGGAGGATTAATTACGGTGGAAATTGCATTAAATTTCCCTGGAAATTGTATCAGCTGTTGAAAAATATAAATAAAACCCAAACACAAGTGGGTACTCTCTCTCTCCAATGTAACTGTAGCATAATAATAACTACGCGCCTATGTCTATGCAGCAAATTCCGAAGTGACTTTCCATTCTGGCAGAATTTTGGTTCAAACTGTCCTTCATTCGAGGTTCGTGTCGGGGACGAAGTCTCCACAGCTCATGTCAACGAAAGAGACGAATAATATTAGGGATAAAAGGGAATTATAACTGCAAGAATTATTTCTCTTGTTCCAGTGGTCGAAGAATTTGCTAGAAGTTTCTGGCTATCAGAAACTTCTGCTATATAAGGACAGATGGCGATCAAAAAAAACACAGTTGGTTTAGAACCGTGGCGAAGAGATTGGAAAAGTGATAATGGGCGAAGTTGTAATTTGGTGATAAATTGAAAGTTGAGAGTAAACAAGAAAAAGTAATTAGTTTGGATTTGTGAATTAAGTAATTGAAAGGAGATAAAGTGATTTGAGAGGAAAGAGACCTTGTAAGAAAAGAATTTGCAAAGAATAGTATAGTGTGAACTTGAATTGTTCTATAGACTAGAAAATAAAGAAATAAATTTCACAGAATATCGTTTTATCTACTCGAGCCGTAGCCAGCATATTACATTGGTGTCAGAAGCGGGATAAAACTTATTCTGTGAATAACTATTTCCGTGGTGTGAAATTGCACAAAAAAAAAAAAAAACGATTTCTGTGTTGAGTTAATTAGTTGCGCAAAATGGGTCGCAAATTGGGAAAACTAACTATAACTCAACTAAAGGCAGAACTCAGTAAGCGGAACCTCGACACAACTGGGGGAAAAGATGCCCTGCTGATTCGTCTGGAAGAAGCAGTAACGCAGGAAGGTGAAAATCCGCACGACGTAGAGTTTGACGTGGAAGAGGAACCAGCAAGTACAGCAGCCGACCCGGGTATAACAAGTCTGCTCCTGCAACTTAAGTTAGTCATGGACGAACAAAAGAAAGCAATAGAAGACCAAAGGAATTCTATAGAACTTAAGCTGGACGAACAAAAGAAAGCAATGGACGAACAAAAGAATTCTCTAGAACTTAAGCTGGATGAACAAAAGAAAGCGATGGACGAACAAAAGAAAGCAATGGGCGACCAAAGGAATTCTCTAGAACTTAAGCTGGACGAACAAAAGAAAGCAATGGACGAACAAAAGAAAGCAATGGACGAACAAAAGAATTCTCTAGATGCTCTGGAAAGTAAACTTGATGAGCAAAACAAGAACTTGGAATCCAAATTCGAAGTGATCGAAGAGAAAATCGAGAAGGTCGAGACGCAACTCGAAAAAGTCGAAATTAGATTCGATGAAAATTTTGAGAAACATGAAACTCAGTTCGGGAAGATAGAGACTCAATTTGAAAAAGTGGATACGAAATTCGAGATAGTAGGAAAGCAAGTCGAAAATCTTGCTAAGGAGCTCAGCAACGTGAAGAGACAGAAAGCACGGGAATATTCCACTGACGGTCTGAGAAGAAAGGAGATGCAGCCTCCTATCTTCGATGGTCAAACATCATGGCCAATTTATAAAAGGCAATTCGAAGCGGCCGCAATGACCAATAGCTGGGACGATGAAGAGAAGTCCATTGCACTCACACTTGCACTGAGGGGTCCAGCTGCGGAGCTCTTGCAGACCATCCCGGAAGATAAACAGCAGAACTACGACTCTCTGGTTCAGGCTATCGAGATGCGGTTTGGGGATGAACACATGCAGCAGGTGTACAGGGTTCAGCTGCGTAGTCGAGTCCAGAAAAGCGGGGAAACGCTCCAACAGTTGCAAGCGGATATAGAGCGACTAGCCCATCTTTCATACCCTAAAGCCGGTGAGGAGCTTATCAACGAAATGGCGGTGGAAGCTTTTATTCAGGCCATAGAGGACAGACAACTGCAAATGGCTGTAAGGATGGCTGAAAAGCGAACACTCCCCGAGGCATTGGCATTCGCTTTGTCAATGAAGGCTGCGGACCAAGCATACCAGGGAATACACCGTGTCAGGGAAATGTCCGTCGTGGAATGCTCATGCCAGAGAACAGCCGTCAAAGCTCGCGGAAGTCAAATCCGTTGCTGGAATTGCAACCAAACCGGACACCTACAACGGCAGTGCAGAAGTGCACCTAAACGAGGAAATTGTCCACATTGCGGAAGTAGGAGAAGCAGAGAGGAAGCATCCTGTCGGTCAGACTTCCCAAAACCAGCAGTCGGGAGATGCGTAAGGACCAACTTCGCGGGGCAGAAGTTGGTTACTGGAATCGAGGCCCCCAGGACCACCATTCAAGTTTCGCAAACCAAACGGGGTAACAAGAGCCTGACAGTGGAGGCACTAATCAACGAGAAGAAGTGCGTAGCCACCATCGACACAGGTGCCACTGCCTCCATTGTAAGAAGAGATATCGTCAAAAGCTCCTGGCTGCACAACACCAACAGCTACTGCCTGAAGACTGCAACAGGGGAAATGGCGAAGGTATTTGGAGAAGTTCGTCTTACGATTACTCTGGCAGGACTGACGTTCTCCCATGCGTTTCTGGTGGCAGATATATGCGACGAGTGCATCATCGGAGTAGACTTCATGAAAGCAAATGAAGTAATCTTGGACATCGGGATGCAAGTACTGAGGTATCGAAATGTGGAGATTCCGATGGTGTACGGAAATGAGAATGCCGTAACTCTCAGGACAGTCATCAGCAAAGACGAAGTTTTGCCGCCGTCTTCAGAGACAATCATTTGGACAAAGCTGGAAGGTGATCTTGGGAGCCACCGATTCTACATAGTAGAACCAGACCCAGAGAAGAATTCTCAAGACTACATCGTGGGAAAGACGTTAGTCGAACCAAAGAACACCATGGTTCCAGTGAGGGTTTTGAACGCAAGACCACACACTGTAAAACTAAGGCGAGGGGATGTGACTGGAAAATGCACGCCGATTACCGCCGTCGCAACAATATCTGAACGTGATGCTCCAAAACCTCTCCCATCACCTTGGACAGCGGAAACGAGAGAGACGATTCTCCAGTCCAGTGAGCTGAATCAGGAGCAGCGAACTATGGCAGAGAATCTTATCAATGAGTACGCTGATGTATTTGCCTCACAGGACGGAGAATACGGCCGAACACACCTGGTACAACATCGAATAGACACTGGTGATACTAGACCAATTCGTCAGCCTGCTAGGCGCCTTCCATTGGCAAAGCAGACAGAAGTTGCAGAGATGGTGTCGGCAATGGAGAAAGAAGGTCTGATTGAAAGTTCCAAAAGTCCGTGGGCATCACCGGTTGTACTGGTAAAGAAGAAAGATGGCAGCACGCGGTTCTGCGTGGACTATCGGCAGCTCAATTACGTCACCAAGAAAGACAGCTATCCTCTGCCACGGATTGACGACACGCTAGACACACTATCAGGAGCCCGATGGTTTTCCACTCTCGACTTGAAGAGTGGCTACTGGCAGGTACAGATCCATCCAGAAGACCGGGAGAAAACCGCCTTCACCACAGGAAATGGGCTATGGCAATTCACGGTAATGCCATTCGGGCTGTGCAATGCTCCGGCGACTTTCGAGCGATTGATGGAATGTGTCCTGCAAGGGTTAACATGGAAAACCTGTTTGGTATACTTCGATGATGTCATCGTCGTAGGAAAAACGTTTGCGCAACACCGAGACAATCTAAGGGATGTGTTTCAAAGGCTTCGAAGTGCCCACCTGAAGCTCAACCCCGAGAAGTGCGCCCTGTTTAGAGCGGAAGTCAAGTACCTGGGACACATAATTTCAGCGAAAGGAGTGAGAACCGATCCGGAGAAGGTCGAAGCGGTGAAAAACTGGCCAGTCCCCAAAGACAAACATCAACTAAGGAGCTTCCTGGGCCTAGCCACCTACTACAGACGGTTCGTGAAGGATTTTGCCGGGATCGCAAAGAACCTGCACCAGTTGACGGAAAAGGGAAAACAATTCAAATGGTCAATTGAGTGCGAGAAGAGCTTCAAGGCACTTAAACAACGGCTATGCGATGCCCCGATACTGGCTTACCCCACTCCCGGGGAAACGTTCGTTGTGGATGCAGATGCTAGTAATGTCGGGGTAGGAGCCGTACTCTCCCAGGTGCATGACGGCCAAGAGAAGGTGGTTGCGTACTTCAGCAAGGTGCTCTCTAAGCCAGAAAGGAACTACTGCGTGACAAGGCGGGAACTTCTAGCTTTGATCTTGGCTACGAAGCATTTTCACAAATACCTCTACGGGAGGAAGTTCGTTCTTCGCACAGACCATGCAGCCTTAAAATGGCTATTACAGTTCAAGAGTCCTGAGGGTCAGGTCGCAAGATGGATCGAAAGGCTGCAAATCTACGACTACGAAATACAGCATCGTAAAGGAAAACTCCACTCTAATGCGGATGCACTGTCCCGGAGACCATGCAGAACGGATTGTAAACATTGTGCGCGTCAGGAAGAACGGGAGCTGGTTTCCATCCAAAGAATGAGAGCCGAACCTATCGCCGGCTGGAGCGTAGATGAGATCCGGAACGCTCAGAAGGAAGACCCGGATATCGAGCCGATTCTGGCCTGGAAGGAGAACATGGAGAAACCGGATCATCAGGACATCTCTCACAGAAGCCCGACCTTAAAGGCATATTTTGCGCAGTGGGACTCCCTCCATGTCCAAGAAGGTGTTCTGAGAAGAAAATGGGAATCCTCCGACGGAAAGTCGTTTGTAATGCAGCTTGTCGTACCGCGGACGAGGGTCAAGGAGGTGTTACAGGAAATGCATGGCGGGGCGACCGGCGGCCACTTGGGAGTGAATAAGACGCTAGAAAAGGTACGAGAACGTTTTTATTGGTTAAAAGCGAAGGAAGATATCGAAGACTGGTGCAGAAAATGCGACGTGTGTGCAGCTAGCAAGGGTCCGAGAATCAAAACTCGAGGTAAGATGCACCAATACAAGGTGGGAGCACCTTTCGAACGAATCGCCATTGACATCGCAGGGCCCTTTCCGGAAACCGACAATGGTAATCGGTATATACTCGTAGTGATGGACTACTTCAGTAAGTGGCCGGAAGCGTTTCCGATCCCTAACCAGGAAAGCAGAACCGTGGCGGAGCAGATCGTCTACAATTGGGTTAGCAGATTCGGTGTGCCCTTGGAATTGCATTCTGACCAAGGGCGGAACTTCGAGTCAAGAATCTTCCAAGAGATGTGTCAACTACTCGGAATCAAAAAGACAAGGACAACCCCGCTTCATCCACAGTCGGACGGTATGGTGGAGCGTTTCAATAGGACTTTGGACGAACATCTCTCGAAGGTCGTAGGTGACTACCAACGGGATTGGGACCGGCAGATTCCCTTGTTTTTGATGGCCTATAGAAGTGCCGTGCATAGCACTACTCGACATACGCCGTTCGAAATCTTATTTGGTGGAATAGCTCGTTTACCCAGTGAGGTGAAATTTGGATCTCCTACCAATGAGCCCAGAAATGAAGAAGAGTACGTGGCGGACCTTAGGGAAAGGCTTAGGGACATACACCAAAGGACCAGAAGCCAGATTAAGATGACGAGCGACCGCATGAAGACCAGGTATGATGCCAAGGCAACAACGTCAGGATTCCAGGAAGGAGATCTGGTGTGGCTGTATAATCCCCATCGCCAAAAGGGGAAATCACCTAAGTTACAGCGGAACTGGGAAGGTCCCTACAGAATAGTAACCCGCATCAACGATGTTGTCTACCGCATCCAGCGAGGACCAAGGGCCAAAATGAAAGTGGTTCATGTGGACCGACTGAGTCGATACAATGGCCGAAATGAGGATGCACTTGTTCGGGACGAACACGTCTAAGAGGGGGGCAGTGTAGCATAATAATAACTACGCGCCTATGTCTATGCAGCAAATTCCGAAGTGACTTTCCATTCTGGTAGAATTTTGGTTCAAACTGTCCTTCATTCGAGGTTCGTGTCGGGGACGAAGTCTCCACAGCTCATGTCAACGAAAGAGACGAATAATATTAGGGATAAAAGGGAATTATAACTGCAAGAATTATTTCTCTTGTTCCAGTGGTCGAAGAATTTGCTAGAAGTTTCTGGCTATCAGAAACTTCTGCTATATAAGGACAGATGGCGATCAAAAAAAGACAGTTGGTTTAGAACCGTGGCGAAGAGATTGGAAAAGTGATAATGGGCGAAGTTGTAATTTGGTGATAAATTGAAAGTTGAGAGTAAACAAGAAAAAGTAATTAGTTTGGATTTGTGAATTAAGTAATTGAAAGGAGATAAAGTGATTTGAGAGGAAAGAGACCTTGTAAGAAAAGAATTTGCAAAGAATAGTATAGTGTGAACTTGAATTGTTCTATAGACTAGAAAATAAAGAAATAAATTTCACAGAATATCGTTTTATCTACTCGAGCCGTAGCCAGCATATTACAATATTTTTAAATTTTCGTTTTATTCGTTTTAATAGTTTGACATTTGCATAACTGTGATAATATGCGTTGGTTTTTTTAAGGAGTCATATCGTCATATCCATCGCATACGAATCGAAGAATAGAAATTTCATTTTGATGCGACTCTAAATACGAAAGAAAATACGACTGATCACTCGACTTGAAGAATTGGGGTGATTGCTCCAACGTTTGACTGCTGCCAGTGAAAGTCTCAACGTTATTAATAAAGAGGTAAGCACCAAATCCCTGTACAAGACGAAGGAATTCGACAGGGAGACGGAGAAGGTAGCCGATTACCAGGACATGGCAGTCGAAATGTTGGCTCGGATTAACTCGCGTTTGTAGAAAGTGCTTCGAAAACAAGTTACCCTACTAGAAATTTTGACCAACTCTAGCAGTAGTCGAATCTCCAATCGTAGCGAGACCTGTTCCCCTAAATTGCCAAAACTTCTACTCAAAAGGTTCGATGGTAGCATTAAAGAATGGCTTCCCTTTTGGGAACAATTTAAAACAGCAGTGCATGAAAACAATGGGTTAACATCATCCGACAAGTTTTGCTATCTCGAATCCGTTCTAACGGCAAGGCGAAAAAGGTGATTGGAGGATTTATTGCGTCCGGAGCCTGCTATGAAGCAGCCATCTCCCTTTTGCGCGAACAATTTGGTGACGCTGAACGCTTGAAGACAAACACATGCAACAACTCGTCTCTCTTCGCCCAGTACAAACACGTACAGATTCCTTAGGCTTACGCACTCTTTATAACGCTGTCACTTCATGTTGTCGCACTCTAACCACATTGCAGATTCCAACGCACCAATATCATGTAATGCTGAAGTCTATTCTTATTCGTTGCCTTCCAGTTGACCTTCGTGTCGACTATTTTCGTTCCATCGAGAAGGATGATAATGAAACTCAAGAAAATGAGACAACAACAGCAGCAGATGGGTGGCAAGCAGGTAGAAAGTATAATGCGTTTTTTAAAACGAGAGGTCGAATCTCTAGAAAGGAGTGAGATAACATTGAACTCCTCTGCAAACGTCAAACGTCTCTCTTCAACCCTGACCACTGCAACCAATTTGATGTCTTTGAACGACAGAAACAACTGTATTTTTTGTGGCTCCGATCGCCATGTCACAAAAGAGTGTGACAGCAAGCTGTCAGTTGAACAAAGGAAAGAGATTTTGCGAGAAGCAAATCGTTGCTACCGGTGTGCAAAACGTGGACATATATCCAAAAAGTGCAGAAGCGCCAAATATATTTCGTGTGCTAAATGCAAAGGAAAGCATCTTACATCCTTATGTAACCCCAAGGGGGAAACTGTGTCTCAAAGTGGTCCCACAATGTGTGCCTGCGATTCATCGCATCTAGCAAATGTCTTTTTGAAGACAGGTCGGGGAATTGCCGCAGCCCCGATCAATTCCAGACGACTACTTATCCGCTTCCTCATAGACGGTGGCAGCCAGTGCTCCTACATTTGCGAGGATCTAGTGCAGAAACTGAAGATCCCTTCTATTGGTCAAATCAATTTGTCTCTGATGCCATTTGGCTCCAAGAATCAAAGCCAGTACAACAATCAACGTGTGGACATAGAAGCAGTAGTGGTACCAAATATTGGTATCGATGTTCTACCCACGCCTGATTTGTCATGCGTATCGATTCAAAGCCTTCTTATGGCTGATGTTCATCATGCAAATATTCATGCAGAGGAAGGTTTGAGCCTCCTCATCGGATCTGACAAGTATTGGTCAGTGGTCACCGGTAAACAGCGTTTCATGTCGCCCTCCTTAAAAGCAGTAGAGACCATATTTGGATGGACGTTACAAGGGAAGCATTCGTTCAGTAAGAATATTTTTTTGAACGAAAACTCATGTTCTCCAACTAATTGCAGCGCCGCTTTATGTCTTTCGTCGTTGGAACACGACTGCACCGCATTTCGGTCACTTGAAAATATCGGCATCCGACAAGAAGAAGTAGAAAACGAACGACTGGCAGAGGATCTGAGTGCCCAATGTATAACCCGAAAGGGGCATCGCTACGAAGCTGTTCTACCTTGGAAAAAGGCAGATACTACGCTCCGAAGTAACAAAGAGCAAGCAATGAAACGATTGCGATCCCTGACGGTACGGCTATCCACTAATCCAGCCCTTCTTCACGAATATGATGCAGCCATTCAAAGGATGATATCCGGCGGGTTTGCGGAATCCGTCCCCTCAACCATGGAGTGTCAACCAAAACGCGTATTCTATCTTCCACACCATCCAGTGTTTAAGGCAAGTAGTACTACCACAAAGATGAGAATTGTGTTCGACGGCTCCGCACGCAGTCAAGACTCACCTTCGCTCAACGATATGCTAAAGGTAGGCGCCAATTTGCTTCCAGACGTTCTCAAGGTTTTGTTGAACTTTAGACTCGACCGTTATGGCGTAGTAGCTTACGAGGAAAAGGCTTTTCTGCAAGTTCTGCTCAACGAAAACGATCGTGATACTCATCGCTTAATTTGGTTCACTCCAGGGGCGCTTTCTCGTCAGTTGTTGCAGTATAGGGACTACCGCATGACCAGAGTTACCTTTGCCATAAACTGCAGCCAATTTTTGTTGACGGCCACCATCGAGATATATACGGCATCCCAACTATATATACGGCATGACAACTATCATCAACGTACACTGCATGGTGGGACAAATATTGTGCTGTCCCAACTGAGAACAAGATTTTGGATTCCTAAAGGACGTCAGTGCGTTCAGAAACGAGTCAAGATATGTGTAATATGCCGGAAGCTGTTTGGAAAACCGTCTTTAGCGCCGTTTGGACCTTTGTCTGCCGATCGACTCAGATTGCTTAGGCCTTTCGATATCAGTGGCGTAGATTTTGCTGGTCCGTTTTACTCTTTTGACGAATCAGACAACATGAACAAAGTCTACATTATGGTTTTTACTTGTGCAGCCGTTCGAGCTGTGCATCTCGAGATGTTGACGAGCTTATCAACGGATAGTTACCTAACAGGTCTCAAACGTTTCGTCGCACGGAGACGAGTTCCGTCCGTCATATACTCCGATAATGCCAAGACGTTCCGGAGAGCCGCCTTTGAGTTAAGGGGTGTAGGGTTTGAGGAAGGAGCGCTTCAAGATTTTTTAGCACATAGATGCATAAAATGGAAGTTTTCAATCGAACGAGCTCCTTGGTGGGGTGGATTTTGGGAGCATCTCATCCGAACTATTAAAAATGTCCTAAAAGTAGTAATAGGAAAGGCTGAACTTACTTCAGAGCAACTTAGAAGTCTCTTAATCGAGGCCGAAGGGGTGGTCAATTCGCGTCCCTTGACCTATGTAAGCAGCGACCCGTTGGAAGAAGAACCTTTGACACCGGCCCACTTCTTGGGTACTCAATACGGGTCTACGATACCACTCGACGTACCCGATGATGCTAATGGGACTCGAGTTTTATGGACACGTCGCCAGAAGTACACTAATAAACTGTGGAAGCGCTGGAGAATGGAGTACTTACAACTCCTGCGTTCATTTCATCACAACAAGGTATGTGCACCTTCCACATTTAAAAAAGGAGATGTCGTGCTGGTGGTAGATTCTGGGAAGCCACGACTGAACTGGAAGCTGGCTACAATAGAGTATGTCTTCGCCGGTCGAGATGGTCATACGAGGGCCTGTGAGATACGTTATTCGAATGGGTTTAGGACTCGACGACCTACTCAATTGTTATACAACCTAAAAATCCCCTCATTTTCGCCGCCCGGAGGATGTTGAAAAATATAAATAAAACACAAACATAAACCCAAACACAAGTGTGTACTCTCTCTCTCCAATGTAACACTCACATACCCACTTTCATTATCATACTTATATTAGCCTATTGTAACACTCAAATTGAATGGAATAAACAGTTGAAGTATAAATCTCGAGCGGTTCACTGGTTTCGATCTTGTCGTTGATTTTATTCGGGGATCTTGTATATAGGTAAATCTTTTTCTACGATAGCTATATTTTCCGAGGGAATTTTTTTCCCATTTTCAAAATTCATTCACGATTCCAATTTGTCGAACATGGAAAATTTTTCTAGGGAAATGTTATTCACGATAACGCCGATTTACAATCTTCGATACATATTGTGACGTAATGTAGCATAATAACTACGCCCTCAAAGAGACAACACATTCCGAAGTGTCTTCCTTCTGAACACATTCGAGGTTCGTGTCCATGGATAGAATAGGATTATGTCTAAGACGACGTCGCGGAATTAAGAGAGAATTATAACCACAAGAGATTATTGGCTGCAGCTGTCATCTTGGAATTATTACATCAGAATTTTCTTGTTCCAGTATTCGAAGAATTTGCTAGATATTTCTGGCTATCAGAAATGCGACTATATAAGAACAGATGGCGATCGAGGCAGGAGCAGTTGGTTTTCGAACCGCACGAAGAGATTGGAAAAGTGATAATAGCAGAAGTTGTAATTTTGTGATAAATTGAAAGTTGAGAGTTAACAAGAAGAAGTAATCAGTTTGAATTTGTGAATTAAGTAACTGAAATGAGATAAAGTTATTTGAGAAGAAAGAGACCTTGTAAGGAAAGAATTTGCGAAGAACAGTATAGTGTGAACTTGAGTTGTTCTATAGACTAGAAAATAAAGAAATAATCTCACAGAATAACGTTTTATCTATCATTGGTGTCAGAAGTGGGATAAAACTTATTCTGTGAATAACTATTTCCGTGGTGTGAAATTGCACAATAAAAAAAAAAAAAACGATTTCTGTGTTGAGTTAATTAGTTGCGCAAAATGGGTAGCAAATTGGGAAAACTAACTATAATTCAACTAAAGGCAGAACTCAGTAAGCGGAATCTCGACACAACTGGGGGAAAAGATGTCTTACTGATTCGTCTGGAAGAAGCAATAAAGCAGAAAGGTGAAAATCCGCATTACGTAGAGTTTGACGTGGAAGAGGAACCAGCAAGTACAGTAGCCGACCCGGGTATAACAAGTCTGCTCCTGCAATTTAAGTCAGTCATGGACGAACAAAGGAAAGCAATAGAAGACCAAAGGAATTCTCTAGAACATAAGCTGGACGAACAAAAGAAAGCAATGGACGAACAAAAGAATTCTCTAGATGCTCTGGAAAGCAAACTTGATGAGCAAAACAAGAACTTGGAATCCAAATTCGAAGCGATCGAAGAGAAAATCGAGAAGGTCGAGTCGCAACTCGAAAAAGTCGAAACTAGATTCGATGAAAACTTTGAGAAACATGAAACTCAGTTCGGGAAGATAGAGACTCAGTTTGAAAAAGTGGATACGCAATTCGAGAGAGTAGGAAAGCAAGTCGAAAATCTTTCTAAGGAACTCAGCAACGTGAAGAGACAGAAAGCACGGGAATACTCCACTGACGGTCTGAGAAGAAAGGAGATGCAGCCTCCTATCTTCTATGGTCAAACATCATGGCCAATTTATAAGAGGCAATTCGAAGCGGCCGCAATGACCAATAGCTGGGATGAGGAAGAGAAGTCTATTGCACTCACGCTTGCACTGAGAGGTCCAGCTGCGGAGCTCTTGCTGACCATCCCGGAAGATAAACAGCAGAACTACGACTCTCTGGTTCATTCTATCGAGATGCGGTTTGGGGATGAACACATGCAGCAGGTGTACAGGGTTCAGCTGCGTAGTCGAGTCCAGAAAAGGGGGGAAACGCTCTAACAGTTGCAAGCGGATATAGAGCGACTACCCCATCTTTCATACCCTAAAGCCGGTGAGGAGCTTATCAACGAAATGGCGGTGGAAGCTTTTATTCAGGCCATAGAAGACAGACAACTGCAAATGGCTGTAAGGATGGCTGAAAAGCGAACTCTCCCCGAGGCATTGGCATTCGCTTTGTCAATGAAGGCTGCGGAGCAAGCATACCAGGGAATACACCGTGTCAGGGAAATGTCCGTCGTGGAATGCTCATGCCAGAGAACAGCCGTCATGGATGAAGACAGAGCTCGCGGAAGTCAAATCCGTTGCTGGAATTGCAACCAAACCGGAAACCTACAACGGCAGTGCAGAAGTGCACCTAGACGAGGAAATTGTCCACATTGCGGAAGTAGGAGAAGCAGAGAGGAAGCATCCTGTGGGTCAGACTTCCCAAAACCAGCAGTCGGAAAAGGCGTAAGGAACAACTTCGCGGGGCAGAAGTTGGTTACTGGAATCGAGGCCCCCAGGACCACCATTCAAGTTTCGCAAACCAAACGGGGTAACAAGAACCTGACAGTGGAGGCACTAATCAACAAGAAGAAGTGCGTAGCCACCATCGATACAGGTGCCACTGCCTCCATTGTAAGAAGAGATATCGTCAGAAGCTCCTGGCTGCACAACACCAACAGCTACTGCCTGAAGACTGCAACAGGGGAAATGGCGAAGGTGTTTGGAGAAGTTCGTCTTACGATTACTCTGGCGGGACTGACGTTCTCCCATGCGTTTCTGGTGGCAGATATATGCGACGAGTGCATCATCGGAATAGACTTCATGAAAGCAAATGAAGTAATCTTGGACATCGGGATGCAAGTACTGAGGTATCGAAATGTGGAGATTCCGATGGTGTACGGAAACGAGAATGCCGTAACTCTCAGGACAGTCATCAGCAAAGACGAAGTTTTGCCGCCGTCTTCAGAGACAATCATTTGGACGAAGCTGGAAGGTGATCTTGGGAGCCACCGATTCTACATAGTAGAACCAGATCCAGAGAAGAATTCTCAAGACTACATCGTGGGAAAGACGTTAGTCGAACCAAAGAACACCATGGTTCCAGTGAGAGTTTTGAACGCAAGACCACACACTGTCAAACTAAGGCGAGTGGAGGTGACTGGAAAATGCACGTCGATTACCGCCGTCGCAACAATATCTGAACGTGATGCTCCAAAACCTCTCCCATCACCTTGGACAGCGGAAACGAGAGAGACGATTCTCCAGTCCAGTGAGCTGAATCAGGAACAGCGAACTATGGCAGAGAATCTTATCAATGAGTACGCTGATGTATTTGCCTCACAGGACGGAGAATACGGCCGAACACACCTGGTACAACATCGAACAGACACTGGTGATACTAGACCAATTCGTCAGCCTGCTAGGCGCCTTCCATTGGCAAAGCAGACAGAAGTTGCAGAGATGGTGTCGGCAATGGAGAAAGAAGGTCTGATTGAAAGTTCCAAAAGTCCGTGGGCATCACCGGTTGTACTGGTTAAGAAGAAAGATGGCAGCACGCGGTTCTGCGTGGACTATCGGCAGCTCAATTACGTCACCAAGAAAGATAGCTATCCTCTGCCACGGATTGACGACACGCTAGACACACTATCAGGAGCCCGATGGTTTTCCACTCTCGACTTGAAGAGTGGCTACTGGCAGGTACAGATCCATCCAGAAGACCGGGAGAAAACCGCCTTCACCGCAGGAAATGGGATATGGCAATTCACGGTAATGCCATTCGGGCTGTGCAATGCTCCGGCGACTTTCGAGCGATTGATGCAATGTGTCCTGCAAGGGTTAACATGGAAAACCTGTTTGGCATACTGGGATGTTTTGATGGACGTTTGCGCAACACCGAGAAAATCTAAGGGATGTGTTTCAAAGGCTTCGAAGTGCCCAACTGAAGCTCAACCCCAAGAAGTGCGCCCTGTTTAGAGTGGAAGTCAAGTACTTGGGGCACATAATTTCAGCGAAAGGAGTGAGAACCGATCCAGAGAAGGTCGAAGCGGTGAAAAACTGGCCAGTCCCCAAAGACAAACACCAACTAAGGAGCTTTCTGGGCCTAGCCACCTACTACAGACGGTTCGTGAAGGATTTTGCCGGGATCGCAAAGAGCCTGCACCAGTTGACGGAAAAGAGAAAACAATTCAAATGGTCAATTGAGTGCGAGAAGAGCTTCAAGGCACTTAAAAAACGGCTATGCGATGCCCCGATACTAGCTTACCCCCTCCCGAGGAAACGTTCATTGTCGATGCAGATGCTAGTAATGTCGGGGTAGAAGCCGTACTCTCCCAGGTGCACGATGGCCAAGAGAAGGTGGTTGCGTACTTCAGCAAGGTGCTCTCTAAGCCAGAAAGAAACTACTGCGTGACAAGGCGGGGACTTCTAGCTTTGATCTTGGCTACGAAGCATTTTCACAAATACCTCTATGGGAGGAAGTTCGTTCTTCGCACAGACCATGCAGCCTTAAAATGGCTATTACAGTTCAAGAGTCCTGAGGGTCAGGTCGCAAGATGGATCGAAAGGCTGCAAATATACGACTACGAAATACAGCATCGTAAAGGAAAACTCCACTCTAATGCGGATGCACTGTCCCGGCGACCATGCAGAACGGATTGTAAACATTGTGCGCGTCAGGAAGAACGGGAGCTGGTTTCCATCCAAAGACTGAGAGCCGAACCTATCGCCGGCTGGAGCGTAGATGAGATCCGGAACGCTCAGAAGGAAGACCCGGATATCGAGCCGATTCTGGCCTGTAAGGAGAACATGGAGAAACCGGATCATCAGAATATCTCTCACAGAAGCCCGACCTTAAAGGCATATTTTGCGCAGTGGGACTCCCTCCATGTCCAAGAAGGTGTTCTGAGAAGAAAATGGGAATCCTCCGACGGAAAGTCGTTTGTAATGCAGCTTGTCGTGCCGCGGACGATGGTCAAGGAGGTGTTACAGGAAATGCATGGCGGGGCGTTCGGAGGCCACTTGGGAGTGAATAAGACGCTAGAAAAGATACGAAAACGTTTTTATTGGTTAAAAGCGAAGGAAGATGTCGACTGGTGCAGAAAATGTGACGTGTGTGCAGCTAGCAAGGGTTCGAAAATCAAAACTCGAGGTAAGATGCACCAATACGACGTGGGAGCACCTTTCGAACGAATCGCCATTGACATCGCAGGGCCCTTCCGGAAACCGACAATAGTAATCGGTATATACTCGTAGTGATGGACTACTTCAGTAAGTGGCCGGAAGCGTTTCCGATCCCTAACCAGGAAGCCAGAACCGTGGCGGAGCAGATCGTCTACAATTGGGTGAGCAGATTCGGTGTGCCCTTGGAATTGCATTCTGACCAAGGCCGGAACTTCGAGTCAAGAATCTTCCAAGAGATGTGTCAACTACTCGGAATCAAAAAACACGGACAACCCCGCTTCGTCCACAGCCGGAAGGTATGGTGGAGCGTTTCAATAGGACTTTGGACGAACATCTCTCGAAGGTCGTAGGTGACTACCAACGGGATTGGGACCGGCAGATTTCCTTGTTTTTGATGGCCTATAGAAGTGCCGTGCATAGCACTACTCGACATACGCCGTTCGAAATCTTGTTTGGTGGAATAGATCGGTTACCCAGTGAGGTGAAATTTGGATCACCTACCGATGAGCCCAGAAATGAAGAAGAATACGTGGCGGACTTTAGGGAAAGGCTTAGGGATATACACCAAAGGACCAGAAGCCAGATTAAGATAACGAGCGACCGCATGAAGACCAGGAATGATGCCAAGGCAACAACGTCAGGATTCCAGGAAGGAGATCTAGTGTGGCTGTATAATCCCCATCGCCAAAAGGAGAAATCACCTAAATTGCAGCAGAACTGGGAGGGTCCCTACAGAATAGTAACCCGCATCAACGATGTTGTCTACCGCATCCAGCGAGGACCAAGGGTCAAAATGAAAGTGGTTCATGTGGATAGACTGAGTCGATACAATGGCCGAAGTGAGGACACACTTGTTCGGGACGAACAAGTCTATGAGGGGGCCAGTGTAACATAATGTAGCATAATAACTACGCCCCAAAAGTAAGCAACACATTCCGAAGTGTCTTTTCGGAACACATTCGAGGTTCTTGTCCACGGATAGAGAAGGATTATATCTAAGATGACGTCGCGGAATTAAGAGAGAATTATAACCACAAGAGATTATTGGCTACAGCTGTCATCTTGGAATTATTACATCAGAATTTTCTCGTTCCAGTGGTCGAAGAATTTGCTAGAAGTTTCTGGCTATCAGAAATGCGACTATTTAAGAACAGATGGCGATCGAGGTAGGAGCAGTTAGTTTTCGAACCGCACGAAGAGATTGGAAAAGTGATAATAGGCGAAGTTGTAATTTTGTGATAAATTGAAAGTTGAGAGTTAACAAGAAGAAGTAATTAGTTTGGATTTGTGAGTTAAGTAATTGAAAGGAGATAAAGTGATTTAAGAAGAAATAGACCTTGTAAGGAAAGAATTTGCGAAGAACAGTATAGTGTGAACTTGAGTTGTTCTATAGACTAGAAAATAAAGAAATAATCTCACAGAATAACGTTTTATCTACTCGAGCCGTAGCTCGCATATTACAGTATGAAGAAATGGAAACGGTTGTCACTGAAGTAGAGGCATTACTAAATTCAAGACCAATAATGCCAATGTCAGCAGATTCTAACGATTTAATGTATGTAACACCGGGACACTTCCTCATTAGAGAACCACTAAACTCATGCGCTAAAAATATCTAAATTTGTACTTTTGTGTGCTTTTATTGTAGGAAAGACACGAATTGTAGCCAATTTCAAGGACGGGTTTCTGCTATGGAACACAACGTTGATGTCGCTAAGGATCACGGCAAGAGTGGTATCTACAAAACGAATACAAAGACATTTTGGAGTACTCTTGCTATAAAATTAAATAGTCTTGGACCACCAGTCGAGATGGCCCAGGATGGCTCTGCGCTCAAAGGGGCACTTTCTGATGACAAGCACAAGAATCAACCAGCGGGAGCGGACTTTGAGATCACCATCGACCATCACTCTGGTTGAATGTTGCACATTCAACGCGGGGGAGAATGTCAGGAATCAGATCACACCTGCAGTTGTTCCACTAATCCCTAACCTAGCTTAACATAAGCATTCTCAATACACACTGTCCATTCACCTTATCCCACACGCTCCCACATTGATCGTAAGATATCATTATACACGCTGTCCATTCACCTCATCCCACACGCTCCCAAATAGAACATAAGATATCATAATGCACATAGTCGATTCACCTTAGAAATGTTCACATCAAATGTCCTCACGCTCAGTATAGAATTTTCCCACTAAACTCCAGGTGGTGTCACATTGCTTCCTGGCGCACTATGATAATGTCAACTCATCAGAATTATTCGTGAGAACATTTGATGAAATCACCTGTAAATCATGTATAAATAGTTTGTAAGTGCACTGAATAAAGTTACTTTGTTTTTGTCGTTCGAAAAGAGAGTCGTTTTTATTATTTGCTACCCCCCACCCGAGGTAAGGAGCAAATTAGGAACTAAAGGTTGAAGTGGTAACAAGTGCCGCTTCAACATCAACAAGTCGCCAGGGTGATACTGCCTTGACGAATCTTTCTGTTAGCCTATAGGGGAATCAAAAGAGATTCTCCTCAAAACACAGAGAAATATTTAATTCTATTTCTCTTTATGTCCCCTTAAAACCTTGGTATAATCGCAAACTTCGCGCCTTACGTAAGAAGAGAAACAAGTTATGGGCAACTTTCCTTCGTACCAATTCTGTTTTCGACTATTCCAACTGTCTCGGATCCTACCTTCAATTCAATCATCTTTATAACTCTCCCACCAGCGGCACCTAACTAACGCGCAAGCAAATCTTTTTGCCACCTATTTTAAACAATCTTTCGCCGACAACTCTTTTGAACCAGACAAGTCTTACTTCAGTCACCTTATTAACTTCTGCGTTGGCCCCTTTCTGTCCCTGCCTTTTGATTCTACTGTAATTGAAAATAAACTACAAAATCTTAATGATGAATTCTCACCCAGCCCAGATGGACTCCCTGCCATTTTTCTTAAATAATGCTCCTCCATTCTCTCCCTCCCCCTCTCTCATCTTTTCCGTTTGTCTCTAGCACTAGGAGAATTCCCAGATTTGGAAGACCTCTTTCATAACCCCTATACACAAAAAGGGATCAAAGAAAGAAGTAACAAACTATCGCCCCATTGCTAAACTTTCTTATCTACCCAAACTTTTCAAAATTATTTTATACGAAGCCTTAAGCTTACAGTGAAAGTCTCTTATCTCTCCCACCTAACACGGCTTTCTGAAAGGTAGATCAACTACCACTAACTTAGAGAATAACAAAGAAGTCGACGTTATTGCAACTGATTTTAGTAAGGCTTTTGATAAGATATCTCATAACTTAATCCTCTTCCTTCAGGATCTAGAATATTCTCCGATTTGCCCTTCGAGGTCTTCCTTGGAACGATCCATTTATCTTGCCTCCCTATCAAGACCACCTCAACCTCATCAACATGAGTACTCTAGAAAATCGCAGAGATGTTGCAGACATTCTTTTCATTCATCGACTTCTTTCAGGCTCTGTTGATTGCGCATATTTTTATAACTCAATATTCTTCAATACTAACTCACGAAATTTACGATGCCCTCGTCTTTTCTATCTACCACCCACAGCACTTCATATGGATCTAATGAACCAATTTGCTACGAAAAGTTAACTCAAACCTCACCCATTTCGATTTTAACCTTAGCACTCTCTGCCTCAAAGCCGAACTCCTTCACCATTCTCCTTAGCTTTTAAATTTAAGTTTTAGTTTTAAGTTTTAGCCTTAAATTAATTGCAGCTTGTAATAAGCCAAATAAATGGGACTTTCACCTACACGAAAATTAAAAATTAAATTAAATCAAATGCACCATCTGTCTCAATGTGACATTGATGTTCCGAAGACTATTTTCCATCTGAATGTAAGGAAATGTGAGCCAAAGTTTATCAAAACTACTCCACTTGCCCTTAAACAGCAAGCCCCTTGTCCATTTTAATAATATTTACGTTTGTTCAATTTTTATTTTTTTGTATTTCATTTTATTTTTATATCTAATGCTTATATATTATCTTCTATATATATATATAATCATTCCTAGTTACACCAAAAAAAATGTATATTTTGCCATTTATTTGCTTTTCTCGTTTACTTGTTTTGTTCTTTTCTCTATGTTGTATATATATATTTGTTTTTATTTTATCAATAATATTATTATAAGTTGTTTCTTTAATTTTACTACATCATCTCTTCCTTTTTAAACTCAGTATAAAGTTATTTATTTAAATAATAGTTTTTTTCCTCTTTCCCTTCTATTAATTTCTCTATTTATTTTTTAAACTTAGCACTTTCATCAAAGAAAGTGCTTTTTGTTTTAAACATGAACTTACTTTGTTTATACATACATTTCTAGTTAATATGAATGAACTTTTTTTTTAATTTCGCATCGCCAAACGATTGAAATCGGGGAAGATACATTGAATTTTATATATTTTTTTGATTTTTTACACATAAATTAAATTTATTTTTTTAATGAAATTTCAATATTTTTAATCTGTTTGCTATAAAATAAAAAAAAAAAAAACAAATCTTATGTTGTTTTTTTCTGTACTTTTAGTTATCTTTTTAAAGTTTTATTTTTTGTTTTTTTAATTTAATATAATTTTTGATATAACCATGTTTTTTTTATGTACAACGATGAAATTTTAATTACACTCTGTTGTGAACTTCTTTTAGTTAAATATATCTCTTTTGCTAGATTTAAATTAAAAAATAAAATTAACAATATATATAGTTATTGGTTTCCGTTTTTATACAATTCCTACTGAGTTTAAATATATTTTATTTTATTTAGAAGTAGCCATAAGATCGCTTGTTAAGTTGTTATTATTTTTGCCTTTCTTTGTTTGTTTTTTATATCTAATTTTGAATTTAATTTTTTTTTTGTCTGTTTGTATGTAGATTTCTTGTAGTATTCGCGTATATATTTTGTTTAAAACCTAAATTATGACTCGTCCCGTACGTTGTGTACCCAACTGGCCGGCACCCATTGTGGTTCGCGTTCTAGGGAATTTATTTCGGCCAACAATTGGTGATAGGCTCTTTCGGTGTCGTTATTTATAATAATCATATCGAAGAGATGGCCCCAGCGTGCCTCCATATCACGAGCGGTGGCAATGATGTCCTTAAGTTCTTCTTCCTATAATTAGATAAGATATTTAAGTCCGAAGAAAAGGGGCGGACTCTTAACCATACCTTAAAAGGTTCACCATTTCTGAGTTTTTTTTGCCGAAGTTTATCCAAGCTAGGTGGCGCTACCAACACTACGTAGGGTTTCAAATCGGACGCTCGCAGTAATTTGAGACTCTGTGGATGCAGATTAAGAACACATATTTTACCGCTTGCTACAACAGTACGTATTGCCTCCAGTGATGTACCTAAAAAGATTTTAAACAAAGTATTTCAAGATTGGTAAACTTAAGATTTTGTGTATGGTGAACCTACCATAATAGGCCTTTTCGTATTCGCCATGCTCTACAAAGCGTCGAGCTAAGATATCAGCTTCGAATGCTGCACGAGATATGAAATGATAGTCCTGTCCAGGAACTTCACCATCTCGTCGGGCGCGGGATGTATCTGGAAGAGAAAAAAAATTTATAGTTAATAAAGGAAAATTCATAAGGAGTAAAAAATGCATCATAGGTAGGTATCACTCCGCAACAATATGTGGAAAATCAAGCAATGTCCGAAAAATTAAACAACCTGAAGATCCAATGGTAATACTTACGAAAATATGAGTAAATCAGAAAGGTCACTGCATGTTGTAGTAATCGGACTCTACTCCTCGTGCACTAAAGAAGAGGTTATGAATGACCAAAGGCTTTAAAATTCTTGACGCCATTAATATTATCAAGAATGTGAAGCAACAAACGGAACGAGACCAGAAAATCCTGTTTTCTTTTTTTTTTATAATTTGCGCGCGCCAAAGGGGTTATGAATACCCTTATAATATTACAGGGTACGGGCGTTGTGTAGATAGACAGAGAGAGAGAGAGAGTAAGAAAGAAAGATTTGGTATAGTAGTTTGAAACTCAGGTAATATTAAGTTTCTGTAAACTAGATTAGGCGTAAGCTTCAGCTTTTTATCTTAGGCAAAATAAGAATGGGAATATAGAAGATATTTACAATATTTAAACTATTCTGGTCAAAATAAAAACATGCGTAAGGGCACGTGTGAAGAAGGCTTCTATCATACTTATTTCCATAAAGAGCAGCGATGCGTAAAATGTTCCGGTAAACATCTCTCGGAAGGGGGCAACAGAGACTTATTCAAACTTCAAAGGAGATTACCCAGCGTACTATCAAGATTGCGAACTAGCTAAAGGGCTCCAAAAAACACGCTATACTCTTACAAATATCATACGCCCTAACCCGTAATTAACTAATCGCTAAAGGAAAGACAGCGAAAGAAAGTAAACCCTTTGTATCGAGGAAAAGACAAAAGGTAAACAAGAAAAAGTGTGAAGGAAAAGCCGCCATTTCGTGACGCGCAAAAGTATATGCAAGCCGCGTTGAAAGAATATAAACAAAGCAGTATTACGCAGATCCAATCTCCAAAGTTTTCGCTATAATTCAGCAATACAAATAAACTCATATTTGACAAATTGACCAAGCTCGGGTATGAAACTCGCAAAACCCGATCTCATGTATGAAATTGCCTTCCGAAAAAATCGACGAACGAGAAGTATTCTTACGTAAAAATAACATTGACATATATATACTTGACTTCTGAAACCTATTTGACAAATGAATCTCGAATTAAAATAAGAGTATGCTGTGATTATCACGCTTACCATGCATCAGAGAGGTCTAGAGACGTATCCTCCCTATTCATTGAAGACTGTTCTGAGCACTTTCTGAGTACAGTGATTGAGCTCGATGCAATGCAAACAAGTATAGTTTGCGTAAAAATAATCACTCGTACGACAACACCGCGTCTGTTTATTGCCTACGCTTGAAAAGAATGACTTTACAAGTATCTTTGACTCACTTGGACCGAATTTTGTGATTGGTGGTGATTTCAATTTGATTCTGGGCTTAAGATGCAATTCATCGAAAGGCAGGCTAGTTTACGAAGCATGTAATGTGGAGTTGACTTCTTTTCGACGGGAAACAAAATATCGCAAAAAAGTCGGTAAGAAGCAACAAAATGGGTTTTTTCGAAAAATGCGTCAAAAAGTAAAAAAAATGTTGTGGAGATATCAAAAATGTTAGTGCCACGTCCTTACATATGTGAAAAATAACTCAGGTATCAATCAATGAACAAAATCGCCTAAGCCATATATATCAAAAAATCCCAAATGCAATCACCACCAAAAAGAAAAAAAATAAAAGGAAAAACAATGACGAGTGGGCAAAAGAAGACAAAGAGAAGGCGGAGCAGCTAGAAGAAACGTTTAAGCCATTTAACGGACATCTTGGTGGTACGATTACGATTCACTGAAAAATAAAAAGGCCCTGGATATGATTTAATAACCGTACAGATCCTTGAAGAATTGTCAAAAGAAAGCCCTCATCAAACTCCTTTACCTTATGAAAGTCTATTATACGTTCCAAGGCAATGGAAAGTCGCCGAGGTTATAATGCTTCCAAAGCCAGGAAAATATCCAAACTACACAAAATTGCACAGACCTCTATCGCTCCTGCCGATAATATCAAAGGTATTTGAAAAATTTCTGTTGAAGCGTCACCAACCGGTGATTGAAATAAGAATTGTTTACCATCAATCCGGCTTCAGAATCAACGACAGGGTATGGCACGAAGGATTAATACAAGATTTTAGAATATTACCTTGCGAACAATTTTTTCCATGTTAAACACGGAATCGAATACTCAGAATTTAAGGAAATCGCTGCCAGAATTCCACAAGGAAGTGTTTTGATTCGATTTTGTTTTTACTCTACATTCGAGACATACCACAAGAAGAAGGTACTTTTAAAGCCACATTCGCAGGCGATACGGCTATATTCGCAATAGCAAATTCAGTTGAGTCAGCAACTGCAATGCTTCAAAGAGCTTTGAATAAAATGTGCGAGTAAACGAAGATTTGACATTTTGTTCTTTACGAGAGTCAACGCATGTTAACTTTACTTATAAAAAAATAAACAATCTATCCAATGCCAATAATTCCGTATAACATTAGATGTGAAATAGAAGCTGCACGTTAAAAAAGAAACGCGACGAACTCGAAAATAGATTCAGACAAATGTATTGGCTACTTGGAAGACATTCCATGTTATGTACACATACATATATACATATGCATAACAAACTGTTTTTATATAAGCAAATGCTTAAGCCTATGTATGTATGTATACACATATGGTTTACAACTTTAGGGTTAAAACTAAGCAATATTGCAAAAATATTCTACAATCTTACCAAAAAAAAAAGTGCGAAGGGCATCGTAAATGCTTCATGGTTTTTGAGAACAATGATATCCACATGGACTTAGGAAAAGCTACCGTCTTACACGAAATTACAAACCTTGTTCGCAAACTCCATACCTGGCTTCATGGTCATTGTACGCTGATTACAAAGAACGAAAACATTCGATTTAGAGTAATAAAGAGTAGTCGTATGTAATGGCAGTATCAGCAAGTGCTTTTGCTGGTAAGTTACCTGCCTAACGCGAATATTTTTAGAAATGTTCACCTTCCTACGTAAAAAAAGAAAACAATGTAAATCATGACGGAAACGAAAGCTTGAAATCTTTCCACATCGGCGCCGAAACTAATGATCTATTTCTGAAAAGCAAACGAAATCTCTTTCAAAATTGATTCCTACCTTCTTTTGAAGAGGGTTCCTCAATCAGATAGAAAACTACAAAAATGTGGATTTTGGTCAGATTAAGTTTTTAAAAAGTCAAAATTGGGCGCAAGCTATACAAGGATTCTCCCCAATACAAAACTACAAAAGCAGATACAAAACTTTATTTGAACTTACGTGGCACAGCTGCGGAAAAACGATCCGAATCGGCCATCAGACGCTGTCGCAACTCGTGTCGTCCAATATTTGGCGGTCCTATCAGCACAATCGGTCTTTTATGTGTGGCACGTGGATAGTATAGGGCGACTTCTTCGTATGTGAGTATTTCTTCCATGTCTGGCTCATCTGGTGCCGTTGTAGCATACAAGGGATACCTGTGGAACACAAAACCATTGTAATATAAATTTGCGAACTGTTTTTAGTTTTTAATTTACCCAGCTTCCGATGTGGCTTTCTTCTTCTTTTTCCTTCCCTTCCGTGCGCATAACAACGTCGCACCTTTGCTATTGTCCTTCCCTCGGCTACGCGCCAGTCCCGCCTCCTCGGCAATGGCCAATTTCATGGTCTCCCTCTGATGTTGAAACGATTGACTAGGTATCAAGCCGGCCAGAGTTTGATCTTCCTCACCTTCACGGTACGCTTGCCACCAGTTGGGGTCTTCTCGTGAAATTACGTGCAGGACATCGCCCTTCTGGAAGCTAATGCCCAGCTCTCGACATGGAATGTACAGATCATCCTCTGGGTCGTAGTCAAAGTGGGCTCGAACATGAAGTACGGCTGAGTCCCGACCGCCTCCTGGTGGTGGACTACCAGCGGGCACTATCAAGAAAGTGAGTGTGCCCTGCATGGCACCCAATAACGAACACACCTCATTTACCGTCTTGCCACGCAGTTCCTGACCATTTACCTCGAGAATCTCATCGCCCTCATGCAGAAGACCCGATTTTTCAGCAGCTCCTCCTCTCACTATGCGCCCAATGACAACAGCCTCACCTTCATTCCGCACAGTAGCGCCCAACGGTTCCGATGACTTCTCAATCTGTATAATCCGAATGTGATCGTTCTGATCGTTCAGCGTTCCAAATGGCGTACTTAACGGCGGTGGTGATTCAGGCCTCTGCTTGATGAAACTATTCGTCAACGAAGTCTGTGGTATTGGCACCGGCATTGGTTGCCTATGTTGGTTTCGAATAGACGGTGAAACAGACGTTGATGCTGCTGCTGCTACTGATACTGATTTTGAGGGCACATGGCTTGCGATCACAGATGGGGTACAGTCAGTCAACGTAGCGACACGATCGTGCGCCAACAGAAGGCCTTCCATTTCATGCGACGTCAGTAGGTTTCCCAGCTCAATTGCGATCGCGGAATTCGATTGCGACAACACTTCGACGTTATCTTTGGACAGAGCCTGCGCGTTGGCGCTTATAGGTTGGGCGACACGCGGCCGTCGCCTCTGGAGGACGGCAGTTCGAGCGGCGAGCGCATGAGCGACACCCGGTCCCAGCAGAATGTTCTGAGCAGCTGTCACTCGACCAGCAAGTGTTGACATACCACTTTTCGTCAGCTGATTCTGTAGTCTTTGGAGGGCGGCTATAAGTTCGCCATAGCCTAAAGAATTAAACCCAAAATAATTTCAGAGAACCTTTAAGAAATTAAAGTTCATTCAGCAGCCTTACCAAGAATCTTCTCCATTTCTTCGTCATCGGTGTAGGCGTCATTGTCGACACCTGTAACACGTTCGACAGCCAGTTGCTGCTGCTGTTGTGCAATGGGCTTATCTTGGAGCGCCTTAAGTTTTCGAGAGCCACGCAAACTTGCCCGTAGGAATTCATTTTGTTGGGCTATTCGTTCCTCTTCTTCACGTCGTCGACGGAGTTGCTCCTGGAATGAAAATAAAGTAGTGGATGATTAATTAGTCATTCGCTTTTAGATCGAAATTAGTTTATCCATACTCCTTACTCCTTACTTAATTTTTATTAATTTTCAAAAGATAGAATTGAAGAACTTTTAAAGATACAATTTTAAGGAAAGCTTACTTCAGTTTTTACATTCAATATTTCACGGTTGTAATAAAATGAAGATGATTTTTTGAAGTTGCACCAATTTTCTATACTAATTCCATTGCTTTGTCTTACACTTAACTTTGAGTAGCTGAGTTTCTATAAATAGAGCTCTACTGGCAGGATTTTTGTTGGCAATCTAATAAGTTGTCTGTAGAAGGAGTAAACAGCTGAAGTTCTACGTCGTTTCGGAGCTCCCAGGGTTCCTAGCTTAACGCCCAATTATAAATACCAAAATACCAGTTCATGAGCTACCAATTCGAAACCTTCAAAAGCGATCGCAAAACTAAGAAATACTCAGGGAAATATGCGGTTAACATGTAGATCAGCGGCAGCTCATGACGCATGAGTTGATGAACTACCAGTTTGAAACCTTCAAAAGCGATCGCAAAACTAAGAAATACTCAGGGAAATATGCGGTTAACACGTAGATCAGCGACGGCTCGTGATGCATAAGGTCGGGTTAGTGCACAATACAAGAGTTTCGGAAATTTTGAAAATTTCGAAATCGATTTTGTAGAGAACTTTGAACCCAAAATTTCGTTCTTAATAATTTTTTTTCTCATGACGCACCGTTTCCGAGATATTCAGACTCAGAAACCATTTCTATTAATTTCGAGGAAAAGCCGGATATTTTCAAGTACGTTTTTTGAAACTTAAGATCCAAATGCAATAATTTTTTTTCGTATTCCAAACTAGTTGGAGTCATTCGCACTCAAAACCGATTTCCTTTGGCGTCGAAATAAAATTGGACATTTTGACAGATTGATACCAACAGTTTTCGATGCGGCTTCCGTCTCGTAGAAAATTTTGAAACCTGGAATTTTCTAGCGTAATAATTGTTCATACAGGATACCCAGTCCTCGAGATATTAGCATTTGAAAACGATTTCCATTAACTTCGGGGAAACACCTCACTACCTTAAAAGAGCTCCTACAACACGCTTTGAATAAGTTGTCTAGATGGAAAGCTCGGTGTGGTCAACGAGTGAATCCCCACAAAACCGAACTAGTCCTCTTCTCAAGGAAATATAAAATCCCACCTAGTGACCCTTCATCCCTTAATGGAACGAGCTTAACTTTGTCCAACGAAGCAAAATTTCTGGGTCTTATTTTGGATAAAAAACTAAGCTGGAAACCTAATATACATGAAAGAGTTAAGAAAGCCACTGTCGCACTCTTCTCTTTCAAAAAAGCTATTGGGAACGAATGGGGCTTACAACGCAGATTAACTCACTGGCTCTATATCTCGGTCATTAGACCGATCTTTATGTACGGGGTAGTTGCCTGGTGGATTGCCTTGGACAACGCGATAAACCAGAAGTTATTAAGCAAGTCCAAAATACAGCTTTTCTGTGCATTAGCGGAGCACTGCGAACGACACCTTCATTTAACACCCCTTGACATTTATGGCAGGCAAATGGCAGCTAACTCAGCTATTCGCATTAAAGCTAATTCACAGTGGACTAAAAAAGTATATGGCCACGCCTCCATTTTAAACAAGTTTAATATCTTCCCTGAAGACATTGACTACACCATACCCAAGTTAAATTTTGACAAAAACTTCCAAGTTCCAGAGCATTCTAGGAAGAGGGTGGTTTTATGGAAGACAAGTCGGTACATTTCTATACCGACAGTTCAAAAACTAACGACGGGGTGGGTGGTGGTGTCTTCTCTGATAGGCTTAATTTAAACCTCTCCTTTCGTCTCCCAGATCATTGTAGCGTGTTTCAGGCGGAGATAATGGCAATAAGGGAAGCCTTGTCTTGGCTAAAGAAAAACGTAATATTGTCCATTGATATCCGTATCTTTTAGACAGCCAAGCAGCAATCAAATCCTTGGAATCATCCTCAACAAATTCTTTAATAGCTCTATGCTGCCGATCGTCTCTTATAGAGATGGCGGAGCAGTTTAATATTCACCTAATTTGGGTACCGGGGAATAGGGATATTCCACTTGCCAGACATGGAACAACAATACCCATCCTTCCAAGAAAAAGTTTACTGGGTATGCCTATCGCTACATGCAAACTTAAATTAAAGCTGGATGCTTCGAAAAGACAAATTCTAGGTGGACAAGAGGTACAACTTGTCTAGCGACAAAACAGATTTGGCCTAAGGTGGATCTGAAACGCTCTAAGAATTTGATTTCTCTCAATAGAAAACATATTAGCGCTGTTATAGGTGTCATAACTGGACACTGTCTAATAGGCAAGCATGCAACAAGGCTTGGCGTCTTCTCAAACGAATTCTGCAGAAGCTGCATGGACGAGAAGGAGGAAGACTATTCTGCACCTTCATTGCACCTGCCCAGCTCTCTCCCAAAGAAGGAAGCTCCACTTAGGAGCCTTCTGTTTCGACGACCTAAATGATCTGAAAAATATTGACTTTAGGAACCTTCTACGCCTCATCAGAAGCTCCAAATGGTTCAACGAGTAGGCTAGAGGCCGCGTCCCAAACCCATGTGGTATCACAATGGATCTATTACTGGTCTAAGTGTGTTGGCTTCTTTTTTTCGCTGACAACGTAACCTAACCTAATTTCGGGGCAAAGTCGAACATTTTGGAAGATTGCGCGCTGCCTTCAATTTTCTAGATTTTAAAAAATTACATTTGTGTTCTGGAGATTTGCCTTTCAGTTTATTCAGTGAACTATGGAATAATTGAAAATAGTGATGATCGAATTTCAATACCTATCGAATGAAAGAATATTTCGATGCCATCAAATAAGTCGACAGTTTTTATTCGAAAATTCCAATCACTAATCCCAAATCCGAAATCACCTTATAAAAGAACTGACTACCAAGTTACTAAGTTTAGGACCTTAGCGTATCTTCCCCTTTGAAATAATTGTGCAGTCCTACGACCTGCGACGTGCAATAGATTTGAAACAGAGACAGTGAGGTGTTGTTATCAATAGCACGTATGCGTTCTTGCAGTGATGCATGTGACCAAGCGACTTTGTCATCGAGATCCTTGTGAAATACAGAGGGAACTACCCTGAACTAATATAGTATTAGGCTATATGTATTACATTCATATAGACTTACATAATTTCAATACATTTTATGTAAGTATTGCTGACCCCATGGCCGATATAATTAATTTTAAATTAACTTCCCAACTAAAATGACACATTTCATTTATAATTTTTTCTACCAGAATGATGGGTACTATAAAGAAATAGGCCACTAATTTGCTAAATGTTAACATTAAAACATTTTGTTAAGAATTATTATGGTATACAACAATTATAGTTAATTATTAATTGTGGCAAAAATCCCTCATCGCAAGGACACCCATCAGGATTGTGTACAGACTGACTTGAACTTGGATCGAGCTAGTATGTAAAAATGTATCCATCAACTAAAACATGCCTCTTTGATATATTTTATCTTTCCAAAGGCCCATCTGCCAACCTCCGAAACCAGGGCCGGATCTAACGTTGGAGCAGGTATAGCAGCCGCACCGAGCGTCAGCGAAAGAAGCGCACAAATTGATTATTGGTAGGTGGCCCAAATAAGGCCCAGCGCCTAATAATGCTCAAATTTCTGAAATTGTGTAAGCAGTCAACCGATTGGAATAAGTTCATGCGTATGTTTGTGGGCATACAAATAATGATTAAACACCCTGCAAAGTTCATTCTGTCGCAAACGTGTCAGTACCTGCAGTAGAAAAACGTAAGTGGAAGTGAACGCACGTTGCATTTTATAAAATAAGTTGTATGAACAATTTTTGTTTATTTATTAATATTATATATATAGTGTTAGTTTACTTTAATTTCTGAAATATTAATATATAGCATAATATTGAATATTAAGGTATCGTATATAGCAGCTTTGTCTTAATATTATCCACAGTTTTTTGTTTACCAGTAGGCAAAAGTCTTAGGTGATCTTGACAAGGCCCACCAAAATCGGATCTGGGCCTTATTAGGAATATGAAAACTCTTTTTTTTTTTAAATATTCGTTTTAGATTAATAATGGAAAAGGCAAGAACTTCCAATATGAAAAAAAAACCGCACAATGGACTTCCTAGCAAATGGAAAGGCTACCATTCGAAGTTGTATTTTGTCGCAACACGAAGCTTCGAAAAGGTTTCAAATACCCAGGAGGGTTCTGAGGAATCACCTCGATAGCGGCTCTACTGTAAGAGGACTTGGACGGCCTTCAATTTTTACAGCTCAGCTAGAAGAAGATCTGGCTAAAAGGATAGTTCGACTAGCAGAAGTGGGTATGTCGCTTACTCCGAAAATGTTACGATTACAGGCATGTGTATTTTGTAGAACGCATAATATTTACAATAGCTTTAATGATGACAAGTCCTTGACCGATAAGAAATGGCTCAATTTGTCCCAGAACTATCTTGGCACGAGCCGAAAATGATGAATTAGTGATCATTTTAAGAAAGTAAAAACTCGACTACAAAAACTCATGATTGAAAATACGAGTAGACCGGAGTGTATAATTAATATGGTCAAAAAGATCTGCCACATATCCCTGCACCACCAACAGACTGTTTTAGCTAAAAGAATAAGAATAAAAAGAATGTTTTTCTAAGAGGATAAAAAAGAGTTCACCAAATTGCAGCACGCGGAAACAGTAGTTGTTTGTGAGAGTGCTATAGGAACTGCCATCCCACTGATGATTTTATTTGAAGGTAAAAGACTCAAACCTAAGTTCAGCGACAACTTACCAGTGGGTTCAGTACTAGAAATGATTCCCAAAGGCTACATAAGTCACAATACTTTTATTATCTTCATAAAACATTCAAGCAGGTGCAAAACATCGAGACCTTGCCTTCTCATCTTTGATTGTGCAGCATGTCAATTGGAATCCAGTATTGTTGATGAAGCTAGTCAACATAACATTACACTCTACTGTTTACCATCAAATACAAGGCATTAACTCCAGTCTCTGGATAAGGTATACCGTTCCTTCGAGCACCATTGGTATCAAGACCTGCTGAAATATGTTGACAAAAATCCAGAGAGAAAAATTTATAAAACTAATTTCAATATTATATTTTCACATGTATTGTCAAAGTGCAAAGTACTCAAAACCACATCAATTTCAGTTAGTGCAAACAAATTATTTTTTTATTCGAATATTAAAATATCAAATATATATCTTGGGCCTTATTAGGGCTCTGAATAAGGCCCAAGGTATATGTTTTCGAATTTCAAGCATATACCTGCAAGTTATTGAAGATTAACAATAAGGTAGGCCCTATATATTTTATTACTTGGCTACATTCAAAAATTGCTTCAGTTTGAAAGTTCCCATTGTGAATTAATTTGCTTCAAGCGATATTCTGTTTCATTTCATTTGCAAAGAAAACGGCTGTAGGTGAGGGCTTGGCCTCGAAAGGGGATAAGCCGCCAGTGACTTTTGGATCGAAAATGAAACAGAAGATATCACCCAGAAGAAGATGCACGGTCCGATGAAGAGACCGTCTGGAGTGAAGGAGTAAAGATGAGGAGGAGAGGCGTAAGGAAAGCACCAACCGTAAAAGCGTAGCGAATTTTATTACCATTCTGCTCTCGGAAAATCCGTCAAAGGACAAAGGTGAAGGTACACCCCTTAACCTGTAGGAGCTGTAGACGCTGCTACAAATCTGAGAACAATTTCAATCCGTCCGGATTACGTTTAACCAGTTATTCTCATTTGTTCATTTAAACAGGTTGCTTCAGATAAATATTGCAGATACTTTCAAGTGTAAAGGTAATGGGCTCTTATACTCGTATATGTCTACAAATTTCAGTGTAGGCTTGAGTAAATGTTTTTTATTCCAATCGATTGATACTCGATGCCCCTTATAACTGCTGAATGTTTACTTACAAAGAAACTATTCAGTCGGTGGATGCTACACGATTATACTGCCATTAACAACAGAGCATTTGCGTGTACTTTCAATTTTTTAGCGGCCTTTGGATGATGTCATAATAACTCATCTAATTATCTTCTTTGGGAGCAGCACGAAATCTAAATCTGCAAAGCTTAAACAAATCTGAAATCTGAAAAGGAACAAAAAACCCAATATTGAATTCGAACAGAAAATTTAAATCCAAATCAGAAATTAAGTGAGTGTGTGGAAAAGCGGATGTTATTACATTGCCTTAACTGTCTCAAAAACGCCCAATTACACTAATTGTTAAGTTTGATTGACTGATTCGCGAATCAATTTCATTCACATCTGCGAATATTTTAATCCGCAGAACTTGTGTTTCATTACATGAGCATACTCAACAGCTTATTCAAAACGAAACTCATCAAATATTTCCGTCTTACTCGTATTGATAAACATCCGTTTTACCCATCATAATATGTAGTTCATGCCAAGAGTATACCTGTACACATACATGCATATGTACCCACCTATTTAGATAATAGAATATACATCTCATCATCAAAACAACTCAAAACGTGTCTCGTTCCATTTCAAGCGAAAACAAATTCTGTTACTACCATATAACATAACACAGTTCCAAATCCTAAGGCCAAACCCCAAAAATCGAAGCTTCGAAGCCATGAGAGTGTCATTCTACGAGCTTCTCAAGCATATGTATGTATGTATATATGAATGTGTAAGAACGCAAAATTCCCTGGGTGCTAAACAAAAAGCCCACTCACAACAAACCTGCTAACAACTACCATATTACCGTGGCGCGGTGATGGCTTAAAGATTATCCGAGCCGAAGGTTCTTTTAGATACTTTTTTTTTTTGTTGCGCTACTCCTGTTGTTCCATCCGCCGCCGCCGTCATACTGTGTATTTGTCGCTGTTAATTGAATTATTTTCTTTTCCAATTGGTGTGAGGTCGTCTATCTCGACACGAATGTCTTTCGAAGACGGCTTCTATGACGAATGTGTTGTGTGTACCCAACAAAAAGCAGAATGTGAATACTAGATTTAATCAGCAGATATTTGGTTTTCGTCGGTGGTTGTCTTTGACATAAGACTTAATACGGCAGAATACAGCGGATTTAGCGGTTTTTTCTTTCTCGTCTTGGTTTTGTTTGTTTCTTTTCATTTTGGCAACGAATGGAATCCCAACGCTGCGGGTGGTGTAGTACATATAAGTGTTTCCCACATAACTATTAATCAAATACGTAAACTAAAAAAAAAAAAATAAGGGGAAGAGGCAAACACCTAATTGTGGGTAGGATCGGCGATTAGTAAGGAATTGTATAATTCGTTAAATATTTGCAGTTGTTGGCGTAATTAATTTTCAATATATGTTTGATGCATAAGTATCTAGGGGTGGGTGTTTAAATTAGTTCTGCTTACAACTGCGCCACTTTTCTTTAATGAAGCTTAGGTAGAGGGAGTACAGTCGTTAAAAGCGCCAAACAGAGAGATATTTTTGACAAGAGCTGAGATCGGCCAAGTAGTAAATATGATTAGGTTTTGTTTCTTGTTTGCGTTACCACTTTATTTTAAACAGAGAAGCAAAACAGAGCTTAAAAATTTCAAAATTGATTGAAATCCATTAATGGTTATGATTTTCAAATACAGTACACTCTCAACCCAAGGTCAAACAAACATTTTGTTCTTTTTAAAATAAATTCACGGATTCTGGTGAGATCTTTAAAATAAAGCATACCATCATCGGAAATAGCTTTGACAAATAAATATGTACTATAAATATTTTATTTTTTATTTTTGAAAAGGCTCTCAAAAAATAGGAGTGAAGGTCAACGGCTGCGATGAAATTTGGCAGGTAGGCTTAGACTGGTTAGTAGTATCACTTGAAATTGATCAAAACAGAATGAATGTAAGCCCCAAAAGCCCCCCACAAAATATTTTTTACATTTTTTGTTGCTGATTATTTTTGTTCCATCACATACTATTTTTCACTAAATTGCCGCCCTCAGTTCAAGAATTACAAGCGTGTGTACCAGTCACAGTCTTGAATCCATACTCGTGCAAAGTCGTATTTCTCAAGTTACAAAATTTGTGCCTAGAGAGCAAAATTCAATTGACTGTCCCCATAAGGATGCAATGTATTTTATTTTCTCATTTTGTTCATACTGAAAACTTAGGTTTTTTAGAAGTGACTTTATTGTACCTGACGTGGGATATATATACATACGAGTATGTACACCCCGTGCCGAAAAAAACAACGTACTATGAACATTTTATGATATTATGATTTCCGGGTACGTTCCTCTCATATTTTTAACACATATGTAGGTACGATTGAAGTTTTCTGTGATATGCTTATTCTTTTTGATGTATAAAAGAAAAAAAAAAACACTCAAGTCGATAACGCATTAGTGCTCTAGACTGCGACAACGTGTTTTGTGAACAGTTAAGGAACAAATTTTAGGATAGTTTGGTGGACATATTCGCGCTCTTCATAGCGAACATTTTTCAAATAGGCGAATCGCAGACGTTCTGGGATACCACGAAAGCACTGTGAGGCGGCTTTTGAAGAAATTAAGCTCGACGAGCAGAATGGAGAGGCAACCTGCACCAACCCAAACAAATCGACAACATACATTGCAGCGCATGTCTCTGAAAAACCGGTCCGCAACTGCCAAGGAATTGAGAAAAGATTTGAGAGAGAGATGTTCTATGATATTAACATCAGCATGCGGTGTTCAACGCCGGATAAATGAAGTGGGTTTTCAAGCCCGTAAACCTGCAAAAAAAGCCGCTTCTCTCTGCAGTAATGCAAAAAAGAACAGCACCGGGAATGGACCGCCAGCGATTGAAAAAGGGCATATTTTCTGACGAATCTAAATTTAATTTGATTGGACCTGACGGAAATCAGACAATGCGAAGGAGAGCTAAGGAGCGATATTTAGACGAATATTTGCTTTCCACCGTTAAGCATTTACCATATGTTATGGTTTGGGGATGCCTGACAAATTGGGGTCTTAGGCGTATATTGGACGGTTCCGTAAATGCGTAAATGTTCCTATATTTTAACCTAAAAAATAAACTCAAAACCACTTCTAAATGTTGTTTTCTTTCAACAGATAACCTAATGCAAGGCAGATATTGGCTTTGAATCCCTAAATTGGCCAGGATATAGCCCTGAATTTAGTATGGTCAATTATGGATCAGAAAGTATGCAACAATGCACCTAAAATAATTGAAGAGCTCAAAACAGTCATAGAGGAAGTGTGAACTAAAGATATAACATCAGAGGAAATCCAAACACTTTATGACTCTATGCCATGAAGGGTCCAAGCGGTCATAAAGGCTAAAGCCAATGCTACAAAGTACTAAGCAGTACTAAAAATGAAAACTGGATTCCCCGTAATAATAGCTAATTAGTGTTATTCAATGTTCTCTTAATTACATAAGAAAGTGGTAAAAACTACCCTAATATATTTTTATTGATGTGTAGTATTCATAAAAATTCCTATTTTGTACCCTTTTCTGCTACCGTCTACCTGATTTTGCACTTTTGTCCCATTTGGGAAATTTGGTCACAAATAGGTAGGACAATGCCTCAAAAAAAAAAAAAAAATATAGATAGGTATACGAGTATTTAAAATTACTGTGAAATACAATAGGTTTTAGAAAAGATACATGGATTTGGCGTGCACATACATACGTAGTTATATAATTTTGGAAGTAAATCCTGGTTATTTCCCTATGTTACAAGCTCTGAGTCAAAATTAATATAATCCTTTATATAGAGTGCTTTTAAACCAGTTGTAGTAAAAATGTAGACAATTAAACCCATATTTCCATTGTTCCCTTGCACCCATGTTTTTTTTTTTTTTTTGCAATTTTCCGAAAGTGTTTCATTTGAATTGTCACTCATTTAAGAATGGTTTACATGTTAATATAATTCAGAATAAAAAAAAAAAAATAAGAACAAAAATATCGAAAGCGCCACTGAGGTTCGAACCCACGAGCATCGTGTCATGAGTTCGAATAGTTGAAACAATGTTATAGTCACTTCTGCGGCTATGGTGGTGTTACGCATGGTGATATCAAAAGCAATGCACATATTTAAGTATACTTAATAGTATTGTAGATATTTAAACAATCAGCTTTATTTATATTATACTTGGGGCGAATTCTGACGAATTATTGAAGTCTACCATGAAAACGTTTGTCATGCAAATTGTAAGATATAGAGAGAAGATATGTACATTACCCATGAGTCACAAGTGACTGACCCGATTCTAGGAAAATACTATCACCATATGAATTCATCGCAGTGTTCATACATACATACTATGTATATATGAATTCGGTTTTTCAATGATGCGATATTTGTCACGCCTTGTTTACTTTTGTACTCCGTTTAAGGGATGGGAGTAAGACCAACACGCCAGGGCTGAAAATGAAAATTGATAAACTTACACGCGATATTTCTCAGACTACAAATAACTATAATCAAATCATCAATCAGTCACTTGTAGAAATAACAATTTCTAATACAACTTTCAAAGGTTCATCTCTACATTCTAATAATATTTGTGTTCTCACATCATCTTCAAATCTTTTGAAAGCCACCAAAGTTTAAATACCAACCGATTCATTTTTAACCTTTTTTGCGTCAACATTACCCTTGGCATTATCGAATTCACTCACTTAACGAAGGTGGAAATAGGTCAAACGCCAAAACAATTTCAAATGCATCCAAGAGATATTTCTGCTTTATGTTTATATTTCTTTTATAAAGTAAATAGTGCTATTTTGTATTTTTTACCTGTTGTTGTAGAAATCGATTCGAACGATTCACATGCGTGCTACGCTTTAATGACACTCGTACCGCAGCGTTCTTATCGATGTCGTTGCTGCAGGTCTTTTCCAAATCCTCGGCTGAGTTCTCATCGAATTTGTTGTCGCTTTTGTTATTATTATTTACATGATCACCATTGTTGTTGTTATTATTTAAAATACTATTATTATTTAAATTCACTGGCAAATCGTATGCTGGTATAGTGGTTGCCACTGAGTCATTATCAACAAAGTCGTTCCGGCAATTGCTTAGAGTTATGTTCAAAGTTGACACGACCATTTCGTTTCAATGTGCGTAGTATTAATGTGCATTTTTTCAAAAAAGTGTTATTATTATTTTTTTTTTTATATTTATTTTATTAATTTATTCGTCGTTTTGTTGCTTAGTCTGCGTTTTATTTTTTTTATTTTTTCAATTTCGTTTTTGTTTGCTTATTGGAACTTTTTTAGAGGAAAGGTAAACAGAATTCATTAGTGGAGAGACTATCACGACGTGTTGGTTGAAAAATGACTCAGAGGTGGGAATATGCTAATACACAGAATGTATGGAAGAGTTAGAATGTGGAATTTAATTTTATTTATGTACCCGTGCCGGACAATTGCGTTGCGAGAAAAATGCGATTTCCGTTCGTAAACCCACGGGACTTTGTTTTACAAAAATAAAAATAAAAAATAAAAAAGTTGGGACTTGGGTGTGTTTACCAACTTTTTAATGGTTCAAAATGTCAGATTCCCAAGACAAACAGTTTGCCATATTTCCTAAATGGGTTATCATCCAGAAAAACGAGTCTATGAAATATGAGAAAAATCTCGAAGTCTGATCTAACAAGCTGAAACACATGTAGTGAGATCGATCAGCAGAGCTGAACTCGAACTCAGTTTCAAATGAAAAACAAAAAAAATATAACTTTCTCAATTGTTTTGATTCGAGTAATGAGAGATTGATCAAGGTAGTTTGTGCAAGTTTTTAGGTAATGAAAATAAAAGAAAAGAAAATTGTTGGAAAAATCACAAAAAAATCATAGCCTTATACAAAGCAAAGTTTGGTACAGACATCACCGAAAAACAAATCAAGAGCACCAATTACATAGGGAAATTCATATTTACTGCACCATAAGTTAGTGCTTCTTGTATTACTTTCTTTTGAAACTCGGTGTACCATTCACTTCTATTTGAACCCCCGGGTTACCAACATAACATAGAAAGATTCCTGTTTGTTCGTCATTTGTTAAAGCACTACTACGCGTTTCTAGCATCTGTCTCAAAAAAAAAAACAAAAAAAATATTTAGAAAAAGCACCTCCTCACCGATTTGGAAGAAACTTAAATAAGTTTTACTGAGTATTTTGGCATATGTATCATATAACTAATGAAAACTACAACGATCTAGAGAACTTTGAAGATTGTTCGTCATAGAAATAAAAGTATAAAAAGAAGAACTATGTTCTCTCGGAATTAATTTTAGTTTGGACTTCAAGGAGGACGGAGATCAAACGACAATTTGCCCAATGTAGGATATCACTCGCCAGCAACCCGCGAAATACCTGCCAATGTAGGGCAACCGAGAAAACAATCTAAATCTAAATTTTCAGTACATATGTATTTGTATAGTTTAGTCAATTTATTTGTAGAAACATAAGGATATAGTGTTAAAGTCCATCTGGAATGGATCAATACCCTATCCCTCATTTTTTTGCCCGGAAATAAAAAAACTTGAATGTATTTCAATCTGAAAAACTATTGAAAGGACGTCTTCAGTAACCTAATCCTAATTCACGCAGTTTCATAATGTCTTTAGATAAAGCTCTTTAATTTTTGTTCTACTCGTAAGAAAATGTCAAAAAAAAATAAAAGGATGCGAATAGTTCTAACATATATTTTACTTGTTTTAAAGAGGTGTTATTTTACTTTGAGTAAACGTGTAAACTCACTCACAATTAAAGGACGGGGAAGTCTTGTAATAACGTCAGTATGCTTCAAAGTCATGGAGAGCTATTTCGATGGTGTTTTAGGAGATACTTTGAAGGAAAACATCTGCAATTACCGTCGGTATGCTCTCAGCTAACAGGATTCCATAGTTAACAATTTGTTAACACTACCGTTAAGTAGAAAATTCAAAAATAATAAAGAGACTCAAAAAAGTGGGTCTCGCAATTCTGTCCGTCTGTATATCAGACTGCAACCTAAACGGCTAGACGGATTTACTTGAAACTGCATATCTATGGGCGAATTTTCGTTCTAACCTCAAAAGTAACGGTACTTTACTTAGTTCCAATTCTGAAATAGTGTAATTTTCTCGATAACAAGTCTAATGATCTCGATTGCGTACCTAGTTTTCCGATAAAAAAAAATCAAATAACGGTACTTTACTTATCAGCGGACTTACTAAAATTGGCTTTCTTGTATATGGCTTAAACGATTTTATTCAGAATTGATACATAAAAAAAAGTTGTTTAGCCTTTTAATTGAACTTGTCTGCTCTTTTCGACATTGCATAAATTTAAAACGAACGAACAGCACAACGAGTTTTGTTTCCTCCATACCCGTGAGCCTACATACGCACGTACGTATATACATATATGAACCAACATAACATAAAACCAAACAAATGAAAGTGTGTGTAGGAGTCAGGCACTCGGACCCTTCCAACAAAAAAAAAAAAAAAAAACAATCGTGAACCAGACAGCATACAGCTGCCTGGCTGACGAAAGAATAAAGCCTCTTACACTAGGATCCTATTACCAACATGAGTACTCGTATCTTGGATGAAAAAGACCAATGGTATACAACAACATGGAATAACAACTACTACTTGATGATTCACTACAAGGTAACGATTAAGACAATAAAGAAAAAGACATGAATGAGCTCGCAGGAGTCTACATGAGACATGTATATATGGGAGACAACAACTCGGAAATTGATAGCTGTTGTACGGTCGCCACTGTTCCAAGTGCCCCAAGCACTGAATAGGTCCAGAATTACATACTGCCCCAACGACCCCAGAATGATGCTTCTCCATACAAGGAGGTGCTAACCCAGAAAGATTAATAAATTCATAAAAAACGATTCCTAATTATCTCCATAACTTAGGAATATGTCCAAAATCCAAGCAGGAGGAAAATATTCCTACTATACGTATATGGACTTGAAAATATCTTATGCCTGCTGAATCTTTGTTAGTATGAGCCATTCATTTTTTTTTTGATATTATTTATTTACTTGTTTTAATATGTATCTACTATTTTCCTCCCAAGCAGGATTTTTCACGTAGACTAATACGGTTTACGATGTTTTTTACTTGCTCCTATAGAGCAAGTATAGTTTTCGGTGAAAATGTTCGATCTCGAGATTTAAATTAATCTTGACATTACTATAATAAACGAACTCAAAAAAGTTTCGCAATTATGTCTGTCCGTCCGTCCGTCCGTCCGTCCGTCTGCCTGTACCTCGTGCTACGAAGATCCAATTGACCGAGAAATTTAAGATAGCAGACCATAAACAGCGTCGTGACTTCGTTGATTGAGTGTTAGAGAACCACTAAGTTGATGGCGATAAGAAAATCATATTCAGCGATGAGGCTCACTTTCAACGAAATAAGTAGTTACGATGTATTTAGCTTAGTTTGCGTCCGGATCGATGTTCTTTTCCTTATAAGTAAAATTCACATGAACAGATTTGGTTTCTGCGATCGTTTTATATAATGCTAGGATAGCAGTGTCATCGGCAAACGTAGCTAAGATGGTACCTTCTTCTTGCGGTATATCACGGGTATATAGAACATACATACAGAAGCGGGCCAAGAACGCTTCCTTGTGGTACGCCAGCTGAAATTTCTTTGAATTGCGAGTATTCGTTTTCGTGTCTGACACGGAAGTCTTTTCCCGATATATGTTGTCAGTATGTTTTGTGGGCGTACAGTTAGATCGTCTCGTAACTTGAACTTCATGCACACCTTATCAAAGGCTTGCGAAAAATTAAAAAAAAAGCTTGAGCAAATCGTTCTTTATTCAAATGCGTTCCCAATTTCGTCAGTTATTCTATGTACCTGTCCAATGATTGAATGCTTGCTTCTGAACTGGTGATCATGGTTAAGATTTTGTTCCTCAATAACTAGCTGAAAGCGCTTGAGTAATTTCCTATCGAAAATTTTGAATATGATTGGAGAGAAGTGAAATGGGTCTATACGACTTCTTGTCACTCGACGGTTTTCCTGCTTTTAGTAGCATTATTACGTACCCCAATCTAAATGCAGCGTTTTTAATACAGACAAGCTTATTATTGCTTTTCTGGGCAACGTTTTTAGAACCTCCCCGATTATAAAGTCGTAGCCAGGTGCTGTCTTAGGTTTTGAGTTATGTTAACGTTGCACTTGTTATTGTGTAATTTTCAGGTGCTATTTCCGACGCATTGATATTATGAATAAGCGTTTGACCATCGTAAAAGTCTCTTCTGAATGGGTGGCAAAAATTTCCACTTTCTCTTTGTGTCTCTTCGACCATTCGTCATGATTTTGCTTGATTGGCGTCGCAGTGATTTTAAGTCTTTTAGTGCCCTTTACAGCAAAGAAAATAATTGGATTCTTTTCCGCTGTCAAGCTTTCAACCTATTGCACGGTTTTTAAAATTCCTAATATTCTGTTTGAGAAGGTACACAAGTGATTCAAGTGTGCTCTTATGCTCTCCTTTATCATTTCTTTTATTTCCGGTGGATATTTTAGACCGCAATTTCTGGGCTTTTTTCTTTGATAAGGAGTATTATTTCACGCAGTGCTCTGCACGATTTCAACGAAGCAGTCAACTTCAACTTCAAGTTCATAGTACGTCTTAAGTGGTAGCTCAGTTCAACATTCTCTTCAATTTAAAATCATGCAGCGCACAGCACGAGTGGCTGCGTGAAGCTATATAGGTCAGGCCCTGTCTAAGCTGCTAGCACCAAAATATTTAATTAAAATTTCGAGAGGTCTGTAGAAGTTTTGTCGACATTTTTCCTAAATTGTTCTTTTCAGATAGCTGAGCAGAAGGTAAACATAGAAGGAAGCCTTCCTTGGTACTGTTTAATTTACTAAAACTTTGAAGCTCACAAGGACTACGTCTGATACTTCTATATCACTGCAGTGACATTTAAAAGAAAATCCAGAGTCTTCAACAATTGGCAGTCAATTTTTAAATATGGTAGCTAAGATTGTATATCTTTAAACGCTAGGTGATAATGAACATGAAATGGAACTTTTTCGATATTTAACGCCAAATACTAATTTTATGATTAAACTCAAAGAATTGAACTCCGGTCACCTTTCATTACTTTCGAGAGTGTTAAGTATAAGACGTTTTGTTTCACACACTTTACCAGGTAAAAGCGAACAAAACACTTACAAGCCCCAACTACAACATTCATTACATAGCACGATTTTTTTTATTAATTTAATGGTCCTCAGACCCTCTGTCAGCAGACCTATTGAGATGAAAATAATTTTAAGCGCACATACATACATATATAACTTTGTTATCGGTTTGACAATTAAATCAAAAAAAAAAAAAGAAACAGTTCACACAAAAACCAGCTTAAAAATGGGCTCAATTAATTTTCATTTAGAAGGTCATAATCAAATGATGTCAAACTGACTGTCCACTTTGTTTGTACACGGCGACGTGAGCGTGTAAATCCCAGTGAATCACTGTCAGTCGGAATGCTTGCTGTCACGATAAATGACCAAATATGCAAACTGTTCACGTACGCGATAAATGTCGTGTTGTGGAGGAGATTTTTGCTGATTTTTTGTGCGTTTTGTTTTTCTGTTCATAAATTCTATTCAAAGTGTGGCGACGTGCCGATCATCATCGGTAAATGAAATAATTTTTTTTCCGAAAGGTTTAGTTTCATTATGTTTGTTCGCAAAATAAACTTGCTTCGTTTGAATGCGGTATTCGCTATATTCCACCTACTACTCCTCCATCGTTATTAAAACACTTAACTGATTTTTGTTATATGTTTTTTCTCTGCTGTCAAAAATCATCATCAATTAAGACATTTTCTAAAGGTGGGGTGATGGAGTGCCTTCAGCTGTTTCCTCAACTCCAGCAGTTAGCTTCATAGAGTCATTAAAAAGTCATATGCGGGACCGGGCCATTATAAGAGGATTAGTAATGAATTTTGTAATGGCATTCCGAGTCATTATTTAAAAGCCAATAATATTGCCTGAATTGGTGGGAAATGAGGCGTAGAATTTAACTTTATAGAGAGGTAGAGATTATCCCATAAGAATGTAGAGGCCTGTAAGACTATATGAATGATCTTGGTGCAAAGAGAGGGTATATTTTAATTTTTTGATTTTTAAAAGGTGAGCATCAATGTGGTAAGAGTTATTGTTTTTCTAATGGGCAACCGTTGAGGTTTCGTGGATTTGCCTTAAAGTAGATTAAAGGTAGTTCAAAAAACGTCGGCAAACCTACAAAAAATGACTGAAAGACTGAAACTTCAATCAGCCTCTGCCGATTAGTGAGGCTCAAAATTCTAAATTATGTGGTACCGGTGAAGGGGGCAATAGGAACGGAATATTTGCTTACAATTGTCCAAGATAGGTCGCCAAATAAAAATGTGTACATAGGTACAATCTATTCGTCACTTGTAGTAGGTTCAAATTATATGAAAGTACCTTCTCATATCGAATTTTCAGCCTGGGGAAAGAGGAGTACAATGTTATATCCCATGCGGGCGACATTATAATGGCTCTCAATAAATTCGTAAATAGAACGGACAAAGTTGGTCTCGGAGTGAACCCCGCAAATACCGAATTGGATTTATTTACTAGAAGGTACAAGGTACATGTACATAGGCATGTATGTATATGCATTATGCCTCCAAATCCCAATGGCACCAAACTTCAATTCAAACTTAGTTGAAAACTGAATACACAAGACCATGCCATGAAGATTTCGGTTGCCCTATATGCCAGTCGAAGGGGTCTGAGCTCGTAATAGGACCATCGGCCTTGAGTAGTCCACTAGATATATACGGTAATAGTGAGACCCACCATGATGTACGCAATATTGGCCTAGTGGAGAGGAATGGAAAAGAAAAGCAACGTTTTACTTCTGTAAAAGTTCACAGGTTATCAAAGTTCACAGGAAACTGCAGGATGGATGAGCTAGTAAAAGGTGAGTCTAGATTGAAAGCTCTGAACATGGGGAGAAACTATCGATAGAACTCTGCCTTAATAATAAAGCTAGAAGAATGGCAAACATAAGGTGGACTAATATCAGTACTTGTCTTTCGTCGAGGCAAATATAGCCTAACCTGGATTTGAAGCAAATGAAAAGAATTCTGCTTATACGTAGATAGGAAAAACACGAACTTTACAATGCGATCCCTTAGGGGAAGTTGCTTCATAGAAAGGCAAGCTATAAGATATTAGAATGAGTGTTTCCTCCAAATCAAAAAAAAAACTCACTCTTTGTGCACATATCTTGTCTTATTAACGTTGAAAACTCTCGGAGAGAATATCTACGAAGATATTTACAAAATAAAGAACTTTGTTGTCTCCGGGTCAAAGTGGTTCCGCGAATAAACGTGAAACAGGCCGGGGTTAATACAACAAAATTAAATTCATCATGTAATATTTCTGGTACTGGTAATTCGGTATTATTTGCGCCTAACCAACTTTTCGCGTGGGCAGCCACCTAACCTAATCTAACTCTTTTAGGGCAGTTAGCATTTGTAAGCTTTTGAGAAGAGACTAGGCTTGCAGTCTCGGTTTATTCTATCTAACGAAAAACTCGATCAGCGAGCTTCATAGATAATTCAGAATGCGACAGTTTTGTATACCTGCTACGTTAAACCCATGATGACTATTCGAAAAAAATGACGCTAAAATTACGAAGAAGAATCACGCCAATAGGTAGATCACAAGGCATTGACCGGTTATGTTTTGTTCAATATTCAAATTATCGTATAGAGAATTTACACCTTAGGTACATATGCTAGTGCTAACTGACGGATGATTGGAAATTAACTGAAGATCAGCCAGAATAATTTGACTGAATTCACTGTGGAGAACTGTATGAACGAATCAGACCCTAGCCTGAAAAAGCCTAAATACCAGTACGACAAATTGCTACTCAAAGTAGCAAGACTTGTTTTTCAAGATTTTAAAGTAGAAAGAACCTTGATTGAATTTTGTATAATGATGTTTCGAATCAAGGAAAAAGGGTTCTCAAAGCACAGCATAACTTGAAGTCAAAGAATCACTATACCCGAATGGAAAAGTATTAAATGTACGTTGCTACTTCGGAAGGCTTTCTAGTAGACCGCACGCCTTTAGTGGCGGCTACCAGTTCATTAGTTGAAGCTGATGTCGTGATGATTTAGAATATTGTTAATGAATCATATCACTGTATAAGATACACGGTTATTAATAGCGGTTCAACTTCATTTAGTAATTAATAGTTTAATTTATACTCTGCAAACAAGCAAATTTAAGAACTTCATGTTTGTATTTCCAGGTGCTATAATATGTAGTTTAATTAAACATGAATTCCAGCACAGCTCAATTATCTACAAAATACAGCACTTCTATAATATTCAAGCAGAGTGCTCCACAAGTTCAAAAAAAAGAGTCCAGTCTTTTTTTTTTTTTTGCTATGTATGTAAATCAATTTTTGTCATTTCAACCAACACAATTGACCCCAGAAAATCCCTGCCAAATTACCCCAAATACCACATCCACATGATCATTCATTTAAATTCCGGGGATTTAATGTTTGTATTTAAAAAAAAAGCCTGATAAAGAAATATCTCAAGCACCAGCTAATTAATTGATAGCACAAATTTGTGCTGTTTCCATTCACTCCGTCCTTATCACACACCCCGCTTTTGTTATTTATTTGTAATTCTTATTGTTTCTCATTTTATGACCACATTTTTCATGAATTGTATCATCCTTTTTGTAGCACCAATTTATTGCATTTTTTTATGTTTCACGATCGAATTTCACAAGCAATACGAGTATTTGAAAAGAATTGAAGATTGAAACACTATTTTCATTGGAAAAACAGACATAAAATTTTGCAAATGCAATTCATGAAAAAAAAATCAATTAAACACAAGTATATGTACATATTATATCTCCAGGTATACAAAGTTTGCAAATTACTGGTCGTAAAAGTGCTGCACTTTCATTCTACAAGCAAACGTAACTTGGAAAGAAAACACTTTCTGCAGTTAAACTCGGTTAAAGAGCAAAAGAGTACTAAAACTTTGAATTTATATTAAGAATAGATTTGTGATAATTTTTTGGTTTGTTTTCACTCTGCTAAGATGCTTTTTAGTTGGAGATACAAAGTGGGTTATATATACTTTTTTCTTATTTTGTTGTTTCTCTGACCGTGTACACAAATGTAATAAGAAACAAGCAGATGGTAGACTTTGAACTGAGCTTAGGAAAGATTATTTACATTAGCGAACTTTGAACAGTATTTAAATGAAAAATCTAGGATTCTAGCACAAGAATCAATGCAATCCAAGCTTAGGAAGTATCGATCTCACAGCACTTCCGGGGGTCTGTACACAAAGTCAATCGAAAAATACTGAGTCGAGGTTATATGAAATATTAAATGGAACTTAGAATAATATCTAGACTTCTGTAACATCATCAACCAAAAGAACTGAGCTTAAAACCGTGTCAATCGAAAAACTACAAAAGTATTTTTAGGCAACAATTTTACTAGATTATACCGCACTAACATAAGTAAGTTAATTAAAATGAATCTTTAGACATATTTTGTATGTTTACCGGAAAGCACTGAACTTTCAAAATGTATCTATCTACAGTTGAAACGTATCAACATAGACAAGACGATCCGAAAAACCCGTGAACCTCGTATCTATTAGCACTAAACACTGAAGACTTTTTTTTTGAAATCTCTTTGCGTTCACAAATCAACCGAAAAAGCAACAAAACATCGAAAACGATGAGAAACAAAACAAATACCAAACAAATCACACGTAAGGAGAGGAAAAAAAACAATTTTTTTTTTTTAAACGTTTGACCGTTCAGTACGTAATCTTTTAGCAACTGGTTTTCTCGATTTAACTCGTTGTAGCACGTTCCTCGTAATAGAATTTTTCATCCACTAAAAAAAGTGGTGGCTGGTGAGACTCGTACCTCGCTCTCACTACCCACAGAACGGTCGGTTGGTCGTGCAATACATCAGAGTTCGCATATAGTACGGGCGATACCTTTTTTCAAAACGAAAAAAAAGTATCTTTTTTAAGTTTCACGTACTCATACAAACATATACTGTATCTGTAGAAGGGGGAGTTGGCTGTTGTTTTTTTTTTATTTAGTTTTAAAAAAAATATTTCTAGCTTCTGCAGGTGGTGGTGGTGACTATCGGTGGAAGGTATGTGAGTGTAAATTGTTTAATAAAACCATTTGCACATTTTTTTTTGTCGTTTTAGCTTTGGTAACGAATTCGTTAAGGTGACGTACGGGGTTGCCATGCTACCGTGAAGAGGGAGAACTAGGTAGTAGAAGAGAGAGTGTATCTTGTTTATTTATGTACGCTGCTCATGGAAGCGAAAAGTGTATTTGGATTGACCAAATGGAGTAGTACCGATGGTCGAATCTAAGCATGCAACTATGTAAATATGCAACGAGGACGAAGTAGCGTTTTTTTTTTTTGTGTAGAGAATGCATTATGCAGTGACAAGAGGCAAAATCTAGAGCAGATGTATTCTGAAGCATCTAAGGAATAAAGAACAGCTTTTACCTATTATATGGATGCAAATACATATAAACCATAGACGGTGGGGCAAGGGGCTTTAAACATTTCTTTTGGAAATGGGGATACCTATAATTTCAGCGAATGACAGTGGTGCTCTGAATGATTACATCGAAGTCCCTACGTTTCAAGTTGATTGAAATCAATAATTAACAAGTACGGCTGGCACAAAGAAGGGCTTTAATTATGAAGAATCTATAAATTTTTGTTGGAGAGGCTTTCAATAGGTCTTTCATTCATAACGAACCCAGACACTCTTTATCGCAAGGCTTTGATCTTTGAGGAGTGTGTTGTAATAGCGAAGCAAACGATTGACATTAACCTAAGGCTTCTATACGATGACATCGGGCTTTTGATTTCAAGATATTTCTGCATCAGTTTTGTAGATGTCTAAACAACTTTTTTTTTCTAAAATGAGATTTCCAAATCACGCGACACTCAGGATCAATTTGCTCTATTGTACTAACAAGCGGAAACCTTTTTTTTTTGCAGTAGTGGTTGGAGAAACTTAGATTTTATTCGTTTTTCTTTTATGCTCGGGTGGCTGTTATTTGTTGTTCTTCGCTGTGGCTCGAATCTACACATGTTCGGGCTACAAGCAAACATACTATCCACTACGCTATGGGTAGCTTTGATAGGGCGTGATGTCTTGAAAATATCTTATAGCTTAAACTGCAATAAACTGATGCACTCTTAACCTGCGCTGCTGTACTGATCAGACATTTTAGAATCTCTCCCTACCATGAAGAGATTCATCATAAAAGCCCCCGGTACCCCATCTAAGATTCTCGTAACTTTTTGAGCATAGTACTGATGTACAAAGCAAGATTGATCACAGAATAGCCATAAATGCACTTTACCAGTGGCTAGTGGTTACAGGAAAAGTCTACGACTCTTGACCCGGGGCTAAGAACACCTAATATGGGTAACGATGCAGGGACAGTGAGCCAGTGCTATCAGCAGTCGACATGTGAGGTCGTCGATCTTAGAGATAACTAGAACTGACTTCAATCGTCCATAGGAATGTGGGTCTGATGGTCTTCGAAGTCCTGCATGCAATGATTCGTTACTTCAGACTTCGAGAGGGCAAAATGCGGCATTGTAACATTTCTCGGTTTCACATTTTCATAGCAGGCCTCTTGGCGAAATTCAAACAAACCACTATCAAAGAGAAACCAACTAGAACATAAAAGTAGTAAGGGTAAAACTAGAATTCACTGACAGGTGACCAGCCCTCCTTCTATAAGCATTATTTCAGGCAGCGGAAAAGTCTTTGCCTTTAGAACTTCAACTCCTGGCGAAGGTGAGTAGTTCTCACACTATTGAAGGCAACAGGACAACCCACTGTACCTTCAAGCGCCCGCATAACCTGACGCACGTGGAAACAACATTTAAAGAGAAAGCGTTATGGCAGATTAACTTCATAGCACACAGTCATAAAAAGTTTAACACTGCTAGACCTTAGTGTCGTTTAAAGATTCTTCTTCTTCTCACTGAAAGTCTAATCATTTTCACACTACTTCTATATTCGCAGCAAATGCCATCACAAATACTCCTTTGCGACAGATATCCCCAAATGATGTCAAAATGCCACTCTAATGTTATCTAAAATGTAAGGAAGTAATATATCTGTTACCATTTATACGTAAGACGTTTTAGTCCCACATAAATCTGTCAAGATCATAGACAGACACACAGCAAAGCCAGATAAATTTACGTCGTCAGCCCTCTATTTTTGTTACTTGCTCCTATAAATGTCGATATCGAGATTTTAATTAATCTTGACATTACTATAATAGAGGAACTCAAAAAGTGGACCTCGCAATTCCGTAAGCATGTTCATCCGTCTGCCTGAACCTCGAGCTGCAGGCTATCTGGCTGAACGGATTTTTTTCAAACTTCATATCTGGGGTCTGTGTAGTAATGTTGAGAGGCGAATTTTCATTTTAGCCAATTGTTAATTTTTATTATAATTTTATAAAATAACGACTTGAACGATTTCAATAGAAATGTATTTGCAATAAGACTGTGTACTTAGTTTTTCCCTAAAAAGTTTCCTCTAATATGTACTTAACTTTAACTATTAGCGGATATTATTCAAAATCGATATCTATGTCATTCTTGAAATATGCGAGGATATGGCATCCAAAGTTTTGACATATGGTCAAAAAGTGTTTCAACTTTTTAACAGATTTTACGAAAAAAACATTTTTTGTTGTTTCTTATCTACTTGGCTTAAATTTGAAATCTAAACAATTTTCAGATGAACCAGTCGTGCCCTTTATATTGTCACCCTCTATAATGCTGCGCTAAAAACGCAATTCCAATTTTCAATTCAATTCCACCTGCCAACTACCAAAACTTCCCCATTCAGTCTAACGCATGTCACATTTCTTGCATTATATAATCAACTTGCTCGTCATATAGAAGGTGCAAGAGATAAAAATACAGTGACACGAGGGTATACGCGTTCCAAAGAATATAAAAGAATAACAACTGCAACGTTACGTGCATCTTCACACACTCCAGAGGATTGAGACAGAAAGCATAAACATTCCCCTCTAACCAAAGGTACTCTAATATTAGAAGCTGACTGAAAGTGGGGTTGGGAAACTTAAAAGCCATGTGAATCGAACTGTTACAGAGAGGGTAGAATAATAACACGGAAAAATAGATATGAAATAAAAGGAAAACCAAGATGGAGAGTGGGGAAAAGGACACAATCCACCACTAGCTTCCACTCCACTTGTTATACTAAACAGATAAAAATGCATAAAGCGACAAGTTAACGTTGAATAAAGTGGGATAGAACAAGCAAATATTAAATTGAATGGCGGCAAAACAGTGGTGCGCAATAGTTTGGGAACACAAAAATTGGGGAAGCATTGGAGGAGTATTACTGAAAATGCCTACGAGCAATGGCCGAGATATGACATAAAACAGTTCCTATATCTCAACTTCCATCAGGCAATGTAAAATTCATAGATCAACAGACCGCCATTCAATACCACAAAGTGGCGTCTTATCTACTCCTCTTTGTAACATAACTAGTGTACCTGAGAGACTTCGCCTGAGCCAAACAAGAATTAATGATTGTGAGTTACCTATTGACCTGGGGTATATACCCCCACTAACTTATTTATAGAACTGTAAAAGGGAGGTTTGATGTAGCTTCTATAGTTTTAGCAGCGCCTTAAGTTATGCATGCATCAACAACAATTTGTCCGAGAGTTACTGCACAATTATGCTCAATGCTCAGCCTCCTAAAGGCACCGCTGACATGTACACTTTTTTCTTCCCTTTTTTTTTTTTTATAATTTGCACGTGTTAAAGGGGATATGAATACCCTTATACTAATTTTTAGAACACGTGCGTTTTGCGGAAAGGGGAAGACGGAGAGAGAAAGACAGATTGGTGTAGTTGGTTTGAAACTCAGGTGGGAGTTAAGTTTCAGTGAACTCCAAGGGTGGCTGTCCAGATAATTGGGGAGTATTTTGTTTGTTTTCGCTATTATTGTCAATGCTCATGATTCACAGTATTTTTTTTCCGCCCTCCTGATGTCATCATCACGATCAAGTTGCATTTTAGCCATATGGCCACCCTACTGCCAGTGTTATGCCTTCACAGTAGAGTTGACTTAGCTTTCGCAAGTGATCGATTTTTTTATTTATTTCATGCGAAATAAATTGATGATTCTTAACATCAGGATTCGAATCGTGAATCAACAGCGTGACAAGCGATGATGTTACCACTACACCACGGCCACCCTAAAGAATTAATTGAAAGATATTGAAAACTACACCAAACTTTGTTCAGGGGTTGTCGAGATTTACGAGATCATACAGCAATACAAACAAATATAGCGACACTTCCTTTTATAATAAATGTCTTTCGAACAGTTTTGAGCCTCTACCTGAAGATGGCGTTACTCGTCAAAACTATTTTTGTACTACAATAGTCTGCCATTTTTTTGTTCGATAATTGTTCGTTTCAGTCTATGTCAGTGTTTTTGTAAAAATGGTAAAAATCGAATATTGTACCGTAATTAAATACTTGCATTTAAAAGACAATACGCCTGGGCAAATTAAAGCCGAGCTGGACGCTGTTTACGGGGATTTTGTTTCATCAGCCACCGTAAAAAAAAGGGCTGAATTTAAACTTGGTCGTACCAGCTTTGATAATGATGATCGTTCAGGACGTTCAACAACTGCAACTGCAACCGATACCATCGAAAAGAGAAAGCGGAGGCTGTAGGCATATCGAAGGAACGCATTCATAATATTTTCCATGAAAAATTGAGCATGAAAAAGCTGTCTGCGCGTTGAACCGAAAACGCATTCGACTGAATATGGCTAAAATTCACGAATTGCGATTTGAACCATCCACTGCATTCATCAGATTTGGCCCCCTGCTACTTTTTTCTGTTTCCTACTCGTAAGTTTAAAAAAGCTGAAGCATCACTGGGAAAAGTATATCGAATTGAAAGGACTTATGTTGAAAAATTTAACAGAATTTGACCGATAAAATATTTGTTTCTCTTCTAGGCTCAGAACTTTTCAAATGACTCTCGTATGTACTGTAAGCAAGTGAGCTACTGTTAAACTTGGAAGGGAAAGGTTATATGATGACTGCCATCATAGATGACTTAGCTGTTTCATTATGTATACACTAGCTGATAAGCCTGTCGATGAGAGCTTTCAAAGCTTCAATGATTCCGACGCAACATATAATTTATCTATAAGCTGAAATACGCACTCCTGTAGTACTTGAAAATAGTGAGATTCACGTGGCTCTAACTCCTTGGGCCTCTGTAAACCTCGGAAACACAAAATGTAGGATGTTATTTCTTAGCAATATTATGTTAGCCAGTCAGTCCTTAATGGTAGAAGCAAATTAACGCAGCAACAGCAACTTTGACAGCCACAGCAAAAAAAAATTAAAAACAATGCTTCTCAATGGCGCAGAACAAATTGACCACAGTGGTAGCAAAGTATCCTTAATGTTCGACCTACATAAATCTTAAATTTGCTGTGGCTATTCAAATTTTACCAACATTGAAATGTTTTGAAAAAAAAAAAAAAAAAACAAATAACACCTATTTCAATAATTATATATTCCTAACTAAGCAAAACTTAGCTGCTTAAAACTCCAGATAGCTTGGAAAGGGTATACATAATCTCTAAGATTATGTCAGTATAAACCTCATGAACGTCTCTTATTTAATACCATATGTGAGTACCTAAAACTTTTTGTAGGCAAACTCATTGTATGATAGATAGACCAAGATCCCCTAAACATAGAAGACCCGTTTCAAAAGAGCGTATTACTGGCTCGTTCACCTCTAAAAGTGACAACGGATAAGGAACAGTTAACAGCTGAGACTCTCCCACCAAGTGTCCCTGGTATCTCGGAGGCAAACAAAGTTCCTGCGAGTGAAGAAAAAAGCACACCTTGCAGTAGCAAGGAGAAGAAAGAAAACGATATCTTCAAAGTGCTGGGAAAGAAAATTATGGAGCTCGCCAACTTCATTAAGGCGAAAAGCAGTGCACACCATGATATCAGGAGACAGCCGAAATACAATCTACGTATGAAAAGGCCATAAAAAAAAGCCCACGGAGCGTGGCAATAAATTTATTGGAAAAGCCGTCCAAGTGCAGCTCCCAGTTATCGTACAGCTGTTCTGAAATACATGAGGTTGAACCAGGAAAGGAAATGCGCTTCACAACTCCCATCAGCAAAAAAAAAGGCTACTGACAGACAGGATGAAGACACATCAGCCCAGGGAGCCGATCGCAAAGAACGGGCAACTAAACCAAAAGTAGTTAAAAAGTGGGAACATATTAAACCACGACCTGATGCCTTGATTTTCCTACGCAGTTATGTTGCGCAAAGTCAGAATCGATCCGGAACTAAAAGAATAGGGAAATAATGTAGATCGGATCAGGAGGACGGCAAAAGGAGACCTGATCCTAAAGCTAAAAAACACTCCAGCCCCACAAACAAACAAGTTCCACATTTCAGTGGAAAAGGTACTTGGAACACAGGCGGAGGTAAAAACGATCACCCACCAGGTATTCCTTGAAATAAAAGAAAAGATTTGTCAGGCCTTATTGAAAGAGCTAGGAGAGCAACAAACATGGCTGCATAAAGTCGCTGCGCAACGCATATCTAGAAACGCAGATCAACAGTAAGTCTACAAGCGGAAGCAGCAAGAAAACTGCTTGCAATAAGTAAAGTACTCGTAGGTTGGGTTGTATGTCGATTATGTGAAAAAGCTACTCCAAAAAGATGCTTTAAATATATGGACTTTGGACATATTGTGAGGTCGTTGCAGATGTGAGACTGATTTATCCAACAGATACATCAAGTGCGGTGACGAGCGGCATATCCCAAAATTATGCGAGAAACAACCGAGGGGTATTCTGTGCAGTAAAAAAAAGGACACAAACAACAATCACGCCACAGGAAGTGGAATTGCATGAGGAGCTCATGATCTCTTACTACAGACAGTACGCGAGGAAAAAATTGATATTGTTATCTTAAGTGAGCCATATTATGTTATATGCCACAAGATCGGTCATCAGACTGGGCCGGACAAGATCCCCAAAAGAGCCCTTATGATGACACTCAAAGCGCGCACAGACCTATTTGTCGATGTTTACAATTCATGCTTGAAAAAAAAGTGTCTTCGCAGACCAATGGAAGCGACAGCGACTGGTGTTTTTCTCCAAAGGAAACAACAAACCTTCAAATGAGTCGTCGTCGTACCGCCCACTCTGCATGCTTGATTTGGCCGGTCCTAGAATGTGTCATTGGCAGCTGATTGGAAGTAGCGATACAGGAAGTAGAAGGACTGCCCGAACAACAATACTACTTTAAGAAGGCACGCTCTACCATAGACACAATTAAAGTCGTAGTTGAAACAGCAGAAGAAGCAATACAGGGAAGTACATGGAAAGGAGGCTCCAAGAAATATTGTGCTGTGATAACCCTCGACATTAAAAACGCGTTCAATAGCGCTAATTGGAACTACAATACAACTTACAAGCACTCAGGAATATGAGGGTACCTACCTAATACAAAATATGACAGACTTCTTTAGACACCAAATACTCCTAGATAACATCGACCGCGGCCTGAAGGAATACAGCGCGGCTGGTGGTGTACCACAGGGATCTGTGCTGGGCCCCCAACTGAGGAACATCATGTATGACGGAGTGCTGCGGCTCTCAATACCCGAGGAGTCGAAAATGGTTGGATTTGCTGATGACATCGCAATTGTGGTTACAACTAAATTGTTAGAAGAGGTTGGGCAGATTGCAAATGCAACCATAAGGATCGTCCGACAATGGCTTACCTCGGTTGGCATGTCATTAGCGGAACACAAGACGTAGGCGGTCCTTATAACCAGCACGTAGGCGGTGGAGACAACGTCATTCACAGTCGGCGGCCACACTATCACTTTAAAACCGCACATCAATGCAAGACTAACATTCAAAGAACACCTGTCGAATGTTAGAAATAAAGAGCAAATGCGAACGGTGCTCTATCGCGAAATATACCAAACATCAGAGGACCAAAGTACAGTTATTAGTACTGTTATTAGTAACAGTAGTAACGTCCATTATCCTGTACGCCTCACCAGTATGGGCGAGAACTACGAGGATTAAGTCACACAATAGTAAAATTGCACAAGCATATTGAGTAAGAGCACTTAGAGCGCGTTGTGCCTACCGCACTACTTCGAGCGATGCAGTGTACGTTGTGGCAAAAATAATTCCAGTCGATATATTAGCTGACGAACAGCAACGGCTATACTATCTAAACCACCTGGAAAACCAAAGCAGTACTAGTACTAGCAGAAAAAATTAACATAAAATTGAAAGAGCTCGAGGCATAACAGAGTGGCAAGAGCGTTGGAATACCTCGGAGAAAAGCAGATGGACATACCGACTCATACCGCGTTTCCAGGCGCATTAAAAGTGCGACTACTACATAACCCAGTTCCTGACGGGACATGGATGTTCCCGCTCATACTTACACAAATACGAGTACAAGCACTACAATAGCCCACACTGTCCCCTATGCACAGACTGTATGGAAAGTGTGGAACATGTCCAGTACCCACGTTTTATAAACGAAAGAGATTCACTCATTGGAATACAACCAACCCCTGAAAATATCGTTGGAGAAATGCTGAAGGATGAATATGCATGGAACGTAGAGTAATGTGGTGAACAGCCATGTATGTTTGCAAAAGTAGCTCGTATAGAGGGAACCCAACCGGGGCAATACAAAATGATGGGCAAGGAAAGTCTACTCGTAAGCTCCTCTGTGAAAAAATGCTTAAACGGCGGTACCACAGGGAACAGGGGTAGGGCAAGGAAAGTAAGCTCCTCTGTGAAAAAATTCTTAAACGGCGGTACCACAGGGAACAGGGGAATGGACGGGAGGTGGTTGTAGCCGGTAAAAATCCGGCATGCTGTTGAACCGATTACTTCTACAGTATCTTTCGAAGATTCCCACCTTCTGCAAAAGGTGCCTTCCTGGAAAAAAAGACGGAATGAGGTACCCCTTCGAGTTAAATCTGCCAAAGGCTTATGAGCTTCAAAGTTTACGCAGCTACACGCTATATTGAAATTTGCGTCTTAAATAATGACTCTATTTCAGACGATCGAACTTATAAAACTTTGGAACGCGATATGTCATATAAACAAACAAGTTTATTAGTCATCAATTTGTTTTCGCAACCTTGAAAAGTGCTGGGCTGAACTCTAGAATTCCGCGGAACAACGATTGAAGGCACTGGTCTAGAGCATCAGCTTTTAATTCCTGGGTAAGTCTGCGTGACCATCATCACAAAGTTACATCAGCGAAAGTCCAGAGTTGCGTACACGATCTGAAGGCTGTATTGCCTATCAAAGTAGATGAATATAAATTTATTTTTTCCCTTATATTTTTTCTCCAGTGCGATGTACACTATACTTACATGTACAGAACAGGCTTTAAATTTAGGCAGAAGAGCTAAATCTTACTAACTGAAGACGTTTCTTGGTTGATAACCTAGTCTAGGGGTAGTCATCCATTGTCATCCAATATTATTGTCTATGATCAATATTTGAATGGTAATAGTGAGCTCCTCTTGGTACTTGATATCTCACCATTTGATTCCAAAAGTCAACAAAATTCACTCTATGTCAAATCTCTCAAATGTTGATAGTGCCCGACAACTACGCAACTTCACTGTTTCACCGTCATGTATGTATGTATGTAAGTATGGCTGGATACGACACGACAAATTACATACATACATACATAAATGCAAATAAAACTAGTTACACCGTTCTTCCTGCTCATTTTCTATTCTTTTATTAACTTCCCCAACCACTCAATTCTCTGTATTAGTTTTCTGATGAAGAACGTTTTGCGTCTACCCTTTGCGTATCTGCAGAAAGCTGTATCATATCAAGCTACAAGTAACATTTTTATTTTTATTAAAATAAATATAAAAATATAATACATATAAAAATAAACTATAAATGGGCATTCCACATGTTTGCAGCATCTAAACTGGTTATGTCTTTTTGTTGACTTTTTCGTATGAATTTCGAGCAATGAGAGTGGTAAGGTAATGTAAGGAAAGAACGGTTATGGTGGTAGCACAGAAGAGAGAGAGGAACCTGAAAAAGGCAAAGTGAAATGTAAACACTGACCTAGTGTCCGAGTTTCATTCGATTTTGCACTCTTTCGCCCTGCTTTTGTTGCTGGCGCTGAAGGGAGGCATAAAATCAATTTATTTATTTATTTTTGTTGTTATGGATAATTAAATTACACTGTAAAAGTGGTAGCACAACAAAAAATAAAAGGAAAATATATTTACGTAAATTAAAAAAAAAAAATTTAAGAATAACCTGAAAAAGTAATCTACACCTGGAGTTCCGTTTTGATTGATATTGTTTTATGGGTATTGTTTTCATTATTAGAGGACTGACTTGATTCAGATGCTCGTAGCTAATGAAGTGTGATATTAGTAGAGAATGGGGAAAGTCCACTGTTGGTGTAATGGAATCCATTAAAAGAAAACTTACTCAACCGGTTTTAGTGAAAACAGTGTTGAATATGCTACCCGCCCGGCGATACCCGATTGTTCTTTTTCCGATCTCAATACAAACCTTTTAACACATTAGAGACATGCTTGAATTGACATTTTCAAATAATGTATACATATATCAAAAGTGGAAATTCGGGGTAAACATACCGTTTAATGCATGTGTTACCCACAATTGTTCTATAGATTTTGTTCTGCTTTACAACCTGATAGAGCAACATTTTGTTCTATCTCGTACGGTTACACTGGCATTTCGAAAGAAATGTACGAGTAGATCGACGTCGGTACAGTGCGATAATTTTATACCAAGGATCTCACTTAGGTAGCTGTAGATAACTCAGCCGATATAAGTCGTTGCTCAATGAAACGTTGCCAAAGAATTGGTCTTATAAAATAGAGACTAAACAATTTAAACCGTATCAGTAGTTTAAAAGCCTTTCACCAAATGACATCCTGACCCCTGACACCACACCTTTTATATTTTTAATCTGTTCGCATGGTATTTTGCAAAGCTGTAGTTACATTTGTGAAGGTAATACCTATCCCGATCTAACAAAAGACAAATCATGTAAATCCGTTACGGGGTTTAGAAGATATTGGGAAAAATTTAAAATTTGGTATTTTTAGCTTTAAATAGGGTGGGTCAAAAGTAATGCCATAATCTGAATTGGCTGCCATTTTGTTAGAAATGAAAAAAATTGGGCTCTGTTTTCACGAAAAGTTTATTTGAAGGTGTAAAATTGATGACATTAGGTTGAAAAAATAATTTCGGTCAAATGACCACCTCTTGAGGAGATGCACATTTGTGCTCGATTTACGGCATTTTGAATTGTTATACGCAAAACATCTGGCTCCAAATTGTGTGATTTCTTCTTCAGTGTTGGCTTTCAAGATATGCAAGGTTTGTCGTTTGTTGTGGTAAACACGAGATTTTAAAAAGCCCCAAAGGAAGAAGTCTGGCGCCGCCAGATCTGGGAACATCTTCAGGTCAACAAAATTCGACGCAACGAACGTCTGCCGATGCCAAATTGTGTGCATCGTTCTCTCGTCGATGTTTGTGGACTCTCTCGGACGTCCTCGGCCACAGCAGTGATATTCTCCGCCGAACGAGGAGTGCGGGGTCGGTCACTTATTGTGACCCAGTTTGCACGAGACGCTCAGCCAAACGCTTAATTGTTCGCGCACATAGTGCAGGACGACGAGGAAAACGACGAAATTCACGCTGCGTTAAACGGTATGTCATTTAAATCTATAAGTGTAGTATATTGTAGCATAATAATAACTACGCTCCTATGTCTATGCAGCAAATTCTGAAGTGACTTTCCATTCTGGTAGAATATTGGTTCGAACTGTCCTTTCATTCGAGGTTCGTGTCTGGGACGAAGTCTCCACATGTCGACGAAAGAGACGAATAATATCAGAGATAAAAGGGAATTATAACTGCAAGAATTATTTCGCTTGTTCCAGTGGTCGAAGAATTTGCTAGAAGTTTCTGGCTATCAGAAACTTCTGCTATACAAGGACAGATGGCGGTCAAAAAAAAGACACAGTTGGTTTTAGAACCGTGGCGAAGAGATTGGAAAAGTGATAATGGGCGAAGTTGTAATTTGGTGATAAATTGAAAGTTGAGAGTAAACAAGAAAAAGTAATTAGTTTGGATTTGTGAATTAAGTAATTGAAAGGAGATAAAGTGATTTGAGAGGAAAGAGACCTTGTAAGAAAAGAATTTGCGAAGAATAGTGTAGTGTGAACTTGAATTGTTCTATAGACTAGAAAATAAAGAAATAAATCTCACAGAATATCGTTTTATCTACTCGAGCCGTAGCTCGCATATTACATTGGTGTCAGAAGTGGAATAAAACTTATTCTGTGAATAACTATTTCCGTGGTGTGAAATTGCACAATAAAAAAAAAAAAAAAACGATTCCAGTGTTGAGTTAATTAGTTGCGCAAAATGCGTCGCAAATTGGGAAAACTAACTATAATTCAACTAAAGGCAGAACTCAGTAAGCGGAATCTCGACACAACTGGGGGAAAAGATGCCCTACTGATTCGTCTGGAAGAAGCAGTAACGCAGGAAGGTGAAAATCCGCATGACATAGAGTTTGACGTGGAAGAGGAACCAGCAAGTACAGTAGCCGACCCGGGTATAACAAGTCTGCTCCTGCAACTTAAGTTAGTCATGGACGAACAAAAGAAAGCAATAGAAGATCAAAGTCATAAGCTCGATGACCAAAAGAATTCTATAGAACTTAAGCTGGTCGAACAAAAGAAAGCAATGGACGAACAAAAGAATTCTCTAGAACTTAAGCTGGATGAACAAAAGAAAGCGATGGACGAACAAAAGAAAGCAATGGGCGACCAAAGGAATTCTCTAGAACTTAAGCTGGACGAACAAAAGAATTCTCTAGAACTTAAGCTGGATGAACAAAAGAAAGCAATGGACGAACAAAAGAATTCTCTAGATGCTCTGGAAAGTAAACTTGATGAGCAAAACAAGAACTTGGAATCCAAATTCGAAGTGATCGAAGAGAAAATCGAGAAGGTCGAGACGCAACTCGAAAAAGTCGAAACTAGATTCGATGAAAATTTTGAGAAACATGAAACTCAGTTCGGGAAGATAGAGACTCAGTTTGAAAAAGTGGATACGAAATTCGAGATAGTAGGAAAGCAAGTCGAAAATCTTGCTAAGGAGCTCAGCAACATGAAGAGACAGAAAGCACGGGAATATTCCACTGACGGTCTGAGAAGAAAGGAGATGCAGCCTCCTATCTTCGATGGTCAAACATCATGGCCAATTTATAAAAGGCAATTCGAAGCGGCCGCAATGACCAATAGCTGGGACGATGAAGAGAAGTCCATTGCACTCACACTTGCACTGAGGGGTCCAGCTGCGGAGCTCTTGCAGACCATCCCGGAAGATAAACAGCAGAACTACGACTCTCTGGTTCAGGCTATCGAGATGCGGTTTGGGGATGAACACATGCAGCAGGTGTACAGGGTTCAGCTGCGTAGTCGAGTCCAGAAAAGGGGGGAAACGCTCTAACAGTTGCAAGCAGATATAGAGCGACTAGCCCATCTTTCATACCCTAAAGCCGGTGAGGAGCTTATCAACGAAATGGCGGTGGAAGCTTTTATTCAGGCCATAGAGGACAGACAACTGCAAATGGCTGTAAGGATGGCTGAAAAGCGAACACTCCCCGAGGCATTGGCATTCGCTTTGTCAATGAAGGCTGCGGACCAAGCATACCAGAGAATACACCGTGTCAGGGAAATGTCCGTCGTGGAATGCTCATGCCAGAGAACAGCCGTCAAAGCTCGCGGAAGTCAAATCCGTTGCTGGAATTGCAACCAAACCGGACACCTACAACGGCAGTGCAGAAGTGCACCTAGACGAGGAAATTGTCCACATTGCGGAAGTAGGAGAAGCAGAGAGGAAGCATCTGGAGGTGATAACATTCATCCTGTCAGTCAGACTTCCCAAAACCAGCAGTCGGGAAATGCGTAAGGACCAACTTCGCGGGGCAGAAGTTGGTTACTGGAATCGAGGCCCCCAGGACCACCATTCAAGTTTCGCAAACCAAACGGGGTAACAAGAGCCTGACAGTGGAGGCACTAATCAACAAGAAGAAGTGCGTAGCCACCATCGACACAGGCGCCACTGCCTCCATTGTAAGAAGAGATATCGTCAGAAGCTCCTGGCTGCACAACACCAACAGCTACTGCCTGAAGACTGCAACAGGGGAAATGGCGAAGGTGTTTGGAGAAGTTCGTCTTACGATTACTCTGGCGGGACTGACGTTCTCCCATGCGTTTCTGGTGGCAGATATATGCGACGAGTGCATCATCGGAATAGACTTCATGAAAGCAAATGAAGTAATCTTGGACATCGGGATGCAAGTACTGAGGTATCGAAATGTGGAGATTCCGATGGTGTACGGAAACGAGAATGCCGTAACTCTCAGGACAGTCATCAGCAAAGACGAAGTTTTGCCGCCGTCTTCAGAGACAATCATTTGGACGAAGCTGGAAGGTGATCTTGGGAGCCACCGATTCTACATAGTAGAACCAGACCCAGAGAAGAATTCTCAAGACTACATCGTGGGAAAGACGTTAGTCGAACCAAAGAACACCATGGTTCCAGTAAGAGTTTTGAACGCAAGACCACACACTGTCAAACTAAGGCGAGGGGAGGTGACTGGAAAATGCACGCCGATTACCGCCGTCGCAACAATATCTGAACGTGATGCTCCAAAACCTCTCCCATCACCTTGGACAGCGGAAACGAGAGAGACGATTCTCCAGTCCAGTGAGCTGAATCAGGAGCAGCGAACTATGGCAGAGAATCTTATCAATGAATACGCTGATGTATTTGCCTCACACGACGGTGAATACGGCCGAACACACCTGGTACAACATCGAATAGACACTGGTGATACTAGACCAATTCGTCAGCCTGCTAGGCGCCTTCCATTGGCAAAGCAGACAGAAGTTGCAGAGATGGTGTCGGCAATGGAGAAAGAAGGTCTGATTGAAAGTTCCAAAAGTCCGTGGGCATCACCGGTTGTACTGGTTAAGAAGAAAGATGGCAGCACGCGGTTCTGCGTGGACTATCGGCAGCTCAATTACGTCACCAAGAAAGACAGCTACCCTCTGCCACGGATTGACGACACGCTAGACACACTATCAGGAGCCCGATGGTTTTCCACTCTCGACTTGAAGAGTGGCTACTGGCAGGTACAGATCCATCCAGAAGACCGGGAGAAAACCGCCTTCACCGCAGGAAATGGGCTATGGCAATTCACGGTAATGCCATTCGGGCTGTGCAATGCTCCGGCGACTTTCGAGCGATTGATGGAATGTGTCCTGCAAGGGTTAACATGGAAAACCTGTTTGGTATACTTGGATGATGTCATCGTCGTAGGAAAAACGTTTGCGCAACACCGAGACAATCTAAGGGATGTGTTTCAAAGGCTTCGAAGTGCCCACCTGAAGCTCAACCCCAAGAAGTGCGCCCTGTTTAGAGCGGAAGTCAAGTACCTGGGACACATAATTTCAGCGAAAGGAGTGAGAACCGATCCGGAGAAGGTCGAAGCGGTGAAAAACTGGCCAGTCCCCAAAGACAAACACCAACTAAGGAGCTTCCTGGGCCTAGCCACCTACTACAGACGGTTCGTGAAGGATTTTGCCGGGATCGCAAAGAACCTGCCCCAGTTGACGGAAAAGGGAAAACAATTCAAATGGTCAATTGAGTGCGAGAAGAGCTTCAAGGCACTTAAACAACGGCTATGCGATGCCCCGATACTGGCTTACCCCACTCCCGGGGAAACGTTCGTTGTGGATGCAGATGCTAGTAATGTCGGGGTAGGAGCCGTACTCTCCCAGGTGCATGACGGCCAAGAGAAGGTGGTTGCGTACTTCAGCAAGGTGCTCTCTAAGCCAGAAAGGAACTACTGCGTGACAAGGCGGGAACTTCTAGCTTTGATCTTGGCTACGAAGCATTTTCACAAATACCTCTACGGGAGGAAGTTCGTTCTTCGCACAGACCATGCAGCCTTAAAATGGCTATTACAGTTCAAGAGTCCTGAGGGTCAGGTCGCAAGATGGATCGAAAGGCTGCAAATCTACGACTACGAAATACAGCATCGTAAAGGAAAACTCCACTCTAATGCGGATGCACTGTCCCGGAGACCATGCAGAGCGGATTGTAAACATTGTGCGCGTCAGGAAGAACGGGAGCTGGTTTCCATCCAAAGAATGAGAGCCGAACCTATCGCCGGCTGGAGCGTAGATGAGATCCGGAACGCTCAGAAGGAAGACCCGGATATCGAGCCGATTCTGGCCTGGAAGGAGAACATGGAGAAACCGGATCATCAGGACATCTCTCACAGAAGCCCGACCTTAAAGGCATATTTTGCGCAGTGGGACTCCCTCCATGTCCAAGAAGGTGTTCTGAGAAGAAAATGGGAATCCTCCGACGGAAAGTCGTTTGTAATGCAGCTTGTCGTACCGCGGACGAGGGTCAAGGAGGTGTTACAGGAAATGCATGGCGGGGCGACCGGAGGCCACTTGGGAGTGAATAAGACGCTAGAAAAGGTACGAGAACGTTTTTATTGGTTAAAAGCGAAGGAAGATATCGAAGACTGGTGCAGAAAATGCGACGTATGTGCAGCTAGCAAGGGTCCGAGAATCAAAACTCGAGGTAAGATGCACCAATACAACGTGGGAGCACCTTTCGAACGAATCGCCATTGACATCGCAGAGCCCTTTCCGGAAACCGACAATGGTAATCGGTATATACTCGTAGTGATGGACTACTTCAGTAAGTGGCCGGAAGCGTTTCCGATCCCTAACCAGGAAGCCAGAACCGTGGCGGAGCAGATCGTCTACAATTGGGTTAGCAGATTCGGTGTGCCCTTGGAATTGCATTCTGACCAAGGGCGGAACTTCGAGTCAAGAATCTTCCAAGAGATGTGTCAACTACTCGGAATCAAAAAGACAAGGACAACCCCGCTTCATCCACAGTCGGACGGTATGGTGGAGCGTTTCAATAGGACTTTGGACGAACATCTCTCGAAGGTCGTAGGTGACTACCAACGGGATTGGGACCGGCAGATTCCCTTGTTTTTGATGGCCTATAGAAGTGCCGTGCATAGCACTACTCGACATACGCCGTTCGAAATCTTATTTGGTGGAATAGCTCGGTTACCCAGTGAGGTGAAATTTGGATCTCCTACCAATGAGCCCAGAAATGAAGAAGAGTACGTGGCGGACCTTAGGGAAAGGCTTAGGGACATACACCAAAGGACCAGAAGCCAGATTAAGATGACGAGCGACCGCATGAAGACCAGGTATGATGCCAAGGCAACAACGTCAGGATTCCAGGAAGGAGATCTGGTGTGGCTGTATAATCCCCATCGCCAAAAGGGGAAATCACCTAAATTACAGCGGAACTGGGAAGGTCCCTACAGAATAGTAACCCGCATCAACGATGTTGTCTACCGCATCCAGCGAGGACCGAGGGCCAAAATGAAAGTGGTTCATGTGGACCGACTGAGTCGATACAATGGCCGAAATGAGGATGCACTTGTTCGGGACGAACACGTCTAAGAGGGCGGCAGTGTAGCATAATAATAACAACGCTCCTATGTCTATGCAGCAAATTCTGAAGTGACTTTCCATTCTGGTAGAATTTTGGTTCGAACTGTCCTTTCATTCGAGGTTCGTGTCTGGGACGAAGTCTCCACATGTCGACGAAAGAGACGAATAATATCAGAGATAAAAGGGAATTATAACTGCAAGAATTATTTCGCTTGTTCCAGTGGTCGAAGAATTTGCTAGAAGTTTCTGGCTATCAGAAACTTCTGCTATACAAGGACAGATGGCGGTCAAAAAAAAGACACAGTTGGTTTTAGAACCGTGGCGAAGAGATTGGAAAAGTGATAATGGGCGAAGTTGTAATTTGGTGATAAATTGAAAGTTGAGAGTAAACAAGAAAAAGTAATTAGTTTGGATTTGTGAATTAAGTAATTGAAAGGAGATAAAGTGATTTGAGAGGAAAGAGACCTTGTAAGAAAAGAATTTGCGAAGAATAGTGTAGTGTGAACTTGAATTGTTCTATAGACTAGAAAATAAAGAAATAAATCTCACAGAATATCGTTTTATCTACTCGAGCCGTAGCTTGCATATAACAATATACTTGTAAATCCCCATTTTTGCACAACAGGTCGCAAAATGTGCTACATTGTTGCAACTGCCCTGAGAAGACTAGCGGGCACATAGGCGGTTACTATAAATCTCGGAAAGTATACCTTCAACACGGCGATGTGCGTCGACTCGTTCGCATCTCAATAATGCAAGCGACTAATCCTAGTAAACAGGTTTTACTACCGAAAGAGCGATAAATAGTCGACTATGACTTTCTGGTGGACTCTCCATCAAACTGCGTTTCCACTCTCAGTTGAAAGCTCGAAAATGTTCTCACCTCTGAATACAGCTTCCACAGAATCATGTACTACTGCGCGTCATGCGACGTCGTGGAGTGCACAACTCACTGTCCTTTTCTGCAAAAGTAGTTAAAACTTCAACAGAGCCAAATCCCGAAAGCTAGCTAGGGCGTTCAAAACCTACAAAATCAGCTTGATACTTTTAGGAAAATGAATGTAGACGACACAATTAACCTCTCTAAAGCTCCATTAATTTCATGTAATAAAGAAATTAAACGATACCTAGGCAGAATCCGAAACTGTAGGTATGATTAACGGACATTCTCTTCTACAGTATGTTGGCGTGCAAGAAATTTCTTCTGACTTAATCGGTGAAGGGACAGTCTTGTGAGCGGTGAGCAGCCTAGACTAATTTCGGAAGGCGTTCTGTACAATAAGAATGCCCACAATCTATGCCGAAGTGATGATGGTTTCAATACCCAAAACAACAGCTACCTTGGGCCGATAAGCTTCACATTTTCTCCATAAAACCTCTACACCTCGAGAAGTTCCTCTCAGTCATGGAATTCACGATAGTGGTCCTTTCTTTTTTATAGAGAGGGAGCCTACCAGTCTTAAAATGTGCGAACTCCTCTGCTGTATTATGAACTACATACGCGGTTGTAAAAGCTGTACGTGAGCGAATTCGAAAAATCCCCTTCGAAAACAGAAAATTATGTGACGTGAACTGGATATATTCACCAGATTCATTTAGGACGATCTCAACATGAAAGCCTTTCGTCGGTCAACTGGACATCTATTAACGCCTAATTTAAAGCTAGACTTGAAATATGCAAGCGACTCTTGCACTAGCACACGAACAAGGGCCACGAATATATCCTTATTACAGACGAAAAGATTTTCACCGTCGAGGAAGTTTTTAATTAGCATTATTTCGATAAATATAATGCAAGGATATCAAAAGAAGCAAAAAAGGGCGGTCAACATCCTGTTTCGGTAATGGTTTAGTGGGGGGTATACCATTAAGGAGTTACTGCTTTCCATATTTATGAAAAAAGAGTCAAAACTGGGGCAAAGGTGTACCACAAAGGATTCCTAGATGTCGTCGTTAAAGGCTTGAAGAATACCCTTTTTATTGGGTTTTCGAACAAGATTCTGCTTCAGCACATAAAAATCAATATTCCTGCTTTCATTTCATCCGAGGTTTGGTCTTCAGGAAGCCCAAATTTGAATCCTTTGGATTATTGTTTGTGGTCAGTGTTGGAGAGCAAGAGACCCCACCAAAATTTGGAGAGCCCCAGAGTGCTTTAACTACAGCAGTGTTTTCCATACCCCTATAAATCGTGCGTGCCGCTGTAGTCCAGTTACCATACCGTTTGAAGTCTTGCGTTAAAGCAAAAGGCGGTCACTTTGTTAAAATGTTTAAAATGCTAAAACCGAATAGATTTTATAAATACTAATCCAAAATGTTTTGTTGTTTAATTTTTATAACGTTTCGCACTTGTAACAGAACTTATGGTAGGACTAGATACATAGACCCGTCTTTATCAGCAATATTTTACTAACATAACGAAAATAGACTTCGTTTTTAAATTTTCAAATATTTTATAGAATTATAATATATGTTCGCAGCAAACGAAACAATGAACAAAATTAATAACACGAGCCATATCCGATAAATACTCGTAGCCCATTTTCGCGAGTCTCTCATTACTTTACTGAGTAGATATCTATGCAATCCTAGTAAAAATTCCGTACAACCTTCGATACAATTTTTAATTACATAAAGTATAAGCTTAAAAGTCGCAGAAAGGAGATTTTGAAATAAATCTGACTAGCCATTAAGCCTGTAGTTTAAGGTATAGGCAGACATACGCAATTAGGAAACACACTTTTCGGGCACCATTATAATAATAATATCAAGATTGATAAAAATATCGATATCGAACAATTTCACAAAAACAATATTTAGAATAGAACTCAATAATAAATAAGCATCAAACATTCATTTGATCAGCACTTATAAAAAAATAACGTTTAAATTACTCCAAACTATCGAAATGGAAATTGAAAATATTACGTAAATTGTTTGAAATGAATGATTTTATTTATTTCAATACGAGTATATAATTAAATATCATAATATCTTATACTAATATACTAATAAAAAAAAAAAGATTTTAAAAAGTCTAGGGGCCACAGTTTTATTCTTGACTGGCCGCATGGTCTACATGTCTGCTAACACTGTAAGTTTTTAAAAAGTTTACCTCGTTATATTCGGATACGGTTGATTTTTTTTTTTTTTAAAAAAAAAGGAAATTTCCAAATCCCGGAGCACTCAGACTCAATTTTCTGTGTCCATTGTACTACCAGGCAGAACTCCTTTTTTGGTGTAGTGGTTGGAGAAACTTAGATTTTATTTGTTTTTCTTTTATGTTCGGGTGGCTGTGGTTGCTGTTTCCCGTCCGGGCTTGAACCTGCACAGTTCGGGTCACAAGCAAACACACTACCCACTACACCGTGGCCACCCACAATTTCGGATACGGTTAGAGATAGGCAATTTATGACCGAAGTTATAGAAGCGGAAGGGAACATTTTTTGGTAACTTTGGATGACCTTGAATGTCCTTGCTTTCAAGGATATGAACTTACCTTTCTGAAATGGGAATAGACAGTTTTGCGCCTATCTGTTAAATGAAGACAGTTTTTCGCAAATTTTGCTGTTTCGAAGATATCCAAGGAAGAAAGTTTGAGTTTTATAAAAAGTTCACTATCATCACGGTTTTTTAAAATGCTTAAAAGGCTTTGCTTTAAGCTGCACTGCGACTGCTATTACGGCGACGCTCAATTCCCAAAGTGCAATTTGACAACCGTTACAGGTTGATGGTGGAAAGATATGTTCGGGAGATGTCTGGAAGGAGTCACAAATATCAAGTGTTTGAATTTTGTTCGCTTGAATGTCTAACCAAAAGGCGAATGAAGTTCTGGTAAGTTTATTGTTAAAGACAGCAACAGTTAGCAAAGAAACACAAGGACAAAGGTGTGACTTCAAAGTGAACTTGTGAAACCACACGAAATAATTACTCTATTTTAGAACAGTATAGGATACATTCAGTATGCAAAAGAGACCGCCTTATACGAGCTATCGAGCTCTATAAAAGTCCCGTCTGCGCTTTTTTTGGATATAGAAAAAGTCTTTGACAACACCTCCCATTAAGCCGTCATGACAGTATTGGCAAAGAGATGTCCTGTGTGAGATTTTAGGAACAAGAACTTCCGAAACACTACTGAGGTGAAACACCATTACAGTTATGAAGCTTGTTCTACAGTAGACACTATACGGAGGGTAACTACAACCATGGAAAAAGCTATTCAGGACAAAACATGGAGGAGGTTAAAAAAAATATAATGCCGAAATAACATTGCACGTCAAAAATGCGTTCAACTCTGCAAACTGGGGACTTATAATACACTCCTTAGGTCAATGATGGTGCCATTGTTCCTAATGAAAATGATACTAAGCGAGAAACGGTTTCTGCTCTTCGATACAGATGATGGAGTAAAGCAGTACCCCATATCTGGCGGAGTTCCACAAGGGTCGATACCAGGACCTATCCTATGGAATATTATGTTTGATAAGGCTCGGGATCCCAAATGAAGCAAAAATCATAGGTTTTACCGATGATATTGCCATAGTTGTTGGGTTAGAACTCGCAGAATACCAAACAGTACAAAACTGTACTAGTAAGTATTCACATGAAAAGAGAAACAATCACCGTCAGGGTAGGCGATCATAATATAACGTCAAAATCGGTTATCAGATACCTAGGTGTGATGATCGACGTTAGGTTCGCTTACAATGGACAGCTTGAAAAAACTGCTAGGGTGAGTGCAGCCTTATCCAGAATAATGACGACCCAAACAACAAAAGAGGCTAGTTCTGTCAATGGTGGTGCAGTCCATCATGTATGCAGCACCAATATGGGCCATAGCAGTGGCAATTAAATCTTACGCTAGAAGAATTACAAACGACCTACGATGCCAAAATTGAGGACCCCCAAGCTTCAGTCAACGATATCAAGCTGAAAGAAAGACAGAGGAGTTTGGGAGCATGGCAGGAGAGATGGAACCAGTTTTCTAAGAGAAGATGGACCTACACACTAATACCGAATATCCAAAAATGGATGGGCCGGTAGCATGAAAAAGTAGATTTCAACCTCAGCCAGTTCCTAACCGGACATGGCTGCCTTCGAGCGTATCTGAACCGGTTCGCGTTCAATAAATCTCCCACCTGTTTAAATTGCGGAGAGGCCAGAAATGATGCGCGGCACGTATTTTTTCAGTGCCCATGATTTAATATAGAACGCAGAGAACTAGAGGAAGGAATTGGAGAAACACCAACTCCAGAGAATATTGTAAACCTCATGATAGCATCGAGCACAATATGCGATGCGGTGAAACAGGTTACAGCTGTAATCATGAAGGAACTTCGGCGGTTGGAAAGAGTCAGGAAAAGCAACAGTGAAAATGAAGCCCAGATAACATCTTTCATGGAGCAAAGAACGGCAAGCGCTGAACCCATTTTTGAAGCAGCAAACTAGGAAAGAAGAGCATAAATTGCTAACCAGCCCCGCGAAGTAATACCTAGCGGTAGTTTCGCGGCGAGAGTGGTTGAAGTGTGAAGGGTGTGGTTTAGTACGTAGGCGAATTCCTGAAATCGAGTATTCAAGTTTGCAAATCCTGCATGCCGGTAGCCCGGGCTACTAGTATCTTTAGAAGATTACACATCCCTTGGCGCAACAAAAAAAAAGAAAAAAAGAAAAAAAAGAAGCAAGTTCAAGGAGACACTCTGTGATACAATTACTGAGAGGACTGAAGATATGTAATAAGAGAATTATGTATTTCGTGCCCTATCCAGTCAAGACTACGGTGATACCCTTTTCTAGAAAAAGACTTCTGCCTCATCTAACCCCCATATGGCTGACAGCAGTTGGCATTAATAAACACAAAGAAGAAGTAGTCAGAAAAGCTATTGGAGCGCAAGGGTCTAGCAGATAAAACCTGGGGATGTAGTAGCAGTAATTGATTGGTGGGACCAATCATCAGATATGGGGCGCTGACCTGGGCCAAGAGAATTAGGCTCAGCACAACGAAGAAGAAAACTAGAGAATGTGCAAGACTGGCTTACGTATGCATGATATGGGCAATGAGGCCATGCCCGACAGTGGCGATGGAGGTGATCCTCGATCTTTCACCTCTACACATAGCAGTTGAAAAAATAGCAAATGGGGTAATTGAAAATAGCAGCAGATGGTATAAGGAATGGAAAATAAGTTGTTCGCAGACACCGGGATTCACTCTCCAAAATAGCACCTCTACTGCAAATCTATAGAGATAATATGATCTAGTAGTGCAGCTTCGTTAAAAACTTCACCACGAAACTGAGCACAAAGAAAGAATATACGAGCGAATCTGTAATCACTATAAAATGGTATACAGAAGAATCGAGAACAGCTGAGTGGACTGGAGCATGATTGTTTGAACCAAGAACCAAACACTCGGAGCAAAGGGGTAAGTTTACTAGCATCCTTCAAGCCTTGCGATAGGAAGCTGTGCCCAACTTATCTTCAGTAGGAATTATTGGAGAAGAAAAATAACAATCACGCCAGACAGTCCACCTGCTTTCATATCCTTGAGATCATACATATACCTATAGAAAGTACCTCTAAGATGGTATGAGTGTGTCTTGACAAGCTCAACAATCGGCACAAAATCAATAAAACTATCTTATATTAGGTACCAAGCAAGTTCGAGTGGATAGTATGGACGAAAAAGATAGTCTAGCGAAAGAGAGAGCAACAAGCCCAGAATCTTTCTGCGGGTGGTTAAAAGTAACGGAGTAGTCTTGTGACGAATCCGAGGGAAATCCAGATCACAGCCTTAGAAACTGTGGAGCACTAACTGACAGCAGAGTAAGCTGCCTGCGAGACCCAATAGGTATAGGTTCTTAAGTTCCTAAAGGAAACAAAGTTGAGCAATTCATTCGGAGAGGCTTCCATTCTTCTCCGTTATATCTTTTTCAGGAAAACTGTCTAGGTTTCCACACTTCATATGCTTAAGTCCCTACATGAAGCCAATTAAGCAAACTGCATTAAAAATATTAAAAACGCAAAAATATACGATTAACTTCAATCTAAAACCAGTTTTCATCTAATCTCCCTTTAAAGAAGTTAATAAAAACAAATAAAAAAAAAAAGATTCCACCTACCACTTTTCAGTGGCTGCTATTCTGTAAAAATTAAAAAAAAAAACGATTGAAAGACTTATCTATTTTCATGGTCACAAATAAAAAGAAACTACAAAATGAAAAACAACACAACATCGCAAAAAAAAAAATGATTTATATGCAAACATCAAGTCATGGAAGTGTCTATCTCTACTAAAGATTACGCCTTAGGCATGACCAAAACGATAAATTAATTCTATCTCATGTTTTGATAAGCCACTCTCACTCTTTTGGTTCTTTTGTAAGCCTGTCTCGTAGAAAGAGAATTTTTTGTCTACCCAAGCCACAACAGGGTTTTTGGGCTTTACGTCCTTTTCAAAGTACCTATAAATGGCCTTTATGTATAAATAAATTGTCTTTACTACAAAAAAAAAAACTTGCATTAGCCGGAAATCAATGTACAGCGTACAGCCCGCTCGTTTATCGTTTAAAAATTTAACGATTGGTATGTGCATATAAATATGTTAGTTAAAATAAAATGCTTTTCGCATTTTTAATTTGATTATTTCCCATTGGAAGAGTGAAAACAAACAAAAGCGATACAAAATAATACTAAAGATGTAAAAAAGGTAAAACAATACCTCAAATATTTTTACATTTTTAGCCTTGTAAAGTAAGGTTAAAAAAGGTGGCAACCACCGTCCCTTCAGACGCCTCTTGTGGTAAGCCCGTTAAAATCGCGTTAAGATTGAAATGAGAAATTGTATTGTGTGTTCATTAACAATTATTCTTGTTTTTTTTTTTTCTCCTTTGTTCGCTTATAAGAATTCATACCTAGAAACCATCTAAATGTGAGGAATGGGTATTGTATTAATTTTGAATAGGAATAGATTTTTTTTTTTTAATTTTTGCCTTTTGTAACCCCGTAATAAGAAGGCCTTAAGTATGCAATACGTGTGGTGTAACAAATGTGGTTTTGTTGATGCGCCATTCAAACTGTGGATGGGTGAACAAATTGACTTGATAAAAGAATTAATGTGAACAGTTTGAGCGGCAACGGTGGTATCTATGAAGTGCTGCATATCTTCAGGCAGGATATAATAACTAATGGATAAATTTTTGAAGCGGAACTTTATGAGGGATATTCGACTGCTGTGCATGTAGTGTATAGTTTCAAAAACTATAGTTCTAACAATTATTAAAAACAACTTAATATATTGTGCGGAAATTAATAAGGGATAATAAATTAATAGCTTCATAAACCTAATCCGCAACTAATAATAGTGGCGATTTATAAGCGCTCTTAAGAGTTATAAGTAGTCCAATCCACTTTCAAGAGAAATAAAATCCCAGCGGGGAATTATGAAGTGCTTTCTGAAGAAGGAATCCAGAAGCGGTAAAAGATCTTATACGAACGTAAATCTTCGTAGTGGTGTTCAATGGAATGTATCTAGAATTGATACTTGGAAGCATTGTCGATAATCCCAGAAAAGCATGCAAGATGCATTCCAGAAAAGCCTTCTAGAAGGCTGCTCACATCCTAGGATATGCTAAGTTAAAAAAGATATGGAGGAATCATCAGCTTCCAAAGAATACATACTTCCATCATATGTGGTAAAAGGCGTCCTGAACTCATTTTGACATTTCTTGATGTGGTATTTTTTGTGCGCACAATGTAGCCACAAAGTGACCAAAAACAACAATTTCCATGTCATCATCACTAATACGAAAATGCAGGACGGAAATTAAGAAACTAGAAAATTTTGACAATTCGAAGATGTCAAAAAAACGTTTCAGTGTTCACACTTTTTTATATGTGAACTAAAAGAGGTGGAGTGAACATCGTCTTTTGTTTTTTTGATTTGTTGAACTGTATTATCTTTACAATCGAAATATGTACGACAATTTGTGTTTTATTGCCCAGGTCCACACCGGGCCATTTAAAAAAATGTGTCAAAAATCAATGAGTAGAGAGATATTAAACTTTTCCATGACTTCCAGGTACCCGAAATCTAATTTACGCACATTGTTACATTTTCACGCACATTTGTATAAAATCCGTCAAATCAACCCAAGAAGCGGCCGATTCGTGAATTCACTCCTAAAATTCGTAAAATTCGTAGTCCAATTAATAACAGTTGAATTTCTAAAAGTCAAAATCGTAGGGGACCAGGAGAAAATGCGAGTAAGGGAGAATTTCGACTAAAAGAGAATCAATTCTATATTAATATTTAATAAAAATAATTCAATAATTAATAAAGCAAGCAAAACGTCATTATATTATTCCTCATTTTTCATCATACCACGATTGATTTTATTTAGTCAATTACAATTTCGATCATGTCTTAAATGCGATTATTTTAATCGCAATAAGTTAGAATTTGACTTTATTTCCGTAAGCTAAATAAGTAATAATATAAGTAAACCCAAGCATATCGGCCGTAAAATTCAACACATAATTAAAGTACCATTACTGAAATTATAAGCAAAAAACTAGATATCCAGTTTTATGGCGAACATTATTATTACCTCCTAAATCAATTTTTATTAAAATCGTTTGAGTCGTTTTCCATTCAATATCCGAACTATCTAAAAAGTTGAACATCTTCTTACTTTTTTGAATCCAATCTGTGGATTGGGTGAGTTGTCCGGTGGGTCATATGAAATACATAAGGTGTTGAAATTTAAAATTTCCGGACATATTCTTACTACAACGTTCATAGTCGCATCTGAGTTGTAAATAAAGCGGAACAAGTCCTGTTGTCAAGGTTTTATGCAATCTGAGTTACAAAAGAGCTACAAAAATACGTTTTATCAATATAGAGGCCCTGCAATTTATCAGAAACGTTACACCGTAACGTAAAAATATATACGATATACATATGTATGTACATATACATAAAAAGTAGTGAATTTATTTTTGTCTGCTTGCTTGGGTGTCTTTCACTTACTTTATTTATTAGTTACTTATTAATATTGTATGTCGAAAGAGAGTATCTCCCGAAGCTGGCTATCTCTTTATAAATAAACTTGAGCTTCAAGAATATCGAATTGAAAGTATCGATGCCGGTATTGTGTCAAAAGAAACTTATCGATACTTTCAAATATCTATGGATAAATAAAGTCAGTAGTAGGAAAAAAGTGAAAAGGGATATATTATTTTTATACGCAAATATTTTATGAACAATAAATTAAAATTTCATGACTTTTCACTGCAAGCGCCGAAGAATAGCAGTTTACCCAGTCTCTTCGACAAAAGTCTATTCCTGTCCCTACTCGTACTTACAGTTTCTCCTGCTTTAGAAAATAGGCACTATGAACGAACGGATGTTGTTACCATGGTCAAGCAGTTCTGTGCTATTTTGAACAAGCTGGAGAAGATTGTCTCAAACTTGGAGCGGATGTTGTTTCAATGGTACAACCGTTTTTTTTAAAAAATACAGGATTATATATTGTTTGGCTTTCTTGGAGTGCCATTATCTTTTTTTAACTTGTATAACTTCTCCAAGATTGAGATGAGTAATCTGGTTTCTCCAGCTGCCCTTCATCATCCGACTCATTGAACCGTGGATCCAATACTCGTAAAGTGGCAAATGCTATGTGCATAAACCTATGGGTCATCTCTTTCGCGCTCAAAAAATTGCCAGTAACAAACTATCATACCGGTGCCATGAAATAAAGTCTTATGCAAAAATGTCCAAAACGTATTATTATTGCACTTTTGAAATTGCAATAAAGTCCAAAACGAAACAACGAGCCCTGCTTGGGTTCACTGTAGGATTTGGAGTGGGTGCGAGGTTTGTTGTATGTAAAGTTCGGAACTGCACCCTTTTTTTTCACAAATTTACAATACAAAAAAAAATAATAAATTTGAAAACTAATTTATTTTTAACTAACAGAACTCGAAAAACGTCTGATTTCCTTTTAAAAATATGGACTGAGTATTTATTATAACAAAAATTATAGGAAAAAAATACAAGAAAATAAGACCATTATCAGTGGAAAATATTTTCTGTTTTATTCTATTCGTCTTTTTCTTTTAAATAGCTGAGTGCAATAATGTCCAAGGACTTTATTGCACTTTCAAAAATGAAATAAAGTCCAAAACGCGTTTTGGACTTTATTGCAATTTCAAAAGTGCAATAAAGTAAAAAATTACGTTTTGGACCTTTTTGCATAAAACTTTATTTCATGGCACCATCATACCTCCGCGGTATGAATTTAACCGATTTACTCTTGAACAATGTTGGGAAATATTGAAAACTTATTTCCAAAGTAAGAGCTGTGTTGTCGAAACAGAGCCAGGAATGGCGTCATTATTGGTACATTTTTCTTCGAAAATAAAAAAGACAACAACCTTACGGTCAACGAAGAGCGCTACAGGGGCATGGATAACCAGAAACTGAAGAAATGAACTTGGACGATCTCTGGTTCCAGCAAGACGGCGCTACGTGCCATACAAGCTGTCCATCAATCAATCTTTGGCGCACTAAGTTCAATAATCGTGTAATCAGCCTTTTTGATGATGTTGCTTGATCTCCGCGGAGCTGCGATTTGATTTGATGCCGTTAGACTTTTTTTGTGTGAGGTGCCGTTAAAGCAATATTGATCGAGTTATTCGTGAAATAGAGCCCCGAGCCATCGAAAATATACTGCAAAATCGGATCGACTGTCAAGCCAGCCACAGCAGCTATTTAAATAAAATTATTTTCCATAAATAATCGAAAAGGGCACTCTCTTCAATAAAGCAAACAACTTTGAAAAATGAAGTAATTTTAAAAAGAAACCAACAAATGCCCGCTTTATATTGAAACGCTACTGATGTGCTGATACTGATATTAGTACAGTATCGAATGGTTAGTATCGATAAGAGATCCACGCTATTTTAACTAGTATTTTATATTATCGAATAAATTCGACTGTCGATAGTTGAGCAACCGAATAGTTTCAACTATCGAATAATTTCATTTATTTATTTAGAAAGCGGGTACTAATAAAATCTCCGTACGCAGGTTCGTAACTGGGGTCGGAGGTTCACATAGCAAAAACAAAACCTTTTCTGGATATCCGCACTCAAGAACAATTCCTATTAACTTCGGGGTAAAGTATTTTGGGGGATTGCGTTTGCGTACCAACAAATCTCGATAACTTTGACAAAATCGACATCCATCTCGCAGAGAATTTCAAAGCCTAAAAACCCTAAAATTTGATTTGATTAATTTTCCTTATAGGACGTTTCGAGATATTCTCACTCAAAAACGATTTCCATAACTTAGGGGTAAAATCGGCATACCTAAAATTTTGTAAACCTCTAAAAAAATCGTCATCCATCCATTTTGCGATCTTAATCTTACGACCTTAATAACTTTTTTCATAAGGTGAATATTTTTAAAAGTCTGTAAAGAGTTTCGAGGCCTAAACTTTCCGTTACAATATTTTTTCTCGTAGAATGAGGCATTTACTGATATTCGTACTCAAAAACAATTTACATTAAATTCCGGGTAAAGTACCTATGTACTCGTATATGTAGGCTAAGAGATTGCTACCTAATACATTTAAAGAATTTCAATATTTAAAGTTTCCATAATCCATTCATGGATTATTCGCTCATCCGACGAATTATCCAATAAAATAATCCGAATGAGAGAGAAATTGAAATGAAGAAAAATAGTAATGAGCGAAAATTCATAGTAATGAACGAATTTTATTAACTATCGAATGTAGGAATACGTCGATACTTTCGAACAAGTCTATAGTTTTTCCTCGATAGTTCCCATCACTAGTAGAAACATGCATTTGGGTGGAGCTAACGCTAAGTTATAATGCCAAGTTTATACATAAAGCGAAGTAATCTACTACAGCTTTACAACCTTAATTACAAACCAGAACGATCGATTCATTCTGATATATAATTTCTTCAGCACTGTTAAAGTGCATCAAATTGAGCTCACCATCGGCAATAAATCTTCTTAAATTTCTATGTTAGTCTTAATCATCGAAATTACTTAAACAAAAGATTAATTTTGGAAAAAGGCTCTTAACTAGGGTACGTTTTCTCGCTATTTAATAGGTAATAGAATATTAAGTTGACAGTAAGTCACTTTCTCTAAGTAAGAAACTTAGAGAAAGTGAATAAAATGTTAATAATCTCTCAAAATTTATAACAAAGCACTTTTTATGCTAAATAAGAATAAAGCGGTTAGTAGCAAGATTGGATGCGATGCTAACACCATTTTATTTTAGAAAATTACTGTCTAACTCTGTCTAACAGACTTAATTGCAGACCTTAGCAAACAGTAACAGATAGGAGATAACTATTAAGAATCTTTCGCTGAGCACAAAAAACCCAACTTGGATCTTTTTTAACAGTGAGGTAGGAAAGATGAATAGAAGATCTACTATGGAAGGACTTACAGACATTTACAAGATGACCAACGAAACAGGAACAAAATGATACTCAGTGCCATAATGATATAATTTATGTCGCTAGTGATAAATATTTTGGTGGTAACATAATTTTAAAACATAATAAGTGACATATTTCAGTGTTCAGAATACATAATCTTAATCAAGAATTTGAAACGCTCACTCTTATTATGAGGGAAATGCTAATAAAACTTAAATGGAGTGTTGTCAAGGGTGCAGTATATGCATTTTGGATATCGCATGGGAAGGTCAAACCCAGTTTAAGTATATTCAAAACTGTCTATAAACCAGGCTATGGTTTTGAATAAACCATTCCTAGCTTAAACGGAATAGTTATAAGTCAGCAACACTTTCAAGTTCGCTTTTATTAGAAATACTCAAAACAAATCCTCAAGATTATCCAGGCAAATCAAATAAAATCCAAAACCTTTAAAAAAGTCAAGTAATGCAGTAACTTTTTTGTTCATTGGTAACTGTCAAAGTCAGACACTTACGGTACCCAACTTTTCCATCTATGCATTCTCCGTTATGGACATACAAATTTCAACAAAGCCGACAGCATAACTTCATGATGCAAATAGAAATTTAAACTGACTTGTGGTGCGAACCTCGCTCTGGCTACATATGTACATTGTGGCACATGACATATACACTTCAAATTTCTGCAGTTTAATTAAATGTGAAATTTATTCCACTTTTCTAGCGCCGCAATTTACACTGCCTAAGGAAGGCACCTTCACAAAGTACTTGACGACGATGATAGTTTTTGTTGGAATCTTTAAGGTTTCAGTTACACTTTGCAAAACTGCAAGATACGATCACCACATACTAAAAGGTAAATATGATAGGTACTCTCCTATCTGATACAAGTTAATATCATATAAGACAAGGGACTGACTTACCTGGTATTTCTTTATGCTGTCCAACTGCTCCAGCGTTGGTTCTACTATTTGGGCGATCTGCTGTTGTTGTTGCATAGATCCAGCGCTGTTATTGTTGTTAGCCACTTTACGATCAGGCAGTTGCGGCGCCGGTGCTCTATTGACCAAACGGCCATCTTTTTCAATACGCAAATGATCTCGAGGAGGTGGAACTGGCTTCACGGAACCATTTAGCTGTGGAAGAGATAACTTTAGAAAATGGTCTTCTATTGGATTGTCGCGTTGTTGGTAGAATTTCCTTTTGTGAAATGTTATATGGAGGTGAAGGTGTTTTGTGTTAGAAAGAATGTATAGGTATTAGCCATTAAAATTAGTGACAGATGGTTTCGAAGGATGGTTAGTTAGAGCGGTGATTCAACAAATTTAGGTGGAATGTGAGTACTGGAAGTAGATCTTACGAGGATTTCAGCATAATCAAGGTGAGCTATTACCTGGAAAATGGGATAAATACCAAATGCGTGGTCTACAGATGCTTAGGAGATAACTAAACGAAAACAAAATGTTTATTGCGAAGTAGAAGACAAGAAACAATGTGAAGGAGTAAAGGGTAGTAGATGCTAGTTGCTAGAACCCTCTAGAAAAAAAGAAAAAGACAATTGGAGCAGCAGCTTCTTCAACCTGGGCTAATCTCAAGGACTTGGACTTGGCTAAGCCAACATTTAAAAGAATTTAATTCACTTTTGAGACCTTTCTCTAATTACAAGTAGACGTACCGACATGTTTCGTCGCATCTATTGTAGTATCTCAACCCCCACAAATACCACGAAAGTCTTACAAAACTCCTTAAGATTCTATCAAAAGCGATTACGTGACGAATATACGCGCACTATTACTTACTTTAGAGTGAACAAATCTACAAAAATATGGTTACAAATCGAAATGATATACACTTAGCCGCATAAATCTGCGCACAGCGCAAAAAGAGTGGTATTTCAACTTTAAACTCAAATATTTCAGTTATTATTCCATGTATTCTTTTTTTATTTGATTGTTTAGATATTTCCCTTTCTAAATAATATTCTCTCTTTTCCTACGTACCACGAAATATATTTTTAAACAATTTTTTTCTTATACCTATTGCAAAAACACACCCGCAAAAGTCTGCGTACAAACAATTTTTAGGCAAGGAAACACGGTCGTATGATGTCCTAGTATTTGGTAGGATAACCTTTTCTCTTTAATACCTCTATAAGGCGTCTAGGCATCGATTCCACAAGTTTCCTTGTATCCTCGGCTGTAATTTTTGCCCATTCTTCTGCTATTTTGTCTCTGAGCATATTTTTCGAGGTTATTGTGTGTTTTCTAATCCTGCGCTCAAGTAAGTCCCATGAATGCTCTATAGGGTTAAGGTCCGGACTTTGGGGAGGTGTTCTTAACTGATTTTTGACATTGTATAATAACCAAAGCTTAACATTTACAGCTGTATGCTTGGGGTCATTATCTTGTTGGAACCAAAAATTTTGTTCTAGCCCCAACTGCTGGACACTTTGCAGTAAGTTATCTTTAAGAACTTGAATATACCCCCTTTGGTCTATTATAGAGTCAATAAATGTAAGTTTGCCAACGCCATTAGCAGCCAAACACCCCCAAACCATAACTCCGCCTCCCCCATATTTTACAGTAGGTATTAAATTCTCTTTTTCGAACGCTGTACCTCTCTTTCTCCATACTAGCTTTTTTCCTTTAATGCCAAAAATACAAAATTTACTTTCATCAGAAAAAATTACATTGTTCCAAAACTCTGGAGGCTTGGAAACATATTCATTTGCAAAATCCATGCGTTTCTGTTTATTAACATCAGAAATGTATGGTTTCCTACGGGCTACTCGACTATGATAGCCAGCTTTTTTTATGATTCTCCGAATAGTATCATCAGATACAGTTTTAGAAAATCTTTCCTCAACCTCAAGTTTCACTTGGAAAGCAGTTATCCTTGGATTGGGGCGCACTAACTGGACGACACGTTTTTGTTCGCGCTTTGTTAATAGAGATGGTCGACCAGTTCGGGGTTTAGATACGATTGAACCAGTAGAAACGTAATTAGATATTACTCTCTGGATTGAAGAGTGAGCTCTACCAACTGTTCGTCCAATATCTCTAAAGGTTTTACCCTCAACATATAGCTTCATAATAATTTTCCTTTCATCAACACAAATTTCTTTTCCTCTTTTCTCCATGGCTTTATATTCACAAACTTATCGCAACAAATGTTCAGGAAAGAATGAAATAAACTTCCAAAATCATGCCAGTGTGCTTTAGTGAACGGTACTTGTCCATCCCCTATTCAACGCAGCTGCAAATGTGTGCTAAGCAGATGTAAATTGTGTGTACGCAGACTTTTGCGTGTGTGTTTTTGCAATAGGTATAAGAAAAAAATTGTTTAAAAATATTTTTCGTGGTACGTAGGAAAAGATAGAATATTATTTAGAAAGGGAAATATCTAAACAATCAAATAAAAAAAGAATGACATTAATACATGGCATATTAACTGAAATATTTGAGTTTAAAGTTGAAATACCACTCTTTTTTTGCGCTGTACGCAGACTTATGCGGCTAAGTGTAATTCGTTTAAAATATTTGCTTTTTGCGCTATACACACACTTTTTAGATTAGCTTTTTACCCGGAGTGAACCCAAATGATACTCTAGTAAGTTTTATTAAAAGTATTAAAGGCTCAGATGTCTCCAATTTAGAAGAATTACAATCTATTCGAAACAGATTTGTCCCTCATCTTCTAGTGTATCCCTAATAAAGTGGACGTTGTGACCTTGTTTTTCAGATAATATTTGCTATGATTTTTAAGAGATTTTGTGAGAAAAACTATTGTCCCAACCTTCTATTCGTAACCGAAGTTCATGAAACCATAAGACATAATAACTAGCCCTGAAACGCCCCAAAAAGTGGGCGTGGTATTATACAATGTATGAACGAATTGTATTGAAAATCAACGTCTACATATGTCAAAGCAATACTATATTTTTAAGTTTCTATTAAAAACATTGTTCATTTGCACATCACTCTGATTTGAAATTTAAGCGAAATTGTTAAAATTCTATTTTTTTTTCACAAATGTGTTAAAGCAAAAATCGTATTTTGGCAATTATTTAAAACTTGGCATATGTAAGGCCATGTGCTATACTCGTATGTCAAATGTTTTTTAGATGTCGCTTTTCAACAAAATTGTTTGACTCCTACCCGAGAAATAATAAATTTTTAGAAATTCGTTAGTGAGTAAAATACCATTATAAAAGACTTCGTACGCCATTTCCATTCATTTTCCATTTTTAATGCATTTTTATTTCTCAATTCACTACACCTTATACATATGCCAGACAAAAAACCCTTAAAACTAGCTTAACTAACTTAACTATGTTATTCTATTCTAATTTGCTGGCCCTAGGCGGGCGCTCTAAGCTAAACCTAATACTTAAAACTATGTCTTTTGACGTAACTTACTTTACTTAACTTTAGTTCTTTATTTGTTTCTATTGTTTAATACTAAGAAAACATTTGAATCAATGAAAAAACTTAGTAAACTCTACCTTACGCAATTCTTTACATACTTTTTTTTTGTTTTGTTTTATTTTTCTTTTATCTTTTCTTTTTTGTATTGTTATCTACAATCTAACTAAACCTAAACTATGTAAGTCGGCTATGGGCAATGTACAGCCAACCTTGAACATCAAACAGGCTACCCTGGGGAAACGACGAAAGAGTTTCCTCTCTTTCGGCAAGCCACCAGAAATGTCCGTATTGACGTTGTACGTCCTCAATATCGCGACTTGATACCGCCCTACTGAACCGGAGACGCTCCACACTACTGTGTGCAAAGCCTCTGTCGTAGTTTAGTAATCGCAAATCTGTCCTGGATCAGAACTTTCTCATCAAAATAGAGGAACGCCTCTGGGGGAACAAAGCCGTTAAGGCGCACTCTCTCGTGATACTCGTAATTGGGGTAATAAGCCCCGGAGATCAGGTTGTTCGTCGAGCTCATTGCTCTTACAATATGCCTTCGAATCAGCTTGATAACGAAATTATCCACCTTTATAAGTTAGCCCTGTTGTATAGGACCTCCTTGGGATAGAATTTTATGTACTGGGACTATGGTGTTCTCTACAAATGAAGGCAGGCCCGAAGACAAGTCCCCTCAAACACCCGAATCTTTTCCAACAAGCTTGCTCCCACGTTGAACCACATCGCATCCAATTGCTTGCTATAAAAAAGTCTATTTGTAAGGGCAAAAGCACCTTTGTCTCTGGCCAGAGCAGCATCTATAATATATGTTTGTTAAAGTATAGATATTGTTCTAACCAGAGCCCAAGGTATCTGACTACATTTCGACACGCAAGTGACTGTCCGTGCGAGAACGTTCGCCAATTCTTTCTGGTATCATTAGAGGTCCCAGACAACGGCCGGCGTCCTGAAAAGAATGGTTTCCTATTTTTGGAAGTTAATCTTCAACTTCCAGTCATCGCAATATCGCTGAATCTTATCGAAGTCACGTTGCAAGAGACCTCGATTTTTGGTCCTGATCTATACGCGATCAAGTTGTCTGCGTACGCTAGGGCATGGCGAAGTGATCCTATGAGATCCTTCGTGTAAATGTTGAATAGGATCGGTGAATTCACCTCACCTTGTTGCGGGCCGTTTTATTTTAAAATGTTCCAGCAGAAGTCACATTGCCATTGACAATGACAATGAACTGTCTACTGGTGAGTATGTTATAAAGTATGTACAGCAGTGGTTTGCTTATGCCTAGCCTGCGCAGCTTGTAGAAGAGTTCCTCTAACCATACGGTGTCGAAGGCATTCTCCAAGTCAATCTGGCAGGCACTGGTTTTTGGTTTTTTTCCATTGGATATCCGATATCAGTTTAGATGCGGCATATATTGTATCATGCCCCACCTTAAAACCGAATTGGTTATCCGGAATTGTATTGTTGTCCTCAGTCCACTTAATCAGGGCTCTATTGTTCACTTTTTTGAAGGAGACTTATCGACCGGAGATTTGCCGGATTGGAGGTGTCCTTACCCCTTTTGGGGATGGGTTGTATAATAGCTGTTTTCTAATGCGCTGGATAATGTGCATTATTCAGCGCATTGTCAAACATAGTGGTGTAAATGTCCACCGCTTCTAGAGGGATATGTCAAAGCACAACGTTCGATACTTCCTCGATTCTCACAGATTTCTTCCTCCGAAGATCGCTTGGAGCTCCACATTCGATATATACGGTGGATGTACCCTTTCATCGGCGATGACATTATTTGCCATAATATCGTCATTGAACTCGGAAAACCTATGTTCTCGGATCGCCAGCGCCCTATATCATTTCGAAGTGCACAAGGATGCGATTTTCCAGGTCGTGGTTTGGGCAAATATTATTCACCTTGTACACTTCCTGGAAAGTCGCTCCTATAGCCACTACCTTCTCCTGCGGATCTTCGATCATAACATAGTTGTCATCTTCTACTGCGTTATCTGGATCTATACCTGCTGTTATTAGTATTCGTCCATTGTTCGTTGTTGGGGGGATCTTATATATATTTAATATTTTATTTATTTGCGGGAACATACTCGGGTTGTTGGATTTTACAGCCCGAATTTTGTTGTTCCAATGCAAATTTACAGAAAGTCTGTAGTTTTCCCTGATTAATTTCTGGAGGTTTTAATCAACGACTTCAGCATCCTAACCTCCGAGTTTTGTCTATCAGTAAACTTTAGTCTCGACAGCAGTCTACTTTTGTGTTGGTGTAGTGAGTCAATTGTTGCATTACGGAATATGTCTGCGTTGTCAGTATGTTGATATCGAGGTATCGTACTGCACTTTAATTATCTCGTCCATTTGTTTTAGGTACCAGTCAATCTCCTCGTTTGACAGATTCCTATTGGATGGTGAGTAGAGCGAGTTCAAGGAGAGTGCTCTTGTCAAAACTCTGGAGAAGCGAGTCCAACACGTCCTACTATAATTGCAGGAGTACGTTTGCACACATTCCTCCAACTCCGCAATTTCTTTGGGAATCGTTATTACGGCACTGAGTCCGCAATGGTCAATGTCATACACAAATGTGTGCAAGCAGTTTAAAGTTTGTAGGTCCGTGTCAGTCAGTTGTAACCGTACGTCGAACAGCATAAGATCCAGATAGGAGCCGTTTCTAGGAAACGACGGACTATCAGTGGTTCTCAGATCAAGTTTGTACTCGACACTGTGCCGACCCAACCATTTGAATAGTAGGTTCCCTCTGGGATTAGGTATGTTATTTCTTCAATCTCTATGTTTGGCGTTTAGATCTCCGGCCATAAGGTAATAATTCTCTTCCGACTCCAGCCTTAGGCATTGAAAAAGTGTCTCGAGCTCTGAAATAAATAAAGTAGATTGAGTAGCTTCAGGTGCATAGAGTGCGATCATGTACATTCTTTTTCCACTATGGAGAGAGATGCAAGATGGTCAGCAAGTCAGTTTGAGTCTAGGCGCTGGGGCCTGAGAAACTACTTTCGGTCTTTCCTGTTCCGTATTTCCCTGGCCTGCCGTCATTTGGGCGTAGGCCACTTGGGGAGTCACGGATTGTGTTTGAATTAGAGCAGGTGGACGTTTCACTACGACCTTTTCCTGACGAACCAGATTTACTTTCTTTATATACTGGAACTTAGGACAACCCTGATAGTTTGCGGTGTGTCCCGAGTTCCTGCATAAAGCACACAAGAGCTGGCTCTTTATTCTCTAAATAATAGAGGAAGTACAATATATCATTTGCTAAGAAATTGCCTTGTAAATTGTGCCTTTCCGGGGGCTACAGAGACCCTCGGATGACCTAGAGAGCTGACATTTTTCGCGGACTCAACCAAGGGTGATTATTAGCAGCGTAGGTAGTATCAGAATTGAAGGTACTTCTTTTGGCATCAAAGGCTTGAATATGTTATAAAGAGTCCCGTCGGTTCAAACGAACATTTTGTCAATTACGAGTATGTGGTTTGAATCGTTTCATTCAATCTATAGGCAAATTGTCACTTTAAAATAGTTTCATTTACCTTGGTTATCTCAGTTGTTAAGTCATTAGGTTAAAAGTTATAAAAGCAAAATGCTGTTTCTATAGTTTACAGCTTACATGCCATATGCTACACTGGGCTACCTCTAATCGCAGATTTGGTTTAATGCAAGAGAGGCATCTTCTGAAACTGCTTCGATCAGCTTGAAAATTCTGACTATGCTAAAGGCAGTCTGCTGACAGCTGTCAAACTTCTATGCATGCGTGCAATGGGAATGAAAGACCTAGAACAAGAACACATCAAGACTGGAATTAAAGTGTGCCACCCTCGAACAACTTGGCGCAGATCAGTCAAAGAGGAGTCTCGAGAGGTGGGGAATAAGACAATCTGCAGGGGGCGTACTAGATGGCTATTGGGCTAACCGATGCCTTAAGCAAATAATGGAACAATGAAACTTAGTGTGGCTTCAAGATTCCTTGAATGATTTCACCAAAGGTCTGGGGTAACACCCATGCCATGCATTGACAAACTATTCGATTTCTCCCCATCAACTCCACTCAGTCTGAATTCGACCACTTCATAGGCATCTGCAAACACATAACTGCACTTCCATTAACGCTATTCGAACCTAAACGACTGGACTGATTTCTACAAACATTACCCATTCTGACATATGTATGTATATTCTGACTCATTCCACTCCAGTTTTTCACAGGCCATTCGCCAATTGCTGTATAAACGTACATTCAACTTCAATAGTCAAAGTTCCACTGTTTAATCAATATACAGATTTAAAGTGGGGAAAAATCACATTCATGCACCTGAACTATACAATTTCCGCCTCTTTATCGACCATTGTCCGCGGTCACTCCCAACAGCCCCGACACGGTCCAACTCAATTATGTCTCACTCACATTCCATGAAACTGATCTGCAGTCATTCTGCAGTAATATAGCAATTAATAACGCTCACGAAGCCTAAGTCTTATCAAACGTCAAATGAAAGGAAACTATTGTATAATCCGGTTACCATAAGCTTTGCGTTCTAGATTACTATTTTTAACCTGAGACGCCCATCAACGTCGCGTCGTGAACCTGCTCGTTAGGTGTCATGTAAACAAGATCGCATCATAAAAATCCCAGGGAACCAAACCAAGGAACAGTATAAAAAATAAAATAAAAATTATTTTATGGGTGCCATGATAAAGTTGACCAGTTGAGCAGAACGCAAGCGGAAACGATGTCCATTTAAAAGTTCTGCAACGCAACCCCCACCTCGGGGCAACTCATGATGGCCAAAGTACAGAACACACCATCATCGGCACCTATTGAATAAAAAATATTATTGTTGCTGCTGGACTGCCGCAGCACAACTACTATGGGTGGCGACAACGACGACACGCGGGCGAGGAAAGTAGCCCAAGTCACTGGAGTAGCAAGAGTTCCACTTTTCTGCCTGTCGTCGTTATCGCCGTCATTCAGCTCTCATATTGGGGGCCTCTAGTATTTCCAGATTTTTGCAGCAAGAGTGTATTTCAGTATTTCAGTTTCTTTTTGCATTAATAAACCCAAACTGAGTATAGAAACCAGATACAGATACAAGATACGGAGAGGTACCATGAGGTTGCCGGGAGTTATTTGTTCCTGTTCGCCGTGTTTGCTTGTTTTTTCGACTTTTTGTGAAAATTGCAAATGATTACACGCGAGGTGATGAAAAATGTTTGCCTACTTTTTGTAGGTTTATTCTCACTATGGGAAAACTGGTGGTGCCCATGCCGTTGAGTATAAGACGGCGAATGGAACGGGCCAGTTGGCCCCATAGAGAGGCTCAAATGTGGTACAAATTGACTTTTAATAGGAGTTCACCGCAGGCAAGCAGGCATATTCGCATAGTTAGGAAGTGAAATGCAGAACTAATTGATAAGGATGCAAATTCATGCCTACGTGGGCAGGTGGCATTGATTTCAGAACAAGGTGGACTGTTAGTGGTGCTATAGTGAGATCTAAGGCAAATATAAAACAGGGCGGTTGCGATTTCGTTAATTCTAAATCTAATAAATTTATGTATTGCCTACAAAAGACAACACTGAATGTACTAAACAATCTTCATATTCTACTTTGACAACGATCAATAGACACTCTTCCAGCATGAATTTGGACATCTTTACATGAATGAGAACAGTTTGTCAAATTCTATAACTGGAGATAGCTTTTACCCATAGACATTTAATGAAGTTATCGAATTAATAGAGATGGCGACCAAAATTGGATTTCTACTTTTAATTAGGTACGTATTAACGAGTTTGATCACTCAAATGCAACGACAGCAAATTCTCGACCTCAGTGATGGTGTGATCCAAAATAGAGCGGCATGTAGAATGATATTGTGTTCCGCAAACTTAGCCAACCCCCCATAAGATGTACGAACGCGTACGTAGCGTTATATATTTCAACGCATATTAAAAGAAAAAGAAGAAGATTCGAGTTTAACGGGGTATGCGTAGAGCAAATATTTAGGCATGACTATCCGTCACCTTATCTAAACTTAAAAAAAAAACTAATTTCCTGTAGAGATGAATGGAAAACGGAAGAAATACTAAAGACCAAATATACATTTATCTACAAGGATGATGTAAGCGCTGGCCTCTTAAATATATGAGGAGCTCGATCTATGAAGGTTAATTATACTCCTTGACCACAGTAGTGTTTTCTAAGCGGTGACGAAAGCCGCTAGCTTATCCTCAATGATGTCAATACCACGAGATAATATTACAATTTGTATTAATAGCCAGATGACTATAAAAGCAATATACGTTGTCGAGATGAAATCGAAACTTGTTAAGTGTTGTCGGAAGGAACTCAAGATTCTTGACTCACAGCAAAAGTCCCTGGCCCCAGGAGTGTTGCGGGAAATGATATGGCTGATGAAGTAGAGAGAAAGGGACTTGCGCTAAATCGCGAACGAGCTCAGAATTCCTCTCTGCAGCCTTAGATAAAAAGTGGACCAACATTTTCTGGTTGTCACTTCCCACCTCTGCAAAATTTATAAAACTCTAAACAGCAACTCAATTAGCACACAACGAATTCTCTCTCTTAGATGCTTAAAAATTCTAGAGATTCAAATCGAAAAGTATTATCTTTTAAACCCAGCCCTCAGGTTCGAGATGACCAAAAAGACTGAATCTCGATTTTAAAAACCAAGCAATCGCGGATGCTAGGCAAATTGCTTAAGATGTCGGTGTCTCAGGCGAAGACTCTTAATAGGTAAGTATATAGACAGATACATAAGTAAAGAAAATAAGTTTAACGTTTATTGCCGATACGGACAACACCGATTAAGACTATAGACATTTTGAGACAATTCAGTACTTTTCAGTACTTTGTGAGCGCCGTGGCTCAGTTATTAAGTACGCAATCACTGACATTCGAATGTCGCACAACACGAAGCCTCTCTTCACCTCCATTCCGGAATAGTTTTATGCATATTCAAGTGAAAGGTTAGAAAAGTTCAATACTAAGTCCAAATTGACAATCGGTATTGAGAATATTGACGGGCGATTATATTGAAAACATACACATACTCAGAGATACATTATGTTGGACCTTTGGGTGTTTTGAGTATGTCTATATATGTAATACGATGGGCGGCCTGACGAAAGATCATCCTACATAGCTTTCGATGCTGTTTATAAATGTATATACTCATAGTTTTAAGACGTCCATCTTGATTACAAGCTATGTAGTCAAAATTTGCTCTACATACGGGGAGGCTGCTACATCTATGTATGAGTGTCTTTTTAATACCGTCTATGCCAAAGCAAGAATTATCGACGACGCTATGCGGAAGCTGTTTTGAATTCGATTTTATGTGTATAAATCCGCATAACGCCTCGTCGTCGTTTGATTCTGAACCTTTCATGCCCATCTCCATTATGATTCTCGACAATTGTTGTTTGGAAATTAGCAACACTATATCAGTGCAATTAACACATCACCCAAGATGTTGCAACAATAAGGACACTTTACCACATGATGACAGAACTCAAACTTAAACACTCCTAACTACGAGTCCTTAAGTGCGAGTGCCAAATGGGAATTTCGCACGCAAAGAGTGAAAGTGTAAGAAAATAAAAACAACACGGACCATGGACGAGAATGATATTGTTGATGATGATGATGATGATTTGCTTGCAAACTTCATAAGTACACAAAAATTAGCCCCCCTCGTTTCAACGCGTTTCGTCATGTATCACTTCAACTGTGGGTAGTAATTATCAACTAAAACAAAAACAACAAAATAGTAGAAAAACACTACCTATGTTGGGCGCCAAATACAGAGGACTGTATTCCGGATGCCCGGAAGCGAAAGGAAAGTTTCGATTTCGCAACTAAAAATTCATACATACAGAAAACAGAATAAGGAAATGGGAAATAATAAAACTAAAAGCAAATAAAAAATAGGAAAAAAACTAAACAAACCTCATCATTCCGCCTCACAGCCACTTGGGGCTGAGGCTTTTGACGCTCAATGGAGCCCTGCGCGGACGATAATGAGCTCTTCGCCTTAACCACCTCCTTGACGATTTGTGGAGGACGCTTTGTTGCAGCCATTGTTGACATTGTTGTTGTTGAAGATGACGTTGTTGTTGTTGACACGTTGTTGTTGTTCGGTAGTATCGACGAAGAGAACGACGAGGGTGACGAAGACAATGACGTTGTGGTCATCGTAGTGTACGACGCGTTCAGGGCATTGCCAGATGCACAATTCAGCAGATCATGTGAATTATTATGCGGAAGCAAATGTGTGGTGACCGTGCTGGCATTCGACAATGTCGATGACAGATGCGGTGGGGGTGGATAACGTGGCGGTGCCTTGATTATTTCGATAAAACTATCGGGCACATCGACGGGCAACTCACGATGCTTACGGACCGACATCTGAGGCTTCAGTTCCCGCAATTCATACTCCGGTGGGCCCAACTCACCCGAAGACGAGCTGCGCGTACTCAGAGAACCACCGCATGAGGAGGTGGTGTTCGCCAGCAACATGTTGCCATTGGTGGCCTTAGCCATGTTGTTATTCTGAAGCTGATGGTAGCTGATAGAGTCAAAAGACTCCTTGCTGCTGTCATCAAAGGACAGCGACCCTTTCCGATAAAGATCAGGCAGAGGGTCCAAGTCAACAGATAGAGTATCTGTTACAGTAGAACCACCACCACCCACACTACCGCTGCCACTGCCACCACTACTAAAGTGTTTGTGTTTCAATGATGTTGTGTGTTGTTCTTGATGTATCTGTTGTGTTTTGCTTGTATTCTGTTGTGGTTGTGACTGTTGTTGATGATTATTAACGACGATGTACTGTTGGAATTGGTGGAGTTTTGCATGAATGTGTTCGTTATCAACATTTTGTTGCAGATGATCATTATGATGGTGATTGAAATGATAGACATGTTGTTGATGATCATGAATTTGTTCGTATTTAGAATGCATAACAACCGTTAGTTTACCGTTACCGCACAACAATAAATTTGTATTTACCTGTGCAGCGGCATTGTTGAGTGTTGCATTTGGTGTTAATGTTGCTGCTGCACCCGGTGTGGTTCCTGTCATCATCATCGTTGTTGTGGTTATTGGTGGACGGGGCGGTGGATATCGCGGTGGTGTTTTATTCCTTGCTATAAATGTATCCGGGCAATCGACTGCCATCTCACGATGTGGACCTGAGAAAGATGTTAGAAAATTAGAAAATTTTGCCGTAAATTTAGTGGCGTTGCAACCAACCACTATCTTGATTAATCGAAAGCATTGTCAACATTTCCTGATCAATCTCTTTACTACTATCCGAGTGCTGACGATAATGTCGACTACTTATATAATCATCTGGCAGGCATGGCTTCAGATCATCACCATCAATCACAACAATACTCGAGCCCGATCGACGGCGGGGCCTGAAATTAAAAGAGGGGAACATTTATGTTAGATACGTTTTAAGTGGCAGCCAAGTTCTTGTCATACGAGTATGCAAGAGCGTTCCAAGAATTAAAAACGTATTAACTGAAAACTTTCAGTCAAACTTAATACATGAAAACGTCAAAGTATCAAAGTGTGAAGGCGAAACAACGTAAATATCAATGCTTAACTAGTACGTATACATGTACCTTCCTAACTCGTGGGTACAGAATTAGTTACTTTTCAAAAATATGAAGAATAAAAAGTTTAAATCTCTCGAAGAAGAAGACTTTAAATACGATGAGCAGGTGATGCAGGAGGCACTACAACGACAGCGAATAGGTTCGAGAAGCGAATAGAATCCAGAGAAGTACAGAGGGAATCAGCTAGCTATGACGTACAATGCGGGGCAATGGGCAGAGACAGATGTTGGCACCTTTGTGACAGCCTAGAATTTCCATCTACTAAAACGGGGCAGTTTCTGGTGAAAGTCTGCAAATGTATTTGCGATGTAAATGCACACAATACAATGTCAGACAGTACCGACAATAACTACTTTATTTACAAACAGCTGTTGAGGATGCATATCGAAGGTGGTGTGGTGATATAGAGAATCTCTCCCTAAAGGAGATGACGAAGACCTTTAATGGTACCATGACAAGGGAAAAATCCAAAGAAAGGAATAATTACAGGGTTAAAAAGGAGTTGAAGAGTACGACGATGAAGAAGGTAGTCATGTAGGTGGAGGGACTTCGCCACGAGTATGAAGAATATTCTGAGGTTATCAGACTTCAAAAAATAGTCTCCAGAGATCCAGTCACCAAAGATGGACTGGTTCGCGCAAGGATGACTGGAAGCGTGAAAGATATTAACGCTAGAAGGGGTAAACATCTGCGGTTTAAAAAACCGCAGCTTATTTCTTAGACTGGAAAATAATTGCACCCAAACTTAGGGGGGTATACACCTGCACAGAAAGTAAAATGGAGGGAATCGAATGCTGTCATTTCTTTTATAAACAATGACCAGCATTGGTCACGATTATGTCCACAGTCCTCTCTTTAAGAAGACAAATGTCAGATACCTCGATTGCTTAATTTGCAAACTGGGAAATCATAAGATTTTGTGGTATGACCTACTTTTAGTTTAAGTGTCCTTGCACTCATAATGCAGTCCGTTTTAATCTAACTTAACCTAGGTACTAATAATCTGAAACCAGATCCAAGCAGGAATTCACAACCTTTTGCGACACACGTTTGTATGTCTAATAAATAACATGTTATAAAACTTGAAGCTCGGCGTGTCTTCCAAACAAATTTTAAAATCTTTACACAGTATCCCTGAGTTTATAATATTTACATGCCAGTGCAAAAGACCTCAGACCTATTAGTCTATCATCTTTCCTTCTAAAAACATTAGAACGCCTGATTGATATCGATTTACGTGACAGTTTTGACACACAACCACTGTCCACGGCTCAACATGTATACTGTAAGGCCAAATCAGTAGAAACAGCATTGCATACTATAGTCAATAAGATCGAATACTCCATAATAGTCGAATTATCAATTCAAAGCTGGGTGGGACATCTGTTAGAAGATATGTCAGCAGGGGTACCCCTCAAGGGGGCGTCCTATTCCCACTTCTTTGGAATCTGGTGGTTAATGAACTACTGTTCATCCCTTAAACATCCCTAAAACATCCCTAAAACAAGCTTAACTTTCTCCAACGAAGCAAAATATCTCAGTCTTATTTTGGATAGGAAACTAAGTTGGAAACCTAATATTCATGAAAGAGTTAAGAAAGCCACTGTCGCACTCTTCTCTTGCAAAAAAGTTATTGGGAACAAATGGGGCTTACAACCCTCATTAACTCACTGGCTCTACATTTCGGTCATTAGACCGATCCTTATGTACGGGGTAGTTGTCTGGTGGATTGCCTAACTCAGCTATTCGCCTTAAAGCTACTTCACAGTGGTCCAAAAAAGTATATGGCCGCCTCCAAATTAAATAAATTTTGACAAAAACTTCCAAGTTACCATCCCTTCCAGAGCATTCTGGGAAGAAGGTGGTTTTACGGAAGACCTATATATTATATATATTTCTATTCAAAAACTAACGACGGGGTGGGTGGTGGTGTCTTCTCTGATAGGCTTAATTTAAACCTCTCTTTTCGTCTCCCAGATCATTGTAGCGTGTTTCAGGTGGAGATAATGGCAATAAGGGAAGTCTTGTCTTGGCTAAAGAAAAACGTGATATCGTCCATTGATATTCGCATCTTTTCAGACAGCCAAGCAGCAATCAAATCCTTGGAATCATCCTCAACAATTTTTTTAACAGCTCTAGACTGCCGATCGTCTCTTATAGAGATGGCGGAGCAGTTTAATATTCACCTAATTTGGGTGCCGGGACATAGGAATACTCCACTTGCCAGACATGGAACAACAATACCCATCCTTCCAAGAAAAAGTTTACTGGGTATGCCTATCGCTACATGCAAACTTAAATTAAAGCTGGATGTTATCGAAAATACAAATTCTAGGTGGACAAGGGGTACAACTTGTCTAGCATCAAAACAGATTTGGCCTATGCTGGATCTGAAACGCTCTAAGAATTTGATTTCTCTCAATAGAAAGCATATTATCGCTGTTATAGGTGTCATAACTGGACACTGTCAAATAGGCAAGCATGCAACAAGGCTTGGCGTCTTCTCAAACGATTCTGCAGAAAAAAAGAACCTAACCTAACCATCTCTGAGTTTTAAGTTGAATTCCTTTCTGTGTCACCAAAGATGTATAAACACACCCTACTCTAGTGCAATGTAAACATCCTGATTGAGATTCAACCGAAATAAATGTGCCTGTCCCGCAATTGTAAAATGGAATATGTACTGCCGTGAGATTCTTATAAGAATATGTAGGTACATACATAGAACAATCCAAACACAACGCTCAAAAGCCAACAAAACAAAAACAACATCTCCCATGCATTTTCTTTGCCACAATGTCACGGGTTGTTCACACCGCAAATAGTAACCCCAAGAGGGAAGCAAGTCACCGAGCTCAATAAATAAGAGATAAACAACCCTAAACATGGAAAATTTATACCACCAATCCGCTGATAAACATCCACAAATGCACAAAGAACTTCCTCGCTCGGTGATCTCATTTTAGAAGACTCACACAGGAGTCTCCTTTCCTCAATAAATTCCAATTCGCTAACTCAAGACGGTGCATTGACCAGGTAAATTGAGAAAATCCTTTTAACCCAGTGTGTATATGGAATAAACACAAAACCAATTTGTCTTCATCATTGCAGTGTACCTTAAGGGTTGCTACTGCCTTAGATGACTCCTACATGAATGTTGACTATCCCTTGGTTGAATGGATGCACCTGTAGTTACTATGTAACCCGTTTGCTTGCTTGGCGTTATCCATCAGTGAACACATACAAAAAAGTCACTCTTCCCTGCTTCGTATGCATGATAGCGATGTAGTGCACTGAAAACCCAAGGGTCGCATATCCACAGGTGATTCAGGCTATGGTGAATTCTTTTCACTGCATAGTTACCATTATCTCTATTATTATAATTATTTCATTTGGTTATTCCTGAGATAGAGATAGATAAAGGGATGTGTCGCTTTTTGTGATTTTCTTTGTAACTTCGTTTCGCTTAGGGAATATATACATACATATGTATGTATGTCGCCGCCGGGAACAAGTGTTTTGCATGATAGTTTCAGTAAATTATGCTGTTTCCGCTGTGCAGTGCTCGAAATAATGGCAATTAGGTGCTGTCTGCTAATTGGACTCGTTTCATTTCGAGTAGAATTCTATGGAAAAAGAGGTTCTCGGTCGGCGGTAGCAGACCTGTAATTAGGGAAGAACAGCAATTATTCATGCGTGGAAAATGAATACAGTCGAATGAAGCTTTCAGTTTTAAATTTTAAAATCGTTATTGTACGGTAATGGTGAGGTACATATGTACATCGAAAAGCAAAGTTCTCCGATTTCTCTAATATGAATGTGCCTCAAGAACGGTCCAGGACGGTTTCTCTGAAACGCATGTACCCGAAGAACGCTCAAAAATTGGAAACAGTTCGCGTTTAAGGATAATTTTAAAAATTAGGGTAGGTACTATATAATCTTGTGAAGTGAATGCAAACAAAATACGAATATATACATCTAGCTCTCGAGAATCTTTTACTCTCGGAGGTTTATTAAACATACGCGAGGGGTTATAACTTTTCGATTGTAATAAACATAAGGTAAACTAGTACTTGGATATGTAAGGTGAACCGGAAAACATATACATTATCATTTCTGTGTAAAGGGTCTTTCAATGCGGGCGATTGATCCTTAAAATTGAATAAGAAGAGCTATATGTGAGATATGGCCGAAATCTTTATTAAGGACTAAAGTACATGTTTTAAAAATAACATCCGAGAGACTCAATTTATGATGACTCTTCGACATAAATCGGGCTAGATTTCTGCAATGGCTTGACTGTCGTTGTTTTCTACCTCGCGAATTGTAGCTGGTTAATTGTCATAGGCCGAAGACTTAACGTATCCCCAAAGGAAAAAGTATAAGAGCATTAAATCGCACGACCGAGGCGGCCACCTCTTTCCGAAATAACGCAACCTGGAAACTTTTCCCTCAATAACGCCAATGTTTCATTCGCTGTGACACGTAGCACAGTCTTGCTGGAACCACATGTAGCCTATGTCTATAAAAAAAATCGGTTATAATCTCTCAAAAGGTACCCTTTTCGACGTTAACAGTTATCTCCTGGATTCTCTTATTTCAGAAGACATATGGCTCCACTCAAGTCAGGAAATGTGACTTCCATAGCTGGAAACTGTTTTTGTTTTAAATCATCAAATGCAAAATCGTTTAAAGCGCATTGCATTCTGGTTTCAGCCAGTTTCAAAAATAAATATTTTTTTTAATCTACATAGCACAAAGTAGGTACACTACTTTAATGGTATTCATTTGATTTTGCTACCATTTCTGTACACAATTTTTACTTTTAACTTTTAACTCCCAGTGCATTGTGCGGTGTTGTCAGAAAATAACCCTGCACTCAAAACACAACAAATCGAATGGTACGAGTACTAACGTAAAGAGCATCGATTGTGCATTCAAAAAAGGCCTAAAAACTTAAAACTGTGTTAATGACATTAAACGGTTTTACATTGACACAGGAGATTTGTAACCGAAATTCACTGATTCTGTTGCGATATGAATAATAATAGTACAACTTTGCAATTAAGCTTTGAAGAAACGCCCTCAAAAGTAGGAGCGGCCATGTATGGACAAATTGTAGAAAAAGTCAATGTTTCTTAAATAGGACCTCTACTTCGGGATCTGGTAGAACAAGTAGTATAGCATAGTATAGTTTTGTGACTTTATTTGACAAAAATTCAATAATTTCAATTGAAGAATGTTATCTTCACAATAATGAGCATTGGCAATTGCCATCAGCCAGAAACGAGAGAACATTATTATATACAAAATAAGTAAAAACGCAAACATTTTCATAATTTTGCATGTATGAAGCTTGATAAAATTGATACGAACCATATGATGGATTTATTATTTGGTATCGATATTTCCATGTAGATTTGACCATCACACCATCAACTTGGTGATTTGGCTTTCTGAAAATGTGTCCCTTCTTCAATGCACATGTCTAATCTTTTTCAAAATTGGACAGATTCCAACACGGTGCCGCACGGTTTCCGTCAGCCGCATATTACATAAAGTACACCCTGCATTTTCCTCGGCTGTATATGGTCTATAATTTAGATGCAGGAGCTTACCCCTGACTTTGAAAATAATTGAAATCGTATCCAGGCTGTTGCGGTCGTGAAGATATTTATTTCTCTCAAGGTCATGATTCAGCATTCTATACAAGGTTCTGGATTCACTCTGAAGGCCTTGTGGGATAATTCTTCGATAGTAATTAGCAGCTTTTCCAAGGTATTTTTTCAGGTTTCTGCAATATATTCTGGTAGCTGGATATTGTGTTGGCTGCTGAATGTGGCCCATTCATGAAAGTATTGCATTTTTCGTAGAGGGTGGTCATGGTTTAGTGGAAACATCATCGCTTGTCACGCTGCAGGTTCGCGGTTCAAATCTTGATGTCAAGAATCATCTATTTATTTCGCATGAAATAAATAAAAAAGTCGATCAATTGGGAAAGCTAATGTCAACTCTACTGCGAAGGCATAACACTGGCAATGCAATGATGGCATCAGGAGAACGGACAAATTAACAGGCTCAGAGTCCGAAGATGGAGAGGAAGAGGTGGAACAGCTGAACAGCAGCATTAAACAACTGCAGCAAAAGGTGCCATCAAAGCCAAGCAAATGGCACGAAGGGAGAAGGAACGCCAGATAGAGGTGCAACTCTCACAAGAACAATAACCACAACCTCAACCACAACAAGAACAACAACAACAAAAGCTGCCAAAGCAGGTACCACAAAAGCAGCTGCAACAACAGCTGAAAAAGAAACTGAATCAAAATCAGCTAGTACAACAACAGCAGCCGAAGATGCAGAAACAACAACAGAAGGAGCAGCCAAAACAGCAACAGCAACAACAGCAGGAACAGCTTGGACTTGTTTCTTACTTCGCACACTGATAAGTACACCATTAATGTTTTAGCGCCTCTAGGTCGGTCTGACCATAATATCGTATCAGCTAAATTCTCGTACTCCGACCACTTGGTTAAAGAAAAAACTCCTAAAAGAAAAGTATGGCAATATGAGAAAGGCAACTGGAGCGGCCTTAATAGCTTCTTTAGGAGTTTCAACTGGTCGCTATGCTTCCTCAATAGTGACGTGGATGCCGCTGCTGATATGATCACTGACACTATCCTCTTAGGTATGAATGACTTTATTCCTACCAGAATAAAGAGCATTAAAACTAAGGCAAACTCGTGGTTTGACCAGAGCTGTAAAGAGGCTATTAGGTTGAAAGAAGTAAGTTTTCGATCTTATACAATACGTAAAGCCAACAAATCTGAGGAAAACCGAAAGGAGTACAGTAGAAGTAAGTATGTAAGAAAGAAGAACAAACCAGAAAAGACTGCAATGCCCATATTTGACGTGTAAAATTGTTATATGACCAAAAATTGAGGCAACAAATTCTACAATGTCCCAAAGGTAGTAAAAATGTTTGGTCATTCGTCAAAAATATCAAAAATTCTGCCTCGTCCGTCACTTACAATGACATTCCAGCTGTAAGCTCCTTAGACAAAGCCAATCTGCTTGCTGCTCACTTTGCAGCGAACTCCACGCTGCCAGATAATGCTTTGTCTCCACCTGTATTTGATAGCGTCAACTTTTCCATGGGACAGGTCCACTTTCGCACTCATACAGTTGCAGGAATATTCAAAGGTCTTAACATACACAAATCCGTTGGTCCAGATGGTATCCCGCCCATAGTTTTGAAGAGGTGTTTTTCCACGCTGGCAAAACCTTTGCGTAAGCTTTTCTGTCTATCCTATTCTTCAGGGCTCTTTCCGAGTAGATGGAAAACAGCATTTGTCCAGCCCGTCCCTCCCTGCCCAATTACCGACCCATTGCACTTACGCCACTTCTTCCCAAGGTCATGGAAAAGCTGATAAATCGCCAGCTTATGAAATATCTCGATTCACGAAATCTCCTTAATGACCGGCAGTATGGTTTTCATAGCAACAGGTCCACTGGTGATTTGATGGCATATCTCACAGAGAAGTGGAACCAATCTCTCCATCGCTTCGCCGAAACCAAGATGTTTGCGCTTGATATTTCAAAGGCATTTGACAGAGTTTGGTATCAGGGTCTTTTGTCGAAAATGCGTGCATATGGCGCCGATGGGTCTCTTCTTCAATGGATTAGAAATTACCTTTCGGGGCGTTCAATACAAGTTGTATTGCATGGCTTCAAGTCTGCAATTCACCAAATAAATGCTGGTGTTCCCCAAGGCTCTGTTTTGTCTCCGATTCTCTTTCTAATTTTTATAAATGATCTCTCGTCTGCAACTTCTAATCCAATCCATTCCCTCGGTGATGACAGTACCCTCAGTTCCCTAACTCATGTCCTTGCTCTTCGGCCGTAGAAGAGGTACGGCAACGTATGTTAAACACATTAAATTCCGACCTGGACAGAATAATCAAATGCGGTTCAACCAACAGAGTGGTATTTAATGCTTCCAAAACACAATGTTGTCTTCTGTCTCTTAAGCGAAACCAAAACCCTCAACCACTACCCATGGATGGTACTTGCATCTTTGAAACCGAAAGACTTGCCATTATCCGTATGTGTATTAATAACCATAATAACCATTAATAACTTCGATGGAAAGGTCACATATTCGAGGTCGCCAAAAATGCTGCAAGATCTGTTGAGGGACTCGACGACGGATTTATTCTCCTCCACCCCGAAGGGGGAAAAGCAGCAAACCATGCTGCAGACGGGGTTAGAACCGTCTACCGATCCAGAGATGCTCATTGAACTGCTAAAAGAGAAGGAATGTGACGAGCTCCAATTCGTAGGGGTCAAGCCATTCACCATAGTAAGGGCCAAAAGGGAGAAGCGGAAACTAACGTTCTTCCTTATTCAGCTCTCACCTAATAGCAAACTGAATGGTCTACGGAGTATCAAAGTCCTAGACTACCAGGTTCTCGCATACAATGTGTTCGCTGCCAAAAGTTCGGGCACTCCGCGTCGAATTGCGAGATGCAGCCTCGATGCGTTAAGTGTGGAAAGAACCATATTTTTTTTTTTATAATTTGCGCGCGCCAGAGAGGATATGAATACTCTTATACTATTACAGAACACAGGCGTTGTTAAGAAGAGAGAAAGAGAGAGAAAGAACGAAAGATTTTAGTGTAGTGGTTTGAAACGCAAATGGTATTAAGTTTCTGTAAACTCTAAGGGTAGCGTCCAGATAACTGGGGAGCTTGTTTGTTTTGCTTCTGTCGTTGCTCATGATTCACAGTATTTTTTTTCCGTCCTTCTGATGCCATCATCATGATCAAGTCGCATTTCAGCCATATGATCGCCAGTATTATGCCTTAGAAGTAGTATTATATATAAGTAGTATTATATATTATAGCCAGTATTATGCCAGTATTATGACTTAGCTTTCGCAATTGGTCGACTTTTTTTATTTATTTCATGTGATTGAGGGACAATCATCGAGTTATAATCATTCCAAGGCACTTGTACTGCTTTACGACTTTGAATTGATCACCTTCCCATGTTCATTTCTTCGCCCTTGAGTATCGCCCAGTACCATTTCGAAAGATCATTATTGTGAACTTTTGGGTATTAACTAGGAGGCTCCACATGCTGTAATATTGTTGAAGCCTGTTAATCATTAACTCCATCATCATTGGAGATTCCGCCAACATGACCACGTCGTCGTGTATAAGAGAGCCTTAACTGAAACGCAGTCAAATAATATTCTTCCTAGAAGGAACGTTATGCGATCATCTGGAAACAGTGAGAAAAGCAATGATCTCAAAAACAACCCTTCTTAACTTCCATCATACATTCAAACCAGTCCGATATTTAGTTTCGCCCCACACTGCAGTCCAATTTCCCGCATAAAGGCTTTGAATGATTATGAGTGTTTTACTTAATTTATAGAAAATAACTATTCTATCTGCAGTATTAAAAGCACCTTTAAAGAGTTTCCTACCCCTGTTCGGGCAGGTCCGAACGATGCTGGTTAGCGTAAGAATGTTATCCACATTTGAACAATCTTCTCTGAACCCTGCCTGGTATTCGCTCAACAAGTATGACTCCTCTGAAAATATACATGATAGTGTTCAAAAAGTATATTCCTGTATAGTTATATGGGTCACTTGTGTCTCCTTTCTTAAATAAAGGGAAAATTATATTTTTTTTGAAGCTGTCAGAAACTTCGCCTATATCGAAAATATAGTTGTACGTTAACGTCAGCTTTTTGATAAACTCGATGGTAGCAAATTTAAAAACAATGTTTAAGTTGCATCGGTGCAAGATATATGGAAATGCATAGTTAAGTTGGTTTACACTTAATGGCGAGTTCAATAATTTCCTACAGTGTGCAGCTAATGCCGGTGCTTCAATTTGAATGCCTCGTACATATGCCGTGCCGTTGATTGCCCTTACCAGTTTCTAAAAGGAGCAACTGTTTTTAATACCGCCTAAGGTTCTCGTAAACTGCTGTATGTATGTTATTTGTTTCTGTTTGCATATGCTTTTATATGCCTTATATGCCTATTCGCCTTGACACATAATTTTGGAAAAGTTGCTGCCTGCATGCCTACCTGACTAACCGTAGGTAAGTAAATGACCTTCTTCTAGAGACAGCTAGAAGAAGGTTGTACAGTCGTACAATTTTTAAGTTTTCTTACATATTCTTGGTCAGAGATAAGAACTCGCCGCATCTGAGATACAGGAAACAAGAATTTTCGTACCACGAGCAAAATTGAATTCAAATTTCTTCCGTAACTGTATGAAATGTTTTCCTTCCACTGGAGTTTTAGTAGTAGCCTTGACTTCGGGACCGATGATTCCACAGATGATCCTAGGTTAACTGTAACTGCTAGCGGCAAGTGATCCGAGAAAGTCAGTTAATATACACTCAAGTCAGATATGTAATTAATATATTTCCCACGAAAAAGGCAGTAGTCGTCTGTTCAGCAAGCGGAACACAATGATTATTGGCATATTGAATTGAATCCACTTTTCTGCTCGTGCTAAAGAAAAATCATCATAAATAGTTTCTCATAGCTTTTTCCTTTTTTTTTTATCATTCCAAACTCAGCCGGCTTTCTTCACGTAACACAGCTTTTGAACCCGCACCCGTAAAAAGACTTTATATTCTAAATAAGACAAATCGTGTCTAAGACTTATTTCCTATTTCTCTTGTAATATTTTCTGATTAACTCGTTAAAGACAAATTACCTACCTCAAAAAAAATATCCGATTTCCCAATGCTAAACCACAGGTCTTAACCACAAAATTTCCTCATACTACCATCCCCAATCTGAAGACAAATGATAATGCATTTGAAATGTATCTTATGCTCATGTGTATGGTTCTATTATGGTACTATAACTTCCTCATTAATAACACCTTAGTTGCATCAAATTATTGTTGTACCTAGTAATTACCTTAATGGCCTTTTGGAAAAAAAATTGTAAAGAAATAAAATTTAAGCTTAGCCAAACTAACTGGACAAGGTCAATAAATCTTTTTCTATCGTTCCAAGTCCTTTGCGGAGATAATCGTGTTGTGTTATTATTATATTATATTCCGATGAATGTTGAGAGGAGACATAAATACTTTTTTGGAGATACTCCGATGATACGAGTGGTATTCGTAAGTGGTTTGTGAGTTTTCTATTTTTCTTTTTTTTGTGAACCCGAAATGACAACAAGTATTAATCGGATTTGAACAGCTCCGTACCAAAACACATAAATCGGGTTTAGGACGTCAAAAGGCTAGTCCCCTTTGGCTTAAGACACATTGGGTAGATGTGGACGAGGCTACGAATAGAGCTGATGTATGAGACTGATAGTGAAGTGCATTCTTTTCGAATCTAAATGGTTATGAGAATAAAATGCATAGAATTTTCAAATTCAAATGTGAAGATAAAGCAAATGTTTAAAAGTTTTAATGGAATTTTTCAGACAGATGCTAGTATAGATTTCATTCTTTGCATTGGGTACTAAAGGTAGGACACTATATGATCTAGCGGATGTCAGTCTTGGCTTTAAGTTTGTCATCGATTTCATTGCAGCATTTTTCTATAAATATAAAGGCATCACATGCTGATATAAGATTCTCTCATTCTTAATTTTAGTTGTTCTATAGATAGGTATAAGTTAGTATAATTTTTAGCATTCAAATATTGAATTCTTACATTTGCATTGGTATTGCTTTACGTTAACAGTAATGTCAAATAATTCTGCGTTACAACTGGAAGAAAGACTTTGTAATTCTGCTCATAAATTTATACAGTGTTTACTTAGAATTCTGGACTTAAAATGAAAACATTCATTGAGGAAGTATAAAAAACATTTACTATCTATAACATCGCAATCAGAAAAGCAAAAAGAAACAACTGGAGATTATTCTGCGAAACCATTAAAGTATTCTTAAAGAACCACAGTAATGGTATTGGCCTGCTACAAAAATTGGATGCTAGCTTCAGTCAAAGTTACAGCGAAACTCTAGGCTTGCTCTTGCAAATCCATTTTCCAGACTCCCAAGTTATAGACCCACTCATAACCTCTGTCTATGAATATCTCTATCATCCTCCAAATAGATACGCCAATCCTAAAGCTGGCTGTAAATCACCCTTAAACCCTAAATCCTTCAGACCAATCAATGTCACCTCAGTATTCTTAAAGATAATGGAGAAAATCATAGACCTTCACATACGCAACACCACCTTAATAGAACAAGCACTCAATAACCTCCAATTCCCATACAAAGCTGGCAGATCAACAATTACAGCCATACTTACCCAAGGTTATGTAGATGACCTCGTCGTAATAATAGAAGGTAAGAATCCATAATTACCAGGCGAATGCAAAGTGTCTTAAACTAAATCAATAACTGATGTCAACTCGAAGGGTTAGAAGGTAACCCAACGAAAACAACCGTCATCCCATTCTCTAGAAGGATAAACATTAACCTCCTAACTAACTCTAAACGGCGCGCGTTCACATTCTCAACATGTCGGGGTAACTCTATCCTACTATTACTGTAATTATAATTAAAATTAAAAAAGTATGATCATGAAAAAGTGTTAATTGTTCTATTACTGCAGAAGCTCTATCTTGTAAACCTAAATTTGCTCATGTTGATATTTTTCTAATAAAATAAAGGTAAGTCTGAATAACTACATATTAAAGAATTTAATTGTATTGAATAAATTACGTTTCAAATAAAAAAAAAAATAAAAAAATATAATTCCTACTAATGAAATTGTTGATCCAATTGTTAAATTACATATGTAGTGTATGCGTCTGGATAATCAGAATATCGTCGAGGTATTCCTGCTAAACCCAAAAAGTGTTGAGGAAACAATGTTAAATTTAATCCAATAAATATAATTACAAACTGACTTTTAAGTCATTTAACATTCAAAGTTGAACCAGTAAATAATTGATATCAATACAGAATAAAAATGAGCTACTATATTATATGTTTTATGTAAGATAATATCAATAGAGTAACAAAATATGCTCGTATATTCCAACAGTAAATATGTGATGTGCACAAACAATAAATCCTAAAAGTCCAATTGTTTATATTTTTTTTTTTTTTTTTTTTTTATAATTTGCGCGCGCCAAATGGGATATGAATACCATTAAATTATTTCAGGGCACGGGCGTTTGTATAAATTGAGAGAGAGAGAAAGATAGATTGGAGTAGTGGGTTTGAAACTTAGGTAGTATTAAGTTTCAGTAAACTCCAAGGGTGGCGTCCAGATAACTGGGGAGCTTGTTTGTCTTGCTTTTTGTCGTTGCTCTTGATTCACAGTATTTTTTTCCCTCCACCTGATGACATCATCACGATCAAGTTGCATTTAAGCCATATGACCACCCTACTGCCAGTGTTATGCCTTCGCAGTAAAGTTGACTAAGCTTTCGCAATTGATCGACTTTTTTTATTTATTTCAGACGAAATAAATAGATGACTGTTGAGATCAGGATTTGAACCGTGAACCAAGAGCGTGACAAGCGTTGATAAATTATTCCCAAAGAACCAAATGTTTCTTTTTTTCCACATTCTTTACTAATAATATGAGAAATTATTCCAAATCCTGAAAGAATTAGAATATAAACTTCTGGATGACCAAAAAATTAAAATAAATGTTGATATAAAATAGAATCACCACCCCACCCCCGGCAGGATCGAAAAATGAAGTATTTAAATTTCTACCAGTTAAGAGTATAATAATTGCTCCAGCTAAAATAGGAAGAGATAAAAGAAATAATAAAGCTGCAATTACAGCTGATCAAACAAATAATGGTATTCGATCATATGAGATTCAAGTAGATCTTATATTAATTACAGTTCAGATCAAATTTATTGCACCTAAAATAGAAGACATTCCAGAAAAATGAAGAGCAAATATTTGCTAAATCTACTGAAACTCCTCCATGAGCAATTCTAGCTGAAAGAGGAGTATAAACTGTTCACCCAGTTCCAGCTCCATTTTCTACTATACTTCTTATTAATAATAAAGTTAAATAAGAAGGTAATAAACAAAAACTTATAATGTTTATTCGAAGAAAAGCTATACCTGGAGCTCCTAATATTAATGGAACTAATCAATTTCCAAATCCTCCAATTATAATTGGTATTACTATAGAGAAAATTATAACAAAAGCATAAGTAGTAACAATTAAATTATAAATTTGATTATCACCAATTAATGCTTCAGGATGTCCTAATTCTGCACGAATTAAAATTCTTAAAGAAGTTTCTACTATTCCAGCACATGTTCCAAATAAGAAACGTAATGTTCTTTATGATTAGTTGAAAATAATCATTTTTACGATTAAATCTATTTATAAGAATTATTATTTTTAATCAAATAAGTTTTACGGTCAAAAATGGTATTAGATTGCAACTCTAAAGGGATAATTCATTATTATTAAAGCATAAAAGATTTTTCCTCAGTACTTCTTCGTTTGTTACTCTGTCAATCCAAGATATTCGAAGTATTCTGTAGATCCACACATTTCAAAAGCTTCAGTGTAGTTCTTCTTATTTCCCTTCTGCGTAATGTCCATGTTTCTGCTCCCTACAAGACCACAAACCATACGTAGCATTTCAATAACCTTACTTTCAGCGCCAAATTCATTTTTCTACTAGTGAATGTGTTTTTCATTTTGCAGAAAGCTAGCATCGCTTGCTCAACTCTACACTGTATTTCTTTGCTTGGATTTACAGTGTTGTACTCGTATATTAAACTACCCTAATATCTAATAGTATCAACTTTTTCTACTAATGAGTTATTGATTAGCAGTTCAGAATTATGATTTTGGGAGTTTCGGTCAAAAAAAATAAACTTTGTGTTATTTACGTTGATTTTTAAATAAAAATTGTTTTTCATAGAGTTAAGCTTTTTTACCATAGTGTTTAATTCCATAATGGCATTGGCTATTATAACAGAATCATCCGCTTATCTGATATTGTTTATTTGTATGCCATTAACTTTGATTCCGTCGTCGCATTCTGAAATGCCATCTTTGAAAATTTGTTTCGCGTACATATTAAAAAGTAAAGGGGATAGATGCAACCTTGTCTTACACCTCTTCGAATCTCTATTTCATCAGATTCTTTGCCTTCAGCGATGATTTTAGCATTTTGACCCCAGCACAAAATTTTTGATTATTCTTGGGTCATTTTTATCTATGTTTTCATTTCTTAAGATTTCTGTAATTTTTTTGTGTTGTACTTTGTCAAACGCCTTTTCATAGTCTATAAAGCACTCGAAGACTTTTCTGTTTATTTCTAAGCTTCCTTGGATTAGTACATTAAAGGCAAAAAGTGCTTTGCAAGTACCGAAACCATACCTAAAACCAAATTGAGTAGAACTAACGTCTTCTTCTAATTTGCTATAGGTCCGTCTGTGGATAATTATTAAAAAGATTTGGGAATTTGGTTTTCTTTAGGAGTGTTAAAGAGATCGATTTTATTTAGTCATTTGGAAGTTTGCCATATACGAGTATACAAATAGCATTAAACAAGTTGACTAACTTCATTATATTTTCTTCCTCAATTAGATTGAAAAGTTCGACCGCTAATCCATCTTGGCCTGCAGCTTTTCTGTTTTTAAATTCTAAAAGAGTCTACTCGCTCCTTCAGGTCCGTTGCAAGGTTCCAGTTGTCCTCTTTCGTCAAAGAATAATTCTTCGGTGTACTCTTCCACCTTTTGGAATTTATCTTGTGTACTTAAGAGATCGCGGCCTTCGTTATCCTTCAAAGTGATGAAATGTTTTTTTTTTTCTTTTTAATACCCGACATTTTTTTTACTTTTTTATGTAAGCCGAAATTATCGTGGTTTCTATTATGCCTCTCCAGTTCTTCACATTAGTTTTTGGGTTAGAGAGTGGATATTTTGTTTTTAATTAATCTATTTAATTCTCTGTATCTTTTCTTTGTTTCATCAGTGACAGTATCTCGTTTGTCATCTATTCATTCCTTGCTTGTTGTTCTGGAATAAGGAAAAGTTTTTCACTTGTTTTTCTTATTATATATTGTATCTCTGTCCACTTAGAGTTGATGGATTCTTCAATAATTTCGTTGGCATCTACTTAAAGAAGTTTTCAATTTATCCCTTTCTTAATGTGGTTTTGTTTTACTTGATCTTTTAGTAATCCTATATTTATTTTCTTCAAATGTGATTTTTTCACAATCTTTTTCATATTTATTTAGCTTTTAGCTATCCAAGCGTAGACGTAGGGCCTGATCATAGTAAGTTTTCGCCGATTTCACTATATTTAGAAATCTTTGATTTCTGATAATAAAATCTATCTTGTTCCTTATTATCGTATTCGCTGTGTCTTGTGGAGGTCCAGGTGTACAGTCTTCTAGGTGGGAGTTCGAAACATGTATTCATAATGGTTAGGTTGTATAATTCGCAAAATTTTACTAATTTTTGTTTTCTTTCGTTAATGGTTCCTAAACCATAGTTACTTACTATATTATCTATTCTTGAATTTCCTACTTTAGCTTTAAAGTGCGTTATTATTATAAGCGTCATTTCACTTTTCTTGGTGAGTTTAATCGCCTGCTCGAGGTTATTGTAAAATTTTTCAATAGTCGATCACTCACTTATTGGTGCATATACGAGGGGCGGCTGATAAGTTCGCGGCCTAAGGCATTAAGTGAAAAAAGAGATCCGATTAAAAAATTGTATTTCTTAACATAATCTCTCTCGAATGAAATGCATTTCTCACATCGGGCATACAGTGCCTTAATACCAGCGACAAAATATTCTTTTCCTTTGCCTTCAAAATCACTTTCTACAGCCGCCTTTATCTCGTTCTCATCTGCAAATTTCCGGCCTCGTAATTCCTTTTCCAAATTGAAAAAAAGGAAAATGTCGCTCGGGACAAAGTCTGGCCTGTAGGGTGGGTAATCTATCGTTGAATAACCTGTGTGTTTTTGAAGGCCTGTCTCGAAACCCACGCTCGAGTCGTCGTTGCTGACCGGACGGCGTGAGCATTTTCGGTACCCAGCGCGCACAAATTTTGTTCATGTTTCAATGCTCGTGCAAAATTTCTCCAATCCGTTCTTTGATGTGCAACTCATCCGCTATCTGCCACATTTTTATTCTTCGGGCGGTAAGAACTAATTTTTCAACTTTTCCGACGTTTTCTTCAGTGACCGACTCTTGACACAGGACGCGGGTCGTCTTTACATCTCTCTCGCCCTTGTTGAAATAAGCGAGCCCATTTTTTGACCATGGTATGCGAAGGCCCAGAATCCTGAAGACTCTATGACATGTCTTCGAAAATTTATTTAGCCGATTGTCCTCTTTTCACGAGGTATTTATCGGCTGACATGGTGATGTTTATCCCACCACATTTAATAACAAAATTAGATTATTATTAAAAAGAGGTGATATTTATACTACTAAAGACTGCCGCAGTTTGTATTATCACTAATGAGAAGATGACTCGTAGTTGAGTATCTCAGACCGCGAATTTATAAGCCCCCCCTCGTGCCTGAATGATATTCAGATTGGTAGCTTTTGCTTTTAGTTTCATGATCATAATTCTCTCTGACCACACCGTATTTTTTACAATTCGTGTCAGATCATGACTAGTAGAGTTCCTGACCATATTTAACTAGCTCTCCACTACCCTTCCACTCTACATCATTTATACCAAGATATTTCTGATTCCTTAATAACATTATCAAGTTTTCCTGTCTGATATAGACTTTGAACGTTCCGCGTTCCTACATTGAAAGACACACCGAAGATTCTTAGCACCCTCTGACCATTTAAGGTTTACCGGGACTGAAGGCCAATGGATTTCTTTGTGTTTCCCTGATTATTGTCCTAGGGAAAAATGATTCTTATAGTAAGAGAGGTGGTTTCCCGTTGCCTTACTGTCTTTGCGTTTTTTGATATTCTATTTAGCTAAGTTTCATTTCATAACATTTATATTTATATTTAGTATTTGTGCCCTGTACCTAATAGCGTTTGCTTTGTCGTAAATCCAAATTAAATATAGATTATCATATGTGATGTTCTTTTACTTATAAAGGGTGGTTAAATTTTAAGGACCGATGTTGAATGTGAACCACACCTAAACGTCAAGTTTTTTTCTGCATTTCATTTGACATTTCTCAATTTCAGACTAACTCAATTTGAACCATGGAAAGATACACAATCGAGCAACGCGTTAAAGTTATTCAGGCTTATTATGAAAATGAGCGTTCAAATCAAAATGCATATCGTGCATTTCGTGATTCTTTCGGTCAATTTAATCGTCCAAATGTGCGTACAATCGGAAAAATCGGAGGTCGCGGCGGCCATTTGGCCGATATTTTGTTCCATACATAATTGAACCATACCAATATTATCATAATAAAAAGAAATGACAGTAATTTCCTAAATAATTTGTGTTTTATTCAAAATCAACATCGGCCCTTAAAACTTAACCACCCTTTACAAGTCACGTATTACTTTTGTTAACATTTATCTTTAATTTATATATGTTATCTGTTAATTTATTTAAATGTTAATTTGCTAATATGTTAATTTATTTATTTATTTAATTATTAAGTAAGTCCATTTATTATTTATTTATCTATTAATTTTTTCTTCTAATTTGAGTTTTTTATTAGATTTTATTTAAAAATTTATATATAATTTTTCAGTAGAAAGATAATACTGATGTAAATCTCATCTCTGTATTCTAAGCATTGCAAATTGTGCGATAACATACAGTAATTTTTAAACGAAATAAATTAAATTAAATTAATTACTCGGCCGTTTCTTGTTTTTCGTTTTTAGAGACTTTATTTGATACGCCAGCTTTTGTCTTTTTTAAGTCATTAAGTTCCTTTTCTGGATTAATTCGTAGCTAGTATTTGTTTCAGTTTCGGGTCTGGTTAAATCAATATCTTTGCCATTTGCGAATAATTTGTCGTTACTCACTTGCTCTTGAGCAAAATTGATTGCATTGTGCTATGGACAAGTCATTTACAATGTACAGATTAGTGCCTTTTGACTTTGATCTTGATTGCATAATTTAAATTTTTTTCTCAGAAGACACTAGTTCAATTAAAATAGCTCTTATTTTACTACTTTGTGATTTTCCTATTCTTTTAATGAAGTTTATATCGGCATCAAGCAGTGTAATGTCGAGTTTGTGTTTCATAAGAGTTTTCCCTGATCTTCTCCTATTTCCTTGATGTTAAAAATCAGAATATTATTTCGACGGATTATTTTTTCATTATCCTCTTTTTGTAATGCTATTACCATTTTCAGATTATCTATTTCTTTTCAAGATGTTCAATTTTGTCATTCTTATTTATTTCTTCGTACCTAATGTTCAATTTTCTTTTCATATCTCATAGTATGCATCCAACTGAGATCTAAATTCTTGTTTTAATTAAATTTTATATCTTTTTTACAGTTATTTAATATAGCCTTCAATTATTCTTTATTCATTTTAACCTTGTTAGATGTTTCGGTACTCTAAGTATGGAAAAAGATATAAACCAAGTACTAAAAGCAATAATAAGACTTATCTGATTGTTGGTTTTTCTTTATTAGGTGTTCCACTCGCTATTCTACTAGATGGTATTCCACTCGTTAAGAAGTTTGGTTGCTGATTGTCATTCAAACTCAATTAAGGTCATGAGCGCCCCGAGGAGTCTCAATCTTTCTTATAGCACTATTTTATTTTCGGCTTTATAAAAACAGGTGAACCTCGCACTTAATTGGGGTTGTTATGTTTACACTTTCCAAAACTCCTTTTATTTTATGAAACACTTTTTCCTTTGATTTCTTTCTACACAGTTTGACAGTTTCCACTATAATTTCCACCCCTACATCTGAAAATCCTAAATAAAACTCCGCTGCTATCCACTCCAGCAGTATGCATTTCTGACTTCATGCCCAAAAAAAAAAAAATTATCTAAATCACTTATTAAATGTTATCATCCCGAACCGCTCCTATGCGGTAACCCTCAAATCCCTCAAATGGAGCGCCAATTCAACTGGTACACTGACGACTCGAAAATGATAAGCCGAGTAGGTGCCGAAGTATTTAGCACGAACTTTAAATAAGCTGTGCCATTGGGATGCACCAACTCCATCATCCAAGCAGAGGTTTATGATATCGAGCTCGGTACTAGAGAATGCAAAAGAAGATCAAGTATAAACATTCTTTCATGCAGCCAAGGGTCTTTCAAAGCTCTCAAATAATTCAACTTTGAGTCTAAGCTAGATTGGAATTGCCTACAAATACTCTTGCAGCTCGTTGCTCACAATAAACTCCGTCTCACAAGGGCATCACTGGCAACGAGATTGCTGACAACTTGGCCAGATCAATTCATTGGCCCTGAACCCTTTTGAACCCTGCTAGCCAACTAAAAATAGAGCTAAATAGCTCTCCCACTCGTACTCACAAACAAGCCAAGAAATTTATCAATTTCTCCAGTAACAGATTCGAAGAGATTCTATCAATGAATAAACGTGATACAAGGCTCCTAACTGACTTCGTCACCGGCCGTTGTTCTCTAAAATACCACTTCAAGAAAATAGGCAGAAGTCAATCCGAAACCTGTAGACTATGTATTGAGGACACATTTAAAAAAAAACACTTAAAAAAAATATTCACCACCACATCTGATGTCATCTCCTTCTCAGGGATTAGCACAAAACAAGTCGCAGTGCTTGGAAAGGCTTTTTTCAGCCTATCATTCCTCACATACTCGTATTACAAAAAAAAGTTATCATCTATTGCATTGAAATGTAAAACTTATACATACAACATATCCAATACATAATATCTACTGTAGTGTTCCGCAATTAAAAAATATCAGTGTTCACACTAGGCTGCAACGTCGTTGTTTCCACTGTTTATACATAGCCTTAAAAGGATAGATTTTGTGCCGAGGGTATCCACTCATAAGTCCCACCAGCCCGAAAACCGAACACTAAAATTTGAGGTAGTTTAATGTTTACCTTGAGTTGATTTTTTGCCTCATACGAAGCGGCCATCCTCCCATCGATGTGGGAGACTGTCCGGCCTCGTTGTACAATGATCCTGGGATTCTGTGGGTCACGCATGCGTATCAATGCTAAATGATTTAAAGGAGCTGCGAATTTTTCGCATTCTTCAACGGCTGCGAATGTCAACAGTAACATTTGAATGCTATACTATCACTATCTCCTTCTTTCACAAGCATACGTATCCTTTCTCATGTTTGTTACTTTGAGATCTAAGTCGTGCCCAGGCCGATTCACAATACGTGATAATAATTTGAGGGGACTTTTTTTGTTTTACATGTGAGATTTTTTTGCTTGTTTTATTTGTCTCCATTTATATAGTTATTGCATTATATTTGTATACACATTTATGCATGTCGAAATGTAGCATACTAATTAAAGCAGTTAAAAATTAATATGTAGCTGTTAGGGAAAACTTGGCATTGAAAATCATAGGGACTCACTGTCACCAGACAAAAATTTGAAGTAGGACAGAGAAAAGGAAAGATGTACGTATCTACCGATATTCCCAAGAAACAAATTCAGTACATTATACATAAATATAAGGACAACAAATGAGAAATACAGGACAAATTAACAAAGAAAGAAGTAGACAAAAAAAGGGCAATGAAAATTCATGGGAGGAAAGAAAAAAAAAACTAGAGCACGAAGACAAAGAGCATCGACCTTCTTGTAACTTCATTTTGTTGATGCCCTTGAAAGTTGGATTTGTTTGCTTTCTGCGATCGACAGTGAGGCAAAACAAAAATACATTTGAAAGATTTTTTATTGTAAAACGGGAGAAATTGAAGGGTTTTTACAATTGTAATTTGGAGTCTGTCCTGGAGAAGGAAGGTGTGCATTATAAAATTGCAGAAGCATTGGGTTAGGGTCAAAAAAAAAAAAAACTCAGGCCTCCGCTCAATTTGTTTTGCCGCTATCCTTTATGTATGGGAATCGTTTGGCGAAGACCGGTATAACTGGTCGAGCTCCAGTAATGTCAGGTGTACAGTGGTTCCCAACGTACGTCGGTACACACGATAACGAGTTACTCTTAACAGCTTAGAGCTGTAGCACACATTAGATGGTCTTCAAGTGTGATCGCTGGACCAAGGTGGCCTACAGCAAATGGCCCGAGGGAAGAGCTCCGCGGGACAATCATAGTGTTATAGTGATTTTTGTGAATTCTGAGTTTTATTGAATTTATTGGATTTTATTGAATAGTTTAAAGATCTATATTTTTTTTTTTTTTTTTTGTTAAATCGAAGTGCGTCGTAAGATTAGTGGTTATTTGATAGTAAGGTGAAGCAGAGCATCCTTTTGCCTTTAATGCCTATGAATTTTGGTACGCGTTATGAACACCGACAACAACAACAGCCAATTCATCATTTCTTGTGCTGCCGGCAGGACAAAGGGGGACCCTCATTAAACCGTGAGAACCCTACTTTTTGACGTTCATATTGAAAATATTTTAATAGCAGAACAACCTTTGTTTTTAGTATAAGATATACCAGAATACATACTAGAATTAGAACTTATGATGTTTATAATAAATTAGGAGATGTTTTTAACAGTTAACAGTTGTGACTGGAGGACACTTTAAGGGACTATCTCTCAGAACATTGGCCAGAGAGATAGCGAGATCGTTGTGATGCAAGACAGGCTGGCCAGCCTTACCATTTCCCTCCGGCATACCTCGCGTATTCGGCGAACCCGTTAGCGAGGAGAGACAGTGGGAAGGATCAGTTGGATGTTGGGGTTAGCTTAAGTTAGTAAAGTATTAATTAAGGTCTAACTTAAGTCATCATAGTCACATTTGTCACTTTATGTTCGATAATCGATAATTAATTTACTAAATAATCAAATTTCAAAACTAGGATTGCTATTGCCCAGGATCACCTTGGATCGATTGGGCCAATTAATAGGTATACACACACTAATCGTAAGCATGCATCAAATGTTAAATTGGCTTAGTATAAAGCAAATAATACTAATGTGTACTCGTACTCTTATGTTTATTTTTAAAATCAAAAATAATTTGTTACAACGCTATTTAAATAGGAGATTGGTATTATGAAATACAACCTTACAACTTAGAATTAATAATGATTTTTCATTACAGTTATTTAGAAATTATAAAATACAAAATTTACAAAGGACTACAAATTTATAATGAACTTCCTAATTATGTCGTGAAGCTTATACCTATCATATGAATCATTATACCTTCACAGTTACCGCCATGTACAATGATATACGTAGTTCAAAGATGCATCTGTACGACAGATGCCTTGGTGTAGTGGTAACATCATAGCTTGTCACGCTGTTGCTTCACGGTTCAAATCCTGATGTCAAGGATCATATATTTATTTCGCATGAAATAAATAAAAAAAGTCCATCAATTGCTCTACTGCGAAAGCATAACACTGGCAGTAGAGTGGTCATACGGCTGAAAATGCATCTTGATCGTGATGCTGACATCAGGAGGACGGAAAAAATACTGTGAATCATGAGCAACGACAATGAAAGCAAAACAAAAATGTTCCACAGTTATCTGGATTAGCGTCCAGATAACTTGGAGTTTACAGAAACTTAATACCACCTGAGTTTCAAACCACTACACCAAATCTTTCTTTCTTTCTCTCTCTCTCTGTCTATAGTATAAGGATATTCATATCCCTTATGGCACTTGGCGGGCGTAAATTATATATAAAAAAAAAATTAATCTACACGACATGGTCTTAATCATCTGGTGTGATTACCTAAGCCTGTATGTATATCGAGATCGCAGATATACACCGTTAAGCATGGATTTTGCGTTAACCTTATGCGATAAGTTTTGTCACATATTACACACTAAACTTCTACCCAAAGACACCTTATGAACATCTTATGATCTTGTGAACTCAAAATAACACAGCATAGGGAATTATTAAATATTTTCTTTTTTCCAACATCACTATGTACTGATATAGTGAGTCAAATTTCAGTTTAAAATGAAAATATTCTCACTTTTGTTTAAATAATCATTTCGAATATTTACGGAGTTAGAAAATTTTCATTAAGACGATTTTTGTGAGAAAATTTATAAAAGGTAGGGTTATAAAACCAGGCTACTGATATCATAGAATTAACTTTTGGCCACATAACAAAAAAGCATCTCCGTTTTATAGATACAAATTTGACTTCACAAAATCGACCGTCTTAAGCCTGCGTTACTGCTTTTCTTGGATGTATCGATAAGTCAACCTACTGGAAGAGAACAAATGATTTTTAGTGTTCCGTACCAGAATGGTATAAGACGGGACACTAATGGGTTCAACACGCTGTCTGTCAGTATGTCACATGCTTTTAACTTTTGAACTGTTAGATCTAAAGCGCTGTAAATTTACATAAAATTGCACAAACAATTTTTTTTTTTTGTGGCGGAGTTAGCTTGCAAGTCGAAAATCATCAATATGTATTTTTACATTCTTAAATTAGGCGAGTAATAAATATTATTTAAATATTTATATACTTGTATGTACCTCACGTCTTACCCATACTTTAAAATACATACAAGGGTAGACATACAAATCAAATTTCAGTGGTTCTCCAGCCAGCCATGTAAGAACGAATAGACATGCAAACATTTTCAACATTTTAACGTCAAAATAACTTTACTAATCACTGATTTTGATAAAAATTGATTTTCCCGAAAACGGCTGCAACGATTTTGATCAAATTCGTTTTTTTGGGTTATGGTTAACATAGGTTATGGTTATGGTTAACGTTCCACATTTTCTCCAAACGGGTTATTTAACTGGTTCTTAAACATTTACTATTTCTCGGTTATGGCTCTATCGATTTTGTTCGAAATTAATATCTAATTATCATGTGATTGCTTAGAGAGTATGGAAGTCTAAGACCACTATCGTTCTTCCTGAAATCCTCTCCCAAAATTTCGGGTATTTTAGTAATATCAAGTCAAATTCATGGTATCGTACAGCAGTACTGAGCACAGAAAAAACAATTGTCGACACAGAGTGAGTAACTTAAGGACGAAGACTAGGTATTCTTTGTTTAAAGTTCTCGTGCGTGCTCTACCTACTACGGAGAGTTATGATCTGTTATAAAAGGGAACCGACATTCTAACTTAGAATAAAAAGATATAAAAAGTATTTAACACAATTTCAACGAAGCACAATGCATATTCCTTCTTGCTTTAAAATTTTGTAAACTACACACTTCGTTTTTCATTCGTAAAATCCACATGTCAGCTGTTGAAAACTCGTTAAGCACCTATAACATCATTACCTACCTATGACAAGTAATTAATTTCTAAAAGCTAACAAAACAATAGCCCTCATCCTTATCCTGCCGGCAACAATGGACACATTAATTACCCCCTACATCCATCAATCTTACGAAATCTGACGAAAGGATTATTTGTAAGAGAAAATAATAAAAATCACATTGCACACGCACACATCCTTCAATAAAATAAAAACATTCCGAATAATTTCTTGCAAAGGATATCAAACTCTCGGCCCACACTGTTGCCCATTTCAATTTTGTTTCCCCCCAATTCATGATAAAAAAGAAAAAATGCACAAAAAGATATCCAAACAGACACATACGATACTCCTCTAAATTTCTTAGAAGAACATAACAATGATCTTCATCGGCTCAGGATGATGAAGAGATGATGATTCATGCCGATGGACTCAATGTTGATAGTAGTGGTAGTGGCACGTTTCAGGTCAGGTCGTTAACTGAAATTCCCAACCTGATAATTCAGAGGACAATACCTGTGCGCAATACCAACTCGAACCGCATCAGCAATAACAAAAGGTTAGTCGACGTCGTCGTCGTTCCCTTTTATTTCCCTCTTTATTTTTTTTTTTTTTTATTTTCCTTAAAAATTTCCTTTGTACACCTTTTTATTGGAAAAGATGGAAAAGGTAAGAAGAAAACACGGTCATAAAGGAATTATGTTGATGGCAGTAAGATTCTGTCGAAGGGTATTCAAAAGGACGAAGAAGGAGAACATACGGTTTTAGCATCCACACCTTTCCAAGAGTGTGATATTCAACGTTGAGAATCACGGTTATCACGGAAGAGGAATCTGTTTTCCATTTACCATGGGTTATTCCCTGGAATGGGGAAATGAAAAAAAGAGGCGTGTTGACGTTTTCTCACTGTGAAAGATACAGGGAGAATGGAGAGATCTGCGTCCGATTGCGGGTGGAATGCATGACTGATCTCAGTAGAGATCAATCAAATTTTGATGGAATTTTTAGTAGATACCCTTACCCTTACAACATTTTTGTGCAGAGGAAAATGAAAGGAATATCTGGCAATTTGAATCAAAGCAGGGTCTAGGTAAAGGAGATACATATATAAGATAGATACTTTCGTAACATTGCATAAGGGAAATGACGAATTGAAACAATTGAATCTAATGGATTTTTAATAAGTAGAAATATTGGATTACCTAAAGAAAGAATGGAATTTTGTTATTACATCTAAAAAGGAATGATATTTCATAAGTTTATAAACTAAGACCTGAATTGTTTCACAAAATTATTGGGTAGGTAGACTGTCTGATTGATTAACCGGATACAATTTGGAATCTGTTATGTTGTTTGGAAAGTTACAATCCGCTTGGGTAGCCTATGTTTCAACTCATCCGTAATAAAGTAGGAGTGAATTTAGATTATTTTTTAAAAAAAAAATAAAAATACTTTTTAAAGACTTTTTTCTTAGGAGAAAGTGGGCATGGCACCACCCATAAAAAACTCTTAGAAAAAGACGGTCAAGTATAAAAGTGCTCTCTGTGCCGAGGGTTCCGGAGCAATTACAGTAAATATATTATGTACTATACATTACACAAGTAACTAGTGTCATAACTCTATTTATTATACTTAATGCTATGCATAGCGTACTATTTGCACCGTTCCAAAATTTTATATAGCTTTTTTGGCAGTTTTTCGATAAGTTTCGAAACCTAATAATATAAAAATAACGGAACCATACTTTATTCAAATCAGTGCATCGTCACAAATTTCAACCTTCTATGTTTAACGGTTGAAATGTTATGTATGAGGCTTTCTCGTTGTAAGGGTTCTGTTATCACTTTTTGTTACCTTATAAGTACCCTGAAAAGCAAAATCGGATTTTTCAACAAATCGTGTGCCGGTAGACGGATTCGAAAATTATTACGCTTATACTACTATATCTAAAGAGCTTATATACAAAATTGCATCTTCCTTTTCCAAAATATAATGCCCAAAAACTGGTACGGATAGACGGCAAAATCGATAAGAATGGAATAAATTTAACTTTTCGCACGAAGCTTTAAAAAGGAAGTGTCACAGTAATCATGGCATATTCTTTGAAAAAGGTACATAACAATATACGCTGTATTCTTAGTAGCCTGAGTCGCAAAAAAAATGTGTATACACGAAAAATTTTGGGCCCTGCTAAAACTATAAGAAAACTGTATGTGTGCATCGAAAAGTTGTACGGGGTTATGTAGCTCTGTAATAGTTCAAAAAATGTAACACCCCGGGCCAATAGGTCTTGCGTTTGACCATATGTCCAAAACTTTGAATGACATGTCTTGACATTAGGTATGTCAAAAATTGCTTACATACAAATTATGAGCCATATCATCAGACTCCTATCAGAGAAATAGCCAATATCGGACAGTTTAAAGTGCAATGAAACAGACAACCTTTAGAATTTCGATAACGTCTCTTTTTGTATTTCCTCTATAATAGGTAGTAATATTAGGATTGAATAAAATGTCTTGATCGAACATTTTACAAAACAATACAACCCATTTTTTACTCTTAAAAAAAAAATCAGATCCTTTAGAATTGACTCAACTGCCATGTTTAAGGCAGTTGAGTCAATTCCATTTTTGACAAAATAAGTCCTCTTACCAATGCTTCAAAATCCTCATGTTGCCGACTCCTAAGCTTCTAATGTCCCAATTCCAGACATTCGATCCTCCAACGACTGCTTCTATTCCATCAAACTTAAATTTTTCACTTTTAATTCATTTTACACGAACTACACTTTACAACCTTCTTAATCACTTTGAATGATCTTCACACACCACGATCTTGTACGTTTAATTTAAATTTCTAATTTTTTCCACAAAAAACACTGTCGCGTGCACATGCAGTAATATGCATTCCTTGGTGCTGCCAAAACAAACTTTAAAAATTAACAACAAATTAGAAAGTATGTATCAGTTCTTGGAGTGGTGTAGAGTGCTCAACAATTTCACTTTCAATATACACAAAACAAACTGTACTCGATTTTTGTTTTCTTTTTAACAAAAATGCATGTAAAATATTGCAAACTTTGATTTTTATCGGCTATCTATACTATGATCATGGCATGACAGAAGCTGATGGAGATCCGTTTTTGCATTATTTATGAGCAACGATATTTGATAAATTAATTTCACTCACTGGACGGATAGATGGATGGATCAGACACAATTGGATATCGAATGCAATAACACTCTCTCTCGATTCACGTTTGCTTCGTTTAATTGCATGCGATCACCTCAAATCGAAACCTCATCTCGATCGTATTTGAAAAACACGCGTCGCGAAACCTACTTTTCTATTTTTGTCTGTATTACAACTATCGCAGGCGCAGGGTAATTAGATTTGAATGCGTTTGACTTCTGGGAATGTCCTTTGTCCGTTTTGTATTTTTTGTTTTTATACCTGTGACAAGAACCACCGTTACTTTATGATTTTTAAAATTTTCAAAACAGTTCAGGTGGGTATACGACTTTGTTTGACTATCTGCACATGACGTAGCCGTTTCGTTTGATGATATTCATTATGTAAACGGCGCGGATAGACTGATGTTCCCGGGTACCAAAGTCAAACGCAGAGCCAGGCTTGGAAACACCATTCAGCCAGCCATACAGCGCAAGTCAGCCACCCAGCATGAGCATGCATACACGAACATCTCATTGCGGGCGGTTACACAAATACATGGAGATTTTTTTTCAGTTTCTTTTGAGCTCGGTTTTGGTTTTGCTGTGTGCAATAGAGCGCGGACAGAGAACAACGAGAGAGCAACAGGTAGGGGAATACTACGGCAACAACAGGTAGGCTTTTGTTTTATAAGGCAAACATAAATGCATGCATGTTTGCTTACGCACATGGGTGTTTGGACAGGGGAAAGGCGTATTGATGGTGTAGAGGAGAGAAGAATTTGAGAACAGATTGGCACTTGACAGATTTACTGAGGTGTTGGCTGTGAACGTTGGTTGCCATGCATGCTAGTGCCGGTGTTGTTTTATCATTTCAAGTTCTTAAACGGAAGAATTTAAATTCAGTCTAATTTTGTGACCAGGCATTGGTAAACTGGAAGGAAAGCAAAACCGAGAGTTTCAATGCACGTTTGCGATAACTTTGGCGCCGTATTTTTAAATCGCAGGATACCAATGCCTATATGTGAAAGCAGTCTACAATAATTTGCAAAGAAGAAAATGCAAGAAAAGCTGCCAAAACATACAAGTTACTACTCCTTTTCGGTGTTTCATTGCACCTTATTTTTCACTGTACTAGGAAACAGATAAAAATAAAGGGCAAGACTAGATCGCACGTACTTGCATCTATGTATATGTTGTTTATTTGCAAAATACTCCATTCGAAATTTAAACAAAAGTTTAAGTTTTTTGTTTAATTTCTTAAAAATCCGAAAAAATATTTTTTACAATTCACTTGCTTTGTATGTCAAATGTTGTTTAGATATTGATTTCGAATAAAATCGATAGCCGAGAAATAGTCGATTTTTTTTTTAAATTCAGCCGATAAATAAAGTACCGTTATATGATTTTGTTGTAAACTTGGTACACATCTGTTTGCAAATATTTAATTTGAACAAAATTTAAGGATATTTTCGAGAAAATGTTTTTTTTTTTTTTTTAAATCTGCTATTTGCAAAGTGCCGTTAATTTTCAAGGTAAGAATGAAAAATCCATTTAGAGTGAAATTGCGATTCTATAGATCCCAGATATGAAGAAAAACTGTGCAGCCGTTTAGGCTACACTCGGCCATACATATGTACATACAGGCAGACAGAACTGGCAGCCCCACTTTCCGAGTATAGAGCTACTAGTAATGTCAGAATTGATTAAAATCTCGAGCTCGAAAATTTTCATGAAACCAATATTTACCATCTACACAGGCGCAAATAAAAATTGTTTGCCTACAATACATTATAAAGCAGCAAATCTTTTCTTTTTTCATATCTCACGAATCTAAATGTCATAACCTTACATACATAGATACATATGTATGTAATGCATGTGTAATATGTTATTAAATGCTAATACTTAAAGTGCTTTTATTAAAATTTTTAACGAAAAACTGAGTACCTATGTATATAGTCTTAATGAACACATGAAGATTACTTCAAACATGCATTTTTATAGATATCGCCAGGGTACTTTTTTGAGAAAATAATTTTTGTAAATTGGACCGTAGGAAATTACCGTTTATTTTGAGGTTGGGACGAAAATTCCAATTTAGCCCACAGACTCCAGATATGAAGTATGAAGAAAATCCACCGGACAGTTTATGTTCTATTCCAAATTACAGACAGCAGACAGGCAGAATTGCGAGAACTTTTGAGTCCATTTATTATTAAAATCCATTCCATTTATTATTAAAACCAAAGCAAACAAAAGCAATCAAGAACAAAATTTGTAAAAAAAAATATTTTGTACAGAATTCGAATACATGTGAAAAAAATGCTGATAAAATTCATTAAACAAAAAACTCGAAAACCCTTCCATCCCAAAAAGTATGGGAAAAATCTGAAAAAAAAGTTAGGCGAAATTGTAAGCAATCTTTTGGCACACGCCAAAAGATTGCCAAAAAAAAAAAGTGCACGAGCGGGTCGCAAGTGCACTTATCTGTTATTATATGTATGGACATATACCTACATATATGCTGTTTATCTGGAAAAACTCGATTTTGAAATGATTTTATTTCTCAAAAAAGAAAAAAGGTGTGTGAAAATTATGATTCCCAAATTTTTGAAACCCCTGCCCATATGTATCAAATAAAATAGTCAAATATCATCAAAATCTGTTCAGACTTTCTTAAGTCTTTTTTGGCTAAAAAATGCGATATAAAGATTTCTGAAATCTCGCCATCTACATTCGATTTTGAAAATTTGTAAACGAAACTATCTATGTGTGTATGATATACGAGTATATCAGTTAAACATGTGCCACAAATTCCATTAAAATCTGTTCAGTGGTTCTTGCGCAAGGCGTGTAGAAACAAATTGGTAGACATGGAAAGAAAACACTTCAAAAACGATCTGCATGACGATAAGGAACACTAACGGCGGGAAGTCTGACTCGCACTTGACGATTTCTTTTAAAATTATATTTCCCATGTACCTCGTTCAAAATGCATTCAGAAAGGACTTATAAAAGAACTCCAAAGTTATCATAATTCTGGCACGGTACAAGTTCTTTTGAAATGTTGACGTATTATAGTCTAGCATAATACGAAGCTTCAACTCTTTCTCTCTCTTGAAAACCAAAGCTCAATTTGATACACAATGGGGAGGTTGACGTTCATCTGATAGAAATAATACTATAATTAGAAACATATGTACATAAGTATTTCCTCGGATGTAGTGAAGCTGAAGTATAAAATGTATGTACATGACCATGTTACTAAAATTTTCTCCCTATATACATATGTATATGTATATATGATATTGATTTTATCGAGTAGGTGTGTAAGTATTCTTTCAAAGATCAGCTGATATAACACTAGTACTCTCTCTATGTTTGGCAGAATTGAATTTGCAGTAACAAATACGAGAGTTGATCCCGCTCTAGTAACTTGGATCTTTGCAATGATTACAATTAGAAGTCTTTGGGAAGATACACTAAGAGTTTGCAATCTGCAAAAGGCTTTGCACTGAGAATTGAAGTAATATTCTGTTACATCCAGTTGACAGTAAAGTCAAGAATTTGGGTACTTGATGGATATTTTGCTGGCCAGAAAGATAGAATTTTGCAAAATATCTGAAAATTGAAAATCTTAAGCCATTAACATTCTCTGGCTTTTGAAACGTCTGTAGTATGGTGGCCGAAGACTGTAGTTAAATCGGCGCAGGGACATATGTCCCTGGGACATATGTAAGTCAAAAATCGAATTTTTAACTACTTTGGATATTTCGTCATGAAAAACTTTTATAAAATTGTTGTCCACTCTTCACGTATAATAGCACACTGTTATATTTTGTTCCCATTAATTAATTCGTACTCAAGATTTTCCATTTCAAACTTGTTAAATTGTGTCAGATTTCTTAAATTTGTATTATTGAGTAGAACTTTATCTCTATGTACATACATATATTACATAGAATACCCATCTCGTTTGCCTAGTATAGCCAACAATCACAAAGTAAAGAAAATGGCAACGTTCGTTAGATCCAGTTTCAAACGAATTAAAGTGGGGGGGCTAAAGGATAGCTTCTCCCAAGTACTCGGGCGGCCCATTATATATAAATATTAATTATTAAATCCTATCATGAAGAGCACTATAGATTAACCTTAGAGTACTCTAAGGTGTTAAGATATAAATACTCCATCTTCTATGGGGCTATCCACATTAGCGAAACTAACTCTTACACTATTTAAAAAAAAAAAAAAAAAACATATTAATTATGACATTTATATGTATACAGATCCCAGATTCGCTGACTTTTTCATATTCCTACTTTTATACTTTCATCTATAAAGGCAAGTATTGATTTCCTGAACATTTTCGATCTCAAGATTTCGATCAAACTTCACATTGCTATAATAGAGAAACTCAAAAAAGTTGTGGCTCTTAGTTCTGTGTCTGTCTGTCTATCTGTATGTATGTGCGCTGGAGATATCTTCTTCATATCTGTGGTCTGTAGGGTCATAATTCGATGCGAAATTAGACTTTTCATTCTAACCCAAAAATTAACGGTACTTTACTAATGGCCGATTTAGAAAAAAATCGATTTTTTCAAGAACGGCCTAAACGATTTTATTCAAGTTCTATATTTATTCTATCATGACCACATGTTAATATATGGAGTACCAGGGTTTTGGCAAAAAAATGGGTATAATGTTACTACCCTTAGAAACCGGTTTTTGAAAATTTGCTATTTCCCAGTTATGACTCAATCGATTTAGTTCGAAATCAATATATAATAACAATATTTGACATATAAACGATTATAATATATGGGCGTCGTGGCGTAGTGGTTAGTCTGTCGGATCACTACGCAAGAGGTTCCAAGTTCAAATTCCAGAAAACACCAAAAAGTTTTTTCACGATCCCACCTCTCGCGAACGTCTGACAAACATCCGAGAGTATTGTTGTCACGAAAAAGCTTCTCAAAACAAATTGCCGTTCGGATACGGCACTAAACTGTAGGTCCCTTCCATGCGTGTGAAAAATATAAGGAACACAACACGAGTGGTTGCGAGAAGCTAGGCCCTGGCACTTAAAGAGCTGTTGCGCCAAATATTTTTTTTTTTTTTATAAACGATTGGCGAAGTTTTGGACATTGGGTTTTATTTTTTTTTTTTTTTAGAAAAAAAAGAAATTAAGGATTTTACATAAATATCAAATGCAAGTGATTTGTAAATAAACAGCATGTAAAGTGCAAGTACGTGCGACCCAGTCGTGCACTTTATTTTCTTATACCTAACTTAAGATCACCCACACAAAGAAACAGAAATATCTGTTGTTACTCACCTTTACATGCCCTCGTGCAAACAATATGAAACAAGAAAACCAACAAACATTACCAAAAAAAGAACACCCAAAGCAAACGCCAAGAAGAACAACATAAACAATCTCCATGTGTGAGAAGAGGTAAAGTATCACTTTACCTGTTAAAGGAAAACATATTAAACAAATGATACATATCCTCTCCGTCCCCACTTCTCAAACACCCACTACTCAGATGAAATGCATCGGAGACTCTGCAACACTCGAGAGAGTCATCCATTTATTCTAAGAACGTATTAGCACTACGAATTATTAATGAACAGAAATTAAGATGGCAACTAACAAAAAACACTTTCAGAGTTAATATTAATTATAGTGATTACCATACTATGAACTGAATCCCTATTACACACCAGAGAGACAAGGTCAACATTTCATTTTCTTTAAAGAATGCTACACGAACATTAGATTAACGACAGTATGCATGCATTAAGTAAGCATTACGAGTAAAAGTGCTTTGCACTGGAATCTGACGTACGAGTATCTCAAAACATTTCCCCATTCTTTGTCGGAAAAGGTCGTCCACCCGCTCGTCGAAAGAGAGCGAGAAACGGAGAAACATGGTAATGCATTTTCATTTATCTAATGGATAAATATTTTTAGAATAGATACTTTAACCTTTCCTAGGATTTATGAGTACCAACAAATTTATGATTTTTCGGGTAGTATACCTAGTCATAAAGAATAATTTTCCGGACTTAACTCAAGAGGTGCTAATGGCAGGTTAGGAGGGGTCAATTTTATAACTTCCTCCTTTTCACATAAAATTTTTTGAAATACGTACGGTATGTGCGGCAAGAAGGAAAACATACAAAATTACATCTATGGATCCTACGTTAGAAATGATAGAACATGGAGCTCGTCAAAATCAGAACATTACCAACCCACGATTATACAGATGATCTGAGTAGAGATATTATTATTATACATATTATTTCGGTGGTGACATAATTTCAAAATCAAACCATGCTGACATAATAAGTGACATATTTTATCATCCTCAGAATAAGTGATATAATTTCAATCAAAAATTAGAAATTAATAAATCAATCTACAAGTTGTAACTTTCGTTGTCAATTTGTTTTTTGTCGCTTAGACTAAATTATGTCAAAGTGACGTATTTTTTGATATTTTCAGATGAAGCAGAATGGTATAAGACAGATGATTTATACCAGAATGGTATAAGACAGATGAAGTTTGTTTTTGTCTTGGTCTTCGAGGAATATGTCATGTATGTCTTGTGATATAATTCTGCCAGTAAGGTGACATTATTCGATGACATCAGTGGTTACAAAATCGTTGACGAGGCACTGAAAGCCCCCCTTGTCAAGCATCTGGCAAATTAAGTAAGCTCACTACTCCTGCAAAAATGCAATAGATAGTTCGAAAGTTTTACCAAAAAGTAAAAAGAGCATAGGAAGACTCGAATAGAAGCGTGCAGAAACGAGCACGAAAATTTAATAAAAGAGCCGCAGTTGATGCTGTAGATCTGGAAAGATGCCCAACAGTCCGCTATCAGGCAGAATAAACCATTTAACTTGGACAATGACAGCCAACACTTCCGTCCACCCGATCAGCATAAAGTGAGGATAGTAATATTAAAGTTTAAATCATACAAAGCTGCTGAAGCTGATGGCACCAGTTTAAAACAGCGAAAGATGATTTGGTAGCAGTAGGCACCAACTCATTTGTAAGATCAGATGAGAGCTTACCCGATGAATGGAATTTCAGCATCGTATGCCCGATACGAGTACACAAAATAGGAGATACTCTGAACTGTGCAAATTACAGAAGCACTAGTCTCCTAAACAGCGCTTACAAGATCTTGTCTGCTGTGTGAACCTCTAAAACCCTTCGTTAACAATATGATTGGTCCTTTTCAGTGCAGTTTTAGGCTAGAAAAATTAAAAAAAGAAAAACCAGATGTGTCAGTATCGCATACGATATTAACATTACTGGACGTTAACAAAAGTGAATGAAAGTACTCTTGGTTATTTCAGACGGAAGATTCTAAGTGTGATGTACGGTCCAGTTTGTATTGACGGAATGTGAGCCAATCCGCTCTGTCCAGAGCTCCAGTTTTCCGCCGAAAAGTAATAAGTTTAACTATTTTAATAGTTTTTTATTATTATTTCAGTGTCCAGCAAATGTTAGGTTGAATTTATTTATTGTAGAAGAAGATGTTTAAAGTATACAGCCAAATCCTCAGCGGGAACTCCCGCGCCTATTACAAAATGAAAACGGTTTATCTCTTTGGCTATCCTCCAAAAATCCTTTCAGCTTCTAGTTATACCTAAACTGTAAGCTTGGCTGTTTTCAAACTTAGTTTTTTTTGGTACAACATAAACTTTTATATCGCGTATTGGATTCAGTGTACCAATTCCATAGCTCTGAACTGGCTGAAATTCACCATGTTTGTAAGAGAGCAGGTGCCAGACAACAAGGACATACCCATTAGCGGAGTAATTAAGTTGCGTGAACGTATAAACCCTGCGGAGAAAACGATTAAATCGTTTAACCGTGAAGCGGCCCACCAAAATACTGTTTAATTACGTCAAATTTCAATGGGTAGGCGGATCAACAAAGTTGTGTGAGCGGGTAAACCATGCTGAGAAATGGGAGAAATTTTTTAAGTGAGAAATAACTTCACTTCACAAAAGTGCATTTATTTCTCATTTGAGGTGAAGTTAATTCCCATGTGAAGTAAATTACCATGAAGTTATTTCTCTGCACCAATCTGGGGTACCTGCACACCTAGGGGGTACGACTGAATTATTTTTTGAATATAATAGATAATAAATTATAAGCTTGAAGAGAACTTCAAGTACAAGTACGGTGGAGCTGAAGTTGAAGGACATGATGTTGTTTTGATTCTGGAGGAACTCTTCCAAAGTTGGGTGTCGTCTCTGTTGAACAACCACTAGATATTTCTTGCTTCATATCAAGCTTCGCATATTGCCCCATACAGTTTCAAAAGATCTTATCAAACCATGGTATCGTTTACAACAAAATCAGTGATTTGAGTGAAAATATTTTTGATTAAGTTATGTTAGATGTCACGGCTAGTCGTCCTGCAAATTACTACTCAGCAGGATGAGTCAGCTGATGCTATAGTCAACTCATGCCATAGTTGAAGTATTATATGTCTGAAGATAAATTTTGTTTTGTATGAAGACAAAATAACAACTGCAAAGGATGCGATGCAGCTGGTAGACGAGTTTCTTGCCAAAGACGAATTTGGCTTTGCTACATTAATGAAAAGATAGATATACTACGATATACTAAGAGAGGATGTAGGGTAGTAGAGGAAGCTTTCAAGAAATCTATAATATGGCCGATATTCAAAAAGGGTGATGCTCATGTTCCAACTAACTACAGGGACATTTCATTTATGAATTGCATAGCGAAGATCATGATGGGGGTCCTTAACGAGGGGGTCCTTAACGAGAGCTTATATGCTTGGGTGGAAGAGATAACATTCTAACTGAGTACCAGGCTGGCTTTAGAAAAAAATACTCTACAGTAGATAACATAGTTGGCAGATAAAAAGAAACTCTATGCCTTCTTCGTGGACTTAAAGGCGGCTTTTGATAAAATCTCAAGGAAATTGCTGATCTTTAAGTTACGTGAAATGGGAGTTTCAACCAAATTTGTTAATCTGTTGGAATGCATATATTCTAATACTCAATCTGCGGTGTGGACGGGAAAGGAGCTATCAGAATACTTCGAGACACTTTTTGGGATGAAGCAAAGATGCTTATTATCGCCGTTACTTTTCGCACTCTACATCAATGATTTACATCTGTGCATATGATATTGAAATTATGCAACAGATGATAGTCCGCTTTGAAAAGTACTGCGAGAAATGGAGTTTGGAAGGGAACCGTTCAAAATCAGAAATCATGGTTTTCAGAATTTTATATGCAGAGCTATACAGACTTATAGTGCTCAAGGCTTTGGAATGTTTGAAGAAGTTGATAAGCTACAACGCTATTTTTTGAGAAGAATTTTGAAACTACCATCAGGCACTCCAAACTACACCTTGTCGATTGAGACCGGAGCGGAAAATGGGCATTTCTATACGAGTACAGTGGACCTACATCTAAGATATGTCAAGAAAACAAGGTTCGAATACAATGATACCAGACTACCACATAAACTTACCAAAATTCTTTTGGAAAAACAACTTTTTTGGGTGAAAGCGATAAACAATATCCAAAATAGGTTTGGACCACACTGGGATCAGAACTTGCAACGAGAAAGAGACTGGAACATTAAAAACTTGCAGCTTCTAGATCGACTCTAAGCAGATAGTCGCCAAGAAAATGAACGGAGAGTGAAGGAAAGTAGCACAAGAATTTACAAGTTTCTGGACTACTCGAAAGGCCAATTTTATCTTATTGATGAATTTAATATTAACAAAATTACGTGGATCTTTAAAGCTAGGAGTAGATGCGATCTAATCCTTCTTAATGGAAACAGATTTGGAGTCAACGGTTCAACTCTATGCAACATGTGTAACATGAGAAAAGAAGAAAACATCCTTCACTTTATAGGCAGATGCCCCGTATTAAGCGAATTTAGAGTGAGATACTTTGAAAAAGGCAATTTTGAATGAAAGCGAACTCATTACTGTACTCAATGAAGAAAACATTAACGATTGAAACAAACTGGTCAACTATACTACTGTGGCCATAACCTACAGAAAACAACTTATACGAGTGTGGGTCAATAAGTCCCTGAAAAATGAAATAAGGAACACTCTTTTCGGTATAAAAACATTTTATTTTTCAACATAGTCTTCTTTTAGCTATATACACTTCATCCAACGTTTCTCCAATTTGTTGATGACCTCCAAATAATACGATTTCTCGAGCCCCTCAAAATAAGCGTTTGTTTCAGCGATGACCTCTTCATTCGACTCAAATCTCTTACCTCCGAGCCATTTCTTCATGTTTGGAAACAAGAAATAGTCGCAGGAAGGCAAATCTGGGGAATATGCTGGATGAGGGAGGAGTCCTTAGCCTAACTCATGCAATTTTGCCACTGCGACTGCAGACTTGCGCGCCGGTGCGTTGTCCTGGTGAAAAATAACTTAATTATGCTGTCTAGGTCGGAATTTAATGTGTTTAGCATACGTTGCCGTTCCTCTTCTACGGCTGAAGAGCAAGGACGTGAGTTAGGAAACGAATATGAAAAACTGAGGGTACTGTCATCAGCTAAGGAATGGATTGGATTAGAAGTTGCAGACAAGAGATTATTTATAAAAATAAGAAAGAGAGTCGGGGACAAAACAGAGCCTTGGGGAACACCAGCATTTATTTGGTGAATTGCAGACTTGAAGCCGTGCAATACAATTTGTATTGAACTCCCCGAAAGGAAATTTCTAATCCATTGAAGAAGAGACTCATCGACGCCATATGCTCGCATTTTCGACAAAAGAGCCTGATGCCAAACTCTGTCAAATGCCTTTGAAATATCAAGCGCAACCATCTTGGTTTCGCCGAAGTGATGGGTCGGTAATTGGACGGGGAGGAAGATTCGCCTTTTTTAGGGACAGGCTGGACAAATGCTGTTTTAAATCTACTCGGAAAGAGCCCTGAAGAGTAGGATAGACAGAAAAGCTTACGCAGAGGTTTTGCCAGTGTAGAAGAACACCTCTTCAAAACTATGGGAGGGATACCATCTAGACCAGCGGATTTGTGTATGTTGAGACCTTTGAGTACTCCTGCAACTGTACGAGTGCGAAAGTGGACTTGTCCCATGAAAAATTTGACGCTTGATGGCTTGAAGTATAAACTGAGATGGTTTCTTCCGGAGCACCTACATAAGGTCTTAGAATCTTACCTGAAAAACAGACTTTTTCGTGTTAAACACGGAACCGAATATTCCGACTTTAAGAAATTCGCTGGCGTTGTAACTACGTTTGCGGGCGATACTGGTATTCTAGCAACGGAAAGTTAAAACCGAAAAACTCCAACGAATTTTGGATAAAGCTGCGAGTGGAAAAAAATTTGGAGCATTGTTCTTAACGAAACCAAATCGACGCATGTTAACTTCACTTACAAGAAAATAATTAACCTACCCGTTTTCATTAACTCGGTACAAACACCGTATACAAACGAAGCTAAATATCTGGGAATGATACTACTGTATGCAAAACTTAAGTAGAAGCCTCACGTTAAAAAGAAGCGCGACGAGCTCGAAAATCTACATAGAGAACTGTATTGGCTAATTGGAAGATATTCCAAGCTAAATATATATGTACAACAAACTGCTTTTATATAAGCAAGTGCTTTTATATGTTGGACGTGCGGTATACAACTCTGGGGTTGTACCAAACCAAGCAATAGAAATTTTGTGCAATCATTCCAAAATAAAGTTATAAGAGTGATAGCCACCACGCAGGACGAAATAACAAGCAACGCTCGCAAGCTTCGTATTCGTCTTCATGGTATTGCAACCATGCCATACTCCAAACTTTGGACGTGACCAACCTTGTGCGGCGTCTTCAAAGGACGAAACCATTCTATTTAGCGCAATAAGTAGCTGTATGTAACGAGGTGCTTTTGCACTCACGCGAATATTTTTTGTTTGAAGATTAAACTAAATAAACTTGATGAGGTGCATAACTTAGTTGTGGTAAAAAAGAAGAGGGGAAGGGGGTTTTTAATCAGTAGAAATCTGAGATTACTATGCATAGTGTCGAACCACCTACCAAAAAAAAAAAAAACTTAAAAAATAAGATTTCAGACTTGCAAGTCACGAATGGTTTCTTTAACGGCATGCTTTGGCATCAAAACCATTGCCTATAAATTTGAAGAAAATCTCTGATACTTTTGTGAAAACCATCAACTGAATCTTCAAATCATTTTGTGAACATAACAAAAGTGGGCAATTATACAAGAGCAAGGTGAAAAGTTCTCGACCTGACAATGAAAGACTGCGATTTTCAGTTAAAAAATGAATTTATTTTTCCACATACTCTCGACTTCAACACACTTGGTCCAGCGTTTCTCCAACATCAGTATTCTTTCTCGGATGTGAAAGTCTGGAAGGCTGTGAAAATATTCATCTACGGCCCTCTCAACTTCTGCATTGGATGCAAAGCGCTTCCCAGAAACAAATTTCTTCAACTTTGGGAACAGATGGAAGTCTGAGGGTGAATAGAGGGGATGGCCGAGCAAATCATACCCCAAATCCCGCAGTTTTCCCATCGCCAACGCACACTTGTGTACAGGTGCATTGTCCTGGTGAAAGATCATTTTTGTCTTCTTCAAGCCAGGCCTCTTCTCGCGAATTTTGGCATCCAGCTTGTCAAGAAGGTTGGAGCAATATTCGCCTGTAATTGTTCTGCCTTTCTCAAGGTAATCAATTAACAGGACCCCTTTCGCATCCCAAAACACACTGTCCATGACCTTTCCGGCAAATGCGATCGACTTCTCTTTCTATGGTGCTGAACCGCCGGCTTCCACCCACTGCTTCGACTGCTGTTTCGTTTCTGGCGTGTAGTGGTGGACCCATGACTCATCCATGGTGACAAATCGTCGCACAAAATCGGTCGGATCCCTATTGAATCGGTCCAAAGATGACCGCGAATATAGTTTGCGCATTTGCTTTTGATCGGCATTCAGCAAATGCGGCACTCATCTTGCGCAGAGCTTTCGAATCCTTAAGTTTTTGTTGAAGATGTTTCGCACCCTCTCTTCCGATATACACACAGCCTCAGCTATCTCACTTACCTTCACTCACCTATCGTCCAACACGATATCATGCACTTTTCCGATGGTTTCGGGTGTGGTTGCGGTTTTTGGCCGTCCTTCACGTGAGTCATCGACCACGTTTAAATTCAACTGCCCACTTTTTAACAGTTGACATAGAAGGAGCACGATATTCAAGTTTATCAATTTTAACGTAAAACACGCCGGGACGTCTACAGCAAAAATTCGTGTAAAGAAACTACTTGAGAGAACTTGAAACTTTTCATACGAACTAATGAGAAATGCACCCAGGCAGGAAACATAAATTTTTGCTGATTGGAACGCCATCTCTGCGTCAGGCCGAGAACTTTTCACCTTGCTCTCGTATTATATTATAATTCTGCTTTTTCCCACAGAAGTCCACTGGCATTAGTTGTCACGAGAAAAAGCTTTAACCCGCTTCTTTGAACTGCGGTAAGAAATTTAAATTTTTTTTTTTTTTTGCGGAGCGTCGATAGAATGACAGCAATCCCCCAAATGTTGTCTTACGTAGCTAATATTTTCGCTCGTATGAATCAGCTGAGTATTTTCTTCAAAGGGGGGTAAACATACTGAAGACAAACAAAAAGTTGCACTCCATGCCAATGACACACTTGTATGAATCTGAATTCAGTTCTTTTTTATCAACAGGACGTAATCAGGGAATCGGCAAAATCTACAGTTAAACATGTGGATCACAATCACCAACAATGTTAAGCGTTTTGACAAATGCATGAATAAGAAGCAAGAATTAAAAACTTACTTTTTTTTAATTCAATTTATTTACTCGCTGTAGTATGTATAGGGACATGTGTCTTAATTTTTGGTTCAAACAAAAATTAAATGTTGACCTCGAATGTGATATTACTACTTTTATAGGGGTGCGAATCTTTAGAGTAGAGTGGAAAGAACTCCTCCTTGTGAAGTGTACCCTGACTAGAGTTTCCCCTAGCTCTATGTACCTGCTTTCTACCATCGACAGAATGCACAATTCAATTCATTAGAGCGTCGTTGACATTTGGACTTATTAAGGGTCTTTTGAAAAACCCTTCAACGTCTATAAACGCAGCAACAATATGCTTCTTGACTTTTAATGATTTTTCAATCGTACTCGCCACATTATAAAGTGTGGTGCCGATACTTTTGTCTTTTGTGTGCTGTGCCGGAGACAAGTCTCTGGAATTCACCTTGTTACAAACGTATACATACATATGTATGTCAATTAGCTATTTTAATATTTTTTAGAACGAAGGTGTGGCTGGGTTTACCGTCTTTCGGTATTCTGGCTAGAGCAGCCGGTTTTTTCCTCGCTAGTTATGTTTTTATAATCTTCTCTCATGATTGACGAATCTTTGTATGTCGCCGGTCCCAGAAGCCTGCAGATTTAAAGCTTCTGGAAATACAATAATTATTTTTAAATGTCACTGAGGCCCTTCTCCAGTTGAAGGGCTTCGAAGTGCCCACCTGAAGCTCAACCCCAAGAAGTGCGCCCTGTTTAGAGCGGAAGTCAAGTACCTGGGACACATAAATTCAGCGAAAGGAGTGAGAACCGATCCAGAGAAGGTCGAAGCGGTGAAAAACTGGCCAGTCCCCAAAGACAAACACCAACTAAGGAGCTTCCTGGGCCTAGCCACCTACAACAGACGGTTCGTGAAGGATTTTGCCGGGATCGCAAAGAGCCTGCACCAGTTGACGGAAAAGGGGAAACATTTCAAATGGTCAATTGAGTGCGAGAAGAGCTTCAAGGCACTTAAACAACGGCTATGCGATGCCCCGATACTAGCTTACCCCACTCCCGGGGAAACGTTCATTGTGGATACAGATGCTAGTAATGTCGGGGTAGGAGCCGTACTCTCCCAGGTGCATGAGGGCCAAGGGAAGGTGGTTGCGTACTTCAGCAAGGTGCTCTCTAAGCCAGAAAAGAACTACTGCGTGACAAGGCGGAAACTTCTAGCTTTGATCTTGGCTACGAAGCATTTTCACAAATACCTCTATGGGAGGAAGTTCGTTCTTCGCACAGACCATGCAGCCTTAAAATGGCTATTACAGTTCAAGAGTCCTGAGGGTCAGGTCGCAAGATGGATCGAAAGGCTGCAAATCTACGACTACGAAATACAGCATCGTAAAGGAAAACTCCACTCTAATGCGGATGCACTGTCCCGGAGACCATGCAGAATTTCTTATTTTTTGCCCCATAAATAGATAACGAAATGACTTTACACCTGTACAGACAGAGCAGACAATGCTACAATCTAAGTTGATCAGAATTACTATTCACATAATCGAAAACTGATTTAAGTTTTGCAGGGTACTGACCACGCTGAGGACTACTTCGTCTAATTTTATTGGCGTAAATAAGATTTCAAAGTTCTGTTAACCTAGATACATACGAGTACCTGCAAATTGAATTTCAAGGTAGGCATTCCTAATTTATAGTGTACTTATTCTATTGATTGCGCCATAGGTTAAAACCAATGGAGAATTTAAGATGAAATTCAAGGAAGTATAATTATTTTAACCGTACCTGATCCGCTACCATTACTTCTGTCTTTCACTGAAATGCCCCATTCTTCATTCTAACGCAATTTCTAAGCCACGTCCAGTTCTCATCCACGCTACGTTTTTCACTTCGATGGACACGTACAGAATAAAAAAGCAGCAACAAATATATATACTATATGATTACCCTATGGATTACAATTTTCTTCCACAACGGCCACAAGTGGATAACAACCGAAAGATGCATTACGCCGAACAACGTAAGAAAAACGGTGAATTTTAAAATGCATCTGAGAGATACCACACTTCGCGTTGGTCGGGCTTCGGTGTATTTCCCTTTCCAACGTAGTACCGAGTATTTTTCTGTTACTGGTCTGTCGAACACTTACGGAATTTTAATTGGCCATTTTTTTTTTTTTTTTTTGTGTTATTAATGTGATTATTCTATTCCATTAAAAAAATAGAAAAAGAAAAGCAAAGTTACATTGAAACGGATAGGCGACAAGGGGTAAAGAAGGTACGACCGATGAGATTGCAGTTTATTGAAAGGAGAAGTGGACAAACTGTGTGCGGAGTGGAAGAATGTGCCTCTCTGGGTATCGAACGAAGATGGTGCTTTTTGCTTCCAAACAAATTTTTCAATGAAATCTTGATAGCCAGAGGTGTGGTATGCATTACTATGACTGGATTTATTTTTTGAAGATTTTCTATTTTTAAGATTTTCCTTTTTATTTAACTTTCGGAAATCAATTTCCGATGTAACATGGCGTATATTGCTATGATTAACAAGAAGTGAGTTAGTTAATTGGTTATCCAGTTAGTAGAGTCCTACTCCGACAGGATAGTTTATTGGAACCGTCAAGTGATATAGAGGCTATTTTAGTCTGGTGGTATTTTGCAATAGACTTGGTGCATCATACTAGGTTTATTTCTAACACATGACTATTTTGAGTGACGGTTGGTTTAGATCCAGGGTTATTAGAGTTGGAAGCATGGTCCTTTGCGGTATGCCTAACTTAACTTTGTTACTTACACATTGCATCCGAATTCATGCAAATTTTGTTTGCGCGAATACTGACTGTGTGAAAACTATCTGCAATGTCAACCTCGCTTCAAATTTTTTCACGTAAACCGCATGATAATTTGCGATTGATCCCACCAAAATGAAGTGGTTCGCATTTCGTAATAATTTTCATGAACGAAGTTGGCTCTATAGAGCGATTTACAATTTTAATGCACGGAATGGAGTATAGCCGACGACGTTTTTGCCAGAGCTCCGACGTACAAAATTCGCAAGACTTATGCTAACAGCCAAAGTCTTTGAGCTTTTGTCCACCGGGACAAGCCCATTTAGAATCCAGTCCATCAAACGTTCCAGAATCTTCAACAGAAAGGGGACCGACTAATCGGTCTGTATTCGTGGATTACTTGTTTGTCGATTTTATCCCCACCGGTCGTAGGATTTTCGTACAGTAAGAATGTCCAGTGTCTGCTTGTGTAAATCGGTTCTTCGCTCCAGCTACCATCGATTCTGTTACTGGAAGATATCTACGTCGATGTTCAAATAAGGAGATTTCCCAGGTGAGATGCATTGGTGAACTTGCAGAAACTCCTTCAGTCAAGAAATATCGAGATTCGTTGATCACCATTTCAGTAAACCCCGTGCAGTGACGGGTTAAGAATATCACTGCAGCGCCTCCCACAAATACATAGCGCTTGTCGTAGAAGGCGACTAAGGGGAAAATCACATCTAGGCAACATCCTTTTTTAAAATATCCAGGTGAGCCTAGCGACACATATACCATCTTAAAACTGTCCCGCAAGTGTGCTTGCGAATCCGTGGGTTGACACGACTGGAGATCACCGGTGTTGTAAAAGTGAGATCAAACGTAAATCAAAAATCAGGAGTATGCACGTGTCAAAACCAAAAAAAAACCCTTAAACCCTAGCATTATGAAAAAGTACGCTAAAAAGAAAAGCACTACCCCGCCAGGCACTACCAATGCTACGCATGGTTGTGATTCTGGGACGAACAGAAATGCTCGGGTCAAAGCTATTCGGTTTCCGGGGGATAAAAAAATAATGCAACGGCTTAGGCGTAACCTAAGGGTCGCGAGTTGGAACCTTGGAAGTATGAGTGGTCGCAGCTACGAGTTTCAAGAAATGATGATTAGAAGGCCAGTGGACATCTTGTGTGTACAAGAAGCAAAATGGTGTGTACACCGGGAATCGGGCGTGTTTCTTGGACGTTAAGACAAAAGATTACAAGATGTTCTACTATGGATCGGAACAAGGTAAAAACGGAATTGCTATCATCCTCGCGGCAAAGCTACTTGGCAACTTCTTGACCATTACAAAGTCCAGTGACCGTTTGCTGTCTCTCACAGTGTGGAATATTGTTAGCGCATGTGCTCCCCTAGTCGGATGCGAACAAATTGGTGACATAGGGTGAGGTGTGGAATATTGTTAGCGCATGTGCTCCCCAAGTCGGATGCGAACAGAGAGAAAAAGATGCATTCGATTTTCACAACCTCATCAAAAAAATCCCAAAGGAAGAGCTTTTGTTTGATGGCGGGGATTTGAACGGACATGTCGAGAAGACAAACGAAGACTATGAAGATTGCCATGGAGGACTGGGGTACGACACCAAGAATTCTACAGGTGAAGACATCCTTAGCATGTGCAAGTCATACGGTCTTATCGTGCTAAATACCATGTTCGTCAAACAAAGCCGACACCTGATCACGTACAGCAGTGGCGGAAATTAAATCCAGATTGAATACCATTTGGTAGCCAGTTTTATGAAGCCCCGGGTTAAAGATTGCAAACTGATCCTGGGAGAGGCGATCGCCCCGCAACACCGTATCCTTCTGACAGAAATTTTTATGGAGAAGGGGAAGAAAACAAATAAGCAAACTAAGGTGACTGAGAAAATCAATTGGTACAAGCTGGACAAAGGAAAAGGCGAAGCTTTACCAGCATGATAAATTACCTCTTTACCGTCATCGATGAAGTCGGTGATGAGGAGTGCAGAGCACAAAATATGTAGAATTCCCTACAGCGATTTTGCTGGGAGAGAGCCAAATCACTGCTTGCAACGTCGAAGTGTTGTTGTATATCTTCAAAATAGCTGCCCAGAGAAGAAGAAATGCTCAGGAGATTCGTTCCCCAAAGTACATTAACAATGCTCAAGGCCAGCTTATTGTGGAAGACGACAAAATTCTCCACACATGGCGACAGTATTGTAAAAGACTTTTGAACCAACAGTTTTCTCGGGTATACTCTCCAAGAGCCGCTCCTAACCATGACGAAGTATCGGACATTACTGTCGAAGAAGTCAGGAATGCCGTCAAATACTCCAAAAAAAGAGAAGCCATTGGGCCAGACGAGATACCCTCTGAGTTCTGGAAATAGATGGGAGACATCGAGTCCAGATGGGTCATGATTCATATCTCCAAACTTATGAGCAGTGATCCAATGCCTAATCAGTGGAGGGAAAGTTATCTTCTTCCTTTGCACAAAGAAAATGTAGTTATCGCAAAACTGTGTGGTGTAGTGGTAACATCAACGCTTGTCACGCTCTTGGTTCACGGTTCAAATCCTGATCTCAACAATCATCTATTTATTTCGTTTGAAATAAATAAAAAAGTCGATCAATTGCGAAAGCTTAGTCAACTCTACTGCGAAGGCATAACACTGGCAGTAGAGTGGTCATATGGCTTAAATGCAACTTGATCGTGATGATGACATCAGGTGGAGGGAAAAAAATACTGTGAATCATGAGCAACGACAAAAAGCAAAAACAAACAAGCTCCCCAGTTATCTGGATGCCACCCTTGGAGTTTACTGAAACTTAATACCACCTAAGTTTCAAACCCACTACACCAATCTTCCTTTCTCTCTCTCTCTCAATTTCTGCAAACGCCCGTGCCCTGAAATAATTTAATGGTATTCATATCCCATTTGGCGCGCGCAAATTATAAAAAAAAAAAAAAAAATCTATGATCAATAGCGAAGCAACTTGTGATCAATCATCGCGTAAGCGTAGAGTGGATGAAGTGGCGGGAAAACTCCGCTATCTCTGTGATCGAAAAATGCCCCCTAAGCTGAAAGGAGGGCTCTACACCGCAGTTGTACGTCCAGCGCTCACATACGGTTCACAATGCTGGACAATGTACAAAAAGTATGAGGGCAAATTAACGGCAGCTGAGATGAAGATATTTCGCATGACAGCAGGAGTAACGAAGCTTGATAGAATAAGAAGTTCAAAGATTCGAGGAAGCCTTCATGTAAAAGAACCTATCACAAGCAAGATAGAACATGATCGGCTCAGTTGGTATTGTCATGTTCAAAGGAGAGATCCTTCGAACCCCGTCAAAAAGGCAATGTCAATCAACGTTTCTACACAATCTCACAAAAAAGGCAGACCAAAAAACAACTGGATCACACAAATGCGAAAACACCAGCATTTGATTAGCCTCAGTGGCGAAGTGATCCGAAACTGGGAAGTCTGCGATATTTCCTGAGGTCAAACCGGTAAACCCCACAGGCGGACCAGTAGGGATGCATTAAAGTGGAAGGGTTGTGATCCTTCTACTCCGGATCATAACTTCGCCGTAAGGAAAAGAAAAAGAAGACCATTTCAGACACCGCACAGTCAAACTTTACTGGATTCCTAGGCATAGCAGCATAGAAGGGAACTATAGAGCAGATGAATTTGCAAGCTTGGACATGAACATAAGTGAAGTAGACACATCGGCACTGCCTCGGATAGAGAAATTGTATTCCACATTAGATGATATCATAACGAACAAAACAAACTCTTCCTGATTATCTAGGGAGGAGTATGCTACATCTCACACTCTATGGCCGGAGCTGAATAGAACCCTAGATAGATCCTCCATCCGCATAATAACTGGAGTAATCACCGGACACTGTGCTATCGGACCTGCACTCCGTGAATGAGGTAGAATCGACTCAACATCTGCTATGCCACTGCCCCTGCCATACAAAGGGCAGTATGATCCCACGTACTCTAGGATCTAGGCATATCGGGACTACTTAGTTTTATGAAGAGTTTGCGAATCGAACGGTAACAGGATTTGTTATTTGTAAAATTGTTTCTTCCCAAACAGAAGGTATTTACAATTAAACTTTACACACATTTCGCCGAACTAACCTAACCTAAATATGCCTGGCCCAGCTTCTCGCAACTATTCGTACTGTGCGACACACGTCTTTCTGAGTACAATTTTGTCGATTGAGAGAAGTTTCGCATCACAATTTTACTCTCGGATGTTTGTCATCGCGAGAGATGGGAGTTTGTTTGGTATTTTTCGGAACTCGGATCTTGAGTCTCCCCCTGAGCGATTATGCACTTTACCACTAAGCCACGGCGCCCACAAGCAGAAAATAGACTCCATAATCTTCGCATTCAAACACGATGGACGAATGGTCGTCCTAAACAAGTGAAAAAGTTAAAAGTCAATTTATACCCTGAGCAGTAAAAAATCTTGCTACAAATTCCATATTCACTTTTAGTCCTTCCCGTATTCTCTTCTTCGATACTGCAAATGAATTGCCGAAAATGCAAAAATCCCTTTGAAATAAGCTTTGAATGCATGCAAATGAAGGAAGGATATGAATCTGCAGTTGGCTCAGTTCCTTTTAATTTTTAAATTAGCTTCATGTAATAAATTTTGATTTTGCAGTCAAAGTGCTTTGTTGCAGTGTATCCATGAAATGTGTGCGCTATTAGAAGCAAAGTACGAAATTAATGGCCATGGATATGACTTGAAGCAAATTGCATGGTGGTCAACAAAATATCATTTTGTTGTCAAGTTATTGGTTGAAATGAGATATGGTTCGATGAACTGTGCAGGTCTTAAGTCTTTTAATATACCTTTCCTCAAATGAAGTATCTGTGGAATCAAACTGTCCGGACGCCAGGATATTTTCTCTATTAATAAAATCTAATCACGTTCCATGTGCTGCACAGCCATGATTGACAATTTGCTTGTCTTCACCCACAATGTAGGTACGTACGCGTGAGAATCGCATGCACATACAAAAATAAAGTGCACGACTGGGTGACACGTACTTGCACCTATATATTGTTCATGTGCACACACTCAGATTTTAAATATTTGTTTTAAATTCGTTACAACTAAAAAAATAAGTCTTTGAAAATCCATTAATATTGCAAACTTTTTTTTTTACAATTTTCTAAAACTTCGTATGCCATGACCTTGCATATATCAAATATTGTTTAAATATTATTTTCGAACAAAATCGATTGAACAAAACCCGAGAAATAGTAAATTTTTAAGAACAAATTAATGGATAAATGACGTTAATGATAGCATATACCCACCATAAGTCAAATATAGAATTTGATCAAAATCGTTGGAGCCGTTTTCGAGAAAATCGAATATTTTCAAAATCGACCATTAGTACAGATCGCAGATATGGTGTTTGAAGAAAATCTGTCTAGCCATTTAGGCTGCAGTCATGGGTATAGGCAGACAAAATTAAGAGACCCACTTTTTTGATTAAAATCTCGAGATCGAAAAGTTTCAGCAAACCAATATACTTACTTGCCTTTGTAGGTGAAAGTAAAAACCCCTATAAATAGAAATAGCCACCGATAGTAGGGAGTTATCCTTAAATGGAACATATGCACATCTAGAACTAGAACTAGAACGTCTTCCTTAATCTTTAAAAATTAGTGACAAGGACATTTGAACAGTGACCGGTATATAATTTTGGTAATGACGGGAGGAAAGCAGAGAGATCAAATCTTCGTCACACTTATCTATGAGGGGGGAAATACCCGATCTCGCCGAGCAATCTATTCTAACTTTCGGTTTTTAACAACAATTAAGCTTCCTCAAAAATCTCACTTGTGCAAAAGGCCCCTTCGATTTTCCAGTGGTATACCTAGAGCTTGATTACTTTCATTTCCACTTGAAGGAGATAGCCGTCCCCTATTTTACCAGCATGTTGGCTTCTTCACCACCCTCTAGTCCAACGTTGCCTGGCACCCAATATAGGGTGATATTTTTGAACATCCTGACTGAACAGTTTATCGAAGTGTTCCCAAATCATTTTGAAGTTGATTTCATAAGAGCTCAGTGCTTTAATAGCAGCTTATACCGCACACATGGAGAGAAGATAAAATCATATTCATACCTTAAACAGACAAGCCCAGCCATTTGACCCCGAAAGATTTCAAGCCAATAAGCCTAACTAATTAATTCCTCCGGAACACACTGAACAGATAGATAAATAGAAACCGGGACAGTCCCGGTTTTTAGGTGTTGTTCCGGCGTCCCGGCCTATTGTCGACTTGTCCCGGAAAAAAAATACGGGAAAACGCCATAGCCCAAAAAACTTCAGCGAATGACTGCCTTCATTTCGTTTCAGACCTAGGTTATTCCAATGAGCCTACTTTATGCGTGTACCATAAATGAAGAAATCAAAAATAGATTCTGCGAGTTGCTTAATCACACATATACCCTCTGCTTGCAGAATGACATCAAAATCATCCGTGGCCATTTAAATTACGATAGGAAAAACAGATTTAATTAGATCCGGAAATAAAGCGTTCACCTTTGGTGAAGAAATGCGCCGGTTATTTTCGTTGCGCTTTTCAACAATGCTCGATGTACACTAGTATTTAGTATTTAGTATTTAATATTTAGTATTTATTATTGATTAAGTAACATAATTTGTAATAGACTTTACATCATCTTTAAGCTATAAATGAGATATGTATATATAGGTAATACTAATATTCAAAAATTCATACAATTCAGTGCTAAATGAAAATGAAAAATGTATAAGTAGAAAATTATTATAGTATACAATATGTAGAAACAAAAGGTTAAAGTACTCGTAATTGTGAAAATGCAAATAAACTAAAATGTGCTTGTTTTACCCTGCCAAGTGCCGAAAGAGAGTTCCCCAAAACCATTCGCATCATAAAGTCTCCTAACGCTGAGAGGAAGTGCATTCCAAAGATGAATAGCATGAACGAAAAATTGACGCTCTGAGTTTTGATAGTGAACACGCGGTTGGATTAAACTTAAAGATCGGCTCGACCGTGAAAGTTTAAGTTTTTCGAATAAATATGGAGGCTGTTTGCTGGTAATAATTTTTTGTAGGTACTTGATTGTGCAATACTCGAGATATTTACCAAGAGTGCATCCTAATATGTTCTTAGCATATTGTGAAATATGGTCAAAACGTCTCAATCCATAAACATAGCGAGTTATATTGTTAAACGCAACGTTAAGCTTACGTCGAATGAGAGCAGTGCTGCAACAACAAATTTCACATCCGTATGTAAATATTGGAATTAGCAAAGCAAATTGAGTGAAACAAAGGAGTGAAACACTGCGACATAGGTTCCTAAGAGAACCATAGATTTTGCCTATAATAGTGGAGATATGATCATCCCAACTTAACGTTTTGTTAAACCATACCCCAAGATTTTTAGCTTTGTCAACGAACTCAATTGGTTCATTTTGGAGGAATATATTAGGAAGATCACAGCCATTCACGCCATTTCTGCTAATAACGAGACATTTAGATTTGGCTGGGTTAAGCTTCAACGAATTATCTTCAGACCAATCTAGAACTTTTCGTAGATCCTCATTAAGTTTACAAGCTGCATCTTTAATAAGGTCTAGTTTGCAACTTATGTAGAGCTGTACATCGTCTGCGTACATGTGCAGCAATGAATTTTTGATTATGGTCGGAAGATAATTGATAAATATTGTGAATAACAAAGGTCCTAATATGGACCCTTGAGGTACACCCGCTGAGGTTGCAATAAATTCAGACATCGCATTAACAGCAACGGCTTGTTTTCTTCCACTAAGATATGTTTTGATGAGCTTAATAGCAGATGATGGAAAGCAAACTACCTCTGGAGTTTTAAGAGAAGCTGCATATGATCCAGCTGCATATGTCAAAGGCCTTGGAAAAGTCCAGCAGAGTCACAAAAGTTATTAGATCTTTATCCATCGCCACTCGGATATCATCAGCTACTTTAAGTAGAGCAGACGTACAGCTATGATACGGTCTGAAGCCAGATTGATTTGCGCAAAGTAGTTTATTGCGCCGGATAAAGACAGACATTTGCTTATGCATTATCTTTTCCATGACGTTGGACAAGAATGGAAGGATGGCAATGGGTCTATACTCAGGCGGCGAGTTGGATGACGCTTTCTTTTTCAGGGCTGGAAAAATGTTTGCAGTTTTTCACTCAGTCGGAAAAGTAGATGTAGTTATTATTACACTACAGGCTAAAAGATTGAGGCCTACCTACCTACAACTGACTTCATTCATGCATGGAGATTGAATTTTATGAATTACATTGGTTTTTTTTGTACCTAAATTTTCCACCTGAACAATGCACAAAACATCCAGTTAATAAAAGTCGGATTTTACACTCACGTTTTTGAACAATTTTGTTTTCAAATGTGGGAAAAACCGCTTTTGTGGTTTATTGGGAAGTGTTTAGGTTTTTCACAAATATTAAATTTTATGACTTTGATTATTGATTCAGCACTTGTTTATGACTCCTTATATTAAAACGGTTCTCAAATTCCAAAATTTGTCGACCTGGATTGCAAGGATTATACATAAGAGCCACACTTTAAAGTTTTAAGAATTTATTTGAGATTCTTCACATCTTGAGTAAGCAACTCGTTAAAAATGGAAAAAGTGGCGGAAACCACAATCGGGAAACGAACTGCAATCATCACCCTTCTTGAAGAAGGCAAATCGCGGCTGGAAGTTGATTCGCATTGAACGACACGCTCAAATCGAAAGTCTTGAGGATAAATCACGGTCAGGACGTCCTATAGCTACTCGTACAACTAAACACGAGGATAGGCTAATAGTCACAACAATCAAACGAGGTAGACGAAAAACAGTACCCGAAATGTGCGCCGAAATAAATGAAACACGCTGTCCTTGGCAACGGTTAAACGAAGATTAAGACATGCTGGACTATTTGGGTGAGTTACTGTTAGAAAACCCCTGCTGCGACCACAAAACGAGCAGAAAAGGCTGTAATGGGCCAAAAAGCATAAAGACTAGACGCAAGAAGATTTCAACAGAGTTTTATGGAGCGATGAATCCAAGTTTGAGGTATTTGGCACAAAACGGAGAGTTTTCCTTGGACGCAGCGCTGAACAAAAGATGCTACCATACTGTGTGGTTCCTACTGTCAAGCATGGAGGCGGTTCTGTTCTGGGGATGTTTCTCTTCAAGTGGAGTGGGAGATCTGTCTCGAGTGATTGGCAAAATTAATAAGGTGGAAAAGAAAACAATATTGGAAGAAAACGCTGTGACCTCTGGATTAAGATTAATTGGTGAAGGATTCGTATTTCAACAGGACAACGACCCTAAATATACGTCAAGACTTTGTTAAGACTACCTGAAACAAAGGGAAGATGAAGAAATTTTACAAATCATGATATGGCCGCCGCAATCACGAGATTTAAACCCTATAGAGCTGTTGTGGCAGGAACTGGGTAGAAGGATCCAGGATCAATGTTCATCTTCATGCAATGTTGGAATGCGAAGAATTGTAAAAAAAGTAATCGAATGTGAAGGTGGCTTTTTTATTTTCGGCAAGTTCCCGCATGTTCTCTCTGACATATACTCTTGCAACGCCCAATTTGACACACACCTTCACAATATCAATTCGGATTTCTCTTGGCGCACTACATTGAAGTTTTCATCTAAAACCATTTCAACAAGCATCGTCGTTACCTTTAGAGAAAGTGGGCCGTGCTCTCTTCTACATCTACGTCGCCACAGCCTCTACATACTCGTAGGTTCATTTTACTTACGAGTAAGCGCAAACTTTTCAGATAGCGAGCAGCTTATAATGTCTATTAGAAGTGTAAAGTCTGACAAGGGTTTTGTTGTACTGTGTCCATGTCAGATGCGATATTATTGAAGTGCGCTCCATCTATTAGCGAACGATTGCAGAACTTCCAGAACTGAGTGTTCAACTATTGTGTCGTTCAGTTAGATTAGGTGGATATTCTCCCTGTTCTGTAGACTTCAAAAGTTGTCCATTGTGTTGCTACATGAGCCAGTTAACTCTTGGAAACATTTTGATTTTTGGATGATACAATTCATAGCTAGTATTCATTGCCATTATGGTTTCTGAAGACATTTCCAAGCCCAAGAGAGTTATGGGCTGAGAAGCTTTAGCCCGTTGAAACAACGTTTTACTGATTTTGATTTAATTACCGTGATAGCTTTGATGGCTACCTATATAAATATCCGTAGCTGTTCGTTGAGGTGTTAACGAAGACAGTTCCTGAGAAGATTTGGTTTGAAAGCGCGTTCTTTTGAATAAAAGGAAAAAAAATATGTAAAGGTAGATAGTTCTTTTCAATTTAAATTTTCAACAAAAACAGAATCAATAAGGATTACTTTTTTACTTCGTTGGCATCTTTTGTAAGTTTTGGGCAACTTTAGTCATTCAACTGCTTTGATCCTTAGCGATCGGCCCCATTTCGAACAAAACACCAAGGTTCTGCAGATCTTCCAGCACTTGGTCTCTTCTTTTTTGTCATTGGGCGACCGTTGGGGATGAAAATATACTACTTCAATGGCTCTAAACTTTCGAGCCATTGAAGTCGTACAATTTTTATTCTTTTTGCCCTTTTTCAACAAAGCCTTTAACCTCTTAGAACACTGTTCGGAGTTCGGAGACTTCAAGTTATTAAATACGAAAAAAAGTGAGATTTATGTGTCCTCTGCAAAACTTGGGGCAGTATGAAAATCTTTCGCCAGTTCCACATACAAATACACATGCTCTTCCTACCTTGTAGTTTATTGGTAGATGTACGTATATAGTTCCTGTGACTAATTCGTAATGGATATTTTTTTTTTTTACATTTTCCAGTGGTAAAGAAGAAAGTGAAATTATGAGTGTTAGCTAATTTCTGTCACTGGTACACAAAAATGTGTTTCAGGTCTCAACATGCGGGGTGCGAAGCCATTACTGGCTGACTGATCCAGGAAAAATTCCGGACCTCATTGACTTCTCCATGGTTAAGAATATATCAAGTAACTGCAGTTTGACAAAAATCAAGATTTAAGCTCGGACCATTCACCAGTCCTACTGTCCCTGAATGAGAACATTATTCACAGTGAAAGTAATCCAGCGCTTACTAATAGACGCACAGACTGGGTAAGCTTCAAATCAAGTCTTGAACAGAAAACAACGGCACCTACAGTATTACGAAGTAAAGAGCAACTTGAGTCAGAGCTTGAGCACTTTATCAAAGTTATTCAAATCTCAGCTTGACAAAATTCGCTAAATATTAAAAAAAAAAATAAGAGTGATAACGAAATTACTCGTAGAACTTATTGCTGAAAAACGATGAGAGAGAAAAAATGGCACCAAAACAAAAGAAGAAGAATACCTCACAGACGAAGAGGAGCTCGCACTGGAAACAGAAGGCCATCTAAAGAAAAATAAAAGGCCTACGAAAAAACGCAAGGCAGAAGAAAGTCCTGAGATGTCTGCAAGAAGACATGATACAAAGGCTTGGAAAGATAACCATTGGTTTAAAAAAACAGCCATTACCACCACCAATAACGATCTCGGGAGTAAACAGATTTGGTGAGTTAAAAAGGGTAATCGAACAAAAAACCAAAAAGGCTTGTAAATTCACATCCTATAATAACAATAAATGGAAAATGAATGTCTATGATAGTGACACATACAGACAAATCACTGACGAATTGACCAAAACGAAGTTCCAGTGGCACTCATATGAAAATAAAGCTACTAGACCAGTTAGGGTAGTAGCCAGAGGTCTTAACTTCTCGTGTGATGAACACGATTTCGTCGAAGACTTGACTAATAAAAAAATTAGGATTTTGGAAGCCAAGAACTTAATTAAAAAAGAAACCACACAAGGTAATGATGGGCAACCAATAATAAGAAACAGAAAATGATCTCTTTCTTTTTATCCTCTCTTTTCATAATCAAGAAGAAGTCGAAAAGATATACAATATAAAATCAATAATGGGTATTGGTGTTAAGATCGAGCCGCTTGAAAAAAATTCAAACTCAATACCCCAATGCAAACGATGCAAAGCTTTCGGGCATACGCAAAGCTATTGCAAAAGAGATTTTGCTTGCGTTAAATGTGAAGAAAAACACCCCACAAATAATATTAAGAAAGGAAAAGCAAAGCTGCTAAAAACTACAAACAAAATTCATCCAATAATAAAAGCAAACAACAAATAAACGTTAAAAACATGAAACTAGACAAAGTGCCAATTTCTGCTAAAGAAAACATACGAGTATCAACTGTAGACAGTACTCGTAAATCGTATTCCAAAATTGTGAAAAATACACGTAAAGAAGAGGAAATATCGGCAAAGGAAATGCTTATTACTATTATCCAAAGATTGGGTAATCGGAATAAAATAATTACACTGCTAAGCAAAGAAGCAGGAAGAAATCAACAAAATATTAATGATTAAAAATAATCTAAAAGTCGCAACGTGGAATGCAAATGGTTTACTCCAACACATCCCTGAATTTCAGATATTTTTATTTAACGAAGACATTGATGTTTGCCTGATTTCTGAAACTCATTTCAAACAGGGAACAAAGATTACAATTCTTGGGTATCTTTGTTACCACTCTCCTCATCCAGCTGACAGTGCCAGGGTTGGTAGTGGTGTAATTATGAAAAGTACCTTGGAACATTCTGAACTGCCAAAAATAGCAAAACTAACAATGCAAGTAGCGACAATAAACATAAAAGCAAGGAGTTTAAAATAGCTGTGATATACTGCCCACCCAGGCACTCGCCTACAGAGGAAGATCTAATTGACCTTTTCAAATGCACCATCACCTGTGGTGATTTCAATGCTAAATATACATACTGGTGTTCAACACTAATAACAACAAAAGGCATGAAGCTTTACAAATCAAGGCGAAATTTTAACTGTGAATTTATATCGACTGGATCACCATCTAATTGGCCATCTGACCCAACGAAAATACCAGATGTTATTGAATTATACATAACGAAAGGTATTAATAGAAAAGAAGTTAAAGTTAAAAGCAGTGATGATCTGTCATCAGATCATACACCTGTAATCCTAACAGTCAACGGTGTATCAATAGAACAGATAAAAACCCCACGACTAAGAAAAACAGAAAGAACTGGTGTAAATTCCGAGAACATCTCGAAGGTTTCATTAACCATACATCTCCACTTGTCACAACAAAACATATTGACATTGAAACAGAACAATTCATTGCCGATGTACAACAAGCAGAAGAAGATAGTACACCGACTTATCAAAAAAAAAAAAAATAGTCCTCGGTGAAATACCCCTCGGAAATCAGGCAACTGATACTTGAAAAGAGAAGAGCTCGTAGAAAACGACAAGATATCCCGGCGATAAAACCATATTTAATAGACTTAATAACAGACTTAAAAAAAATATCACTGAATTTAAAAATGATGATCTAGCTAAATACATTTGTAATCTCTCGGCTGACAAAGTCACGGACTACTCCCTTTGGAAGGCTGCTAAACGATTAAAGAGACCTCAAGCGCAAGATCCCCCCGTTGAAAACACTTGATGGAAAATGGATCGGCGATCTAAAAAAAAAGGTTAAGCTCTTTTGCCAGTACCTTTCAAATGTTTTCAAACCTTTTCCAAGTACCGTAGCAAATGAAAATCTTGATTTCTATAACACAGTAGATGGAAGGGAAATTCCTTATGTTTCGTTAAAAAGAAAGTCACCAGGTTATGATCTTATAACTGCTCAGATCTTGAAAGAACTGCCCTCCACTGTATTGTTGAAACTCTTGTTTAGGTAAAACTCCTTCTTAAAAGACTAGACCAAATTATAGAGCAAAGAAAGCTTATCACCACCCACCAATTCGGGTTTAGAAATAGACACTCGACGATAGACCAAGTGCATCGTATAACTAATGTTATAGAAAAGGCACTGGAAGGAAGACGTTGCACAGCTTTTTGATAAAGTTTGGAATAAGGGTTTGGAGTATAAACTTCATAGTGACCTAACTAGACAGTACTATGAGATACTTATATAGCAAATAGATTCTCTAGAGTTCGCTATGGAAATACAAGAAAAGAAATACAAGCAGGTGTTCCACAGGGAAGTGTTCTAGCACCCCCCTATACTTATTATACACAAGTGATATACCGCATGCGAGTGATACCATGATAGCCACATTTGCAGACGACACTGCTCTTCTATCAACAGATGGATGTGTCGCAAAAGCAACAAAAAAACTACAAAATTCAGTTAACGAGATATGTGATTGGACGCAGCGATTGCGAATTAAACTTAATGATTCAAAGTCCACCCATATCAATGTTGCAAATAAAAAAATAACGAATGATAACCAAGTAGTTCCTTACTCTAACACAACTAAGTATCTGGGTATGGGAACATGTGAAAAAGAAAGTAGAAGACCTAAATATTAGATATAGAAAACTCTATTGGTTGTTAGGATATAACTCAGAACTGTCCATTGAGAATAAAATCCGATTATATAATCAGATACTAAAACCCGTTGGACATATGGTATCCAATTATGGGGTTGTACAAAGAAAACGAATGTACAAATAATACAAAGAAAATAAGGTCCTTCGGGGAATAGTGAATGCCCCATGGTATATTAGAAATAGTGACTTGCATCGAGATTTGCAGATTGACCTCGTAACAGATGTGATTAAAAATTACGCAATGCGTCACAACGAGCGTTTGCAGATGCATATTAATCCTGAGATAGATGCCGTCTTAAATGTACGATATAATATTCGTAGGTTAAGAAGAACCAAACCCCATGAACTTTTTTGACAATTATGAGAGCCCGCATTTAAATTATAATACCTTCTCAAAACCGACTTAACGTTGAAAATAAAATCTTTTGTCGATCACTAGTTGATTTGTCATGATCAAGGAGGTGTTTTTAGTGCGGTTAGAGTCCCACACTACTTTGGGTTTCGAACCCCACTGTGTCTTTCGAGATTTCCACCTTCATTACCAAGGTGAGGTTTAGCCCGTAGGCATATACTGGCAGACGCTTATGAATCATCAGGTCAGATATATGAATCGGGCATAACCAATGGTACGGGCCATTGGTATCTTTTGAAGATTCCTGCACCTCCAGGCGCAACCAAAAAAGAAAAAAAAAAAAAAAAAAAAAAAAAATTACCAAAAAAAAAAAAAAAAACAAGAGCTCAGGATAAAAATAGGTTTAATAATCTGACACAACAAGCAAATCGAACTATTAAGAAACTTAAAAATCTCTCATTTAATTCCTTTTAACAAAATCTTAGTAATAGCAACAATGCTCCCTCTGAAAAGCTACAAAATAAAATAAAATATCGAATCATACATATTCCTATAATCAGAAATCGGGACCGAAAGTTGCCTAGCAGCAACCAACAAAAACCTGAAACATTTGCAAAGCATTTGAATTCAGGGCAGTATGACGATTTGCTTAGCGAAGCATCATCTGAAGTGATAAAAGAAATACAAAATGCTACATATAAGAAACGCCAGGATTCGAGTTGATAATTGGCCAAGCAGCTCCCAAAAAAAAAAAAAATCGAAGCTTGCATACATCATCAACGCTGCATTCAAATTAAAATACTGCCCAATGTTATGGAAAAGTGATTATGATAGCCAAACCGGGAAAACCACTTTTATGAAGTATCAACCTATATAGTCCGATATCTTTGTCGTTTATAATGTCCAAACTTTTTAAAAGACTTCTACCTGCTATGGAGATAAAACGTATCATTTCAGGTCACCAATATCACTTCTGAAAAATCTTTAACTAAAGATGGCGGAAAGAGATTATCCAAAGTCTAAGTAGGATTTTTCATGGTTCAGAAGTTTCAACGCAAATGTAATCGAATCGAGCTACTCGTACATCGCTTGAAGGCACAGAGATGAAACTGAAGTTCCTCAACTCGCCTAGTCAACGAACAGACTCCAGACTGTTTCTCCTACGAACAAAAGCATGGAACGTATTCCCTGTTTCAGAATGTTACAGTCAACAGTCTTTTAAAGGAGTTTCAGCAGTAGGAGTTTGTAAGTTTTTATTTTAAAGCTTAAACCAGTTTTTGGCCCATCCTGTATTAGTGCTAAATAAGTCGTCACTACGCATTCTCAGGAAGTCTTTCTAATCGGGTTACAAGTACGAGTACCTACCTACTACCACACACGTATTTTCTCGCATGATAATCTCAATTAAGTGTTTATTCTTCCCTCTTCTTATAATTATGGTTTAGTGGTTAACATTTTTGTTGTTACTATTATTTTCGCTTCCCATGATAGGATTTCAGGATCAAAAGAAAATTCTTAATATTTTTTTCCATTCACCATTATCCAGCTGCGTAAATGTCCATTAGAAGGAAATCCCTTGTTTCATATCCGACGATCCTCTTTTTCCTTTTTTTTTTGGAAAATCCCTCCAAAAGTACTTTGTTTTGTTTTTTCTGATGATGATCACCATTCGGAGGATATTCCTTTTATGCGCATCTTCTCTTGAGTATACACATAGCAGGACAGTGTGTGGAATTTGTCCATCTTTTTTTGTTTACCTTGCAGGGCGTGGGAATCAACAACTTGTTCTAGATTTTTCAATGAATCGCACAGGTACACCGGGTGGGTGTATGGGCAATGAACTGCTGATTGTTTTGTTTTGTTTTGTTTTACGTTTACGTATTGCAAAGGTTTCAATACTAGATGAAAGCACGGTGGCAACAAGGGGCAAACTAAATTCAATGGGCTTCCAGGAAAATCGAGTCAGCGGAGAAGAGAAGAATTCGTTTGCAGGTACAGCCCACAGGCAGGCGCGATTCAAATGCAGTTGTGCGTCCGTTTCTTTAGTTTTCAGTGAATGCTTTGTGAGAATCGATTTGGTCGCTAGGATTGGGTAAGAAGTGAGTCAGTCAAGCTAGTGCTATTGGAATTAATAAACTATTATTCTACTTTGCTTTTCCACTTTGAAAGTCAAATGTTATGAATAGCACAATGCATTGGGCGGGTTTTCAATATAGGAAATTCGCTAATTTTTTTTTTAATTAGTCTAAAATGGTCTAAAAAGCATAAAAAAAAATTTAATAATACTATAAAAACTATAAAAAAAAATTTTTTTTTTTTCTTCGAAATTTTACCTTGAACTATTACTATTCTCAATTTAAAATTTTTTTAATTATTTCGAAAAGCTAACTATATATCCAACAGTGGGTAAGTGGCGCGCTTCGCGTGATTAATTTGTCAAATTCCGCTTTCCCGAGTGGTTTAGACGCTCACGCGACTTCGTCGCTCCGCTAAGGGTATGTCAACAACTGTCAGGCAGGCGCCTGCGGCTAGGTTTATTAGAGAACAGCTTTGTGCCGGCCAACAGTGGATGAGGAATCAAACCCTAAATATATACAGCTCTGTGCAAAAAATAGCACCATGTTGAATTTTGAACTTCTAATTAACAAATGGCATATATTGTAGAATAACTCTTTGATGTTCAGTGGAGTAACGGAAGGACACATTTATTCAAAACTGAACTTTAAGAAACGGGAATTCCCCGTTATACGCAACGAAGGCAGATTTGTAGTGTGCAAAAAAATAGCACCGCGTCATTCTGGAGAGAGTTTTACTGGCGTAAAGTAGTGTTTATCAATTTTTTCAGATTAAAACATTTGAAGGTAAGATATTTGAATAATTTAAAACTAATATTTCATAAAAGAAATGTATCTGCCAGCTAAAATGGGTCGCGGTGAACATTGTACCGATGAAAAAAGATCACTAATAAGAAAATTGCTATCTGAAGGAAATACTTATAAATTTATTCGTGAAATAGTTGGCTGCTCCAATAAAATGATTTCCAACGCAAAGAAGTTTGTTCAACACTAGGAAAAAAGAGGAAGAAAGCCGAAATTAACGCCTAGCGATGAACGAGGGATCATTAGATTAGCAAACAAAGACTCGTTTATCACCTCAACTAAAATAAAGGAGGATTTATATCTTAATGTGGACACTTCTACAAATTCGAAGAAGACTCTTAAAGAACCGTTTGCCTGCTAGAAGTCCCAGAAAAGCACCCTTATTGAAGAAGGTTGACTTGCAAAAAAGAACGGAATTTGCAAAAGATCATTTGCATTGGCCCCAAACAAAGTGGCGTAATATTCTATGAACCGTTGAGTCTAAAATTGTTTTATTTGGGACTCCTGGCAGCAGAACATTCGTTCGAAGGCCGAAAAATCAGGAGTTTAAACCACAATATACTTTAAAGACAATTAAGCACGGCGACGCAAAAATTAACGTATGCGGATGCTTTTCATATAATGGTACTGGTCCCATATTTTGAGGCAAATCATGCTCCCTTACGCCGAGTGGAATATGCCTCTCACATGGGTCCTGCAGGAAGACAACGACCCGAAGCATACCAGCAAATTGGCCAAAGAATTTATGACAAGGAATGGGGTTCAGGTTTTGGAATGGCCAGCTCAGTCTCCAGACCTGAACCCCATCGAAAATCTTTGGACTGATGTTAAGAAAGGAGTATTTAAAGCAAAACCAAAAAATACACTTCAGTTATGAGAAGCTGTGCAGGCGGCGTTAGTCGACTCCATGCACGACGTTGCGCCGCTGTTCTTAAAAATAAAGGTCACAAAACCAAGTATTAAAGTCCTTCTTTAATTTAAAACTAAAAATCCTTACATTTTCTTTGAATTTTTAATTTTATCTATGAATTTTTATTGTTGGTGCTATTATTTTGCACACGTCAGAACTGACCTTTTTTTATTAAATACTTATATTTTTTTTTTGGTTTTTGTTATAATGAATCAATTCTTGTATTTCCAAATTACTTATATTCTGCATTCAACATATTAATAAAAAAAAAATTTAATTCTCATGAACTTTTAAAATTTTTCTTTCATCAGACTTCATAAATGGTTGGTGCTATTTTTTTGCACAGAGCTGTATATATCAAAATTCTCAAAAAAATGCTTGCTATCACATATTAAAAATTCATATAAATCGGAAAATAAATAAAAACCATTAAAAATTATAATTTGTTCATTTTAACACGCTGTAAAGAAATAAAATTATGTCCATTTATGTTAAATTGGATACACTTTTGTTGAGTTAATAAGGAAGAAAACAGGTATTTTACTAGTCAAAACCGAAAACTTTAGAAAAATTTTAAAAATACAACAAATTTCCTCTCCAAAATTTTTACATACCTAGTATATCTTAGAATAAGCCATTATAAGTAAAAAAAAATAATTTTAAGTGAAAAGTCGATTTCCTATATTAGAAACCTCAGCCCAATGCATTATTGAGGGTAGACCAATGGATACATAGGTATGTATATAAAAGAAGGAATTCGGCGGATAATGTAAAATAAATAAACATTTACCAAACATGAAAGGAAACACAATGAAGAGGCAGGATTCAATGCATTTCAAGATGACATACGAGTAATTATAACAACTCTGACGACCCGACCCGGATTATTTTTTATATTCAATCATACTTATTGTCTTACAAACTGGCAGTATACATGATATACCTACAACGTTAATCTTCATCAGTCGACTGTTGTAAGTCATAATAATATTCAAATGATTTGGATTTCCGATTTTTCGCAGCCCAATTTCATCTTTCCACTTCAGACAAATTATTCCCTGTAGAAATGGAGTTCTCCAGACAGATCTACGTACAATAAACGTTCAGTAAACTAAAGATGCTACGACATTGCACTGAACACTTTGCAAATACGGTTATTATAATATCACTAACAAAACAGTGCATCGATTGTAGGTGACTACAAACTTTGGTAATAATTTCATGAACAGTTTGAAGATCACTGTATTCCAGCGGAGCACCAAGAATTATGCAATTATATACAAGTGGCAAGACCAGATCAACCGTATAGTGACCTCAAAATGATAACTAATGGTGGAGAGGTCAATTATTACTGCTGATTACTGATTCTTTGGCTGTGCTTTCCAATATGATAAATTACAAAAAAAAAAAAAAAATGTTTTTGTTTTTATCTCATGTAAAATGGCGAAAATAAAAGTCATTTGGGGAGGAAACTGTAATTATTTAGAAAATGGCATCCACCTCTCATTTCGATGAAATTTTAATATATGATGGAAGGCATTTTTCTGAGAATTATGATATATGTATACATATATATATTTATTAAGGTTTCTAGTTTCGAAGATATAAGCCTTTAAAATTCCCATACAAAAAGCAGCTTGTTGCAGATATAGTTTCGCCTAGAAATAAAAACATTTTTTTTAATTCACACTTGTGTAAGTAAAGTGTCCCCGATGTTGATGAAATTATAGATTTTTTACATAGGCGCCTGTCTGACAAGTAACACCTACCCTTCTTAGCGGAGCAACGAAGTTGCTTAAGCGGATAAACCCTGCAGAGAAAGGGGGAAATCTCAAAAACTTTAAATATACCAGATTGTCATATAAACGTAGTCATTGACGGTATTCTACAAATTTAAAATAAAATGATTCAAAAACCCACCATTCACCATTGAAATCCGATTCGATTCTTATTTATTTTTTGCATTATTTACTTTTATTTAAAAAAAAAAAAAAAAAAAAAACATGTTGCATATTATCAAGCGAAACTATAACTGCAAAATATTAATGCATACCTTTAGGCGTTCATCACTTTTATTTTGAATACATACTTTTCGGTTTTGAAAAAAAAGGAAGTCGAAACGACACAAAATACTATGCATCGCCAACGTGAAGCATCAGAACGTATCGACACTTCACTTATACTTTCGGAAGTCAACAATTTGTATAATAATGTTTTGCAAAATAATTTGTCTTCTTCGACAACAAAAAAGGTTTTTCCAAAGTAGAACTGCCCTAAATTCAAATGTGCAAATATAATTTTCCCAGCACACACCGTTTTTGAGTTATAGCTTGTTTAAGAACACGTTTTGACATCGTCGTGGTCTTATCCGAGAAATAGTTAATTTTTGAAAATATATGCTCATTGCATATGCTTCCTTGCTCTAAATTTTGCATTATAGACTAGCAGAGCAAACTGAGAAATTAATTATAAATGAATTTCATTCAGTTGCTCTTAGATTAGTAGATTTTTGAATATTTTGATAATCAGATTTCGATGATTTTCAGAAGAAACCAGAAACAAAAATTTATGAAAATTCTTTCAATGGCCGTTGGATTAGCCTCGTGAAAGAGCACCTTCTTGTATAAATATTTGACCCCCACTGGAGGACGTGGCTCAATGGTTAAGTGCCTGATCACTGAGCGGGAGATTCAAGATTTGAATCACAGAAAACACACAGATGGGACGCTGTACTTACTAAATAATATAAGAAACCAAATTTCACCACAATAGTGAAAGGCGCCCTTTAAGAAGAATAGAATGTATTTGTATAGCTTGTAATTTGAATTTTGACTGCAAATTAATAAGAACGAAAATTGAACCCTTTTAAATTCAATCGAGTCCCTATTTTTACTAAATCTAGCCACTTTTAAATACAAAATTATGAAATGTACCTCTTATACTCGTTTGGAAATTCCATTGTTTTCACATTCATTTATCTGTTCGAAAATACACAAATACCCATTAGTTACATGTTTACCTTTTTAAAAAATAACGATTATGGGAAAATTCGCGTAGACTTATGGACTGACCTGATACGATTATAGGTATTAGAACACTGTTGATTCAATGATCTCAGAACGTTGCAAGATTTTAAACTTTCGATGAATTCCCTTGAAATAAAAAAATTATCGTTGAAATTTTTGCAAATTTTTTGAAGATAGAGAATAAGCACCAAAGCCACCATAATGGTAAACGCTAATCGCAAATCTATTGAGACTTTTTGCTTAAAATAACCTCAACTTGATATGGTGTGGTATCCGGTTTTTGGCGCAAAATGTCAAAAAGGTAGGTATTTACAGTGGATTTTGTTCGAAACATAATTGACAATATAATATTGTAACATGCGAGCTACGGCTCGAGTAGATAAAACAATTATTCTGTGAAATTTATTTCTTTATTTTCTAGTCTATAGAACAATTCAAGTTCACACTATACTATTCTTCGCAAATTCTTTTCTTACAAGGTCTCTTTCCTCTCAAATCACTTTATCTCCTTTCTATTACTTAATTCACAAATCCAAACTAATTACTTTTTCTTGTTCACTCTCAACTTTCAATTTATCACCAAATTACAACTTCGCCCATTATCACTTTTCCAATCTCTTCGCCACGGTTCTAAACCAACTGTCCCTTTTTTTGATCGCCATCTGTCCTTATATAGCAGAAGTTTCTGATAGCCAGAAACTTCTAGCAAATTCTTCGACCACTGGAGCAAGAAAAATTCTGATATAATAATTCCAAGATGACAATCATTTCGTGCAGTTATAATTCTCTCTTGTTCTCTTTTATCCGCGATATTATCCGAGCTGTGGTGACTAATTTCAGACACGAACCTCAAAAGAAAGCAATGAGAAGACACTTCGGAATTTGTTGCCTGTTCGAGGGCGTAGTTATTATGCTACATTATGTTACACTGCCCTCCTCTTAGACTTGTTCGTCCCGAACAAGTGTGTCCTCACTTCGGCCATTGTATCGACTCAGTCGGTCCACATGAACCACTTTCATTTTGGCCCTTGGTCCTCGCTGGATGCGGTAGACAACATCGTTGATGCGGGCTATTATTCTGTAGGGACCCTCCCAGTTCTGCTGCAACTTAGGTGATTTCCCCTTTTGGCGATGGGGATTATACAGCCACACTAGATCTCCTTCCTGGAATCCTGACGTTGTTGCCTTGGCATCATACCTGGTCTTCATGCGGTCGCTCGTCATCTTAATCTGGCTTCTGGTCCTTTGGTGTATGTCCCTAAGCCTTTCCCTCAGGTCCGCCACGTACTCTTCTTCATTTCTGGGCTCATTGGTAGGAGATCCAAATTTCACCTCACTGGGTAAACGAGCTATTCCACCAAATAAGATTTCGAACGGCGTATGTCGAGTAGTGCTATGCACGGCACTTCTATAGGCCATCAAAAACAAGGGAATCTGCCGGTCCCAATCCCGTTGGTAGTCACCTACGACCTTCGAGAGATGTTCGTCCAAAGTCCTATTGAAACGCTCCACCATACCGTCCGACTGTGGATGAAGCGGGGTTGTCCTTGTCTTTTTGATTCCGAGTAGTTGACACATCTCTTGGAAGATTCTTGACTCGAAGTTCCGCCCTTGGTCAGAATGCAATTCCAAGGGCACACCGAATCTGCTAACCCAATTGTAGACGATCTGCTCCGCCACGGTTCTGGCTTCCTGGTTAGGGATCGGAAACGCTTCCGGCCACTTACTGAAGTAGTCCATCACTACGAGGATATACCGATTACCATTGTCGGTTTCCGGAAAGGGTCCTGCGATGTCAATGGCGATTCGTTCAAAAGGTGCTCCCACGTTGTATTGGTGCATCTTACCTCGAGTTTTGATTCTCGGACCCTTGCTAGCTGCACACACGTCGCATTTTCTGCACCAGTCTTCTATATCTTCCTTCGCTTTTAACCAATAAAAACGTTCTCGTACCTTTTCTAGCGTCTTATTCACTCCCAGGTGGCCTCCGGTCGCCCCGCCATGCATTTCCTGTAACACCTCCTTGACCCTCGTCCGCGGTACGACAAGCTGCATTACAAACGACTTTCCGTCGGAGGATTCCCATTTTCTTCTCAGAACACCTTCTTGGACATGGAGGGAGTCCCACTGCGCAAAATATGCCTTTAAGGTCGGGCTTCTGTGAGAGATATTCTGATGATCCGGTTTCTCCATGTTCTCCTTACAGGCCAGAATCGGCTCGATATCCGGGTCTTCCTTCTGAGCGTTCCGGATCTCATCTACGCTCCAGCCGGCGATAGGTTCGGCTCTCAGTCTTTGGATGGAAACCAGCTCCCGTTCTTCCTGACGCGCACAATGTTTACAATCCGTTCTGCATGGTCTCCGGGACAGTGCATCCGCATTAGAGTGGAGTTTTCCTTTACGATGCTGTATTTCGTAGTCGTAGATTTGCAGCCTTTCGATCCATCTTGCGACCTGACCCTCAGGACTCTTGAACTGTAATAGCCATTTTAAGGCTGCATGGTCTGTACGAAGAACTAACTTCCTCCCGTAGAGGTATTTGTGAAAATGCTTCGTAGCCAAGATCAAAGCTAGAAGTTCCCGCCTTGTCACGCAGTAGTTCCTTTCCGGCTTAGAGAGCACCTTGCTGAAGTACGCAACCACCTTCTCTTGGCCGTCATGCACCTGGGAGAGTACGGCTCCTACCCCGACATTACTAGCATCTGCATCTACAACGAACGTTTCCCCGGGAGTGGGGTAAGCCAGTATCGGGGCATCGCATAGCCGTTGTTTAAGTGCCTTGAAGCTCTTCTCGCACTCAATTGACCATTTGAATTGTTTTCCCTTTTCCGTCAACTGGTGCAGGTTCTTTGCGATCCCGGCAAAATCCTTCACGAACCGTCTGTAGTAGGTGGCTAGGCCCAGGAAGCTCCTTAGTTGGTGTTTGTCTTTGGGGACTGGCCAGTTTTTCACCGCTTCTACCTTCTCCGGATCGGTTCTCACTCCTTTCGCTGAAATTATGTGTCCCAGGTACTTGACTTCCGCTCTAAACAGGGCGCACTTCTTGGGGTTGAGCTTCAGGTGGGCACTTCGAAGCCTTTGAAATACATCCCTTAGATTGTCTCGGTGTTGCGCAAACGTTTTTCCTACGACGATGACATCATCCAAGTATACCAAACAGGTTTTCCATGTTAACCCTTGCAGGACACATTCCATCAATCGCTCGAAAGTCGCCGGAGCATTGCACAGCCCGAATGGCATTACCGTGAATTGCCATAGCCCATTTCCTGCGGTGAAGGCGGTTTTCTCCCGGTCTTCTGGATGGATCTGTACCTGCCAGTAGCCACTCTTCAAGTCGAGAGTGGAAAACCATCGGGCTCCTGATAGTGTGTCTAGCGTGTCGTCAATCCGTGGCAGAGGGTAGCTGTCTTTCTTGGTGACGTAATTGAGCTGCCGATAGTCCACGCAGAACCGCGTGCTGCCATCTTTCTTCTTAACCAGTACAACCGGTGATGCCCACGGACTTTTGGAACTTTCAATCAGACCTTCTTTCTCCATTGCCGACACCATCTCTGCAACTTCTGTCTGCTTTGCCAATGGAAGGCGCCTAGCAGGCTGACGAATTGGTCTAGTATCACCAGTGTCTATTCGATGTTGTACCAGGTGTGTTCGGCCGTATTCTCCGTCCTGTGAGGCAAATACATCAGCGTACTCATTGATAAGATCCTCTGCCATAGTTCGCTGCTCCTGATTCAGCTCACTGGACTGGAGAATCGTCTCTCTCGTTTCCGCTGTCCAAGGTGATGGGAGAGGTTTTGGAGCATCACGTTCAGATATTGTTGCGACGGCGGTAATCGGCGTGCATTTTCCAGTCACCTCCCCTCGCCTTAGTTTGACAGTGTGTGGTCTTGTGTTCAAAACTCTCACTGGAACCATGGTGTTCTTTGGTTCGACTAACGTCTTTCCCACGACGTAGTCTTGAGAATTCTTCTCTGGGTCTGGTTCTACTATGTAGAATCGGTGGCTCCCAAGATCACCTTCCAGCTTCGTCCAAATGATTGTCTCTGAAGAAGGCGGCAAAACTTCGTCTTTGCTGATGACTGTCCTGAGAGTTGCGGCATTCTCGTTTCCGTACACCATCGGAATTTCCACATTTCGATACCTCAGTACTTGCATCCCGATGTCCAAGATTACTTCATTTGCTTTCATGAAGTCTATTCCGATGATGCACTCGTCGCATATATCTGCCACCAGAAACGCATGGGAGAACGTCAGTCCTGCCAGAGTAATCGTAAGACGAACTTCTCCAAATACCTTCGCCATTTCCCCTGTTGCAGTCTTCAGGCAGTAGCTGTTGGTGTTGTGCAGCCAGGAGCCTTTGACGATATCTCTTCTTACAATGGAGGCGGTGGCACCTGTGTCGATGGTGGCTACGCACTTCTTCTTGTTGATTAGTGCCTCCACTGTCAGGCTCTTGTTACCCCGTTTGGTTTGCGAAACTTGAATGGTGGTCCTGGGGGCCTCGATTCCAGTAACCAACTTCTGCCCCGCGAAGTTGGTCCTTACGCATTTCCCGACTGCTGGTTTTGGGAAGTCTGACTGACAGGATGAATGTTATCACCGCCAGATGCTTCCTCTCTGCTTCTCCTACTTCCGCAATGTGGACAATTTCCTCGTCTAGGTGCACTTCTGCACTGCCGTTGTAGGTGTCCGGTTTGGTTGCAATTCCAGCAACGGATTTGACTTCCGCGAGCTTTGTCTTCATCCAAGACGGCTGTTCTCTGGCATGAGCATTCCACGACGGACATTTCCCTGACACGGTGTATTCCCTGGTATGCTTGGTCCGCAGCCTTCATTGACAGAGCGAATGCCAATGCCTCGGGGAGTGTTCGCTTTTCAGCCATCCTTACAGCCATTTGCAGTTGTCTGTCCTCTATGGCCTGAATAAAAGCTTCCACCGCCATTTCGTTGATAAGCTCCTCACCGGCTTTAGGGTATGAAAGATGGGCTAGTCGCTCTATATCCGCTTGCAACTGTTGGAGCGTTTCCCCCCTTTTCTGGACTCGACTACGCAGCTGAACCCTGTACACCTGCTGCATGTGTTCATCCCCAAACCGCATCTCGATAGCCTGAACCAGAGAGTCGTAGTTCTGCTGTTTATCTTCCGGGATGGTCTGCAAGAGCTCCGCAGCTGGACCCCTCAGTGCAAGTGTGAGTGCAATGGACTTCTCTTCATCGTCCCAGCTATTGGTCATTGCGGCCGCTTCGAATTGCCTTTTATAAATTGGCCATGATGTTTGACCATCGAAGATAGGAGGCTGCATCTCCTTTCTTCTCAGACCGTCAGTGGAATATTCCCGTGCTTTCTGTCTCTTCACGTTGCTGAGCTCCTTAGCAAGATTTTCGACTTGCTTTCCTACTATCTCGAATTTCGTATCCACTTTTTCAAATTGAGTCTCTATCTTCCCGAACTGAGTTTCATGTTTCTCAAAATTTTCATCGAATCTAATTTCGACTTTTTCGAGTTGCGTCTCGACCTTCTCGATTTTCTCTTCGATCACTTCGAATTTGGATTCCAAGTTCTTGTTTTGCTCATCAAGTTTACTTTCCAGAGCATCTAGAGAATTCTTTTGTTCGTCCATTGCTTTCTTTTGTTCGTCCATTGCTTTCTTTTGTTCGTCCATTGCTTTCTTTTGTTCGTCCAGCTTAAGTTCTAGAGAATTCCTTTGGTCGCCCATTGCTTTCTTTTGTTCGTCCATCGCTTTCTTTTGTTCATCCAGCTTAAGTTCTAGAGAATTCTTTTGTTCGTCCATTGCTTTCTTTTGTTCGTCCAGCTTAAGTTCTATAGAATTCCTTTGGTCTTCTATTGCTTTCTTTTGTTCGTCCATGACTAACTTAAGTTGCAGGAGCAGACTTGTTATACCCGGGTCGGCTGCTGTACTTGCTGGTTCCTCTTCCACGTCAAACTCTACGTCGTGCGGATTTTCACCTTCCTGCGTTACTGCTTCTTCCAGACGAATCAGCAGGGCATCTTTTCCCCCAGTTGTGTCGAGGTTCCGCTTACTGAGTTCTGCCTTTAGTTGAGTTATAGTTAGTTTTCCCAATTTGCGACCCATTTTGCGCAACTAATTAACTCAACACAGAAATCGATTTTTTTTTTTTTTTTTTTTGTTTGTGCAATTTCACACCACGGAAATAGTTATTCACAGAATAAGTTTTATCCCAGCTTCTGACACCAATGTAACATGCGAGCTACGGCTCGAGTAGATAAAACAATTATTCTGTGAAATTTATTTCTTTATTTTCTAGTCTATAGAACAATTCAAGTTCACACTATACTATTCTTCGCAAATTCTTTTCTTACAAGGTCTCTTTCCTCTCAAATCACTTTATCTCCTTTCTATTACTTAATTCACAAATCCAAACTAATTACTTTTTCTTGTTCACTCTCAACTTTCAATTTATCACCAAATTACAACTTCGCCCATTATCACTTTTCCAATCTCTTCGCCACGGTTCTAAACCAACTGTCCCTTTTTTTGATCGCCATCTGTCCTTATATAGCAGAAGTTTCTGATAGCCAGAAACTTCTAGCAAATTCTTCGACCACTGGAGCAAGAAAAATTCTGATATAATAATTCCAAGATGACAATCATTTCGTGCAGTTATAATTCTCTCTTGTTCTCTTTTATCCGCGATATTATCCGAGCTGTGGTGACTAATTTCAGACACGAACCTCAAAAGAAAGCAATGAAAAGACACTTCGGAATTTGTTGCCTGTTCGAGGGCGTAGTTATTATGCTACATTATGTTACAATATTATTTGCTAAGGATTTACGAGTACCTACTTAAATTTGTCTTTCCGAGGGCTACGGGGGCGGTTTAAATTGTGCACTTAGTAGGACCCAAAAGAAGGGTTTGTACCACCCAGATAGCTGAATGAATCTGAGAAATTTGTTAAGCTTAATATTAAGTAGTTCTTCCAGACCTGAGAAAAAGTTACTACCAAGGGTTGTGCATCTTCTAAGGGTCAATGCAGGACAGTAACAGGTTAGATGACGAACTTTATTTCTTCCTCGTCCCTACAACTTCTACAATAGTCATTGTATGGAAGACCTATTCATGCTGCATGATTGCCCAACGAGCAGTGTCCAGTCAGAACCCCAATGACCGTTAGAATTTCCCAACGACTGTACTTTATTAGCCTAATAAGTGGGCTTATTAGCCTTCTCAATGAATTCTATATCTATTTTCCTATATAGTGTGCTAAGGGTGTACTAGCTTCGATTAGGGCCAGTGAAGAATTAAGACCGGACCCGTTTCTAGCCAGCTCGTCCGCCTTTTCGTTTTCAAAGACACCTATATATCCCGACACGCACTATAGGGTCAACGTGTTGATTGTTGATATTTCATTTAGTTTTATTTTGCACAGTTTTGCCAGCCTGGATCTTACATAGAAATTGATTATTTTTCCTGAAACATTTTCCTCTATAATCTTCTTTTCTACTTCTACTACTTGCTTTATTGCACCGACTTCAGCTTGAAAAATGCTGAAGTCATCTTTCAGTCTAAAAGAGCGATTAGTATTTCGAAATTCACTTTGTGTCCGTCGGTATAGATGGCCAGTTCATCTTTGGTGTCGATTCTATCCTCATCCCATTCCTCTCTGCTGGGAATTCTGATAGAGAATCTCCGGTTGCATTCTGAAATTGGGATGATGTAGTCCGTATCCATCTGGACTTTCGAAACACTCTATCGAGTTAGGACTGAGGCGTGACAGTATGGACTCCCTGACCAGACACCGCATTCCCTGAATCTCAGCGCAGTTCTGGCTGCCGAGCTTTCGCAATAAATGTCTAGTGAGAAAAGTATCGTTTCCAGAGCCGTTGTCAAATCTTCGTAACACTCGCGAGATAGCATTTCTTCCAGAGCGCTTTCTACCATATAGTTTATCCATATGTTAAAATGGGTCTTACCACCATAGTATAACCAATAAACCACTTTTGGTTTAAAGCCCCGTGTTTTTTTCCGAAAGCCCTTCTACATGCATAAAGAGCTTCATAGGCTATCTTGGTTCTTTCATCAATGTTCTTAGCTTAGTTTTCAATTCTCCAGCTTAGTTTGGAATCTATTAGATTTATTAGCCTAATAAGGGTAATATTTTACTCTGAGATATTTTGCAGTTTTCTTGGGAATCAGATCAACTCCACTCATATGAAGGTATTTGTATGTTGGTATTGACCTCTCCTAGTAAAAAGCTTTTGCTCAGTTTTCGTTTTGACCCAATTATTCGCTAATAGTAGAGCATAATTTAGTCGTTTGCTGAGTGCAGGAAGAAATTTACCGGATACCAGTATTGCAACATCGACCGCATATGCCCTTAGATTGTAAACACTCATTTCTAAAAGTTTTACTATCTCGTCGACCACTAGAAGCCATATAAGTGGCGATAGAACATCACCTTGGGGTTGCCTCGGTTTACTATTTTCCATAGGATACAAAGGAAACACACAAAACAATCTGAATTTCGAACACAACTTATTAGAGGCGTAAAGTAGTGGTGGGCCAAGTTCCGTAACTAGAAATAATTGATGTAGTATCTATCAGTAATTCCAATACGTTAGAAATATAATAGAAGGTAGTGAAAGACGAAATATTCTCTGACCAGTAATGAATCACAAAAGAAAGATCTGAAAAAACTCTAGGAAAACTGACTGGGAATTCTCTAGTTTTAGATTAATTACTAGAATTCCATAGGACCGTACCAAACACGGAGGTATGCGATTGACTAGGCAGCCGATGCTGATATCACAAACATTTTCGAAAAACATACTAATGTCCCGTAAGAACAATGAATATCATACCAAGAGTTACAGTACATTTGGGACATATCAAAGGACAACGTATCTAAAAAACGAATGCTAATATGGCAATTCTTGAAATTAAATTTAGGAAAGGGAAGGTAGGTTACGTAGGGAATTTCTCAGGGTGGATTTACTACTTTGCAAGTCAAAGATATTAGTAAGCTTATTTGCTTTATGTAGCATTCTCATCAGAGTTTCGTACTGACCATAGTCAGTTCGCTGGTAGGCAGGGCGGAAAACGAGTGCTGATCTTAAGTGGCGAGGATAAGTATTTACAGAGATCTATTGGAGCTGATGAGGGCAATTAATAGTTCCAGCTAATAACTGATATAAAATCATACAAAATATAACAGCGATACGAGTATTACGACGTGTTGTAAATCTCCAATTTTAGTCTGTTCTCATAGGGATGTAAGTTGTATGGGACATACCAGCCCAGACCCCGTAAGGCGAAACGGATTCAATTCTCTGAATGTGGAATTGATGGTAGGGTGACCAGGCCTGGCCGTCATATTCAAGAAGTGGTCGTTACGAATGTTATATGAAAGGATTTGGTTACGTGGAGTTTGGACAATTCCTTCGACCAATGTTCTAGGTTAGGTTAGGTAGATGGGTGTCTTGTGACAAATAGAGTCACTGGTTACTTAGACCAACAGGTCGGGTCCATTGTGCCTAATCATTTAACCCTGGAAACGCTGTAAAGCCTGCTGTTAGAACCACCCTGATAGTGATATAAATCTCAGGAGGTACGTAAGCCCCAATGGTTTACAAAGCCCAGTGTTGAGATAGGTCTGCTAATTATGTTAAACGAAAGTTAAGTTCAGTGCCACAGATGACGCCCAGATCACAAATTGAACTTATTGTGGGAACAAGCTTATTGTCAATAAAATATGTTCTTCGAGGCAGGAGAGGACACTTGCGAGAGTAAGTAGTAGATCGACATTTTTTCACGTTGAGCTCTAAGAGGTTTTGTCGGCAGCAGATGCAAAAATTCTTTAAATCGCAATGAGTGAGAGTCAGTAGTGCAAGAAGTATGTATGTCTTGAGATCCTCATGTCATCTGCGTAGATCTCTAGGTTAGATACTGTAATGATAAGCTCGACTTCGTTTAAAGTCAGTACGAAGATCAGAAGTCCTAAATGACTACCCTGAAGTACTCCTGAGGTCACAATGATTGGGTTGGAAAAGGGTGCTATAGAAATAGAAATTAACCCATGAAATAAATGACAATGGAAAACGAAAAACCAAAAGCTAAAAGTTTGAGAAATATTATTTGGTGAGAGATTTTGTTAAACTCTTTACTAAAGCCAGTAGCAACGACATCCACTTCCTTACTACTTTCCAATACGCATAATGTGATAGAAACAAATTCAGTAAGGTTGATGGTTTAGGAACCCGTGTTGCTTAGAGGAAAAAATTGATTTGCAGCGAAAGTAGATCGAGACATAAACAATACACTCAAAAAGCTTAGGATGCTTGACTTCTTCACTTCTCGGAAGTGAGAGTCTGCAAGGCTGTGAAAATATTCATCTACGGTCCTCTCAACTTCTGCATTGGATGCGAAGCGCTTCCCAGAAACAAATTTCTTCAAGTTTGGGAACAGATGGAAGTCTGAGGGTGCTAAATCAGGTGAATATGGTGATGGCCGAGCAAATCGTACCCCAAATCCCGCAGTTTTCCCATCGCCAACGCACGCTTGTGTACAGGTGCATTGTCCTGGTGAAAGATTATTTTTGTCTTCTTCAAGCCAGGCCTCTTCTCGCGAATTTTGGCATCCAGCTGGTCAAGAAGGTTGGAGTAATATTCGCCTGTAATTGTTCTGCCTTTCTCAAGGTAATCAATTAACAGGATCCCTTTCGCATCCCAAAACACACTGGCCATGACCTTTTCGGCAGATGCGATCGATTTCACTTTCTTTGGCGCTGAACCACCGGCTTCCACCCACTGCTTCGACTGCTGTTTCGTTTCTGGCGTGTAGTGGTGGACCCATGACTCATCCATGGTGACAAATCGCCGCACAAAATCGGTCGGATCCCTATTGAATCGGTCCAAAGATTGCCGCGAAAATAGTTTGCGCATTTGCTTTTGATCGGCATTCAGCAAATGCGGCACCCATCTTGCGCAGAGCTTTCGCATCCCTAAGTTTTTGTGCAAGATGTTTCGCATCCTCTCTTCCGATATACACACAGCCTCGGCTATGATTGGTTTTTCTTTTTCCATCTACACAGATAGAGAGATAGAAGTTTGTCATGTAGGTAGGCGAGTTATAGTAGCTAACGTCGACGAATTGCTTGGTGAATATAACATTGAAAGGTAGCATTGGGTCTAAAAAGGCGGGTGAGAAAACATGGGAATTAGTTGGATTGATGTGTGAAGGAGTTGCGGATGAGATGGGTGTATTAGAGCAAAGAGAGGCAGTATGATGAGAAGATGTTACAGATGAAAAGCCAAATAACACGCGATTAATATTAGAGTTATTTTGTAAGCGTGTAGCAGTAGAGGATAGAGATGAAGGGTCAAGAATGTGTAGAACTAGAGGTAGATTTACAACTCGGATTAATATCTTTAATGTTAGGATTAGAGTTAGATTTATTTGTATTAGTATTATTGGGTTTATTTAATTATTATTAATAGATCTTAACTTCACTTAACAAATGCAAGAACATCATTCTGGGAGCTGGGGAGAAGCCAGCAATATTTCGCGGAAAGGTCGATTTTGAAACAGCTCGTTGTTTTAGATTTGCTCTTATGGCACTTGAGGTGATTGGATTAGAGTCAGTTAGCTTCCAGCGTTCACATGGTTCCAAATTTCGATATACTCGTAAGGTTGCCAGTGCCTTTGAAGCTTAGCAGCCTCTGCAGCATAATTGACATTGGAGTTGGTGATGGATTGCTGATTTGGGTTTTCATATTCGTGGGCGGGAAGGGCAGTCAGAGGCTTTACGCCATTCTCTATTCTTGGCCGTTCAATTCTCCTGAGTTCAATCTGGACACTGATTACAGATCAATTCCAGGTTTTCTCGGACCGGATTATATCTCCAATGAGCTGTTTGGGGTCTACAAGGTTGCTATTCCTTGTTCTAAAACGTGGACAGTAAAACATCACGTGTCTGGCAGTGCGTCTGTAGTCCTGCTGCCATATTCTGTGGCCCACGCGTTAAAATCACCAGCAATAACTACGATGTCGCTCATCAACTTGTGGTATTCACTAGATGTCATACTAGGAGGCACGTAGCAGTTATTAGGTGCGCAACTAAGTACTGTCAATAGATGGCTCCAACAGTAAGTGCTGATCGATTTTGACATATCCAAAACGTCATGAACCGAGCTTAGACATATGGTAAACAAACTGTTTTGACACTTTAGTGATTTTGTTTTGGCGTTATATACTTTTGGTTGTGTGAAAATGACTGATTTTGTGCCAAATAATCGTCATTTGCGGGAAGTGTTGATTTTCTTCTTTCATTCGAAGAAAACGGAGGCTGAAGCGCATCGAGAGCTCCAAAAAGTTTACGGAGATGCTGCTCTAAGTGAAACAACGTACCGTGATTGGTTCCGTCGCTTCAAAGACGGTGATTTCGACGTTGACGACCGTCCGCGTGAAGGAAGGCCAAAATCCTTCGAAGACGCTGAATTGGAGGCATTACTCGATGGGGATCCGTGCCAAACGCAAGAACAGCTTGCTTCAGCATTAGGAGTTACCCGTCAAGCCATTTCCAAGCGATTGCATACGTTTGGAATGATTTTTTGAAGCCAAGGGACATTGAGCGCCGTTTTTTCGTCTGTGAACAACCCAAAGAAAAGAAAGTCATGGGGACTGCCCGGTCATGCTGCTACGTCGTCGGCTCGGCCGAATATTCAAGCTGCGAAGATTATGCTGTGTAATTGGTGGGACCAGGTCGTTGTCATTTATTATGAACTATCGAAACCCAACGGAACCATCACTGGGGAACGGTGTCGACTTTAATTGATGCGATTGAGCCGAGCACTGCGCAATAACAATACGAGCAGAGGCACGAAAAAGAGAGTCTACAGCATGACAACGCTCGGCCTCACGTTGCCAAACCCGTTAAAACCTACCTGGAAACGCTCAAATGGGTAGCCCTACCCCACCCGCCATATTCCCCAGATATTGCGCCATCCGATTATTACTTGTTCCGTTCGATGGCACATGGTCTGGCTGATCAGCAGTTCCGCTCATATGAAGACATCAAAAAATGGCTTGATTCGTGTATAGCCTCAAAAGATGAACACTTTTACCGTAACGGTATTCAAGCTCTGCCAAAGAGATGGGAAAAAGTTGTAGTTGTGGTTTCCACAGGTTTATATCGCTCCTTTTTTGCGTTGTAACTTGTCCAGCTGCATTCGTTTAGAGCAATGTCAATTTATTTTTCCTTAGTCATTTGTGCTGGTTTACGTTTACTTGGGCGATGTTATGGTAGAGCCTGGGCCACCAAGTTTGGGTGACAGTCAGTCCGTCTGTCTGACCGTCTGCCCGTCTGTCACAGCCCTATAACTTTAGAATTGTTAGACGTGGAAGATTGAAATTTGGACCAAAGTTGAGTTTTACTAACTCACAGATGATCTGTCGGTATAGTATAATTTTGTGTATAGTAAAATTTTGGAAAATTAAAGGTTAGAGTAAGTCAAAAAAAAAAAACATTTTGATTGTATGATGTATACCTCAATATGGGTATCAAATGTGACAATGTGTTGATTTCAAAAACATACAGTTCCGTCATTTCAACTTCATCACGATTCGAGAAAAATCAAACAAATTTCAAAAAATGTATGCCCAAAAGATATGTCAAAACTGTGAAGAAAGCCTTAGTTAGCCTCTTGAAAGTATGCACAAAACTGAAAAATTAAGAGGAATCCTGAGTAGAGTAATTGCCTTCAAGAGCACTCCATAAGGAAAGAACCCCAACTTTGGGTTCCTAATTAAGCTTAGAATAGTGGGGTTAGAGCTTCGCGTTGATTTAAAAACAGTCTGGACTGATAATCACCTATATTACAGCTATAGTCAAGCATTCAGGCAACAATCTACAAAAACCTTAGCTTAGGTATATCAGGTTCTGTTTATTGATTTCAAGGCAACTAATCGAGTTTTAGTATGATTCCTAAACTCATGACGAAAAATGCTCTCTAAAAGAATACTAAGTATTTCGTGAGAAAAATCGTTGATCCTATCAGTACAAGAAGATGAAGATTTTATTACGAACTTCCGGGCTATACAGCGATATCGACCTGGTTAGGAAGGTGCGCATTTTAACGCTTAAACAGGGAGAGCAAGATCTCATCTTTAACAAGGTGCGCGAGTGGAAGGGTTTTTTCTACCCTGCCTGAGGCAGCTGGCTAAGAATGCTTTAGTTAAGGCCCAGAAAAACTGTAAAAAAAAATGCTGTATAAACGCTGTATGAGGTGATTGATGTTCAACTAATTTGTATGTATGTATCTACGCGTAAGTTGATATAATTAATGTAGTTGAATGCATTTATTCCACGTCATTCTTCCTGGCTTGTCACAAACCTGTCACAATTACCCCTTATACGTGATAATGCGTGAGAATCAAAGCATGTCTGGTCACTTCGTCATAATTATTATCATAATTTCAAGTGACATCACGTGACTTTTATGGGGCAGATTTTATCTACTACAATTCATTCTTATCTTCTGCTTCTTGTATCTCGAATGGATGTGACTGAGCATGCCATGCTCGCTGCAATCGTGCAATATCAATGTAAGTAATTTTGTTAATTTTCATTGCTGTCAGTAAAACCGTCGATTATAAAAGTCTCAAATCACCCCCAGAATTTCACCTTTAACCAGATGCATTCGGGTGAAAGAAAATTATTAGAAGCTTATTATTATCGTAAGACTGTGCTGCCACTAACCGCATTAAGTTGGCAGTGATTTTCTATTTATTTGTTTCTCTGTGCGCATTTTACTAACCTAACGGTGCATATAAACACTTCTTTTCACTTTTTCCACCACCACCTCAACCCTTATCCTGCTGTCGTTAAATTGGATTAAAATATATTTATATTCGAGGAGAAAGAAAATTGTAGATAAATCAAAAGAAAACAGCATTTTTCTACATTCGGCTTCAGCTATCGTGTGGCCTCTTCGGTTTCGGTCGCGCAGTATAATGAGTGTTGACCAATCGTGGTTCAGTTGTGGGTCAATGCTTCTTGCATTATGCCATGATAGTATACTAGTCTTGTGTTGTACACTATGAGCTATCACGTAGAGCATAAGAAAGCCAATGGCCGATTGGTCAGAGAACTGGAAAATGTGCATACTTGTACAGTGTTGCTGAAAGTACTACAATCGGAGTATTTTTCTCCTATTTTGTCTATCTAAGTACAAGTATACCTATACGTATTTCCTTGTGAACAATTATACTCCTAATCTGTCAAAAATATTGTTCACCCTAAATATTTTTTATCTACCACATACTACGATATTTTTGCGCAAAATTTCAGCTCTCTAGCTCAAACAGTTAAAGTGTGTGACAGACAAACTGACAGGCGGACAGACAGACACCTTGCTGAAGCCATTAGTAAAGTACCATTAATTTTAGGGTTCGAATTGTGCCCCATAGACCCTAGATATATAGTTTGAAGCCGTTTAGGCTGCAGTCGTGCTTGCATACGATAGACGTTAAGATGGACAAACAGAATTGGGAGATTCTCTTTTCAAATTCCTTTGTACTATTTTTTTTTCTTTTTTTTTATTAAAAGGAAATTTCCAATTCCCGGAGCACTCAGACTCAATTTTTGTGTCCATTGTACTACCAGGTAGAACTCCTTTTCGCTTTTATGTTCGGGTGGCTGTGGTTGCTATTCCCCGCCCGGGCTTAAACCTGCACAGTGCGGGTCACAAGCGAACACACCACCCACTACACTGTGGCCACCTCTCTACTATTTACTATGTACTACTTTACATACCGAATTTGATCAAAATCTCGAGATCGAAAATTCAATAGCTATAGGAATAGGAAGTTTTTATTATTGACTATTTCTCTGATATGGCTAAGACGTAAAAGCTATCTGGAATTCCTTCCATTGTATGCTCTTTCTATTTAGTCCTCTTTTTTACCTGAGACTAACACTCTTCAACATAATTTCAAAAAACTGGAACAGGGTATCACTTGGTCCATAATTTTTCCAATACGAGTATGGCAAAGAAATCACAGGTTGGATTGGTCAGGATCTTTAATATGCTATTTAGAAGGGCAATACCAACAAGCCTATGAACAAAATAAAGGGTTGCGCGTACATAGGTACTTGCGCCATATGTGTTGAGCGTTCGTAATTTTTTCAGCAATTACAATTTTTTATTATTATTATGTTGGTGATAGATGTTATTTCATCTGAATTTGTATGTAGTTGAAAATGTTTATTTCTCTTTACTTGGCAAGAAAATACATGAAGTTAAACCAAAGAAGCTACCTTGAAGGGAATTACATGCTTTGTCTTGTTGGTCTTATGCATTTTTTTACTTAAGAGTCCAGATTTATCGGAACTTTTTATATGTTGTTAAGGAAAGTCACTCATTTTTACGCCGACAAAACACTAATGAGCCTTGACTATTAATACAGTGAAGAAAACGAAAACTAGATTCTTTTCGAAAAATATTGGTTTATACACAAAATGCCCAAATCCCAAATGATACTCCCAAAGAAAAACGCTAAACGGCAGCCCTGATGTGTACTCGTTCAGGGGAAAAAGAGAGAATTGGATTGCGTTTTGAGTGCGTGTGAAATCTGTTGAAGTTGAAAATACAAATCCGAAGCAAGCAACATAAAATTACACAACGGAGCATTAGTTGTTCTATTCTTTTTTTTGTCAGTTCATGATTATTTCCTTTCATTTCCGCATACAAATTGTTCTTCAGGTCTGCGGCGGCATGTAGAGACATTTATGCTCTATGTTTGATGGATACAGGGCCACCACTACGTAGTTACGCGCCCACTTTTTCATTGTTCGAAACTACTCAATCGGGTTCATAGAGTAGTAGTGTTAGTATGGCAAATGTAAAGAACTTGTTCCAAGTGGTAAGTGCAACGTATCCCCGATGGTTAGTAGTGTGACCATGATACTATAACGTAGTATCATGTCGCTTAGTGATTGAAAAACTTAAATCAAGTGATTTAAAATATTATCATTTATAGGTATATATATATATATATTTTAAATAAGAAGTTTTGGATCAAATGATTTCAGAATTTTGATAATCATGCGGATGAAATTTGGTTGTCGACTCCCTCTGTTATCCGTTTGGAAGATGATACGATTGGCAGCAAAGAAGATCTGTAGCATTAATAGATACTCGTATAGTATATGATCAACATAAAAGTTTACGCACATAAATAAACTTTCGAGTAGTGGCAAACTTTAGTTAGAAAGGCATTGAAGCAAGTTGAATGGATACATACCTACTGTAATAATTTAGGTACAAATACAGATCATCGCTAGATAATCGCCAGGAAAGACTTCTTCAGACATTTCTACTACAAACCTATTTCCATTGCAAAAGGTCTTGTGTCGTTTTTTTTTTTTATTTTGCTATGAAATGAAATGAACAGTTCTGTTTACCAATGTCTTAAAAACTATATGCCGCATGATTAATTTCTAATAATATCCAATAATATTCATCTACTACTTAAAAACTTCGCAATCTATTTCTCGAAAATGTCACCGACGCTAAAAGCTTCAAGCTTATTAACGAGGGCACTTCACCATGATCATGAATACACTGGTTCCTGTGGAACGCTGTTACGGGAAACCATACTGGAGGTCATTAAGAAGATAATTTCTTTCAAAATAACTCTTACGGTGGTGGACAGCACTGACGTTTAAGCTATTGGTCTGTAGTTAGAAGCGGAAGTTTTATCGTATTTATCCGGAAAGAACACTTCGTTAATACAAGAAGAGAAATCCCATCTAGTCCTGAAAACTTGTTGCTATTGAGGTCTTTTAGCATTCGAATCGAATTCAGCATAGGTAGTGACGGAGAGAGCAATCTGGTTAGGTGAAATATGCTGCGAATATTGCAGCCAGCTGATTAGCTTTCTCTTTGGAGTCCGTGGTATATTGTCATTGTAGACAAGAGAATGGATGGTGGATGAAGCAAAACTTGTTATTCTTTTCCAAACAACCAAGACTAGAACTTCTTCCATTCTAGGTGTTATTGATAAAATGATTGCCTGAAACCTGAGTGCTGATGAGGCATGTTACAGTTTCCGAGCAGAAGTTGCACCCTCGGAGAAACAACATCTTTCAACGAGATTGAAACTGACCTATGTTAGTTTAAATAAATATACTCGTCAGGTTGAGTTGATTTCTACGAACGTTAACTGAAGGTAAGCTAGTCCTAAATTGTTATTAAAGAATAATAACTTCAAGCTTCCTAAAATATGACGTGAACTCACGTTCGACATATGGTATGACGTGAACTCACGTTCGACAATAAATAAGCAAAAATGGAGCCATTAAACAAGAATAATAAACACCAGAAAAACAAAAAAAAATATTTACGTATTGAAAAAGTTAAGTAAAATAAAAATATGAATTTCCGACAGTTACAGGGGGACGTGATCTCATGTGAATTAAATATCTTTATGTAACAGAATTTTCATCAAAGAGACTGCTGCAAAAAGTCCGGTACATCTAAAAGAAACAGGCAATTGAAAAACGACAATGTGTTGTTAAAGCTCAATACTCGTACTCAAATCAATTGGGTATTCAAACTGATTTCATGATCCCATATATGGACTTCAAGCGGAACTATTCGATTCGAATACCCAATACGGACGAATGAAATTCGAATGCTGTTGCCTTAAGCTGCGTATAAGTATCGCAAATGTAGAATATATTTGCAGAGGCCAGAGGACACTTCCAATTCCTATGTTAATGGTCCAGCCTAAGCATAAGACGTTGGGATCTCCTACGGAACTCTTCCTTTAGAGCTAGCTAGAGCATGAGCTAGCAAACAAATATCTAAAAGCAATCCTAAAGTTTTACGCCAAGTCAGAATGGGAAAAGTTCTTATTCGAGGCAAACTACTCTCACAACACGACTTTGATTGTTCTCTCTTTTGAGGTGTAACTAAGGGTAAAGCAAAGGGTCTATGTAGTCATATGCTAAAGCAACCCTCGAACCTTACTAAACCATATAACAGAATTTGAGTTGATATTTATCACATCCCAAAACTAATTTTTCATACTAATTCTCAATAAATTATTGCATAGATATTTTACACAAATCTATTTCTCAATAGAACTTGACGAAATTTCACACGCAATTAGACATAAATAAATTTCTATTCACACCCACCTAAGATCCTGTCGTAACGATTGATCACCCAATAAAATTTCCGTACGTCCTTTTGATATGCTAGTTTGACTACTATGTAATTGTTCGTATAACGCTGCTGCTGTTGCTCGTAAACTTTCATCCGCTCCAATCTCACCGTCTAAATTATTTTCATCGAGAGGTGTTAGTAACTGCAAGAAGAAGAAATAGAGATACAAATAAAAATTTTCATTTCAAAAAATGAGCATCTGAGTATGCATGCATGGGAGTAGGTTGTAGTAAAAACTCACCTCACGTCTAGGTGGATGACAGTTCGATATTAATAGATCACAATTGCTACTACTATTACCGTAGAGTGTTGTTACCGCCCCAGCTGCCGAATTTGACGCACTTATTAGTTGTAGCGGTGCATTCGCAACGGACAGCGATAGACTTATATTAGTTGTATTACCAGCACCAAAATTATTAGTATTATTGCTATTATTGTTATTACATAGGTTACTATTATTTATCAACACACTACTACTTATATTTCTGTTATTATTGTTTAATATATTACTACTACTACTATTACTTATTAGTAGGCTGTTTGATTTGACAGATTGCTGCTGCGATTGGTGTTGCTGTTGCTGTGGATTATGGAGTTGGTAGTGAATTGGTATATCAGCGGACAGCGGTGGTGGTGTCGTTGCGGTTTGTGCATCGACCAACACCGCATGCGATTTCAAATTATTCAAATTGTTGCACGCAACCAAGTTGTACGGCTGCTTGTGTACCACTCCTCCGGCACTAGTGTAATTGTTAATTAAATTGTTACTACTACTTAGACTACAACTATTTCCGATTAATAATTGGTTATTATGATGATAGCTGCTACCACTATATTGGTGAGAGGATGCCGCCGTTGATGATGAGGATGATGTTATTGAGGTCGTAAGCGTCGTCGTTGTTGTCGTTAATGGCTTCGGCAATGGTGTTACCGTCACATTGCCTTCACCTAGTAAATTGTAAGTAATACCGTGTGTTAGCGCAAACTTTTCAGTATCATTACCTTTTACGAATGTTCCTGATACTGTTGCTACTTTGGTGTTACTATGGTGTATAGTTGGTGTTATGGTTTGTGTTGATTGCACGTTATTATACAGGCCAACAGATGGCGTTGGCTTGTAATTTTGATTGATTTGACTGTAGCCACTAGTGCAGCTACTACTACTCGTTGCGTAGTGATTTGGTACCACATTGGCGGTGATGGCTTTTGTCGTTGGTATCACTGTTGCTGATGATGTCAATGCTGAGACTGGTGTTACTTTTACTGCTGTTTGTGTTGTACTATTGGCGTTCTTATCGGAAGGTATCACCGTATTAGATGTTGCCGATGGAATAACCGATGACGATGATATTGGTCCAATAGATGCCGCTGTGGCAGTTGTTATAGTCGATATACCCGCTGTTATATGATTACTAGTAAACGACGTCACGTAAATCGGTGACGCTTCTTTTAGGAAACTCAAATCTTGACTTGTGGTTTGGCCACCTTTTATACTATTTTGCTGATTTAACTGGAATTAAAAGGAGATATGTTTTTTAGTATTAAAATTTAATCAAATAGGGTAAATAAATGTTGACGTGATATCACGTGAGTTCGCGTCGGTAACAAATTATAAAAGTTTAAATTTAAACAGGGCAACAGAAAGGAAATATATTATGAATGATATGACTACTACGTGTTGAAAATGTTTGCAAGCAATAAATGTTATAAAAGAAATTTGTCTTTTTAAATTATTTTTATATGAGCAAGTAACGTATATATAGGAACATTTTACAGAAAACATTGCTTGCCACATCTAGTTCGGTGCCGACATCTTCCGACTAAACTTCCTAAATAAAGCTTGCTTCGGTATCTATTTGGTGCAGGTCCATTATTTTCTGCGAAAGCAAACAAATGTTCTTAGCGTTCTCTACATCTTTTAGATAAGATATATTTGTCCATTGTAGTCCCTTGCTTTCGCTCGTCAGGTCTGCGTGCAGTACATGGCATTAAGCACCTTTTATAATAGCTACAATATCTGGCGAATACATTTCCTGCGCAGGGCATAAAAACAGATGAAGCGTAGATCTATACCCGACGCATTGCTCTGCAATGATCCGAAAGGTGTAAATATGTTCGATGCTGAGTAGAAACTTGCTTGTTCGACAACGAATGTTAAATCAAGATGTTCTATGATCCAGAATTATTGTTGCTATTAATTTGGCAATAACAGGAAGAACCTATAGTTTCCGCACTCCATCAAGTTACCCCTCTTTTTCCACTCTTCCGGAAGTGATTATGAAAATGTGTGGTCACACAGATTGAGACGATTAGACTATCTGACAGCGATAGTTTGGCTTTAGTCGCCATTTAGTAGGCTTCACACATGGCCTCCTCAGATTTCTGACGCAGTCTTTGTTTCCACAGAAACACTGTTTTTGTTCTTACAGGTTTCTTTTATATTGGTTTCTCCACTTTATCATTTGTAAAACTTTTAGATTTCTTTCCTGCTAAAACAACAATTTTTTTCGATATCTCGTAGCTTGTGATCTCTTTACTTCCTTCACAGCAGGTGGTCGAGTGAAACCTAGCACATCCTACCTCTAATCGCTTGCTGGTAGTATTAAAACTGATTTTTCGAGTTTCCTATTGCTGTCATTGCACTTTAGGAGAGTTCTAGTGAGTCGGCAAATGCTATGATAGTGTCTTGAGATTGCAACCCTTCAATGCTGAAGTTCATCACGGTGATAGTCCTTCACTTACCCTCACTGCAACTAGCTAATGATCCGAGTAGATATTGGCACCTAGGAACTTTCGCACATCTGGAGAAATGTATTTTGCATCAATCCTAAAATTATCAATTTGGTTGAATGTCAGTTGATCAAAAGACTGCAATGGTGCCTTATACGTGTTAATGTGTGGGAATCTCGTGTCAACAAAACCACGAATAAAAGCTGCTTCTGTTTGTGGTAACATTCTCTGTTGTAGATCCCGCAAGTGTCCGTTTTTTCTTAAGCCCGTTCCACTCCATCTAACCTAGTGGTTATATCTGCTTTATAGCAGTTGAGGATCTCCGCTGGTTGATCGACTACACGCAGTCTGTTCAAGGTGCAAACGTTCCACTTGCAGATCTTAAAATAGATGAATCATCGTTACCCGAGGCTTGTGGTGCTTAAAAGGATTGTTTTTCTATCCCGAAGTACGATCACTACCTTGAGAGCTAGACCATTAATTAAAACTCCTAGGGCAAGGGGTCAGATGATTCCAGCAACCAGATTATATGATGCGAGCGCTGCTGTTGCCTAGAGTTCGTCCGCCACTATCTTTTTGTTGAAAATCCTACATCCCTGATTTTCAAATACGTCTAAGTAGTCCATGTAAGCTGTTCACTAAGTAGTTCGATCTGGATAGAACTGCAGACATCTGAAGGATTCTTCCGGTACCTACCGGCTGGATCCAAGGAAGAGTCACTTTTCTCCCATTCTCTCGAAAGGGGCGCTTTCGTGTCTACGGATCAAAACAAGCATGAATAAAAATGTTACTCCCAATTAGACAGATTCCAATGTACATATGTACATACCAGTGCATTTATGTATATATGTACATACTCATAATTGGCATAGCATACACTCCATTAACAGTAGGACTCTTCGAAAGCCCTCGCAATTGTTGAATACAAATTAAAAATTATCGTATGGCTAATTCTGAATCCGTCAGTAATGTAGTCAGCTTTAAGGTTAAACCATGGTGAATAGCAATATTTCATAATGAGTCAAATTCCAATAATGAATCCAACTATTTAAATGCGGTTTCCTTTCCTTTGAATGCACCCATCCACCCTCTCATAGATTAATGATTCCTTTATCTTTAAATTACATGAATGCACTTCAAACAAATAATTGTTTACAAAACTCGGAAAAACTTCACAAAACATTCATTAAATTTGCACGATAGAAGCAACAAACAGAATTAACCTGATGAATATTTATGTACATTTCTTAACAGATATTTTTTTTAAAAACTTTTTCTGCATTAGTTTATCTATTCGAAGAAAAAGTTATGAATAAGCGCTGGTTAAAAGGAAATTTAACTCACGTGCGACTCCAGTCGCGCGCGCTTATATTAAGTGCTGCAACAGTGTAAGTGCTGTGCAGTAAGCAGCTTTTGTGTGGGATTTCTGAAGATGATGAAAAACGGAATGGAGAAAATCTCTTCGAAATGAAATTAATTAGTTAGAAAAATTCATTATTTCTTTTTTTTTTTCATTTATTTTTGAGGAGTGACAGTCCACGTGAGAACTCAATGAGTTTAATTGAGTTCTCACGCAGACTGTCACCCCTCAATAATCAAAAAAATAAAAAAATGAATTTTTCGGTTTGGAGTTTTTTTTTTATTGTTATTGTAAATCATGGCAACAATTTAAAATAACGGATTGAGGATGGTTGTTGCCAACAGAACACTTGGAGTGTTACGAGCAGTCTCGGCGCGCTGCACGACTGAGTCACGCGTCATGCCATATGCTTCTATTGTGAATAGAATAATAGAAATAAGTCGTATGTTTGACAACAAATTGAAAGATGGGATACGCCAATACCAGGAAACGGAAATGACTTACCTTGCAACTAACGTTAACAAATCCTATCTTTTTCAGTGGATTACCTAACTAACAGACGCACTCAGGTTAAAACTTCAGAGCCGAGACAATTGCATGAAGAGATTATAATACGAGTACGAGTACTGTATGACTGTTTAGACTCTTTCGGTGCGAAAGTTTTAAACAGGCAAGCAAAAGTTAATTTGGATATCACCCTAATAAAATAGTTTCCCAAGAACAAATTTCCCAATTTTAGCCACAAATTGTTTAGACTATTAATTAATCAAAGTCGATTAAATGTGAAAGCTTAAAAAAGCTCCGTATATGGTGAATAGAAATTCAGTCGTGGTAGAATATTTTATTACAGATTCCTTTATAAATTCAAATGCATACAAAACGCACCAGTTATCTTTGCGTTTCAGGTTAATCCTTTGAGACCCGAAGTATTTAGCGAGTTATGAAAAAAATTCTTCGCTATGCTGTCAGGATCCCGGTACTTACAAGGTAACAAAAAGTAAGAAAGGAAGCCTTAGCCCGTATCGGATATGTGGGAACGGTCTCATTGAATTCCATACACTGCGAGCTGTATATCCACCGGAGTATATCGGATGCCGGATATGTGGGAAACGGGGCTTATAGCTAGAAACAGTTGCCTGTCCATCCGTCTGTCACAGCCCTATAACCGCTTAACGTGTTAAGTTGGAATTAGGACCAGAGGCGAGTTTAACTAACCCGTAGCATAGACTATTATTATATAATCTTTGCCTGCAAATGAATAAAATTAACTAATAAATATTGGCTATTTCTTGTCACTGGTTTGTTTTTGTCTCTAAATTATTACATTTCATAGGTATGCACTCATACCTAATCCATGCTAAAAGTAATAATATATCACCAAAAATATTACTGTAAAAAGGGGCCAAGTTCTCTAGTCCAAAAATTATGTAACAACTTAGCCAGGAAAAGGACTGAGATATAAAAGTGTACCAAGTTCAACTTGTTCCAATACCTTCACAAAGAAAATTTGACACTTGACAAGAAAGTTAAGTTCAATTGAAGATAACAAATCAGGCGCATCAATTAGGCCCGAAAAAAATGATATCATTGATTACCCGTTCATGAGACAAAGGTAAAATTTGTAAAAGTTTCACACGATGTGTGTGGTGGAAGATTAAATGGATCTTCGCATGAAAGCCCTGTCAATGCGAATGGGTCCAAACTTTTGAAGTATATTCAAGAATGGGACGGAAGAAACAGGTATACAGAGAAAAAGTGACGTAAGGTTTTTGAAACTTCTTTGACCATTTTTTTATGAAACTTTATATAGACTTATATATTATTTGACACAACAAAGAGCATGTTGTGAATGAATAATTAAACATGGTTGGCATAAGCCTTTCAGGAAGTATCATAAATTGGCCTATGAGAGGGTTAAGAATTAGTTTCACCAAATGGTGAAACTGCCAATATCAAATTGAAAAAGATTTAGGTCATTTTGGTTATTATTATATTTTCTCATGTCGTGGACATAAATAAGAATATCACTATGAGTAATACATGACGTAACTTTTTTTTTTATAATTTGCACGCGTGAAAGGGGTTATGAATACCCTTATACTAATTTTTAGGACACGGGCGTTTTGAGGAAAGCGGAAGAGACAGAGAGAAAGACAGATTGGTGTAGTTGATTTGAAACTCAGCTGATATTAAGTTTTCAGTGAACTCCAAGGGTGGCTGTCCAGATAACTGGGGAGCTTGTTTGTTTTTGCTTTTGTCGTTGCTCATGATTCACAGTATTTTTTTCCGTCCTCCTGATATCATCATCATGATCAAGTTGCATTTTAGCCATATGACCACTCTACTGCCAGTGTTATGCCTTCGCAGTAGAGTTGACATAAGCTTTTCGCAATTGATCGACTTTTAATTTATTTCATGCGAAATAAATAGATGATTATTGACATCAGGATTCGAACCGTGAACTTGTGTAGCGTGACAAGCGATGATGTTACCACTACACCACGGCCACCCTTAAACTTAAACTTAATTGATAGCGAGTATGAAAATGTTAGGACCTAAGTGAGTATCCTGAGGAATACCCGAATAAGCTGTAAAAGAGTAAGAAAGCAAAGTAAGCCTCTAAATATGGACTAAGGTATAAGCTAAGTCATCAATAAATACAACAGAAAATACATATACAGGGTGTGGAGGCTATTTGAGGATATGTCTTTGTTTAGTCGTAGTGTTGATCGCGTTAATAACAGACGTATAAGTTTTCCCGAGTACAATGTCGGATGAATACCTAACACAAGGAATGAAAAGACGCGCCATGATTGTTGCCATATATGTCGACCAGATCACTGTGATCTCAAAATATCGCGCTTTTAGAAAGTCTCCCGTTTGTTCGGTCACAAGATTCGCGTCGAGTGGGAGACTTTTTGCGGCGATGTTTCGTCTGATCGTCGAAACGTAAACAGCAGTTCACACGTTTGGACAGTAAGAAAAGCTACGAACTTGTTCAACAAGTGCAGCATCGTATTCACCAGGACCATGGAACTTCGATGAGATCAATTGCAAGGGCGAATAATTTTTCCGATGAACAAAATTTTAACCAGGACCAGAAGGTCCATAGAAGGAACGACATGTGTGCAGAACCTTCAGATGTCCCCCGTGTGATGCAAACTAAGTTTCCTCCGCACAATGTTCTTTAAGTTTATAGGCAATTATGATGTGGGGACGTCGATCAAAGGCCTTGGAAAAATTTGTGTAGATACAGTCAACTTCTTGACCAATTTCCAAAGGTTTAGAACATTTGTGCAAGAAAATTAGTAAGTTAGTAATAGTTCATCTCCGAAAGTATTAATTCGAACAATTTGAAAACAAAATTAGAGCATGTGGATTTATGAGAAGATAAAGGCAAAATTATATCAAATCTGACATAATAGTTTCTGAAAAATGTTCAAACGCACATGTCCGGCATAATTCAAAGCAAAATCCAAATTTTCTTGAGTTACATATATCTTACTCTCACTCAATTTGATTTCGATCAATTTCAAATGGAACTACTAACGTATGAGTCTACATACCAAATTTCATCGAAATCAATTCGGGTCATCATGGCCACGGAGGGTCGCACGGTTCAACTCGTTGGATGGGGTAAAGAACGAAATCGATAAAAATAGAAAAGCTAACCTAGACCACGGATGGACAGAAAAGATAAAACAGAGAAAGAATAGAAAGATAGGATAGAAGATGGAGATACGAGTACTAATGAAATCTAAACCTAACTAACCTTAATTATTATCCCTATACTAACCTAACACCACAAACTAAGCCCTCTTAATCTACTTTAAATAAAAATTAAATCCAATCCTAAAACTAACCACCCGTATCTCCATGGTCTCTCCCAGATATTGTTTCGATGAGAACCAGAGGCTTGCCAGATGGACTTAGCAATGGTCCCCCCCCTTTTTTTTTTTTTTTATAATTTGCGCGCGCCAAATTTTTTTTTTTTTTTTTATAATCTGCGCGCGCCAAAGGGAGTATTAATACCCTTTAATTGTTTCAGGGCACGCGCGTCAGGGAAAAGGGGGAAGAGGAACAGAGGAGGTACCTATGCACGTTGGCTTTGAATGTTTGAAGGTTGTAGTGATGGGGAAATACAGAGCCTGGTAGATCGTTCCACATTCGTGTTGTTCGGCTTATAAACGAATCCCTATATTTGACAGTACGACCGAAGTTTGGCTTCAGGGTAAACTGATGTGCATTCGAAGCATGTCGCGTATTGCGGGTGAAATTTTGAAGGGGAGGAATGCAACTGGCTATTTCGCTGGAGCATTTTTTGTGGAAGAAACGATAAAACAGGGAGAGACAGGAGACATTTCTCCGATGTTCTAGTGAATGAATGGAATTCACAATGTCTCTATCACCTATAAGTTTTAACGCGCGATTTTGTACCCTATCAAGAATGTGCAAAACGGTCTTGGGTGCACCAGACCAGATATGGGCGTTATATTCCAGCTTAGGGCGGATGAATGCCTTATAAATTGAGGCCAGATCAGACGGGGTAAAATATTTCTTGCACCGTTTAAGGAATCCTAGACATTTTGCAGCATTTTTGGCGACCTCGAATATGTGATCATTACATCGAAGATGGTTATTAATACACATACCGAGAATGGCAAGTCTTTCGGTTTCAATGATGCAAGTACCATCCATGGATAATGGTTGAGGGTTTTGGTTTCGCTTGAGAGACAGAAGACAGCATTGTGTTTTGGAAGCATTAAATTCCACTCGGTTGGTTGAACCCCATTTAATTATGCTGTCTAGGTCGGAATTTAATGTGTTTAACATACGTTGCCGTTCCCCTTCTACGGCCGAAGAGCAAGGACGTGAGTTAGGAAACGAATATGAAAAACTGAGGGTACTGTCATCAGCGAAGGAATGGATTGGATTAGAAGTTGCAGACAAGAGATCATTTATAAAAATGAGAAAGAGAGTCGGAGACAAAACAGAGCCTTGGGGAACACCAGCATTTATTTGGTGAATTGCAGACTTGAAGCCATCCAAAACAACTTGTATTGAATGCCCCGAAAGGTAATTTCTAATCCATTGAAGAAAAGACTCATCGATGCCATATGCACGCATTTTCGACAAAAGAGCCTGATGCCAAACTCTGTCAAATGCTTTTGAAATATCAAGCGCAACCATCTTGGTTTCGCCGAAGTGATGGAGAGATTGGTTCCACTTCTCGGTGAGATATGCCATCAAATCACCAGTGGACCTGTTGCTACGAAAACCATACTGCCGGTCATTAAGGAGTTTTCGTGAATCGAGATATTTCATAAGCTGACGATTTATCAGCGTTTCCATGACCTTGGAAAGAAGGGGCGTAAGTGCAATGGGTCGGTAATTGGACGGGGAGGAAGATTCGCCTTTTTTGGGGACGGGCTGGACAAATGCTGTTTTCCATCTACTCGGAAAGAGCCCTAAAAAGTAGGATAGACAGAAAAGCTTACGCAGAGGTTTTGCCAGCGTAGAAGAACACCTCTTCAGATCTATGGGGGGGATACCATCTGGACCAGCGGATTTGTGTATGTTAAGACCTTTAAGTACTCCTGCAACTGTACGAGTGCGAAAGTGGACTTGTCCCATGGAAAATTCGACGCTCTCAAATACAGGTGGAGACAAAGCATTATCTGGCAGCGTGGAGTTCGCTGCAAAATGAGTAGCAAGCAGATTAGCTTTGTCTAAGGAGCTGACAGCTGGAATGTCATTGTAAATGAGTGTGGGGATGGCAGACGAGGCAGAATTTTTAATATTTTTGACGAATGACCAAAAATTTTTACTACCTTTGGGACATTGTAGGATTTTTTGCCTCAATTTTTGGTCATGTAAGAATTTTACACGTCGAATATGGGCATTGCAGTCTTTTCTGGCTTGTTTAAACTTTTTCGGTTTTCCTCAGATTTGTTGGCTTTATAAGACCGAAAACTTACTTCTTTCTTTCTGATAGCCTCTTTACAGCTCTGGTCAAACCACGAGTTTACCTTAGGTTTAATGCTCTTTATTCTGTTAGGAATAAAGTCATTCATACCTAAGAGTATGGTGTTAGTGATCATATCAGCAGCGGCATCCACGTCGCTATCGAGGAAGCATAGCGACCAGTTAAAACTCCTAAAGAAGCTATTGAGGCCGCTCCAGTTGACTTTCTCGTATTGCCATACTTTCCTTTTAGGAGTTTTTTCTTTAACTGAGTGGTCGGAGTACGAGAATTTAGCTGATACGATATTATGGTCAGACCGACCTAGAGGCGCTAAAACATCAATAGTGTATTTATCAGGGTGCGAAGTAAGAAACAAGTCCAAAGTGTTGGCGGAATGACTTACAATGTCCGGTATACGTGTAGGCTCATTTACAAGCTGAGTCAAATTGTTTACCTCAGCGAAAAGTTCAACATACCTTCCTTCGGGTGTTATCTGGCCAGAATGTTGAAGCCAATTCGAATTGTGTATATTGAAATCGCCCGCAATAACGATTTCAGTATGAGGGTACAAGGAGACAATTCGAGTGATGGAATCAGACAGCGCATCAAATTCGTCAAAAGTTGAGTTGCTGTCCGCACTAGGGCTTCTATAAATAAAGCAGTAGTGAATTATTTGCTTACGGACGGTGAATTTTAGCCATTTGAAATTAAATTCCGGGTTGGAACAGTGGCCATACTGTGGTGGAACTTGGTAAGCAATATCACTACGGACGTAAATGGCGAGGCCACGGTGGGGAAAGAATAATGACACTAAGTTATACCCAGGCAGTTTCAAATCGGAAGATTCTTCAACTACCTGTGTTTCACTTAGTGCCAAAACAGCTGGTTTATGGGAATAGGCGTGGGCGTACACATCAAAGAAATTCATTCGAAGCCCACGGATGTTGGTAAGATCAACCCTAAATTCCCTCATCACTACAAGATAGAAACACAAAAAGACACAACTCTGACGTAACTAAGCGAAGCTGTGAAGTGAAGATCCAATGAATAGTTTTCCAAAACAAACTGTCGCAGGTGCTATGCCCAAACGACAATCAGCTATGCTCCGCTATTCGGATAAACATTCACAGCCCGCTATGCATCAAATGTTACACTCTCTCAGTCATCGCGACTGGGAGTATGTACATACATAGTACGTACTCCAATTGCGATAACAAAGAAGCGCAACCGCGGGTGAGAGGAGGTGGAAGATGGAAAGCACCGGCACTGATTTATTTTCTTTATTTTTTTCTTTTTTTTTTCCACTGCACTTTTAGCACTGGTTTATTTTATTTTATTTTATTTTATTATTATTATTTATTTTTTTTTTTTCCACTGCACCACACTGAATGTAATTTGACGGGCGCGAAATATTATTATTATTTGATGGAATTATTTATTTTTTTTTTTTTTGTTTTTTGTATGGGATATGAATACCATTAAATTATTTCAGGGCACGGGCGTTTTGCAGAAATTGAGAGAGAGAGAAAGGAAGATTGGTGTAGTGGGTTTGAAACTTAGGTGGTATTAAGTTTCAGTAAACTCCAAGGGTGGCATCCAGATAACTGGGGAGCTTGTTTGTTTTGCTTTTTTTTGTCGTTGCTCATGATTCACAGTATTTTTTTCCCTCCACCTGATGTCATCATCACGATCAAGTTGCATTTAAGCCATATGACCACTCTACTGCCAGTGTTATGCCTTCGCAGTAGAGTTGACTAAGCTTTCGCAATTGATCGACTTTTTTTATTTATTTCAAACGAAATAAATAGCTGATTGTTGAGATCAGGATTTGAACCGTGAACCAAGAGCGTGACAAGCGTTGATGTTACCACTACACCACGGTCTCAAGAGACATTCGTCGCCATTTCCCTGGCCGGAATCAGTGGGAGATGGACGAAACCTATGTAGTTCGGTCCAGTAGAGGAAATAGTAAGTCGTTCATGTCTTCGTCGTCATCGAAAGTACCGTTCTGTCATGTCATCGTTCTACTAAACACCGTAAAAGAACGGCCTAATCATCGTTATTACAACATGGTTTCTTCTAAATACAAAAAATAAAAAAAACGGAATCAAAAAAGTTCGGGGTCTTATAAAATAGTATCTTTGCCTGAACCAAATTTAATGCACATTTTCATGCATTTTCATGCGCAATAACCCTTTCCGAGACTTAACTTATGTACATATTTCATTCACTAAAATAAAACTGTTACACTACTTGATTAGAATTTAAATAAAAGAATCGAATCTAAACTTATCGTTTAATTCACTGATTTATCTTTTTGTTTAGACGCACTATGAATATCCTTCGATTTTTTTTTTCCTAGTTATTGGTTGAAACTGGTACGGTTGCTCCCACGGAGCATAACGTCTCAATAGACTGTAGCTGCAGCTGACAATACATGTTTGTTGTTGTACTCGTATGTTATTGAGTCTGTAAGCAACTGTTTGTTTTCCTCCTTTTTTGCTTACGTTTTGTTCTTGTTCGAGTCGGCAGCAACCGTATTCCTAACGGAAAGTTAACGGTACTGCTTCGAAAGTTCCGAAGGAACCAAAAGTAGAGGCTTGGGAGTCCCTTGATTCCTAAGTGTCGTCTTTTGAACGCAGCCCAAGTCTTAATAAAAAAAAATCAAAATCGTCTTCTCCCATGTTAACTACCTCTGTGGCTTAGTACTCCCACCACTCTACTGCTATAAGAGTATAGCTGCTCGTATATAGTATATCACATTTATTTGCGGGATTCTTTATGAATTGAAGGTGCGTTTTAATTATACAGGCGTTACTCCAATTAATTTGACCTAACTTGTTAAAAACAATCCTGGGTGAATTATATCTGAAGAAAATTGGTATTACATCTATAAATTACACATTCATATGTATTTACAGCATATTTGTACTCATACCTAACTATTTCGAAAGCTATTACAGCAGTGTCTCGCAATCTGCGTGCCGCGGGAAAATCTCAACTGTGCAGCAAAAGATTTTCAAATTGACACTAGATATTTCGAGATTTATCTCGAAAACCAATTTCATTATAAAATATTTTTACAAAATTTATTTCTGTTTGAAAGTCATCTTACATCAATTAATATCATCATTTCATTTATCCCATGATACATTTCACTGAAGCCTTCCTTCTATATTATCAAGCTGAACTCTGTCATCTAGTACCAACCTATAAAACTATTTAATAGACTGTCAATTGCTAACTGTCAATTAATTTTTGCATTCATTTTTAATTATTTCAAGCCCTTAGATAGACAAATACTTAACCAAAAGACGAACTTGTGAAATAAAGAACGAGAGCAAAACTACAAGCAAAACCAAGCTAACGACTTCAACAAATACAATGACGAATGCATAGTTTAGTTTTATGCCATCTGTAAATTACAACTCTCTGCCAGTTTGCATATTGTGTTCTGCAACTTTTTCAAATGAAACGATGGTTCCAAGTAAGTTGAAATGTCATTTTGAAAAAAAAATTCCGAGTACATAAACAAGCCGAACATTTACTTTGAGAACCTTCGATCACAATTACAAAATTAGGCCAAACAATTAAAGAATTACTGCACGGTACAAGAAAAGGCTCAAGTCACAAGTTATAAGACACTGATGCTGAAAATATCATTTTGCCTTCGTTGGAAATAGCTGTTGAAGCCATGGTTAATGTACAGTAGTGTGAAACTAATTCTATTATAAGCTACTGCAATTACTCGTAGGATTCAAGATATGTCTGATGATATAGATCGGCAACTCAGAGAGCATTTTGCGGATCATCACGAATCAATGTCGCAGATGCAGATGAATTTAACTTTTTACATGATGGTGGCTTGAAGTTTTGTTTCTGAATGACCTTTTCCATAAATTGAACACACTGAATTTGAGCCTGAAGCTTTGGATGCAAAAATCGAATTATTTGAAATTTGACTTCTTACCAGGCTTCAGCCATCAAACAGAAAATATCACGAGAAATTCAAATCCCTTTCGCAAATCGGCTCTCATCATTTTCTAAATATATTCCGTCTCTGAATCCGAAACAAAACGAATGGGTGATCAACCCTTTTGTAGGTTGCGCTGATGGTTCATTAACAACAAAGGAAGAAAAGGATTTCACCGACCTGAAGAATGGTTTGGTTCACAAGGCCCTAAAATATCTGTTTTAGTGGGCCGCAGAGTAAAACAAGTTTACGAGATACTGATCTACAGGCAATGGTCTTTGTCTCCATATGACTGCGTGTAATTCGGAACACTACCATGAAGTGAACTGGTAGTCCACCTTCCAGCGTTTCATGTACTAAAGTCGTATATATCGTCTTTGTCCCATCCCTTTCATACTTAGCAATAAATAATACTTAAACCTAAACTCATATATATACATAAACAACTACTACTACTAATTAACAACCCCTACTACTAATTAATTACCGTCGCCACCGATTATAATTTAATTTTATCATCATCTGGTGTTATTTCCACTCATCTAGTCCAATTGGACTTACACTTCGATGAGGTGAGATACCAGATCGACGACAGCTAGATACTGAACTCGAAACTTAATGAAACAATTTTCGTGTGAACGGCCCTCTTGTTGTGCGCGCCGGTAGTTAGAACAGTATGACAATACCACGTGCGGAATGTCACATAAACATTCATTTTGATTTGAGGCTTCAGCTTCAATGACGGTGAGTTTATATTTATTTTGATAATTGTTCCTTTTATTTTAAATAGGACCAGAAAGGGTACACTCATAAAGACATCGCCATTCACTCTGTGGTGTATACGCCACTGGATAGTAGAGCTCCAATGGCCAGCTATTTCTTATTTTATGTGATGACAGACGGACGGACATCTGAACACCAATCCACCAAGCCATATGCATGTTTAAGAGAATCTTTCTGCCTCCCATATCCCACTCACACATGATCCGATTTTGACAATTTTTAAACAAAATAACCTACGTTAATTAGTTTCATCAAATTGTCTTTAATGGTCGTCAAGCGAGCAGTGTGAAGACAAACATGCCCGGCTCGCACTTGAAGATTTTGTGCGCTTTACATATGTACGTTGCTAAGAAATTTACGACTGCTACTCGATATACGATTTCTTTCCCTCGATTTACGCCAAGGAATGGTGACACACTTCATGGGATTCCTCGAATTGAAAAAGTTTCATTTAGTTTAACTGGCTTAGTTGTTTTTCTCCTTGATTAAGTAGTTAAGATATTCATGTATCACTACTAAGAAAGCGATACGGAGAGCCGTTTATTGTTGTTGGCCCTTTCTTTGTTTTTCTCGAATATTCGATTTATGTTTTTCGATCTACGTCGACAAAAGTGCCAATGAATTGGTCATACATTTTTAAAAGGCGACAACATCGACCAAGAAATATATGCCGCAGAACAGTGAAAGAAGAATCACGACCACTATGAAAGAGTTGGGGAGAGTTAATTCATATCCGCACTATCGTAGGCGTAGTGGAGGTCCTAGGACCCATAAGAAGAAACAAGACATAAGTAGAAGGCAAACCCCACAAGCGGACCAGTAGGGATGCAGTAAAGTGGGAGGGTTGTGATCCTTCTACTCCGGATCATAACTTCGCCGTAAGAAGAAGAAGAAGAGACATAAGACATAAGTAGAAGGGTGTTGAATATACAAATATAAAAAATTATGTCTACTAAAAATTAAATGACGAACAAATATCATGAGTTAGGATATGCGATTATAAAACTTCTTTATAAATTTCAATAACATTTACATATCAAGGAACGTGTATAGATAAATTAATGTGGTTTTCAAGAAACGATTGCAGTCGCATGGTACACCTCAAAACCGCAACTTTGTTGTTCGCTAATTACGCAAGAATGTCTGCAAAATATACAAAAATTTTAAATGCAAACCCATTCAGGTGTGGTAATGTCTGTCTGACACAGATGTCTTGCATCACATCTCTCGACACAGAACGAAAAGGATACCACACCTAAAAGACAAACAAAAACGTACATCCTGTCTGTTGTTCACATACGAGTACAAGATGCATTGATTGATACAGCATCACATACTCGTATAGTCTATCACTGATGATTAATTCATCCGAGTTTCGATTGTCTAGATCGGTTATTTGGTAAGGTAGATACAACACACCTCAATTTTGACAGCAAACCGCTGACTTGGAAATTATTCAAATTACCGCCTTGATTAAGATAGAATATACAAATAACACTCCTCCTACGGAAAAAAATGAGTTTAACTATGAGAATTGAAAACCTAAATTATTTGTCGTTATACAGCCACTCCTTCTGGCTCAATTTACACACATTTACTGTGTATGTGATCCGCTGAATTTTTCAATTTAATTATTTGATTGATTTTTCAATTGTGCATTGAAATTCACCGAAAGTTGGATAGATGTGCGGTTAAAATGGAGCAGGGAGACAAAAATGTTATTATGAGTTCGGACAGCAGCACAAACGGCTGCTCAGGACAAACTTTGAAATTCAACTATTTATGCGACATGTGCAGAAGCATAAAAACCTTAATAAAGCTATATAAAATAATAAAGCCAGTAACCTTAGACAATTTTAAATTCGAACTGTTACCAGAATCCGTACTGTGCATACTCAGTAGTGAAGACGAAGTTTAAAAGCTTTTAAAGTTTCATCGACCATCTGCCCCGAACTAATGCAATAAATAGTAACCGGACTATGTTCAAGCCTTTTTTTTTTATTTAGAAATACGATCAAGTAAAAATGGCGGGAATATACATACATTTCTCTATGATCAGGGTATTGGCGTATTACCTTTCCTCCAAAACATTATTGTTTTTTTCACTTTTTCAAAATGTTACTTTGGAATCATCCGGTCCAAATTTCCTTCTCTATCAAACGGTTCAAAAGTTATAAGACTATTACAGTCAGATGGACAGACTTTCACTATAAGAGTTCATTTCTTACTTTTCTGTTACCGTGTAAGTAGAGGAAGCTTGAATATGAACTCTTCTCACAGATGCGCAGCAGTTTCTTAAAAATATGTGACTTTCCGAAGTAATGGAAGAGGCAACACCTGGTACTGTTATCAAATTAAAACCAACCAACTAACGAAGCCTCATCTTATCCACCCGTTGTGTATGCTAGACACAATGGTGAAAATACTGGAACGAATAGTGTGCAACCGACTGGAAACCGCCCATGAAGAAAGAAGAGGTCTGGCAGAATACGAGCGTGGATTTAGAAAAACTCGGGGACGATAGATGCTATTAAAAGGCTTTCCTAACAAAGCAGAAAAGGCAGTCGAGGGCAGACGATGGAGGAATTGTAGTAACAATTTCTGTATGATTGAGACACTGGATATTAAAAAAGCTTTCAATGGAATTATTATACGCTATAAGAGTATCAACTTATCTACTAATACAGTATCAGCATATTGCGAAAACAGGATCCTGCTATATGGCACCCAGGATGGAGTACGAAAATATCTCATCACGGGAGGTTTACCCGTAAGGATTAATACTGGGTCCACTGCTATTGTACATTATGTACGACTAATGTAACCATAATGATTTTAACAAAATACAAGGTCGAAAACGGAGGTGATATACAGGGTAAATGGTACCAAGAAAAATGTATTTTACCGGACATACGAGGAGACTAACAAAAGTTCGCTGTGTCGGTTGAAAAAAATCATCATTCTTTCAACATTTTCGAAATTTTCCAATTTCGACATTGGAATTCCCCCCAATTTTTTTCTATTTATGGGAACAGCAAGGAAAAAAATTATAATTTTTGTAATACTTTCGAAATTGTACAATTTCGACATTGACTGCATTAATGATCTCCTCATTGGAGCTTAGGATCCCTCCCCTTTTTGTTTTACATTTTTAGGAACAGCCAGGATCACATGGTACTAGGTATGGGAAATAAAGTACTAAGCGAATTTCATTGATACTCGAGAGCGCACGAAAACTTGTTGTTTTTGCAAGCTCACTCCTTTCTTGTAAAAAGTAGCTACGACGTTGGCATTTTTTCTGATTTCCCAAAAAAAAGTTTCAAAACTTGTGTGTAAGGAAGTTTCTGTATACCATTTAGCAGTTACCGTCTGACCAGTTCCAGCGGAATAACAGTGATCACTTTCGCCCTGGTGAAGTGAATTAGCATCAGTTTTGCTGTCTTGCTTTTATTGGGGGATTTGCACATTCTGGAGTCCGTACCATAGACTGCTGTTTGGTTTCCAGGTCATACTTATAGAACCAAGATTCACTACTTGTTACTGTTTTATTAAAGTAGCTCGACTCTCCGTTTTCAAATTTTTCCAAAAAATATCGAGCAATACGAACACGTGCCTTTTTTGCTCGTCATTTAAAATTCGTGGAACCCATTAATCTGATTTTTTCGAGTATTTCAGGTGATGATTTAATATTCGTGACGCAGTCATAATAGACTTTCTTCTTAAATTGTTACCTTTAAAGCCATCTGTATCGTCGGTTGAAGATTTGAGAGGACCTACAAGATGTTCGCCCTCCTCAGATAAGAATGACCTGTATGAAATCTTTGAAACCACTTGCACTATGTATTTTGGAATTCGTTAAAAAATATGCACTAGTTTAAATTGACATCCAGATCCGAAGAAAACGACAAATCCGATTTCTTATTATGTTAGTGGTAAAACTTTTACCAAACTTACACCACTAATTATACATATGTTGGATTATTCGTCTCCATTTTTAAAAATTTTCCAGAAATTTTAAACTAAATATCAAAAATAAAAAATTTCCCAATATTTTATAAAGTCAACTAAATATATATATTAAAAGACGGTCAAGCATGAAAGAGCAAAGACATACGTATACTCAAGCTCGCCCCCCGCCGGCGTAATAGGTTCGCCTCTCCTGAGAGAAGATTAGAAAACAATAAATTGCCGAGAGTTCCAGAGCAATTACACTAAATATATTACAGCAATAGATATTAAATAAGTAGGTAGTATTATACTGCTATTTGTTATAGTTATTATAATGTATATATGTATCTACGCATATTTAACTTCCTAGTGGGTCGATATCCCAACTTATAACTGCACATGGACGATCCAGAGCATACACATATAGCATATGTACACAGATTTGGGCATAATCATCGCAGTGCATGCCCAAGAAGGTTTAGAATGGAGCAGAAAGATTTAGAACACACTTTATCTTTCTTTCTACTGTCCAAATTAATACTAAAGGGTGACCAGATAGCAATGATAGTTATTCCAATTGTTATGTTTCAGCAGCTGTCAAAGTTACCAATGAAATCCAGCTGTCAAAATATAAGATAAAGTTTGTCATTTCATCATGCATTGACGCTTCCCGAATGTGTGGAAATTATTAAAAAATATGATCGAAATTCCGGCTCAATTGTAAATACGCAACGTGAATTTCGTCGTGAGGTCGGTCGTCATCATGGCTTCAGTGTGCAAAGTTTGAGCGTGAGTACACCCCTTTGGACCTTAAGCCACCAACCAGACAGAGATCGGTGCGAAATGAAGAAAAAATATCGGCCGTAGTGGCCAGTATCGAAGAAGATCCAGAAATGTCTATTCGACGCCGATCAGCTGAATTGGGCATCGCCTCACTCTCTAGGCTTATTTTGCGGTCGGATTTGGGCCTATATCTATATAAGATTGTGCTGACGCAATAATTGAAGCCGAACGACCATAGACACGCCGTGAGTTCGTTAATCGGGCACTGGAAATTTTGGCCGGAGATCCGGATTTTAGCCAAAAACTCATCTTCTCGAAAGAGGCTCATTTTTGCTTCAGCTGCTATGTCAACAAGCAAAATTGCCGTTATTGGAGCGACCACAATTCAGAAGTGTTCGACCAAGCATTAATGTATCCACAAAGATTGATTGTTTGGTGCGGTTTATGGCGCGGCGGCATCATCGGACCTTATTTCATTCGAAATGAGGAAGGAGACACCGTTACCGTCAATGTTCCTCGGCATAGAGCGATGTTAACCGACTTTTTGAGGCCAGAACTCGACAACATCGATATATCCGAACTGTGGTTCCAACAAGACCGCGCTACATGCCATACAAGCGACGCAACGCTCGAAGTGGTGAAGGAGAAATTTGGCGACTGCGTCACCTCACGTCGAGCGTTCATCAATTGGCCGCCGCGATCATGCAATTTGACTCGATTATTTTCTCTAGGGATACGTCAAGTCCTTAGCCTACGCTAACAAGCCAACCACTTTGGACGAGCTCGAGGCCAACATTCGAGACGCTATTGCCGGAATAACGCCACACATATTGGACCGAGTCATCAAAAATTGGACCGACCGCTTAAAGCACTGCCAGCGAAGCCGAGGCGGCCATTTAAATTATGTGCTATCCCATACATAATGGCATGAATGTAGCTTCAAAATAAAATCAGAATAAATTTGATATCTCATACCGTTGTTGTTTTATTTAAATTTTTTTTCCTATCATTCTTATCTGGTCACCCTATACCTAAACGAATGGGCAAGTATCCCACCCAGAAAACATAGTTCGTCATATGGTTAAATCTTCCGAAATATAAGATACTGTCAGTAGCGTAGATGCTCACTATAGTGAAGAAACTATGTAAAATGGAAAAGCTTAGAAGTGATGCCATATGAAGACGCAGCGAAGTCATAAACTACAGTACGAGTATTACCAACGAAGCAGTATAAACTGTTCTCTTACGGTGTAATACTTAACGGTGGTACCAAAACGTGGGAAAACTCTTCTGTCGTTCTGCAAAATAAGAATGTCTTCGGTGATTCTTACCCCCTGGTCCAAAAAAAAGCGTTGGTCATCGACAAAAGTATGTCATCAGTAATAATATGAATCTAAAGCAATTGCCAAAATAAAATAATTGTATCGTATTTCAAATTTTTTATAAAACATCAAGCTCCCGTTTATGAATTCCTTACCCAAAAAAAAAAAAAAAAACAATCTATAGATACATGTTTTGAATCACTAAAGCATCATATCACATGCAGCCATGGCTTTAAAACTTCACTTTCGTGACTTGAAACGCCGATGATTTCCGCGACGACGTCTCCTACTTCTTGTTACTCATTCCCTCCCGTGGAATGAAATAATTCGGAGATTTTTCAAGATGAAAGTGGAACATACCGAAAGTGAGCGTGTGACAAAAATGTAAGTACCTTGACGCATAACTGATTGTTGTTATATGCGCGAGCGCGTACTCGCGTAACGCGCACACACAATGGTCAGTCAGACAGAGATTATACTCCCCGGTCACACTCTTCACTTTCGTTGTTAACTGCATGAAGATATTTTCGTTAAGCGAGCCCTCGCATTTTCAAATGACCAACGCAGAGAAATTGAAAGTGAATGTCAGGCGGGCCGGCGATGATGAACGACTTTCACTGGCTGGTTTAAATTTTAAGTTTTATTTACACAACCAGATTGGATTTGGGTATTGTTTAAAGATTTTATTAATGGCTTGCGGTTTTTACTTCGTATCCATACTCTACTTACCTTAATTGATAATTGTGACATATCAACTGGTTTGACCCGTTTGAGCGCCGACAAACGTTGTAAACGCTCACGAGCCTGCTTTTCAACAGCAATAACGAAGGCATCTTGAACGGCATTGCAAAGTTCATCAGCTAAAAAAAGAGAAAGGAGGGCATATTAAATTTACAGTAATTAGGAAAATTTAAACTATAAAGATACGTAAAGATACACTTTCTAATTTAAATAGTAATCTTCAGGACATAAATTGACATGTAAAAGAGAAAACAAATGGACATAGGAGAACATATGTATGTATATATGAAGAGATTAAATTCCAGATTAAGAAAAAGCACCGTTCCGATGACGATGAATGATTAGGTGGGGTCGTAATGATATAAAAAATATCACAGTACGTTTAGTTCTGAAGAAAAAAAAACTGCTTTGCAGTTCCTTACAAAACATCCATTAAAATCCTCCGCATCACTACAGAATCCGTAGTCGATATTTATTTATTTTTTATTTAGCGTATGAATTCATTACAGTGAACAATGATGTACTATACCTATACAATTTTTTTTTTTTGCCTCTAAGAACTTTATTTTCAAAAGTTTGTAGGATGTTTCTATTGCTTTTCCTGGTACAACCCCATAGTTGTAGACCATACGTCCACACTGGCTTTAGCACTTGCTTATAGATAAGCATGTACCTATACATATATTCAAATTACGTTAACGATGCTTAAATATTTTATTCTAAATGCCTCGACTATTTAATTGCATTAGCCATGGCGTTGTAAATAACTGCATAATCTTCAGTTAAGCTTTAATGGGGCCCTTAGATATTATATGATTCATTGCTTGGCACGCTGTTCCACAATAAATAATAAGTTACTACCATTGCGAATGTGGTTCGTCCTGATATGGTTTAACGTCAACCTTAGTTTTCTCTGAAGGTTGAAGCCGCCAGGCATCTCATTTTTGATCTCGTTGAAGGTGGAAATCTTACTGACTAAAACCACCTCCTTTTGCACCCCATTTTTCTCGTGGAGCTGTCGTCAAGCATATCATTGCGAGGCTACAGCCTTACGCGTTCGGCTTGCACACATCTGCGTTCTGCTGCTCTTGTCAGCGCTGTTCCTTAATTATGGTAGCCACAGTATTACTGACTGTCGCACAACTTTTTTGTGTAATCATTTGCGAGGTCTCTTACGAGAAATTGGTTGTAGGAGATAAGTTATTTCAAGCACTTTGGCAAGCTGAGGTGACATCGGAACTTGAAACAATCAGGTTCTATTTACTGAGGGATTTCCTGACCTTATTCTGGACGACTAGCCATGCGGGCTGTATACGTAATTGGCCTAGTTTACACCTCCGAATTAAGTCTGGACCAGCATTAAAATTTAGTATAAGTCCTATTGCCAGACAATCATTTTAATCATGTGCACATGGACATGATTGGATCACTTCAAGGTTATAAATACTGCTTAATTTTAGTTGATCATTCTTCTATAAATAATAGCTGACATTGTCGCAAGAACATTTTACCCAGGCTGAATTCGCAGATTCGGTTGTCCTGCAATCTTATTAACGGGGCTCTCAATTCGAGTCATCCCTATTCCAAGCACCACTAAAATTTCTTGGATGTCAAAGAATTAGGACTACAACCCTGCTTTCAATGGCCTTACGTTGGCACCATTCTTTGAAATTAACCCTCATGTGTCACAACTCCAGATTCAGTTGGGTGGATGCTCTTCCCACAGTTCTATTAACTTTGCGAACTTGCATTCGAGAAGGCTCTAAATTCTCCACTGGCAGAGCACCTATTTGGCACTGCTCTTCGAGTTTCAGGCGAATTCTTTACTCACGATGACTTCTCTCCCGCCAAATTTTTCTAGAAGAGTTTAGAGAACACATGCGTGAACTTAAACCTGTTCCAACTACACATAACTACAATAGAAAACCATTTTGCTACAAGGACCTTGCAACATGTAGTCATATATTCTTGTGCAGGGAAAACACACTCTCACTTGAAGGACCCCACGAAGGACCATTCAAGATTATCGGATCTCAGACTGAATATTTCAGATCTAGATGCAGGGCAAAACAAGGGAAATCTCAATTGGCAGGTTCAAACCCACTCAACTCTGAACTCACCCTGCTTGACCAACCAAACAAATCCGAATATAATTCGTCAATTCCAGATACAAGAAGTATTTACAAACAATTTAAATTATCAAACAGTTCCTTTAGCGATTCATGGTACTCAACAAACATACACTCTATTGCCATAATATTTGGGTGACCTCAGTTACACAGCTTCTGACTCTAATTTCAAACATTCACCAGATACAGTCTACACAGTGAAATTCCGATACTACCATACCAGCATACAAACCATCGAAGGTACTCCCAGCCAAACACAAAAAAAACTTTGTTTTGTACTGAATTTGCGCACGCCTTGCAATATTTTGTGTAATTTAACTAATATTCTTTATATCAATTTTACTTCTAATTGTTTAACCAAAAAAATGGATACTACGAGTACGAGTAGATGTTCAAAAAATTGCAATGTTAGGGGAGAGTATTGTGGGGGTTACCCTTCCTAAAGAAACTGCACACCCTGGTGGTAGATTGATTTAAAGTTTGACTTAGTTTCGGATAGGCAGAGCAGATGTGTTTTTTGATAATTCCGACATTCATTGTTGTTAATAATAATAATAAATTTTCTTAGTGAATAAACAACAAAAAAAAGAATTACAACTTTGACATGTCTGCCGTCTGTTGGTGATTAAGCGTGGCCTTTCCGCTGAGATGTGACAAACGATGGAGTATGTTAAAAATACACTACTGAAGTTGTGCTGGGACTTAATAAGCACGGTTGATTTTCGTTGACGTTTCTAGGCATAGTGGTTTTTTCTGTATCAATGAATATTTTGGAGAACTTCCAGGAAGTTGTTTTCGACTTGCAGAGTTTTCTTTTATGATTTACGCGCGCCAACGGGGATATGAATACCCTTATACTATTACAGGCAGGGCACGGGCGTTGTGTAGATAGACAGAGAAAGAGAGAAAGAAAGAAAGATTTGGTGTAGTGATTTGAAACTTAGGTGGTATTAAGTTTCTGTAAACTACAAGGGTAGCATCCAGATAACTGGGGCCCATTTTTGTCTTGCTTCTATTGTCATTGCTCATGATTCACAGTATTTTTGTCCGTCCTCCTGATGTCATCATCACGATCGAGTTGCATTTTGAGCCATATGACCACCCTACTGCCAGTGTTATGCCATCGCAGTAGAGTTGACTTAGCTATCAGAATTGATCGACTTTTTTTATTTATATATATAAATAAATAGATGATTTTTGACATCACGATTTGAACCGTGAACCAACAGCGTGACAAGCGATGATGTTACGACTACACCACGGCCACCCTTTCTTGAGTTCATCGTCTTCTTGTTCAACTTTCGAAGGATGCCAGGGATGGCTATTGGCAAATGAAGGGCATCAACTCAAGAAAGCGCGTCTGCTACGATGTTGTCTGAGCCAGTAACATGAAATATTTTGGTAGCGATTTGTGAAATATATTCTATTTGATGTTGTTGGCGAGGTGAAGCTTGGTCGGATCATTGTTGGAAGGAGTAGACCAGAAGTTTGTCTGTGTAAATAGAAAAATCACTGGCTTCCAAAATATAGCGAAGATATTTGATGCTTTCGTAAACAGCTGTAAGTTTCTTATCATAGGTGCTGTACATACGTCGCGCTGGTGAAAACTTCTTGGAAAAGAAAGAGAGTTGTTCTCACACGATGAGTCAGTCATTCGTTGTTTTAAGGCTACATCCATTGCCAGATTAGAAGCGTCTGTCGTCGTCCTTGCACTGAACCAAAGCTTTTCCGAGAAGTCTACGATGGTAGAAATTGATTAAACCGAGAAATTTTCGTAGTTCTACAACTGTCTTGGGCTTGGGGAAATTCTTGACTGCTTGAATTTTCTCCAGCTGAGCAGTGATACCGTTGGTGGGAATTAGGTATCCCAGGAACTTAACCTCAGATGCTCCGAACACGCATTTAGTGGTGTTTCATTTCAGACCGTGGTCCTTAAGGCTTTGGAACAGTACTTGAGGATGAAGCGATGAGCAAATCATGAATGTAAGTTGTAACGAAGGTAAGACCCCTCATTACATCATAAAGATATCTTTGAAAGGTTGGTGCTACTCCGCGTAGATCAAACTGCATCACCATGTACTCGGCAAGTGCAAATGGAGTGATGCAAGCATACATCCTGCACAGCAACTTGGATCTGTAGGTACGCTTTTATGAGATCCAGGGTAGAAAATATGGTTTCTCGGTGTAAATTGTTCTTGATTCCTAAGAATGTTTATATGGACTACCTGTCTGGGATGGTGAGTTGAGACGTATATAGACAATATGAATTCTTACTTAGCAGCCTTGTAACTCTCAGGATTGAGTCTGCGAGCGCGTTTGTACACAGGTTTGCTATAGGGTGACCAGATAAGAATGATAGGAAAAGAAATTCAAATAAAACAACAACGGTATGAGATATCAAATTGATTCTGGCTTTATTTTGAAGCTGCATTCATGCCATTATGTATGGAATAGCACATCATTTAAATGGCAGCCTCGGCTTCGCTGGCAGTGCTTCAAGCGGTCGGTCCAATTTTTGATGATTCGGTCCAATATGTGCGGCGATATTCCGGCAATAGCGTCTAGAATGTTGGCCTCGAGCTCGTCCAAAGTGGTTGGCTTGTTAGCGTAGACTAAGGATTTGACGTAGCCCCAGAGAAAATAATAGAGGGTCAATTGATGAACGCTCGCCTTGAGATGTACCAGTCGCCAAATTTCTCCTTCACCACTTCAAGCGTTGCGTTGCTTGTATGGCATGTAGCACAGTCTTGTTGGAACCACAGCTCGGATATATCGATGTTGTCGGGCTCTGGCCACAAAAAGTCGGTTAACATCGCTTTATACCAAGGACCATTGACGGTAACGGTGTCTCCTTCCTCATTTCGAAATAAATAAGGTCCGATTATGCCGCCGTGCCATAAACCACACCAAACAGTCAATCTTTGTGGATGCATTAATGATTGGTCGAACACTTGTGGATTTTGCTTGTTGACATAGCCGCTGAGGCAAAAATTAGTATCTTTCGAGAAGATGAGTTTTTGGCCAAAATCCGGATCTCCGGCCAACATTTCCAGCGCCCGATTAGCGAACTCATGGCGTTGTCTATGGTCGTTCGGCTTCAATTATTGGGTCAGCACAATCTTATATGGATGTAGACTCAAATTCGACCGCAAAATAAGCCTGGTTGACTCTCTGGCGATGCCCAGTTCAGCTGATCGGCGCCGAATAGACATTTCTGGATCTTCATGGACACTTCGCACCGATCTCTATCTGGTTGGTGGCTTAAGGTCCAAAGGAGTGTACTCACGTTCAAACTTTTCCACGGTGCGACGAATTGCCTGCGCACTGAAGACATGATGACGAAATTCACGTTGCGTATTTACAACTGAGCCGGAATTTCGTTAATATTTTTTTAATAATTTCCACACATAAGAGAAGCATGAAACGATACATGATGAAATGGCAAACTTTACCTTACATATATTCTGACAGCTGGATGTTATTGGTAACTTTGACAGCTGCTGAAACATAATGATTGGAAAAACTATCATTGCTATCTGGTCACCCTTTAGTTGTTGGAATACGTTGCTCCACTTGACGCTTGACAGGAGTGCAATGCTCAAGTTATACGTGCAATATTCTTAATCATTATTTGTTGTGATATGTATTTATTTTTTTATTTAGTTATTTATCCTATTATTATATTATATTGTACCTATTGATCTATTGTATCTATTTTACCTAGTTATGTATATATATCTTTTGTCATACGATAGTAATAATAATAAGGAGTGCAGGGTTGTAAACGTCTTTGAGGAGTCTTTTACGATTTGGATGAATATTGAAGATTGGTTGATTGAAGACACTTTGAAAATAACCTTGGGAAGAGAGTTTTATTTTACTATCGGTCAGTATTTTTCTGCTGATGTCTACTAGCAGACGATCTGCTTTCATACTTTGGAAAGCAGATCGGCTCCGATGATGGCATGTGTGACAGCTGCTATACAGAAGGTCCACTCGATTGACCGTCGGAGGCCGAAATCGAATTAAAGCCGCTTCAACCCGTATATAGTAATGATGGTGTCATTGGCTGTGTAAAGTTTGAGAGGTTCCGATACTTTCTTCTCGAGTAGGAGGCTGTCAGCAAGGATCGTTCTGCACCGGTTTCTACCAGGAATCTGCAACCTGAGTGTCTTTCGACGATGAGTAGATGGTTTTGCTTGACGTGTATTGATCGCTCAATAACATCAACTCCTTGACCTGCTGAGAAAGAGCAGCTACGGCGGCTTCGATAGGCTGCTCCGAAGCATGATCGCATGAATTGCTAACCAGCCCCGCGAAGTAATACCTAACGGCAGTCCCGCGGGGAGAGTGGTTGAAGTGTGTAGGGTGTGTGTTTAGTACGTAGGCGTATTCCTGGCATCGAGTACTCAGGTTTGCGAATCGTGCATGCTAGTAGCACTCGGGCTACTAGTATCTATGAAGATTACACATCCCTGGCGCAATCCAAAAAAAAAAAAAAAAAAAAAAGCATGATCGTCACGCCTGATTTACAGGACCTGTGTCAGTCTTTGTAACTCCACCAATTTGTCGGCAGTAAGGCGAGCTTGTCAAGGTCTTGGTCGCTATTTGTGATCATTATCCCATGCATTTGATCTGGCATCTGTTCTAAAAACAATGCTTTAATAACAGCATCCGTGCATTACTCACCTGCTATGTTCTTCATAATTTCCAGCAAGTGTGAAGGCCTCTGGTTATCGAGCGTTGTCCCTTTCAACAATGTCGTCCTCAGTTTGGAGTCCTCCACTTCAGCGTATACGGACAAAATCCTTACGCGAAGGGTCTCATATTGGTTGGCAGCCGGTGGATCCTTGATGATGGCGGTGATATGCGGCAGGATAACTGGATCTGCGTTGGCGACAATGTAATGGAACTTTATCTGATCATGTCCAGCTTCTACTTGGGTGAACCATAGCTCCATATCGTCCTTCCAAAGTTGCAGTAATTTGGCGATATGCAAGACTAAGCCTTAAGGTTGAACCGCCGCTTCCTTAACCTGCCCGTTATCGTCATTTGTATTTTCCTCTTTTTGCTCAGCGACGATTGTTTTTATCTACTGGCCTTAGTGTACGTAGGATTTTTAATGTCTCCTGTGAGTTTCTCTGGCGAGAGAAAACGCAACAGCTGTCACCGGAAAAATTGTGCAGCAGGACTGAAACAATCGAGCACTTTCCACGAAATATTTGGATTCTTCGACGTATCACGTCGAGGTCAGCAATATGGATTTCGGTGCTCGATTGTGTGCGTACAATAAAAGATACGCGAAGTTTAGATTTAACAATTAACAATTAACTTTATTTAACAAGTAATACTATCAACTACTGTGCTGCTTTCAAAAACTAAGACTAACTTGAAATCAATTCACCACGACTATGCGCAGTGTCTTTACGAATCTGACAGGCTTGGACTGATTCTCGTAGCATAACGTTCGCGTTTCATCATCCGTCCAATTATAACCTTTATATTTATTTTTATCTATCTCTGTTATGTTTTATCGCTGCAAAATAAACTTCTTGGACCTCAAAAGCTGCTAATTTAATGGGAAAATAATATAATGCAATTTGAGCTGTGTAAACTAGGCCATTGTGTACAGAAGACTGTTGTTGGAGTTGATCTTAATGTAGTCTGGAATCAAAGCCTTATTTTGTCTAAGTAAAGCTGAAGGTATGTTGCTGAGTGTTGTGGTTGTTCTGATGGCACAATAGTAGCCATCATTATTGTGTTTAGCTGAAGGTCAGCTATCTTAATGTAGGTACTGGGAAGAAAATAACTCCTTATCACAAATAGCACGTTTACTGCAAATTCCAATAGATGATACTCGTATTATTGAGCGTTTGAGAGATTGAGTACAGCCTCGTCATCAACTTTACCACGAAACTTAGTACAAAGAAAGAGTGAACCAGCAAATCTGTAATGTAGGTAGGCCATCAACAGCAACACCATTGAACCAATGGACAAATTTACCAGCATCTTCCAGGTGGAAATCCACACAATAAAAAGGTGCACCCAACTTAACCTCAACAGGAATTATCGCAAGAGACACATTGCAATATCGTGCAGATTTGCCGAGTTTATAAGTATATATGTACATATGTAGTTGTTGGCCATGCTGGGGCATTAGTCTCCATTTCTAGAAATATTGTCCAAGTGTTATTAATATGTCGATGGACATACCAACATCGGTGTATCTCATATCCTTGTTTTACGTGCACAGGCATAGGTCGTTATCATACCCAAATTTTTAAGATGTGCAATAGTATGGCTGCCCTTTCTGGTCCTTGTGGTAAGCCATTGAAAAGTTTCCTGGGTTTACTAAAAAAAATCGCTTGGAATTACTTGAAATACTTATGTATGTACGTAGTGGGAGGGCTTTATCAGAGCTATGATTTTAGTACATCTGATCGCCTAAGTCGTTTATATCTATATGTACATACTACTAGTTAGTAGTTTTATTCTGTTTTTGTGCCAGCTGTGTCCTGATTTGCGCCCGAATTTAGCTCTTTGATTTCTTCTTCCACTTGAAAGGTTCTTATCTCTAATTCTCCTGGCCCGGTCTTCTCAGCTATCTTTTTTTTGTTTTTGGATTGTGCCAGGGATGTGTAATCTTCATAGGTACTAATAGCCCGAGTGCTACTAGCATGCACGATTGCAAACCTGAGTAATCGATGCCAGGAATACCCCTACGTACTAAACACACACCCTACACACTTCAACCACTCTCCCCGCGGGACTGCCGTTAGGTATTACTTCGCGGGGCTGCTATGCTTCTTGTATCAGCTTCTTCCGCTGCTTCAGTTGCTCTTCTTAGCTTTTCTATTCTCCGCAGCTCTTTTTGTAGAGTTGTTACGAAGGAACATATTGCCATCCAATTCTCTTCCGACCGTTATCTCCGTTATATCTGACATAGTTGTCATCTGGATTCGTCTTAGTCCCTTTGACTCTTTTCTCTCACGTTCCACCATTCTAATTGGCTCAAAATGATGATTACGCGTTCGCGTGTCATTGTGGCCGCATGTATGCGCGTATGTCCACCTGCCTTTGCGTCTGTGTAAGAAGCCCTCTGGCTTCCACTCTGTTGCTTCTTGCGTTTTCTTCGCTCTCTTTTCTTTCTCGCTCTAGTCTCCTTAGCTCTTGGCATACATCCTTGGCATAAGAACTCACTGCGTTCCACTTGTTTTCAGATTCTAGCATGTGATTAACTAAATTCTCCGGAGTTGGTGTTTCTCCCAATGCTGTTTGTAGTGCTTCTCTTTGTAGAAGGAAACGTGTTCAGTGAAAGAATACATGCTTCACGTTTTCGGGAGTATCACTGCACGATGGACAAAAGGGGGAGTCATCGTTCCTATACTGATATCGATATGACCGGAAACAGCCATGTCCCGTAAGCAGTTGTGTTAAATAGAAGTTAACTTCACAATGTCTGCGGTTTATCCAAGTCTCTAAGGTCGGGATAAGGCGGTAAGTCCACCGGCCCTTGGAAGAAAGACTCCAGCCTTGCTGCCACTCTATCAAACTTGTGCTTCTTCCTATAGTGTCCGGTTCTCAGCTATCTTTGATTCATATGTTAAGCATTTAAGCCCATTTACTGATAATTGTGTCTTAGTGCTATATTAGTGCTATGTTGAACTTAAACCTAAAGATCATCATAGCTTATTTCCAGTTGCTATGATGATCTACTATTATATGACATTACTTTCTAAGAATACATTCACTCGAAGTACCTTCTATAATTGCCGTGAAACATTACCCCATTGCTCCTGACATGTATATGCAAGTCAATCTCTGCACTTTCTCGAGGCTTTTCTTTTTACTGGTCAATTGTGTGCTTTTGTTCAAGCCACCATATCACCACTGAGCCTTTTCACACCATGGGAGTTCGAGTGTCTTTAACAACTTTTTTAAAGACTATTATTGTCGAGGGTTTCTAGATATTTCACCTTCTTTCAGGTCGATTACAATTCTCATAAAGCGGATGGGTCTTTAGTATGCACTGGCATAACCCATACAGCTTATGCCGCATATCGAACACTGTTCTCTCCTCATATTCCTTGTGTTGTACTAACCCCAATGGCCCACCAGTGTTTCGATAGTGCACATGACTAGCGCTCGTTCTATGTTTAAGAAGGTGCTCTCCATAGAGTTTATTATCTGGCAGAGCACAGTTTCTATGGATTGACCCGCCTAGCACACATGCTAATTGAAATATAAAGACTCTATCCAGCACTGCACAGCTTTCTTCACAGTTATCAGTATGAAACAAATCAGATTGATATACGGGCTTATTCATTTTGTGCTTTAGGATTTTAAATTTAAATAAAATAAAAAGTGTTACAGATTTCAATGACATTTGTTTCCTGTTTTAAATTTAAGACTATGCCATTATGGTATGGAATGAAACATCGATTAAATGGCTGCCATAGGAGTTTTCGCAAACTTCGATTCCTATGAGGTAATTTTCGATAACTTATCGGCACATTTCTGGCTGTATTGCGGCCATAACTCATGGATGTTGGTTCTTAAGTGCTTCAAAATTTGGGGATTGTATTCATGGACACGATTTTTAGCATATAAAACAGAATTGATGTCGCCAAACCTCGAAATTAAACAGCTGGGGAACTTTTTGTGCAATAGAGATGAATTTGCCTGTGTTGTGTGGCACGTAGCCCCGTTCTGTTGGAGCCACATGTCGTTCACTTCAATATCCAAAAGGCCAAAAAAAAGTTGGTTATGATATGACGTTATAGGGATGAAGATGGAAATCCAAATGCAAAATACGCCAAACGGAGCTTTAGGAAGTGCCCAGTTGCTGACCGCGGCATGGAATTGACAATTTCGGGTTTTCGGTCACTGAGGCACTCACAGCGGCTACGTTTGCAGGTGATCCAGCACAAGACTTACGACATAACAAACACTACCGATTTGTTCGAATTTTGTAATTGTGTTTCGCATTGATTGGAGATAAAGGTATACAGATATTACAGAACTGTTATTTTTGCAACAATTTCTATGCGTTAAGGGGTGGTTAAACGATTCATATTGTAAAATGGCAAAAGAAGAACTAACTATCTGTCACTATGAATGATACCTGGATTTCGCAGATGCCATATGACAGGTATACGAAATTCCAACCTCGATATGAATAAGCTTTTATCTGAATTACTACTTCGGGTTAATAGTGTCTTTCTTGCCCACTGCGCCCTTCTCGAGGGAGGTGGTATGCACGAAATTACAAAGCTGCTTCTGGTTATTCTTATAAATGTGGCGTTATATTTGTTTAACGTATTTGTTGTAAGTCAGGAAAAATGACATCTACATTACGTAATTTAAATAATTGAAAGATACGAGTATCTATTGTTTTTTGTTTATTGTCTACCGGTTGTACTGGATGGAGACAATAAGTCATCCTCCAGTCATATAATTAATTTTCCTGTTGATAGTTGGCAAACTACCTTCCTGTTTGATTTGTAGGGCGATAGATATAATCATCTTCCTGTTGATGATAACCAAACCTGAAAAAATCGTTTGCCCATCGTCTTCCGTGAAACTGCCATCCCTTTCTTTCAGTGACGTGGTGTCTGCTTCCCTCATTTTCGCCATATTATTGTAGCATCTAATTGCCACTGGGGTGGATGTAACGCATTCGCTATCTTACCTTTCCTAATTTCCTCATTTCATTTAGTAGTCCCACCCTTGCCATTATTTGTTGCGCTTAGCCTTCCTAAATAGTTGAGTCACTTAATATATTGATGCTGTTGAGATGACAGTTTGAATCTTTATTTAATTTGTCGAGAGTTCTGTTACACTAATTTGGTGTACGGAGGCCAGACATGAACTATAAAGAGATAATATTATAAGTCCGTAAACAATACATTTTACCAGGGTATACAGAAAAATATTTTTTTCTCGAAAGGATAATTTTTAATTCTTAAATGCTATTAAATACTGCAGATGGTGGTAACGACCATAACTTCGCTGTCAGGCAGAATGTTCCGTTCAACCCGGACAATGACGATCAATAATTCCGTCCACCCGACCAAAGTGAGGTGAAGATATCTAAGCTTGAATCCAACAATGCTTCAGTCGACAGTCTTACTGCCGATCTATTTAAAGCAGCTGGGGATGATTTGGTATGGAGCATACATCGACTCATCTATTAAATATGATCGGAGGAAAGTATGCCCGACTAATTGAACACCAGCATCCTTTGCCCGATCCTTCAGAAGAGGGATAATTTGTTTTATTATCATTACTTAACGAAATAGTGCCGAATGTACACTCCGCAAGTGGGGACAAAATTTATATATTTTGTACGCATCTATAACAAAACGATTTGGACCATTTCCAGCTTTATAGGAATTATTTGCGAGTTCAAATCATTATAACTAGCCTATATCGAATATAAGAATACAAGTTTGCAAAAGAATAATATTTTTCAATAATTTAATTCTATTTTATTGTCATTACAACTATTTAAAGTGCGCCGAATTAAAAAAAAAATAAAAGGCAACTCTGCACTGTTTCTGAAAGCTCATTTCACTTCTGACAGCTTATTTTCTAACATGAAACCTCCCCATTTACTTACACATGCATATGTCGGTTATTCAATTCTGCATGTTACCTACTTATGAATGTATACACTGAACACTGGTTTTTCAGCTTGCAGGTCAAAAAAGAGCACCCCCTGAAGTTGGCCGTCCCTTTATACAATAGTTCATCTCTGATCGGAACCTTCCCACATTGAAAATACTTCCAAAGCATTACATAATTTTTTTACAACCACATGTGTCGCTCTATTCTGCGGAAAAACCAGAAACTTTAATGCCTCTCATATCTTCCATTTACCTTAAAACACATCAACTAGAGAAGAAAAATACCTATGTACATCTTTTGTCCATCCCTTTTTCAATTTGCAAAAAAGTTGAAAAACATTTTCCACACACTGTTCAACAGCTAATAAGTGACTTCGTCATGTTAGCCATTGTCAACTAGGTAGTCCTCCATTATGCTACTATCTGCGGTCCAGTATGAGTTTTATCATAAAATTCGAAACATTTCCGACACACTTTCGGAAGTTTTGCCTGCCTAACCGTGCAGAGCATGTATCTTCTCAAAGGAATGACACACTGTACACACATGCATGTCGATTTCCCAACAATGAGAGCAAGCGACAGAAAATGTAACTTACAAAGCAATAAAGCTGTGAGATACAGATAGAGCAGGTACACGTGCAATGGGGAAACTGTCAACAAACAAATGTATCTATAGACATGCTTATAAATATTTCTTTATTTTCTTTGTGCAAAAGCCCTCCTTTCTTCTACCTGCTGCCGATTGCAGTGAAGAGCGGACACATTATGATAAATCTAATAAAGTAAAACATAAAAAGCAAGCAACACAAAAACACAGCGAAAGATAAATTATCTAAAATGAACATTGAAATACGCACAGAGTATGTAGTACATCGTGGAAGTTTGTTGTTGGAGAAGTTTTCACTTCTCTCATGGAGTGTAGACTGTAAAACCTTGAAGTAGATTACAGGTTTCAAAAATCGAGCCATCAAATTCAGATGCAACAAAAAAATCAGTGGAGAGAGTGGCGATGGATGTTTTTTGTTAAAGTTGATTTACTAGAGGAGAAACTCTTAAAGGGTCACATACTCGTAATGTGAAAAGTAGCTTGTATCTGAGACCAACCCGACACCGAGGCTTGAAAAAAATAGTGGACCATAGCATCATACAAGATTCAGTGCTTTCTGCAGCAAGTACATTTGTCTTGCTATTGATTCAGTTTTAAGTTCTAATCCAACAACCTTAAGGACCACTTATGTAGGTTAAGATTCTGATACCGTCTTATGTCAGGTACATGAGGGCAAGTAGGTTTGGGTCAATTGTTCCCATTTTAGAGTATCCTGGTCACCAGTAAAGAAAAAACGCTGAGTTAGAACCACCCAGATAAGAAATGCACCTCAAGAGGTCTTTCAGCTCAGTTTTACGTAAATCCTCTAAATATGCTAAGAAGTGACTCCATGCGTAATCAATCGTCTGTCGGTAAAAGCAGAAAGTTCGCACAGCAAATGACGGACAGATACAATGGGCTTCATGAATATAAATAAAAAATAAAAGCAATACCAATTACTTCGAAGCAAAAGCATTGACTTCATTTCAAATGAATAAAGTTTTGCTTTTGCTCAGTAGGTAATGCTTCAGCTTCGTAGCAATTACAACACAATTATTGCAGAGATTTTCTTAAGTGAGTTTTATACTATAACATGCTCGGTTCACGGAGCCTACATATCTACCACATCCCATCCATCAGTAAAGGAAGACCTTACCTAAGTTTGCTCTCATAAGTGAAAAGAGTTCTCAACCAAAATGGTATGCAAAGCTGGAGGCGGCTACCTGAGGACCGAATTGGCTGGCAAGGCTTGTCGGATTCCCCGACTTGTAGTCCGTGGTGTAGTGGTAACATCATCGCTTGTCACGCTATTGGTTCACGGTTCAAATCCTGATGTCAAGAATCATCTATTTATTTATTTCGCATGAAATAAATAAAAAAAGTCGATCAACTGCGAAAGTCAACACTACTGCGAAGGTATAACACTGGCAGTAGAGTGGTCATATGGCTGAAAATGTAAGCTGATCGTGATGATGACATCAGGAGGCCGGAAAAAAATACAGTGAATCATGAGCAACGACAAAAGCAAAAACAAACAAGCTCCCCAGTTATCTGGACGCTACCCTTGGAGTTTACGGAAAAACTTAATACTATCTGTGATTTAAACCACTACACTAAATCTCTCTCTCTCTCTTCTTCACAACGCCTGTGTCCTGTAATCCTCGTATAAGAGTATTCATATCCTCTTTGGCGCGCGCAAATTACAAAAAAAAAAAGAAAGAACTAAGTAAGTAGTAGAAATTGGGTGCTTCAGGTTGCCCAAACCAGTACGAAAATGCTCTTCCTTTAGTTGAATCGAATTTATTTTTGTGTATCATTATTGAACATGGCTTTATCTCATATCCGTCATCTCGAGTGGCTCAGTAGCCGTACCTGGATCACTGAGCGAAAGATTCAGGTCCCACTTCTGGTAAACGTCTGACAAACGTCTAAGAGTGAAACCTTCAATAAGAAGCGTTTCAACATTGGTGGTGTCAGTATTTTGAAGGATTGGACGAATTTAGGAAAGAATCGTAAAACGCCTTTTCAGAATCTACCACAATGGGTCACTATACCTAAAACCTATGTCATATTATTTATCACTTTTGAAAATCATAGCTTAAAGCAGCAGTGAACCAACAGTCTTCATGAGTTGCATAGATCCAGTCTATATTCCAAAATCCTTGGCTAAAGTGAATACCATTTGTAATTATGCGCAGTTTTTATTTCGGAGTATTAATTCGGTAGACGTGTACTAATGGGTCAGTTTTAATGCAAGATTATACTAGATTATACATATATGAATATGTAGCTAAAGATCAATGGCTTCATGTGCTCGGAAAAAATAACCCTACACACCTAACTTCTAGAGAATTGTCACCGCGTCAGTGCAGTCTAAGAGTTATCATTTGTGGCATCAATTTTACGGCTACAAAAAGATGCGAATGTTCTCAGCCAGCACACAGTAGCTCAAAAATTACGGCTAAAACAATCATCCACCTGGAAAGTGATTTATAGATATTCATCTCTCACGGTGATTCTATATACGTCTGAACCAAAGAGCCATAAATATCATCTCGTTAACATTGTAGTAACCAAACCTCAGTTAACTTTGTCTTACTAATACTTAAAGAATATAATGACGCAAAGTACAAGTTCATTAGAATAGCTCTCTGTTAACCATCAGTTAAGATACTCCGTTCTAGCTCTTACCAGCACTTCATTAAACGAATGCGAACCGTCGGTAGTGGCACAGTACGCTGTGGGAGTCGCGGTACTAGTAAGACGTAAGATATTGTGGACCCAATTTCATCGTGGAATAAATATGATGATATCATACTCGTATAGATGATAGAAGCAATGTTCAGACCTTAACAGTTTACTCGCAAATGGGGTAAACATTCCATTGAGAGCTGTTAAGGGGAATACACCTTCATACTTTCAGTCGATGGCCAGCATCAAGTGGAGCAGTTTGAATAACTGTGTCATATTTAAAACGTGCAGGACTTATGAAAAGGCTGGGAAAGACATGCATGATTCGTGTGGATACCAGAATTGTAGTGATTAGTCATTGGTCAATTGGAGACCATGCAGCTAAGCTAGATATCTATTTTATTTTATTTATTTTATATATTTAAATCCATTTTCCTAGGTACATTAGAATAATCAAAAAATAGAACAATTCAATAGAAATCTTTAATTTGTGAGGCGCTCTATAGCTAAGCTTAAAGCTAGAGCTGGTAGCGAACGCTCCAACTTAAACAAAGAGTAAGGGAACACAAAATATAAAAAGAATAATAGAGTTAAGTTTGTAGATTTAACAAGTTTTCAATTTCAGAATAACCAAGAGTCAGAAGCTAAGATTTCATTTTGTTAATAAAAAGTGAATAATTTAATATTCTTAAACGTTTGATGGAATCAGGTAGTTTGATAAAAATCATAGGAGCTACTATTGTAAAAAAAATTTCTAAAATGATTTTCTTTATAAGAGGGAATATTATCATAGGCATTGGAGTTAATACGTAAATTATGAACAGCATTACTTATAACAGATAATACGGATTACATGTGTTTGTGCTACAAGCAACGTGTTTTCTTTATTACGATACGTCCCTTCCCAAAAAATTGCATCTTACTGAACCTTCGAGTGAACTAAACCGAAATAGATCTTAAGTAATAACTTTTGTGAACAGTACGAACTAAGATTATAAAACTGTCTTATGTAACTCAATAAGTACTTTTTTAGTGAATTAGTACGATCGAATTACTATCTATAATTACTCCTAGATGATTACAGCAAGTTTCAGTAGAGGCAAATGTAGTGCAATTTGAAGAATAATCGACACTGTATTTGAACATGAATTTCCGATATTCTGAAGAATGATAAACAATATTACAATCACGCAAATCAGATGACCCAGTTAGACTGAAGTGCAACAGTTCCATTTTATTGCTCAAAATCATTTTATGAACAGAAAACGAGTGTCAAAATTGATGTCAGCAATTAAGTTGAGAGGAGATTTGCTGCCATAGGAGCAGGCTACATCATTCGCAAGACCCGTAAGATGATCTTTAAAATTCTGTTGAAAGATGGAATTAATAAAAATCAAAAAAAAAAGTATGGGGCCTAAGAGCGACCCTTGACAGAGCTTATTATAGCTGTCATTAATTTTAACTTTTTGCTTTCTGTCCGATAAGTAGGAAGCTAACCAATATAAATAAAACCACGCATTCCTGCATTAAATAATTTACTTAATAGAATGTTGTAATCAACTGGAACAAATGCTTTGGTTAAATAAAAAAAAAAAGCCATCACTCATATCACTGCAAAAATTTAAAAGCGCATCTTCTGTAGATTTACGAATACGGAAACCATATTGACGGACACTAAAGAAATTATTTTTTTATTTCTCAAAAATTTTAGAGCACACAGGTAAAAGCGATATCAGCTGTTCATATCTTTTGGACTCGATTTTTTATGCAGAGGAAGGATTTCAGCAATTTTTAGCGCACTAGGAAAAACATCGATTATATTAAGAGCAGTCTTTTAAAGGATAAAATTAGAGCTGCCATCAGCTGTTACAGAGTTAGAATTTGTATGCGACTTAATAATGGTTAGTAATTCTGATGAAGTGATGGGATCAAAAAATATACTATCTCTTAAAAAACCATCACTTCTTATTCCCCCTCCAACAAAACGAATATTGTCGGTACAGGAATCCTTCGTGGCTAGGTTGTTAGCTATAGAAACAAAAAACTCATTAAATCGGTTAGCTACGAGTATTTTCCCAAATGCAGTACTTCCTGCATTGTGAATCGGCAAACATTCCTAAATGCAAACCCACAATTATGACAGAACGCATTACGTTCCGAAATGCATTGTGAACGATTATACTGCGCAAACAAAAGCAAACAGCGCATCGTGAACTAGCACGATGCAAATTTCATTTTATTATACTTATTACTTTTTTGTTGAACGTGAAAGATGGAGAACGCCGAGAAGTGAGTTTATTTAAACTTAAAACTATTAATTATGTAACTATAATTAATAAAATGTTTTAACAGAAAACAATGGACGAAAATCCAAATTTCCCCTTCTAATTTCAACGAGGCTGCAGTTTGAAAAGGAGTTCAGCTCGCAGAAAAAAAGAAGAGGACTATTTGGAACCAGGTTCATGCATAAATTTTGTTGGTTGGTCCAGAATTTCCATATTCCCTTGACGACTGTATTAGAAAATTTTTAAATGTTATGGTAACATATCGGAGAATTAAGATCGTCGGGGAATCAACAACTTGTTGGCAATTCTTTGATGCTTTCGATAAGCAGTATGCCAAAAAATATTCCATTTCGGTGCCAGAAGGGCACCTTGATTCTTCGTTGGAGTATGACGAATCAACTGAAAACGACGAAAATAGTGCTGACAGGGCTAATGAAGAACCTCCGAGAAAAAGACCAAAATAAACGCCAAGCTAGACTTCCTCAAAGAAGAATCAGCAAAGGATAGGGAGTGTTTTAACAAACTAATACAAATTGAGAGTGCCCGACTCAAAGTGAAGGAGGAAAAAATGGAGGAAATGAAAGGCCTTAAAAATCTATTGAAGATGCTTCTCGAATTAATTTTTAAATGAACTACTAGTCACTTTTTGTTTTTTTTTTTTTAATGAATTGAAACATACATATTTTTTTTTTTTTTTTGTTTTATTAGAAAACAGTGTAGTTAATTGATCTCTTTTGCGTTTTTCTTCATCGCTTGGAACGGAAGTTTCTTCTGGGTACGTATTAGTGGCTAATGAATCAACTAAATTGAAATCATCACAGATACATGATTCATGGTTTATAATGAAGTTATGCAAAATTACACAACTCATTATGATTTGCCTTGCCATTGAAATATACGTACTGTGCACGGGTATAAAGTTCAAGATCAGAAATTTATTTTTGAGAACGCCGTAAGCTTGCTCAATAAATACGCGTGTGGAACTATGACTCTCTGTTGAATCTCTTCTGTGCTCCTGTCAAATGGCCATTATTCTTATATGGAACAATGAGATAAGCTTCCAGGGGATACGCCGAATCTCCGAGCAGATGGTACTCTGAAGGTATCTTTATTGTACGGTTGCCTAAGGCCTTTTTCAATGGATTATCGTGCCAAACGTCGGCGTCGTGGCGTAGTGGTTAGTTGGATCACTACGCAAGAGGTTCCAAGTTCGAATCCCAGAAAACACCAAAAAGTTTTTTCATGATCCCACCTCTCGCTAACGTCTGACAAACATCCGAGAGTATTGTTGTCACGAGAAAGCTTCTCAAAACAAATTGCCGTTCGGATACGGCACTAAACTGTAGGTCCCTCCCATTCGTGTGAAAAATATAACGCACACAACACGAGTGGTTGCGAGAAGCTAGGCCCTGGCACTTAAAGAGCTGTTGCGCCAAATATTTATTTTTATCGAGCCAAACGGAGGCACCGTGGCAAGATCCTGCATAGCCAACGAAAGCATCCATAAACTTTAGCTTTAACTTTAGCTATCACATACACCCTGTAAAAAAGCAGTTACATACAAACATATGTATAAAACATTATGATGAATAAAAATCGTGTAAATACCTGCATAATTATTGAATGGGCACCTTTTCTATTATAATAGCTTAATGAATCCTCTTTCGGAGTTGGAATCTTAAAATGCGTGCCATCAACACTTCCCACGACAAAAGGGAATGAATTATTGCGTTTTTCTTCAAATACACTTGCTATTTTGCTTAGAAACTCCACGTTGCATGGCCACTGGATTGTTTTCTTTCTAAGTTTAAGTATGGCTTCAATAGTTCTTTTGAAGATTCGATATAAACAGCCCATTTCTATACCAAATCTCGGTCAGAAACTTCTCGGAAGCTACACTGGTTAGCGATTTTTCATAACGTTAAGTATAGGCAATATTCCAACGAAATTATTACGCAGTGCTTTCTTAAGTAACTTACAACAAAAGGAGTTAGAAGAAGAAGGAACTTGTTTTTATGTGTAAATAAATTTGCAATGCTGAACTTACTAGAAATGTATTTCTATTCTTTCGGAAATGGGTAAAAACCACATCATCGGGGTATGAATTACTGACTTTGAGGAAGATTTTGCATTTCGGTACGTTTCTTTTAAAAACCAATGAAGCCAGACATTTGCGTTTTAATTCTCTTTTTTTATTGTTACCATATATTTCATGAATATTCGGTTGTCACCTGTACCATAATTGTTTAGCAAATTATTAATTATTTGAGCTGCTATTAATTTTTAATAAGACATTGTTTCAAATTTACAAAAAAAAAAAACTTGTAGGCATCGTATAACATTCCAAAACGTGATGATTCAATAAGCGCAACGTATCGTGAAAGCATCGTGTGTTTGCATAACCGATGCAAAGTGCAGTCACAATACGCATTTTGGTTGAATTTAGGAAAGCACCCTACCTCAGTTGGATCTGAAGAAGGATTTGTTTCATTATATACATGAAATTCAAAACGCAGGAGGGGGTTCATTAAGTAATGAGAGATGACTAGTCATGCAATGATCAGAAATTCCATAATCTGCTATTGAACTCACTAGACTACAATTACGAGATCTGCTACATCTGGTCAATACATGTCATGAAATTATCAATTAAGTGCGTAGGTTCACTAACACGAGTACAACAATCCAAACCATTACCAGCCAACAACATCAAATAGTTTTTCGCAAAGTTAGTTGGAAGTTGAAGAAGCAAATTCTGAAGCTCCATTGCTAGCATGAAATCGGTAGGCACACAGAAAACAATGATTTTCATTACTAATCTCACAAACAATTTTAAGAATATCGGCAGAGTTAAGGTTATAGCTAGAAATTTCACAATTGTATTCCCTTTTGACAAAAACCGCAACACCACCAGAAGAATAAGAGTTGTTTTTAATTTAATTTAATATTGGTGAGGGCGAAAGCCACCATTTATTTGGCTTATTACAAGCTACAACTAACTTAAGGCTAAAACTTAAACCTAAAACTTAAAACTAAGACTTAAAGCTAAGGAGAATGGTCAAGGAGTTCGGTTTTGAGGCAGGGAGTTCTGAGTTTAAAATCAAACTGAGTGAGGTTTGAGTTCACTTTTCGCAGCATACGGGAAATTGGTTCATTAGATCCATATGAAGTGCGGTGGGACGGTAGATAGAAAAGACGAGGGTATCGTAAATTTCGTGGGTTGGTATTGAAGAAAATTGAATTATAAAGAGATGCGCAATCGACAGAGCCTGAAAGAAGTCGATGAATGAAAAGAATGTCTGCAACATCTCTGCGTTTCTCAAGCTAGAGTACTCAGGTTGATGAGGTTGAGGTGGTAGGGAGGCAAGATAAATGGATCGTTCCAAGGAAGACCTCGAAGGGCAAATCGAAGAAATCGACGTTGAATATTCTCGATTCTGGTCACATGAACTTGCTGAAAGGGTGACCACGCTTGACTGGCGTATTCAAGGAGGGGGCGCACAAAGGTAATGTAGAGGGATCTGGTCACGTAAGGGTCAGAGAATTCTTTGGACCATCGTTTGACAAAGCCAAATGATGAGTTAGCTTTACGAATTATCTCATCAATATGTGAACGGAAATTTAGTTCCCTATCGTACAATATTCCAAGATCGCGGAGAGATTGAACGATGGATATAGGTTGACCATGAAGAAGGTGAAGGCGGGCGGAGGACACGTGGTGCTTACGAGATAAGGTAATGGATTGACATTTGGCGATATTGAGCTCTAAGCGATTTTGTAGGCACCAGTTCGAAAAACTATCAAGGTCTTGTTGAAGGAGACAGTAGTCATGTGGTGAAGAAATGGCTTTGAAAAATTTGGTATCATCAGCGTAGAGAGAGAGTGAAGAGTGTTTAATACCCTCTCGACATCGTTTATTGTTAGAATGAAGAGAAGGGGACCTAGATGGCTGCCTTGCGGAACACCAGAGGTGGCCAAGAAGGGAGTCGATAAGATGGATCTGAAGCGAACTCTGTAAGAACGGTTTTCCAGGTAAGAAGGTATCCATTTTAACAATATAAGTTCAAGGGTTCAAAACCGAGGGCAGACAATTTGAAGAGGATTAAGTTATGAGATATCTTATCAAAAGCCTTACTAAAATCAGTTGCAATAACGTCGACTTCTTTGCCATTCTCTAAGGCAGACAGTGCGAAGGACACGAATTCGACTAAGTTAGTGGTAGTTGATCTACCTTTCAGAAAGCCGTGTTGGGTGGGAGAGATAAGGGACTTGCACTGAAAGCTTAAGGCTTCGTATAAAATAGTTTCGAAAAGTTTGGGTAGATGGGAAAGTTTAGCAATGGGGCGATAGTTTGTTACTTCGTTCTTTGATCCCTTTTTGTGTATGGGGGTTATGAAAGAGGTCTTCCAAATCTGAGGAAATTCTCCTTGTGATAGAGACAAACGGAAGTGATAAGAGAGGGGAAGGGAAAGAATGGAAGAGCATTTTTTAAGAAAAATGGCAGGGTGACCATCTGGGCCGGGTGAGAATTCATCATTAAGATTTTGTATTGTAGTTTATTTTCAATTATAGCAGGATCAAAAAGCAGGGACAGAAAACCAAATCTTGTTGCACGTAACATAGAAATTATAACCTGGAACTATGAAATTATCTTTTTCAGAATCAAAAATCCAAGTTTCTGAAAGAAAAAAAATAAAATCTGGCTCATTTGTAAACGACTCGATATGAAGCAGCAATAAATCGAAATTTTTTCGCAGACTGCGAATGTTTTGATGAATAATAAAGAAACTATTCGAACAAGTATGATTATTATGAACACTTTGCAAAAAATTGTTATCAAAATTGCAGGAAGAAACAATATTATCATTAGGATGAAAGTTATTTAAATTTTTGAAACACATTTTTATTAAAGATAATTTAAGTCTTCTTTTGAAATTATTTTTATAACTCTAACACCGTCCTTCTTTCTCATTAAAAGTTCAGAATTTTTAATCCATAAATATTTGTAGTTTTCTTGGTGACCTCAGCATCTTTCCGAAGTTCTCTGGTATGAAATGACAAGCTCTCATTGATGTAAATACTCGTACTCTTGTTGTTGTAGTTATTTCCAAATAGTTGAGAAGTTAATCGCTTATTATTTTCCCTTTTCCTTTTCATTCGATTTTTTTTTTTTTTTTTGTAAAAGGAAATTTCCAAATCCCGGAGCACTCAGACTACATTTTGCTGTGTCCATTATTGTACTACCAAGCAGAAACTCCTTTTGGTGTAGTAGTTGGAGAAACTTAGATTTTATTCGTTTCTCTTATATATTCGGGTGGCTGTGATTGCTGTTCTCCGTCTGGGCTCAAACCTGCACAGTTCGAGTCACAAGCGAACACACTACCCACTACACCGTGGCAACCTCTTTCATTCGCTTATGCTTGATGTTATTAGATATTAATTTCACGGAGACAATATCAACATCAGTTGAATTATTGCCGACTGCAGAAGAAACATTTGGTTTTTTGTTTTTAATTTTTTTAATGTAGCAACTGCAATTTACTTTTCAGTTATAAAGTTTAAGAGCTTTGGCTAAGGCATTTGTAATGTTGACATCGGGTAACCCAACTTACTCTATTTTGCAACACATCAATTTGTTTTTTGCATGACCTTTACCTCACAACACACATTCCCGCAACTATAGAGATGTAGACGAGAAACAAATTGGGGTCGAATTACCGCATCAGTTATCGAGCAACACGTGACTGATAAATGTTGATTTGACATGACGGTTTAAGAGATCGAGTATCGAGGATCGAAATTTGACATTCTGTCATCAGTGATCGTGTATTTATTTATTCGATATGGTTTCTGCTAACGAGCTGAAGTGCATTTGGGAAAAAATATGCGAGAATATCTTTGTTTATTGTTATTTTTGCGTTTGTTTAAATTTATTGTCTGAAATTTATTTCAGGTTAAGTCTAAATAAAATTATCCCTCTGGAAAAGAGATTTTGGTAAATTTTATGATCTGGGACAGCGGCATCCGCTAAAACTTATATTCTCTATTATAAATAAGAATGCACTCTTATTTGCCCTGACTGCTTTGATAGAACTGCAATCAAAAGTGTATGTTGTGAAAGATATTTTCCGAAAATTATAGTTTTGTATACGTACGCAGAGTGTTGTAAAGAGAAGAGATCACTTTTATCTCTTAAACGTCTTTATTCAATACACTCATAGCGATCATCCTCTTAATTAGAAGATGAAAAATAAATTAATATTCAATTTTTAATTGAAGACGATAAATGCAAAACTTTTCCTCACACAAAAATAAATAGTTTTGACATTTGTCAGTCATCTCAATTCAATGTAGTAGAATTGTACTAGTACAATTTTCAAAGTGTACTCGTACTCGATACATGACCATTCTTATGTGATCATCCAAATGTAGTTACTCAATCACTCGACAGCGTATGGATTTCACTCACTCTTTAACTGATGTCGTAATTCGACCCCTGTAGTTAATTTCCTTTGTAGATATCTGACAGAAACTAGTGACAGACAATATGCGTCAGGCAAGCCCTTCCCTGACGACCTTAAAGAGATCTCGGAAATAGGATTATTGAAATGATTCATTTCCTAAAATCCACAGGATGGATTCAATGGTCTCTGATCATACTAAACCTAAGCAAAACACATCAACAAGATCTCGTAAGATGTGACGCATATTGTCATTGATAAGGTTCCTTTGAATTACCATTTCCACCTACCTACGGTAAAGGTATGGTAGAATAAGATAAATGCATAATGGATGATATTCTAAACGATGAGCAAGATTTTTGAGTCAGAGCTGAGAAGCCTGACATCACATGGTGAAATCAGCAGTGTTACACTGGTACTCAGTTTCACCTGCAAAAAAATTTAGAAATTTCTCAGTTTTCGATTAATGTGAGATCGGAAGATTTTGATGAAATTTTACGAGTAGTATATTGCAGAAGGCATTTTTCTGAATATTTTGAGTGTTTGTGTCATTCGTGATTAGTTTCTGAGACATAGTAAAACAAAAAAAAAACATTTGGTGGTGCTAAAATTTCATCGAAATCGGTGGAAGCATTTTTTCTAAATAATTACCAAAATGCTATTATCAAGTTTACACTAACCTCCGAAAATGTTCACCAACTCTATGTATGTATATGAGCTGAGTAAGGAAAACACCATGCTCAACACTTATGTTTTTTTTTTGCAATTGTGTCTCCCACTTTACACATCAAACGATGACAATGAAGTAAGAGTTTTCATCTATAGCCATATGCATAACTACTGCCACTTGCCACTCTGAATCTGAATAAGAACGAGTACATTGTGTGGTGGGACGCAGAGTGGTAGATATGAATGGCTGGACGAGAACATGGGAATGATTGGAACGAAAAGGGCGCCTACTCCTCATAGGCGGTGGCGAGGGAGTACCAAAATAAAATAAAAGGACAATTGTAACACTCAGTGTTTAAAGATTGTATTCACTCAGAGAAACGAATGGTGGCGCAGTAGATAGAGATTTATGAAGTGACTTTCCCGCTGTGGAAGAAGTTTAATAGGTTTTCTTGATACCTTTTTTGTTAATAACGGATGACGTATGGCGATGGATCCGGTGTTTCTTCCACCCAGCTTGGCAGTTGAATCCTTGCTTCTGTCATCGAATTATGTATCGAATTAGGCGTTCGAGAAGATAAATTTGTCAACTTGGAACGGACAAAAAATTATAGGAGAACTGAGGCTAGTTTGTTACTGTTTACACAATTAAAATGGCTAACGTTAGCTCTTCTTTTGTCGGCTAATCGTCATGATCTATAACGTTTCCACTATGACCAGCAAACATGGGTCATCGACTTGGTCGAAATATCAGTGGACGGATTCGAGTAAGTAAAGGCATTTATATATGAACCTTAGTACAACTACTATCTCTCCAACAAAAATAACTCTTCATGATTGCTATTCCTTCAGGTTTTGAAAGGCTGAAGGCCTGTTATGCAGCGCCGCCGGCTAAATTAAAGTAAAGACTTGCAAGAGCTAAGGATGGCATTCAACCTATCCTATTCTAAACTTAGACCTCGAAAAGAATAAGTTGAATCACTGTCTGGCACACGAATCCAAGAAAATTTGTTTCAGGTCATTCTAAATGCAGAAGAAATTAAGCTGAGGTAAACTTTTTCTTCAAAAATTGGAGTTATTGAAGAAAAAACGGCCAAGAATGAATGTACTTTATGTGCCTAGTGATCCGCACTAATTTATCATAAATTCATTACTTGATATCAAGCGAGTAATGTTAAACTCAGATTTGTTTCAAGTATTTCATAATATGCTCAGCATGTGGGTCATTGTTCTGTGGTTTAATTGTTTTAACTAACTACGCAAAGTCCACAAAAGGTTTTATAATAATGCATGTTCACGTTTTAGCAACTGGTAAAATAATCGGCTCTGTCGATTTTTATAAACAAAATATCAAACGACTCGAGGGAGGATAAATATACAATTGTTCGGAAAAAACAATATAGCGGACGTTTCTTTAATAAGGTTAGTTTAACTAAAATTTGTGAAAAAAATTGAGAATAATAAAAAGGTTAGCATATACTCGTACGTACATACATAGCTCAACTATAATACAACTACGTACATAGCAGATATTTCTATCCCTATCTACCTTCTTTTTTTAAAAACAAATACGCGACATTACTTGGTTGCTTGGTTGGTTTGAAGTGGCCCTTGATGAGGTGCACTTAGACCAAGATAGGTCCCTTGTGCTGACACTAGGTAGGGACAGGTGGGTCACGCTGTCCGCTCCTGTAACCAATTGCTTTTCCTGACGAACCTGTTTGTGTTAGCCGTAGAGGCAGTATTGAGATCATTCAGTTCATTAGGAAGGTAATGACCTAGTGCAAGCTTCCTAATATTGGCAAGTGCAGGATACGTACACAGAAAATGCATGACTATTTCTTCTTCTTCCTCGTCCCTGCAACTCCTGCAGAAGTCGTTGTGGGGGATGTCCAACCTTTGAGCATGCCTACCCATCGTACAGTATCTAGTTATTAAGGTATATTGCTTTAGAAGTGCGTTAGATCTTCTTTGGTCTAGTTTTGGCCATAGTAGCCTAGCGGTATGGCATTAGCCAAGCTGACTTGGGGTATATGAAATACTTGCGTGGATGGTTGGTTATAATTATGCTATTAGTACCAGAAGACCCTCGTCTAACCAATTCATCAGCTTCGCAGTTTCCAGAGACGTCACAGTAAACTGCAAACCAGCAAAGGGTGAGGTTGTACTGTCCAGCTATCTCGTTAAGAGATACGCAGCAGTGCTTTACTGGCTTAGTTATTATGATGCTGGATGTGAGGGATTTGATAGCTGCCGGACTGTCGATATATACGTATAACGATATCGTTCCACGATACAGTATTTACGGCCAGCCAGTCAGTGGTTTGGTGAATAGCGGTGACTTCAGCCTGAAAGATGCTGCAATGGTTCGGAAGGTTAAAGTAGAAGCGGATGCAAAGATTTTTCTATGAAGCGTATAATTGAATGTAGGGCTGTAGGGCAGATTCGCCTTTTTGATAGGCATGTTATTACTTAAATAGCAATATACTATCTGATGAGAGTGATGATTCTCTCGAGAGTTTTGAGCATAAAAGATGTAAGGCTAATTAGTCTAAGATCTTTAGGAAGTGTGTGTAAGGTTTTGCCTGCTTTGGGTATGAAAACCACCTTCACCTCGGACCAGGCAAGTTCCTTGAAGATCTCAATTGAAATTCTTTCTGCTCTTGCAACGAAGGCTATTGAGTTGCACTCCCCACCAAGGCTTTCTTGTTTCTTGACATGATTTGATGAAAGCTGAGTTAAGAGCAGAGGTGAAAACGTTGTTTCGCTTGTCTAACTCTAGCTGTGTCCGGTATGGTACAACAGCGCTTGGATAATTTAGCGGAGAGAACGGAGTTATGTTTGTCCCAGCTAGTCCTGCGACAATTGCGGAAGATTACCTGTGGAGTGTGTGAGCGATTTTCTAAATTGAACTCAAAATATCGGTGATCTGAGAACGAGTGACTGCTGTAAACCATCCAATTTGAGATCGGAGATTATAATTGTTTTGAGCCGTAAGTGACGTCGTGACGAAGTAGCCTGATGCCTCTAAATTACTTAAGACTATATCTTTTAAAGTTTATTAATTCAGTGATGGAGAGAGAGAGGAAAGGATATTCAGGAGAGTTGAAAATTAGAGACGAAGGATATGGAACCACATGCTCCCTTGATAGAATTATTGAGTTTGTCAGTGTACATAGGTTTGGTTCAAATCGTTAGATCTGTAGAGGAAGAGAACTACAACTTCATTTTCCTCCTCCTCTCTGCAGCTCCTGCAAAAGTCATTACTTGTCTCTGGGGATGTCTGTCGAGGATGTAGTGTCTGGTAATGACGTTCAGTTTTGAGATGTTACTTTTATGGTGTCTTTGCAGTACATTTGACCTGTTAATGTATAGTGTTGATCTCAGTAGCCTAGCAGTATTGTAATAGTTAAGACGTGTCAACCTACAGTTCGATTTGTTTGCTTCATCAGCTTGAGTCAGTTTCTTGACAAATAACATTAACGTATTAACATTGTCCATAACCCCAGCGGTTTGTACCGAGTAAACTATGTCTATTTAATTTATCAGCTCTACAGTTTCCCAGAATTTAGCTATATGTATCGTTAAGAGATGAACGGCAGTCCTTCACTGCCCTACATTTCACTACCTGGGCTACAAGGAATCTGATTCTCTTCTAGCTGTCGATGTACGAGTAATATAATCTCATTTATAACTCAAGAACGGCTGGACCGATTTTTATGATCTTTGATTGGCCAAAGTTTTGGTTGCAAGTAAAATCATCATCTGGCATGAATGTCAAACTATGAAACATCTGCGCAATGACTCAAGAAGTTTTGGAGGCGCAATGATTCTACTGTCGAGCAATTTCCGCCAAACACTACCAATCATTCCAAAATCGACCGCTGCCGATGAAATAAATGCTTGCCTTAAATCATCGACTCTGTGGCGCTATGTGAAGAAACTTCAGCTGACGACAAACATGCGAGTTGCATTGCTACACGATCCATCTGCCAAAGATTTCTCCAAGCAATTGCTGACTATCGGTAATGGCCGTGTTCTTGTCGACGAATCGAACGGATTGATTTCGTTTCCGCCGAATTTTTCCAATTTCGTCTCAACGAAGGACTAGCTCATCCACAAAGTGTCCCCGAACATGATTTCTAACCACAAAAAGTACAATTGGTTGAGTGAACGAGCAATTCTTGCGGCAAAGAACAAAGATGTGGATCACTTAAACTTCACAATTCAAAATCAAACCGTTGGTCCACTGCATTCCTTCAAATCTATCGACTGTGTAACAAACGAAGGCGAAGCAACCAACTATCCAACTGAATTTTTAAACTCACTGGATCTGCCTGGCTTACCACTGCACAATTAGCAACTGAAGGGTGGCTCGGTAGCCATCATGCTTCGATATCTGAACCAGCCAAAACTATGTAAAGTTCAAAGGTGAGGAAGTTCTCATTCCGAGAATTCCGATGATCCCAACCGATATGCCATTCGAGTTTAAACGAATTCAATTTCCGATTCGTCTTGCATCCGCCATGACGATCAACAAATCACAAGGCCAATCCTTGAGTGTTTGTGACCTGAATCTAGAAAATGAATGTTTCTCTCACGGTCAATTGTACGTAGCATGTTCAAGTGGCAAACCATCCGCTTTGTTCGTTCTCGCACCTGACAACAAAATGAAAAATGTCGTATATCACAAGGTACTTCAATGAAGGGAATCGACCCGAGTGCAACCCATCCAGCAAATAGTTTAACAGAAAGTAGTGTAACAATGCTACGCGAATCATTTCGATTCACTTCAATAAAGCAAATGCCTTGCTGCCACGTGAATTACATTCATTTCAATGTAATTCAAATACATTTCATTTTGATTTTTGTACATTTATGAACTTAATTCACTTTGAGTATTAATGTTATCTTAATAAAAATCATAATTTAATTCAGCTAATTAGTTAACACAACATTTATTGATTCTGAGGCGCTACTAAGTTCGCCGGGTCAGCTAGTATAATATAATAAGTAAGTGATATGGAATACATCGAGACCCAGATGGCAGCCTGATGACTTCTGACTCCGATAGTCTTTAGATTTTCATCTTCCATTACGAATCCTACGCTTCGTTTCTAAATTCATCAATCCTCACCTGTCGTAGGTGACTTCTCCGTAATCATAATAAATGGATAAATGAGCATTTCTGGATTTTTTTGGGTCACAGGACATTCGGATTATATGCCACTGATCACGTAGCCACGGCGTAATGGGTAATGGGTCCTATCAGAAAATAGTGACTTACAGCCATACGAGCATAAAAAAAATCGGAGCTTATCGTGTCGAACATGTCCTCTGCCTCCTAGAGTACAGGTTCAGGACCAGAAACCACAACTGTTTAGGCCTAAAGCTATTTTCTTTCGTAGGCGAAAATATACTGTGAGTGTCTTGTAAAGCGTTAAGTCGAGCGTTCTGTCGTTGAGCTTGACATTTGACATATTTGGTTATATATGGTTTTCGCATCCCTGTCCAATTCAGTTTGCTCAGTGGGATACGCTTATTAAATCTCTCTTAAAAGGATGCACCTTGCGATTGTTTTAACTTTCTATAATTCAGTTACAGCGGTTGAGAGCTGAGGAAAGTTTCAAAATTCAAGACTCACTGAGAAATGCTTCTCTCATCGCTTAAAGTACCTGCCCTTCGAAAGCCAATCCATTGATTTAATATCCTTAAGCACGTCATTTATTTTCATTCCATGAATGAAGAAGATCCGTATTACTCACTATACCAGTTTTCGGTTGAGCTAATGCATATATTTACATGTCCTGTCATTTTAGGACTATTACATAAACTTCTATAATACTATGCTCTTGTGCTGTTATGCAATCAATCAGAGATGAAAATGTTCAATTAGCTAATGCAATTGATTACCCCCCCGCTGCGTAACAACTACAAAGTTATGTGTACCAAAGTTAGTCGGAAATCTTTTTAACAATCGAATCTAACTAACACATCGACTATTTTGCAGCGGTGAATTCTTTAGAGAAATTTCCTAAACACCAAAGCAATTAAAAAATCGAAAGGAATGCACTAGCTCTGCAACAACTGCTCCTCACAGTGTTTATGTAGAAACCCGAGCTTGGCACACATCAATCATGCCCTTTCCGACATATTTTCTATTGAACTCTGACTACATTACACCGATTCAAATATCGAGTTACACTGGGGAATCCAGTGCACAAAGGAGATTTACAAAATAATCTCGGCAACCATGTAACTGGTGCTGTGTCCCATACCAACCCCACTGCCATCTCTCACCTATCATCGCAACCATCATCACCATCGTCATCGGAGACTCGATAGCCAGCGCGACTTCTAGCTTAATTGGATTTTCATATCCCCGACCCGTCGTATCTGTGTATCTATGTATCTCGAACGTGCTTTTTACATCATCGTCCCAGCACCACCCACCTACGGTTGGTCGTAGATACATTCCACAAACTTAACAGGAAGCTTTATGACTTACACACTCTTTATGGCTTACACACAATCGCTCTCTTTCTGGTGCAGTTCGACTTTATTTACCCGTAAGCTAAGTAATGGGGCGCGGGTAATAATGCACATTTCGACTTGTATTAAATTTGTTCAGCGTTCCTAAGGGTTTTTGATTCACGTGATATTGTTGCACCATTGACGTGGTCGTTCCGCAGGAAGTTGTTATCCCCAATCTTGTAAAATTTAGGACCATTATGTACTCAAACGGTGATTTCGTGCGGGGGTTGATTGCGTTATTAACAGAGGGTGCTTCCGGTTAGTTATGGGGTGCTTAACCGCAAATTTGTGACATTATAGTCATTTGGAGGTATTCCAATAATGGATGGGTTTGAGGTTTATGCAGCCCACATTCCCAAACATTTGGCACTCTCTCACCTGGTGGTATGGATTGTGTTTCTAACGTTCTAACGATGAAATAGAGTACCGCACTCAATTTAAAGGTATTTCTGATCATTAGGACAATATGGTGAGGTACGCTGTTAAAGAATTATCTGTATATGGGATGAAGACTAATGTGTCATGTTGTGTCGTCAATCTATTAGGGACACCCTTCGGTTGCTTTGTGTCATTAATTTTCTTATTAACAAAATAATCGATAAGAAGGGGTTGGTGTGGGGCTAACAAGTGCTATACAAGAGAAGATGGAGCTATAAAACATTTGAAGTCATTATGGGGTACCACAGAGTTAAATATTAACAACCAAACTATTGTAAAGAATTGTTGATGATGAATTTCGACTTAAGTCTAACCACAGGAGTTATATATTTAACATTTTCCAATAACACTTGTTGGAACGCAATTTCAATCGGTAGATACTTCTTGAGATGATAAAATGTTGTCAAGGTCTGAAACTTTTTCCCCTCCTGTATTTTTAGAAATACAGTATTAAAACAAATTACTATTGTATTCTGGAAAGGAAATTACTGACGTTTTTTTCCGGCATCCCTTAGTTACAACCCAAAATAAAGAACACAACTGAGTCGCACGTACTTTCTCCAGATGTGTTGTTCGCTTGTAAATTGTTCAGATTTCAAATTTAGGAAAAATCGGTAAGAAGCAACAAAATGATATTTTTTCGAAATGCGTTAAAAAGCTAAATTTTTTTTTTTTGGATATACCTCCTAAACAAAATCCTTTAAGTCATTTTTCGAGACATATCCAATTTTAGCAGATCCACCAATGTAAAGTTACTCAGTTTTCGAGAAAGAATAATAATTGGAATGTGGCTTCCGACCATTACCCGACAGGCCCCAGATATGAAGTTGGAAGAAATTCCGTCTAACGGTTTAGGTTGCAACTCAAGCCCCTTCGGGTAGGGGGCATGTCTGTCGAGGCGACTGATGTCCAAATGTTTAAACTTTTTTTAAGAAAAAAAAAGTTAACAAAAATGGAACACACAATGAGTAAAACGAAAATAAGTAATACTCTCTATTGCGTTCGGTCCTACGGAATTTGGGGAGGACCAATTATTGCATTTAATGGTTAGTAGATCACCACCACATGGATCTAATAATAACATAAAAACAAAACACACCAGAGAATTGCACGCAGCATTAAGTCTGTTACTCGTATATTTAAAATGAAGAAAGAAAATGATGAACTGAGAATAATGCTCGGCAACATTGAACAGCTTACTACCCATCTACATAAGGAGGTAAAAAAGCTAACTAAAGAAAATGAAGACCTTCAAAAGGCACTTCAAACAAAACGAGAGAGAAATTGTAATTTTTGGCGTATGCAAAGTCAAGAGTATCATACTGATGAAGAAGATCTGCATAGAGAAACAGGCTGGGACTTGGAAATGAAGAAAAGGCCCGATAAAGGACGAAAAGCTATATCTTGGCTAGATATCAACCCAAATACTTCGCCAAGAACGATGAGAAAAATTGCATAGTATAAAAAGAGAAACTATCTCCATTAGAAAATAGGCTTGATAAGACTCTTACCAATAAACATAATTGGTATAACAAATTACTCTGAAGTTAATACAATTATGAACTCTATAACAAAATCGTCGAACTGAACAATAATATTTGGAAAGACTGTATATAAATACAGAGCTTTGGCAAAGAATGGTATACCTACGAAAACAAAAACAACAGGTCAATCAAGGTTACAGCTAGGGACCTCCATCAAACCTGCGATAAGCAAAATATGATTGATTGAAGATTAGCAGCAGAAGGGACTAAAGCTACTAGATGCAGCAAACATTATTAGAAACGATAGAAAAAATATGATCAAGATTATCAAAAGACCCCTCCCGCTTCATGCTCGATTTTGATCACAATGAGAGCACGGAAAACGTATGTATGTATATATATATATAATATAAGCGTCATTCTCAATATGAGAGTAAAAATTGAGCCATTGAGGAGAACATTTGACTTAATACCTCAATGTAAAAAGCGTCAGGGGTTTAATCATACTCAAAACTACTGCTATCGTGAGACACGTTGTGTTAGATGTGCAAAAAACATTTAACACAAAAAGAAACAAATACCTACTAAAATTTTGAGAAGTTCAGACAACTAGACAAATTTATAAAGTCAAAGTTCCTAAGAAACCAACATGAATTGTACACTAAAAATAGTAAATTGGAATGCAAATGGGTTATTACAGCACACTCATGAGCTAGAAGTTTTTTTAAATACGGAAAACATAGATACATACAGTGCCGTTCGAAAAATGTTGGTCAAACTTTTTTTTCGAATTTTATCAAATTTGTTGCAGTAACTACATATTTTTTTAATCAGGATTTGTTTTCTTATGCGGTTTCAATTGTTTCATGATACATTTAGAGTGTTAAAATTTTTCACACGCGGTCACGGGAGCAAAAAGTTGTTAGACCGAAAAATGGGTTTTTTAGGTACCTGCCTCATTTTTAGGGATTAAAGAAAAATGCTTTATTGGTGCAGTGTTTTTGTTTTTTTATTGCTTCTCAGAAACATTCTCTGTCTAATTAGTACTTTGTTGGACCTCCTCCTGCTTTTCTTACAGCTGCACATCGGCGAGACATTGACTCAGGTAGGTTTTTCCATGTGGAAGGAGATATGGTGTTCCAGGTCCGGATAAGTAAATTTTTTAGATTGCCAATTGACTCTGGACGCTTCTTCGCAACCTTAAGTTTCATTATTAACTAGATATTCTCAATTGGATTGAGATCTGGACTGTAGGGAGGCAAACTTAATACATCGACATTATTTTCTTCGAAGTACTTTTTAACCTAAGAAATAAAAAAAAAAAAATGCAAATATTATTTTTAGTCATAAAAGTTCTAGCTTATTTAAAAGCTTGATATTAGTCTTTCATATTAAAAAAAAATACTTACAATCTTGGCTGTATGGCAAGGAGCATTGTCCCGTTGAAAAATGAATCTGCAAGTGTCACCAAAAAGCTCCAGCGCAGAGGGCTCTAATACATTTTACAGAACCCGTAGGTAAACTTCTGCAGTGACTTTCGATGCTAGGAAGAACATTCTACCTTTTTCATCTCCACAGAAGCATTCCCAGGCCATCACACCTTCAGTTTTGGGGGGCATCTCTTCACACCTTCTCTGACTCTTTTTGGAAAATCCAGCTCCAGTACTGGCTTGAGTGAAGTCCAGCTTTCACGAGCCTTTTCCTCACTGAGCTTGGCGAAATTATTTTTCCTGTAGCTCGACACAGATCGTTTTTAAGGTCCACCGAAGTCTTGAACCGATGCCGACGGCTGTACTGCACCAAAAAACGATCTTCCGCTGGGGTCGTCTTTTTTGGCCTCCCTGAGCCTTTCTTTCTGCTGGTAGTCCCGGTCTCACGATATTTTTTTAAATTCCATGCCACGGTTTGTTGAGCAACATTTAATCTTCTAGAAATTTCACGTGTTGTCAAATTGAGACGTGACAGACACAAAATATTAGCTTTGCACTTCGAACTGATTTTTCCCATTTTTTTTTTCACTAAATTACTTCGGTTCGTTTCGGGCTGATATCACGAGCTAAATGCACATCTTATTCATAATAATATCGACTTTTATGCACTATTTGAACGACATTTTGCTACCTAGTTCAAAAAAACCCCGTAGCTCTCATAAATGCCAAGAACTGCGCCCGAAAAGGGTAATAAAATGTTTGACCAACATTTTTGGAACGGCACTGTATATATGTAGTATGCTTAATAACAGAAAGCCACCACAATAGGTCAGCAAACATTAAAATGAGCGGATACTGATATTATTCTGCTATTCATCCAGCTAATAAGACAAGAGGAGGATCTGTGCTACTCATGAAAGAAACAATAAGACACTATGAAGACTTGAAAATCGAAGAAGAAAAAATGCATGCCGTAACTATAAATGTTCATTTGTCAAGAAAAGGGGAAATACAAATATCTGCAATATATTTCCCAACACGACAAAATTTAAAACAGCTTCTTCCAAACAGTGGGAAGTTATTTCATGATCGGAGGTAATTTTAATGCAAAATATATCTTTTGGGGTTGAAGTTTAACTTATACAGAGAACAGTATGCAGCAGAACGTGCAATGAATTGTGATTTCCACTCAAGTGGAAGGCCTGTGGATATGCATGAGATTTTTTCGTTGGAAAAGGGATATCCAACAATTACATTTATGTAGAAAACAAAGAGGATCTATCATCAGATCATTCACCCGTTCTTGACAATTAGCGATCAAATAATTAAGATAGAAAACACACTTACACTAATAAATGACAAGACAAACTGGCCACACTTTAGGCAGATATTAGATGATAGCATTAATCTGCAAGTGCCAATAAAGAACCCATTTCCACTTGAAGAAGTTGAGCAATTAAATAGAAATATACAGCCAGCAGCATGGGAAAGCACTCCTACGTGCCAAAGAAGGAAAAATGTAGATATTATCATAATTACCCTAACGAGATAAAAAAAAACTCATCAGAAGAAAACGTAAAGCTCGTAAAGTCTGGCAAAGAGTTCGAACACCAGAAAAACGAATCTAAACGCATTGTGTAATGAACTAAAGGTGTTAATACAAAAAGTTAAAAACGAGTCAGTTGGTAGATATTTAGTTAACCTCTCGGTCCATAAAAATACAGATTACTCGCTATGGAAGGCGGTCAAAGGCTTGAAAAAACCTAACCTTCTTGCCGGCCATCTTGAGGAAACATTCCAACCATTTTCTAGGTAAACTACGGAAGACTGTGATTGAAAAACCATGCAGCAGATAACATTGACATGAAGTGTCACCCAAAGTGTACAGACGTGTTTTATTGTGCTCTCCAAAGTAAACTTTTTTTTTTAAATAAACGCAATGTCCGAATAGTGTGCTAAGTGCGATAAAGCTTGTGCTAATGTCTCAGTGCTTGGCTTAGTGTGTAAAGTTGCTAAACTAAGCATAATAGGAAACGGAACACAAAAAACAACCGAAAATCATCATCAAAGACTCCGCTTACACAGAAGTTGAGGTAATATTGGCAAAGAAATGGCTTCATCTTTCTCGCTTCTCCACAACCACAAAAGCGGAATCAATACTGGCATATGCATCGAAGAAACTGAGTGTTCCTGTAAATCTTCTCTCTTGTTTTCCCCTTTACAAAAAAAATGCCGACCCGTCGTTATTTAAATTTATTAATTTTCCCCTTGGTATTCCTGCACGCATTTTCAAGGATACATTGAATGCTTATAACTGGCCTTTGAATGTGTTGTAAGAAATTTTCGTTTCGTTCCAAAAAACGAGAGCGCAAACAATGTGCAAATGTAAACAATGAGGAGAATTCTTCTAATTCCTTTTTATTATTTTCTTCAATGTTATCACTGTCTATTACAAAAATGCTGGTAGAATGAGAACCAAGATCAATGGTGTTTTTGTTGCTGTTTCTCTACAAGAGTATGACATTATTGTCATCATGGCTGAATGACAACTGCTCAACTGCTGAAATATTCGATCATTTCTACACCGTGCATCGTCTTGACAGAACACCGATGAATGGTCATCAACGCAGCGGGGGAGTATACATTGCCGTGTGTTCAACTCTCACAACAAATGCCGTTATTCTCCCTCATGATGATTTCAAGAGTGAACAGCTAAGCGTTTCTGTGGATCTTAGCGGCGGGGCTTCTGGACGAATGGAAGTTCTGTTCGTTGTGAGCTACATATCGATACCTTCCCGGAAGAATGTATTAAGCTACAATTTTTCAGCAAATGACTTTTTGGTATGCTCTTATAAATTATACTGTTATTTTGAAATATTTTTAGATTCGTCGCTATGTTGTCATTCCCTTTGCCAATTGTTTGCGTATTGATTTGAGTGAAGATCATTGAACAGACAGCTGTAAATTTCAAAAATTGAAGTTAAATAAGTGTTTTTAAGTGGTTTTGTTAATTTTTTTCTGTGGTTCTTTGCGCTGCAAATTATTTATTATTTTTAATATGACTGGAAATAATCCAAGTACATCTGGTTTGCAAAAATTAAATTTTCCCGCTACAAGAGGCAGACTTATGCTTGAAATGGCAGGGAAATCGAATGAACAATATAAAGGAGTTAAAGTAATTCGATTAACGTATTTTAATTATGCCTAGCGGTGCGGTAAATAGAGGGTTAATTTTATTTTTAATAAAACCCAGTTGGAAACCAATCAACCATGTACCAATATGACGTTAAGTCCGTCAACGACATCCAAATCTGGCTCTGAATCAGATTCCTTTGAAACTGATGGAAATTCTTCTTGGCACGATGATTCTATGGATGAAATGGGAATCCATCCCAAGTAAAGAAGGTGCATCAACTATCAAGCAAATCCGTGCAAAAACTGCCAAAAGAATGTAGTACAAAATTAACGAATTCACAAAGACAAGACATTTTCAATTTATATTGGGAATTACCCTATACTCAGCGAATAGATCGCATTTTATCTTGTGTTGAACGTGTTCCCATCAAAAGACGACGAACTATCAATATCGAAAAAAAAGACAGAAACAAGAAAATATTTCCTAAATTTTGAACGGAAGAAAGAACAAGTTTGTATGCAGTTCTTACTTAAGACCCTAAATATTTCGAGCCGAGTTGTATCGTATGCTCTTGAAAAAAAATCAGCATTAAATACATCAGTTACGGATAAAAGAGGTAAATCTATTCCGGGAAAAGCTACTTCTGAAGAACTTAGTTTGTAGTTTTGTAAAAAGCTTACCAAAAGTTCCATCCCACTATTGCCGATCCAAGACAAATCGCACTTATTTGCCAACAGAATAATTTAGCATTTCCAATTTATACAGGAACTACAAAACAAAACAAATCGAAGAAGGTAAAGATTGAGTTTCGGATAATTAATTATATAATAATTTTCAAATCCTATAATATTGGCATCCATGTTCCGAAAAAAGACAAGTGCACCTTTTGCGAAGCACATAAATCCCGCGTGTTGGGTGACGATGAAAAAATTCTTGTTTTTAAGCACTCTTAACAGAAAGAGAACAGCCAAAAATTATTTATGGATGATCAGGAAAAAGCCAAAAACTGTCCATCATTCGTGTGTGCTAGTTTTGATCTACAGAAAGTTTTAAACGTTCCACATACGCAAAGCATGCTGTTTTACTATTCTAGAAAGTACTCATTTTATAACAAGACAGTCTATGAAAGTGGAACACAAAATGGCTATGCTTTTCTTTGGGGAGGAGCAAATGAAATTTGTTCAATTCTCTTTAAATACTTGAATATTGTTGACGCAAGAGAAACTGTAAATTCTATTGCATTTTATTGCGATAGCTGCCCCGGCCAAAACAAAAATCGTCAGATTTTCACAATGATTTTTTTACTTCTTCAAAAGAAAGTTAAACACATAAATGAAATTTCTCTCACCTATCTTCTTCCCGGTCACACTTATGTATATGCCTGTTGACTCAGTCCATGCCACCATAGAGCGATTTGTTAAAAAAAAGGATTACCAGGATTCAAGGATAAATCCAAAGCCTTACGAGGTTATAAAATTAACAAAAGATGATTTTCGTAACTGGAAAAAAAAGCTTTTAACTATTTTCCAACGCAGGGAGTTAAAACTAGAGAACAAATTAATTTTAAAGTATATGAATCCAACATTTATTTGTTCTCTAAGTCATCCTCTGATATAAAGTATTCCATATTTAACTCTGGAACCACGGAACCACCTTTATACACGTTGGATTTGTGCCGAACTCGTAATCAAGTTAAATGTCTTGCGGAATTTGATGAGCCTGATACTTTATACACTTCAAAACTGTCAATATCGGAGCCAAAAAGAAAGGATTTAGAAACTCTTCTCAAGAAAAAGTTTATTCCCGAACGGTATATCCAACAATACCGAGAAATCATTGACATTGTTGACGAGAAGGGAGATGTTTTACCAGAGACTGATGAAGAAGGCAACTTATCGGAAAACCAATTGAATTAGTGATTCGTCAATTGTGTTATCTCAAAAGTTTTTTTTATTTTTTTTTTCATAATTAAACTATTACCTAATTAAACTATGCGTGTTTTTGTAAGATTTTCTTAAATACTTTTTGTTAAATAACTATTTTAACTTTGTTGATAGTAAAAACTGAATAAATAAAAATGAATTAAACGACAATTTTTTTGGCATCTTGTATTAAATCCTACCATGTCAATGATTTAAGCGCCATTTAACTCTGTATCATTCTAAGGGACAAAAACCTTTGTATCAAGCTACAATCTTTAGACCATAAAAATGTTCTAAGCAACAAAAACTTTTTATCTGATTGAATTTTCTTTCATAATAATAATTTAAAAAAAATGGCGATGCAAATCTCAATCGAATTATGCTTATTACTACAAAATACGCAAATAATTACCTGCACAGGAAGTTTTATTTGTTTCCTGTAAAATTTTGAAAATGTCGCTTAATACATTCTTCCGGGAAGGTATCGATATCTATGTACCTCTAAAAAGCCCGCTATGTGTGTAAGAATGCCTTTTAACCAACATCGATTTCATAGACGATCAGCTGATTGAACATTAACATCTTATTGTTTTGGGTTAAATGTTAAATGTTTAATACCATATAATATGAAAACTGATTGTGAGTTCACGTTTATTGATTCTATGTTTGCTCTTAATACTTCTCAAACAAATTATTGTCATAATTCATTAAATAGAATTCTTGATCTATCATAGTATTTGTGAATAATAACTTATATTGTTCTGTCCGAGAAGTTTTATGTCCTATAATGAGAAATTCTATTCATCACATTGCTCTATGTCTAGATATATAATACAATGCAGTACTCCTTCAACAATAGAATCAAATTTAAATAATTATGAAATGAGTTATAATTTTTCAAAAGCTAATTATAATTCCTTGAACAATTATTTTGGCTCCGTTGATTGGTCGAGCATTCTTTCTGGTCTGCAAGTTAAAGAAGCCTATGACAAATTTTTGGATATATTAGACTATGGATTTGCCCAGTTCGTGCCTCTCATTTGCAAGACAGACTTGCAAATTACCGTAGCATAATCAAAGGTTAATTAATTTAAAATAAACAAAGCGCTTAAATTATTCAGAAGTCAAGATCTGTTTTGGACAAAATACATTTTTGCCAATTGCTCCGCGAATATGAATTTTTGAATAAGTTTTTATATAAACACTATGTAATGAAACTGAGTCTCAAATTTCAAGGAATCCTTAAGGGTTTCTGGACATTTTTAAATAGGAAAAGAAAACTAAATGGTATCCCACAAAATATGGAATTTGAAGACTATTTCCTGTTCTGTGTTGCTGGTTCCTGTAGCATTGATTCAACTTGTGAGCTCTTTGCAAAGTTTTTTTTGAATCAGTTTATGTTGATCACTCGAATCTTAGTATGTCTGTTGATAATAACACATGTGATTGTAATACATGTGTAGGATCGCTGTATTTTTCGATTGATGGTGTTTTACAAAGCATACAATATTTGAACTCTTGCCTGCTGGTCTTGATCGTATTCCATTTGATGCTCTTAAATCCTTTACCATTAAAACTCATTTTCAATTTATCCTTCTGGTACGTTTTTAGATTAATGGAAAAAAAAATGTTTAATTTATAACTCCCATATTCAAGCCGGATCCCGACAAAAAGTTGAAAATTGTCGTGGAATTTCTAAACTTTCAGCTATTCCGAAACTGTTCAAGCCAATTGTTACAAAAAAAAACTTTATTTCACAATTTTGGAACAAATATCATTGCAACAACATTGATTTGTATCTCGTTCTTTAACGATTGATTAACCAACTTGACGCTGATTACAAAATATCTTTTTGATTCTGTGGAGTCAGGATATCAAGTTAATGTGATTTTTACTGATTTCAAGAAGGCTTTTGGCTCAGTATGTCATAGTATTCTTATAAACAAATTAAGATCATTTCACATTCATTCAATGCTACTTAAGTGGATTACGGGTTACCTTTTAAATAGAAAGCAGTATGTAAAAATTGGTTGTTCTCAATCTAGGCTCATTAAGGTCTTATCTCGTGTCCCCCAAGGTAGCCACTTACGGCATTTGTTCTTTAATATTTTTATTAATGAGATCCCTTCATTGCTTAATCATGCTTACTGCTTGATGTACGTCGATGACGTAAAGATCTACTTTGCGTGTTAAAAATATATATGATTGTGAAAGTCTCCAAAATGATTTAAACAAAATAGTTGATTGGTGTGAGTTTAATCGACTTGCCTTGAACATAAATAAATGTCATTCTATTTCTGTGTACCATATACTAGTTCCCGTTATTAATGACAATTCAATTTCCGGGACCTGTCTTTATCGTAAAACCGAAATTAAAGATCTTGGTGTGATTTTTGACATGAAACTTGCATTTTCGTTTCACATAGATTATGTTATTGCTAAAGCAAACTCGATGCTTGGATTTCTTAAGCGAACGTGTGCTGAATTTTCGAATCTATATACTCTTTCGACTCTGCGACCTTTCCTTGAGTATTGCTCTATAATCTGGTCTCCAATCTATGTGAATTCTACTCGTATAATAAAAAAGTCCTTTACAAGATTTATTATAAAACAAATGAAGTGGAATCTTGGTATGACGTCTTATCTAACAAGTTGTTCTTTAATTGGATTAGAGACCTTAGAAGAAAGTCAAAATGTTCATTGTACCTATACTGTTTATTCATGATGTCTTTTCGTATCGTATAATATGTCCCGATATACTTGCAAAATGTTATTTATATGCACCAGAAAGAATTCTTCAAACAAGAAAATTTTTATTAAACCCTGAACATTTTTACAATTATGGTCTTAACGAACCAATGACTAAATGTATAAAACTTTTTAAATCTGTCTATACCGAAGTAGATTTTGATAGATCGAAATTTAAATTATCAATATTTAAAAAATTTCAAAATACTACTGAATATTATATTATATTATCTTATCTGAAATCTGTTAGAGTTAAGCTCGGTAGATGAAATAAACTAAACTAAGCATAACAAGAATTAAAGAACGAAATCAAGAATAACTTAAACGCAAAAAAAAACACCGGGTTATGACAGGGCAAATACTAAAAGAACTCTCCGAAAAAGCAATGTGAAAACTATTACATGTAATTAATGCAGCTTTCAGACTTAAGTCTGTCCCTAGACATTGGAAGGTGGCACAAGTGATCCTGAAACCCGATAAATCAAAAAATGAAAAAAAAATCATATAGGCCGATTTTTCTGCTTCCAATAATACCAAAGTTATTCGAAAAACTTTTCTTAAAAACACTCAAACCATTAATGGAGGATAGGCAGCCTCTCCATCAATTTGGATTTAGAAAGAAACACTCCACTATTCAACAAGTGCATAGAATAGTGAGCACTGTAGAACAGGTACTGGAACCAAAAAAATTTTGTTCAGCTATTTTCTAGATGTAGCACAAGCCTTTAATAATGTTTGGCACCAAGAATTAGAATGTAAACTGAAAGGCGATCACCCTGAGGAGTAATACCACTTTCTAAAATCTTACATTACCTCTGACTTAAAGAAAATAAAGGCAAGTGTGCCACAAGGCAGTGTTCGGGACCAATATTGTATCCGTTGTATACCAGAGATTTACCTGAACAAGAAGACGCTAGCTTAGCAACTTTTGCTCACGACACAACCATTATGTCAGTTGGCAGATAGTGCTGAGGCGGTGGCGAACAAACTACAGAAATTTATAAAATCTGTAAGTTATTGGACCAAAAAGTGGAGATTTAAACTCCACGACACTAAATTCGTACATATTAATTTTACTAGCAAAATAATAAATGGAGTAAGAGTTAATATCGATAGAAAAGAAGTATAATACCTTAGCAAACACGGTCAAGTACTTACTCGTAGGTATGACTCTCGGTGCCCAACTAAGATGGAAGGAGTATGTCATAAAGAAAAAAATAAGAAGTTTAATTATATTAAACTTGGAAATATGAATTGGCCAATGGGAAGGAGCTCCCAACTTTCAATTGAAAATAAAATACTAATATCTACACACAGATCCCAAAACAAATATGGACTTATGGAATTCAACTTTGGGGTTGTACAAAGAAATCTAATTTGAATATGATACAAACCTTTCAAAACAAAGTGCTAAAAGGTAGTGTTAACGCTGTATGTTATTATTATTAGAAATGACAAGAGTGTGGTAATGAAATATTTAAAAAAAATGCGATTAAGCATTATGACCAAATTCACGAACATGAGAATACTGCAATACAGCACATGGCGGAAGAGAATCGAAATGCATTAAGAAAATATAAATAATTTCAGGACTAGCCATTGGTCGTTAATAAAAAGGTACGTGGTTTTAGTATTAGCTTCACTAGTATCTTTCAAGATTTATACCGACCCTAGGAAAAAAAAGTCCGAGATACAGACAGACAGAATTTATATTATTATAGTATGTAATATTGTAGTATGTAATATCAAGATTGATCAAAATCTGCCTATTAGAGTCTCATAAGTTTTGAATCGTTTGACGTAAACAGTTAAAAATTGGAAAATAGTTCCTCACAAGATCCAGAATGACATTGTCGATTCTAGACACGCCGGAGGCATCCAATAGTCTCTTATTAGAAACGTAATGCCGAAAGTCGGAATGTGCGCTTCTATACATACGCATGCAGGCTCGAAGACATTTTCTTCTTCCTTTGCAACTGTATATTTATGTGCTCATTGTAGTACAAAAACTTGTCCAAATGAACACCTAAATATTTCACAACAGTCTCTGACTCGATGTGAAGGCTATTAGAACATGTTATTTGTAGATTTTTCCAGTTCTGTCTCAAATCTGAATTACCGCGTCTAACTGGGGTGCGAAACAGAATAGTTTCGCATTTTGCCTCGTTTATTTTAAGCTTCTACTCTGAGCAGAAACCTTGCAATTTATCAAAGCTGTTCTGAAGCTCTATCTGTATGTCTTGGATTCTTGAGCCGCCTGCATACAATATGACATCGTCAGCGAACGCTATCGAATTATCCATGTCCCTCAGCATTTTAGAGACGTAGATGTTGTAGAGGAGCGATCCTGTAACCTTGCCCTGTGGCAGACCATTAGTGACATTAAAAGGCGTCGTGTATTGTCTATCTGTTACAACAAATTTCTTCTCGTGCACGATAGATGCAATTATCTTTATAAGATCATAAACTTTTCCTATATTAGGCAGGAGACTTATTGGCCTATAGTTGGAAGGATCAGAAGGATCCTTCTCCTTTTCGATTATTGGAAAAACCTTCGATATTTTCCAATAACTCGGGAAGTAGCAGTTGTTTAACAAATTATTAAATATTACGCAATATTACCGTATAATTTCATCCGGTATATGCTTTAGTATAATGTTAGGAGTGTTATCTAAACTACTTGACTTTTTCTTATTTAGTTTCCTAAATATGTATGTCAGTTCGTCTAGTGTTGTAAAGTAATTGTCAGTCAGTCCATCTGTTAGTTGGTCAGCTTTTAGTCGTTCGGAAAATCTCAGAAGAGTTCGTGTTTCGCTATTGCGAAACCTCGACAATTTGTCTATTACTTCGCCAGTTCTGCAGCTATGGAGATCCCTAGAGCCCATCAGGTTTAGCTTGTCCGCCCCACTATCTATAACGAAATGGTTATCGATAATGGGGCGGTATTGGCTATTAATCACCGCCTGAAAGAGAAGAGACTGGGAAGACAGTGTAATTTTCAGTTTCGGAATCTTGATAACGTTACGAGGATTGAAAATCTGATTAATTTTAGGAAACATGTTCCTGAAATCAGACTTCAATATGTTTTCGACCTCCAATAATCGTTGATACTATTCCGAACCTGCTGACTTAGCAGTGTCCTCACATTTTTCAGGAAAGATTTTAACCATTGCAGCTCTAAATTGGGCGATTCCTCTTGGAACTGACACCGTATTCGATTTATCTGAGTTACCAAAAAGCTTTTGTAAGTTTATAGAGTCTTAATGTCACGGTTTAGGTACCATTCAACGCTGTCTTTGGATTTAATTTTCGGAACTGATTGTAATACCACCGTATTTAAGTTCCATAGGAATCGCACTCCGCATTAGTAAGATTCCTATTGCTGGTGATATTAGAAGAGGAAGGGCTGTTCCTGTATTTTCTGATGGCGCAACGTAGAAATTTTCACCAATCAGTCTGCTAAAATTCAATTTAGGGGCTACGTGCTGCGTTGCGAAGCTGAAAGTAGAGTTGCCAGCAAATGTCACCGGCATAACTATTGCATTGTGTTTGCAAAAAAAAAAAAAAATTTAATTTATCACAGCACTTGGATAAAAAAAAAAAGAAATAAAAAAAAAAAAAAAAAAAATAAGAAAAAACAGCACTTGATATAAAAAAAAAAAAAAAAAAGTACGTATATAATTACGTAAGGTAGAATAAGATATTTTAAGATTTATTTTAAGGTAGTTTATAAGTTTTATTCATAAGAACATTAAAAAAAAAGTTCATATACCAAGTTTTTTCTACTATTTTTAGGGTTGCACAATTAGATCCCATAATTTTTTTTTTTATAATCTGCGCGGTCCAAAGGGAATATGAATACCCTTAAACTATTTCAGCGCACGGGCGTTAGGGAAAAAGGGGAAGAGTAACAGAGGAGGAGCCTATGCACGTTGGCTTTGAATGTTTGAAGGTTGTAGTGATGGGGAAATACAGAGCCTGGGAGATCATTCCACATTCGTGTTGTTCGGCTTATAAATGAATCCCTATATTTGACAGTACGACCGAAGTTTGACTTTAGGGTAAACTGATGTGCATTCGAAGCATGTCGCGTATTGCGGGTGAAATTTTGAAGGAGAGGAATGCAACTGGCTAATTCGCTGGAGCATGTTGACGACTAAGGATGTTGAGAAGGGCATCAACCTTCGCCGAGAGATTAGCAACAGTCCTGGTCAGACTGTCGACTTGGATTTGCAAACTGTCGTTTGCCGGGCGACTAGTACTCTTGGTTCGAACAATATTGGGGCCAAGAGCACTGGAGCGCACAGGTTTGGACCAGCAGGACCTGATCCAACACAATTACCTACCACGGTTGCGAAAGATATACCTCCTCGAACATGATTGTCGATCATCCTGACATTTTGTGCAATCTTGTGTTGTGCTTCTCTTTTGTGTGCCTTAAGCCGATCTGCTAGTCGTTTATAGCTTTCACATCCCCGCCATGACGCGGGATGACCAGGTTTCTGGCAAAGAACACAAAATAACTGCTCCTTGCTATGTTTCTTTCTTTTTGCACTTGGCAGGCTCATGCGTATTTTGGCACTTGCAGCACCTCCTTACCATCTTACAATTCGGAGAAGCAAGTCCGCATCTCCGACACCGGTGACATTGAAGGACACCGTTCCTCCGAATTTTTTCCAAGGACACTAAATTCCCCTCTACGAACTTGAATTGTTTCAAGTTCTGTACTTTACTATCAGGAAAAAGCTGTACCGCAATAATTGGTAGGACTCTATTATCGCGTCTAGAGTTCATCGTAGCATACCTGAATGCGCGGACCAAATTTAGATTCTCAATCTGCATATTGTTCAATTCTTTGAGGACCTCGCCTGGGTAGAAGCCAACACTGAGACCCCTCAGTAAGAATGACTGCAACTAGTCATCCTTGCGCGTGTACGAGAAACACTCCGTACGTGCTTCATTTAATAATTCTTTGACCTTGTTGCAGTCATTCTTATCTTCTAAGCTTAAAGTTAACTTACTACTACTTACATTCTTAATCTTAAATTTACCTTTACCTAGTTCCGTTTCTAATTAATTTTAATACTTGACTTCCTCGTTATATATTTTGATTGGTGGTGGTCTTTTTCGCGCCTGCACTGTTTCTCCGTTGTCTGTCTTCTTTTTCTGTCCGATGCTGTATATTTTTTCCATGGATGCTGATGCTCAGTTGTTTTCTCTCGCTGATTGTTTAATTTTTTTCTTCGTTTCTTGTCTTCATTTGTTCAAGAAGCATGCGTATTATTGTTGGTTTACTGTTTTTATTTTCAAATGTATTTGGTTGACTATTTTCGTCAACTGGATGACTATTTCGTCAAGAACAAATTGGTTGTTTGTTAATGTTTTTTTTATCTCTTGTAACTGTTTTAGTTTTTTTTTTTTATTAGATTTTGTAGGTTTCTTATAATTTTGTTAAATTCCAGAATTTCTTCTTTATATTTTTTTGCCATTTCTATGTCCTCAATATACTTTCTTCGATTAATTTCGAAAAGATCCATAGCCTCTTCGCCCCTCGAAAGGGAACCCATTTTTTTTTTTTTTCTTTAATTGTTTCTCTTTTTTTTTAAATAAATTTGTATTTATAGTTCGGCAAACTTTTTGCCGAACTGTGTTTTGCGTGTTCTTTTTAACTTTTCCACTTTAAGAATTTAGCGAACGTTCCAAGCGCACTACTAATTCCCGACCCAGAATTCAGCCACTGACAACTTGCTGCTATATCACGAACACTTAATTTTTCATTTTTTAAAGTCATTATTTCGACTTTTGTTTTTTCACTCATTTTCTTTTTATTTTCCATATTAATAAAATTATTTCCACTTTCACTCAAACTACTTTTTTTTCAATGAACTATTACAAAGTGAACTAGAATCACGTGATCAGTCTTTTTATGCAAAATCCTAAGAAACTACCTGCTAGTTCTCAAGATAATTGAAGTTAAAGAATTTTTTTACCCTGTCCGGATTTCTATGTCCGTTACTACAAATAAAATAAAAAATGTCGTATGTTAACAGTAAAAGCAAAATTGTACGGTTCTGTCAAATAGTTAATTTAAATATAAATTCTGATGAAAGATAATTAACAGAACTAAGACACGGAGTACAGTTTATCATCGTTAAATGCAAATTAAAAAATTTAGTACATCTCTCAGACACTTTAGCTAGTTTACTCGCATAGACTACACTATCAGAATAATATTATGTAAATTGCATAGACTGGCTAGAAGAGTCATCTGTTCTTTGAGCTATAACTAATGATATCTTGAAATGCGGAGTTTCTTGCGGCTGGTGGACTTTATCTTCAGTTAATGCAGCTGCAGATATCATCTTACATTTAAATAAGTTAATAGAATTTTTGGAATTAAAACATTCAAACATCTACCTTAATCATCACTGTTTGCCCCCTTCGAGTAGCCTAGCGCCACAGAGTACACGTAAAAATAAGGAGAACAGTGAACCACTCTCGAAGCGCTGATGTATTCAGAAGGAAACGTTGTAAAGAATCGTTCCAAAAGGTCAATTCAGCTTCCAAAAATAAACCCACAAAGTCAATATTCTGCGTGCTTAAATCAAAATATTGAGTATCTACGTATTACATTCTTTGTAACAGCTTGAATGATTTCATCTATTGACACACATTTTTCCCACCGTCTACTAATTGCAAGCACAGGCAATCTTTATCTCAGAGCCACTCTAGCATGTTTCCCTTCCCACAGAAAACTCCAGTTTCTGCAATTTGAATGCATAATTGCATTGACGACAAATTTTGACCGATAACACAGAACATCTACTGATTTCTCTGACCCAAATATTAATATATGTAGTTACATCTCTGCATCAGTACGTATACATATAACCAACCAAACAGGTTACAGGTTGTTTTTGTATCCATTTCCTCAAGAATTCCATCCATCTGACCGGACAACAGAGAGAAAATTCTTCGGATGCATAACTTAAGATCCACAATCTCCCCGTCTTCAAGATCCAACTTTGCTGCAATTTGTGTACATTTTCTGTTAAAACAAAAAAAAAGTATCTAATATTGTAATTTAACACATCAGGTACGCGATGACGGTTGTTGTCAGATAACCGAATGAAGTAGAAAAGGTCATTGTACCCCAAAGCTAAAGAGCTAGTCACCCATACTAACTACAGATATACACAGAATTCGTAGTAATGCGTGGCTTGTATCTTTCATCTGTTTAACTCGCCACTGATCGGACTATGTATAACCGATCGATGACCGATCGTGCTCCAGTAACGTACTGTAGTGATTCCGCGATATTTGAACTTCTCATGGCCAACGCTGACAGACTGGTTTTTGTTGTTTGAACCTATTTGCTATGCACGATCTCTATTTTAGGCAGATCACAAATAAAGCGGCCTGAAAAGATTTCCACAGATCTGCGGGGTTCATCGATCACCAGCTGAAAAGGCGGCGGCTATATTTCCTACTCTCTGAGCCACAGTGTAGGATTGTCAATAGAATGAGTCTTTTTGTTTCTCTTTTGCCGACCGGATATAGCGAACCATTTGACAAGAATAACAAAAATGACGGCGAGCAACGACAATAACAAAATCTGTACTCAGCTCTAAACGATCGCTAAACGTGTGTACGTGTGTCCCACTCTGAAAGTCAGGTTTGATTGATTCTTTGCTTTGTTTGGGCTGTGTTCCATTATTGAATGTATGTATGTCTGTCTGTTTGTTTGCCTTGATGAAGAGTGCATCGGTTGGCAGGGGAATATGCAAATTAAATCTTAATAGGGAGGAATGGTATTGGAGATCTACATAATGAAGAAACGTGTACATACATTTCAAACAGCTACTGTGTTTTTATCGTTACTTAAAAACACATGATGGAAAGAGGTTAGTTGAAGTTGCTTTCAGATTGTTAGTTGGTTGGATTTCTAGACTATGTTGACGGTCGGGCGTGTAACAATCCTTTAATACAAAACTGCGTGTTACTAGATAAAATGCACGATTTGTAGGTGCTATGTGGCAATGGCCACAAATACATTTTATTACATCTACAAATTATTTTGGAATGGTAAGCATCTAAGAGATCTAGATTGAGGTTTGCAAAATAACAGCGAAAACAAACAATTTTTCGCAGTGAAATTGTGAAGAGAATCTTGCCTTGGGTTCATGTTGTCAAGAACGCAAAAACAAAAATAAATACCACAAGAGAAAACCTTACCCTTAACCCTCCCTTAATCTGCAGTATTAAAATACATTCTTCAGTATGTGCCATCAGTGCTCTCTTCGAATTATGTATCCAAACAATGCGTTGAAAGCAGGTTCCAGCTTATATTATCGGCAGTAATTGTCAGTAGGATTTTTTTAAGTTCCAGTATTCAAACGTTAATGTGTATACACTTTGCAAAAAAACACGCCCAATATCTATAAGACCAGTCATAATTCATATAAACACTTGTACATATATTCTCCTAAGACGTCTAATTGAAATCGTATACTTTCCTAATAAAAATATTGTTCTGGTCAGGCCGCCATCAATAAAAATATTTTACAGCTATTTTACAAACGCCACCAATTTTCAAAAAAAAAATTCCATCTTCAATTTTTGTCACAATAATTTTTCTGGTTTGGCTCCTCATAGAAACACAAAATTGCTTCAAACTCTTATCTCCCATGAATAGCTTCACACACTTTGCGAATTCTTTGGAAACTACCGGATGACCTTGAACCCTGAAAATTTGCCTACTTATAGCGCAGACCACGGTGCACAGCTTTAAATAGGCGGTATTGTGAGTTTCGAAATAAAGGCGTATCAAAAAATATTTTTCGGAAACCCCTAAGTCCTATTTTCCAACGTGCAGTGCATTAGTTAGAAAAGTCCAACTTTGCACACTTATAGTTCAGGCTGCTGAATATAACCTAATGCAACTGGATTTCTGATTTTTCAAACTCAGTATGTCACATAGAACTTGAGAACAGTCGAGGTCGGATGTCGTAATAAGCCTTACGCTGAGCTTGTTGACTCTCCTAAGCGCAATATTTTGCGAAGAAGTACTTAACCTTGTTATCCTGTACTTAATGTATAATACGAACATCTCTATGTCGCCCATTGCGTCTACTGCCAAGATCGATTACTACTGATGTTATCCCAAAAACCAAGTACGTTACTTGAGAGCGCACCTACTTACAGAATTAAGTTTGCCCCTATTTTGTTCCAACTAGAACAACCGCAGTTCTAGTGATAATAATTATATAGATAGACCCTTGAATTAGTCTATTTATCCTCACCGACAATGGTGCTGCAGTTCATTTCAGGCTTGTTCCCGCACTGTTTTTCCTGTCAGGGCCTCGAATGTTAAACCAATCGGATTACACCTAACTTCATGCATGAACTCTCGTATGTCACAATGCACACCCTACAATGAATGCAATGGAATGAAGACATATAATTTGTATACTCTACTTTATCACAAGATGTTCAGTTTATTGACTTTCACTCAAGTTGTTGGAATTTAGCAATCTTGGCTACCTTTTTTTCCGAGACTTTTATTCATATTTCTTTTGTGTTAGAAGCGGGTATACGAGTATACCGAGTGCCTGACGGAAGGCAAATGTTATCGATTTCAGAAAAACAGCTCTGCTTATTCAGAAAATCAAGAGCAATAATTTCCTCTTTTGATCAGAAAACGTCGGATCTTACTTAAGTAAGCAAGTCAACCCTTTGAACTATCAGCGTGTGCCACAGGGGGAGTAGGGGTCTACTTTCTGATTTTTTGTGGCAATTTATCATTTAACCATAATCGTTTCGCAATTTGTTTTCTTGTATTTCAACAACTCGCATTTTGTTTATTCCGAGTTTTTATTTAGCAAAATCTTATTTAGGCTTGTAATTATTGTAATTATTTGACCTTAAGATATTCTGCATTCATTATTTCGCAATTATAATTTCGCTTTTTGATAAGTTAGCATTTTCTTAATAAGCTTTTAACTTACTTAGCTTTACTCGTTCCCTTATTTCAAAATCCCGAAAAATTTGGTTGGATACAATTGTAAATGCTTGTTGTCTGGCAGGCGCCAGTATCTTAATAGTACTTGGGTGGACCGCTTCGAGGGATAAAAGGTTTTCATACTATGGGACATTTTTCGACTCATACGAGTACACCGGCCGGCCTTCGGCTTCACTTGCAGGTGCTCAGGGCGCCGTTACGCAGCGTGTAACCAAACAACAAGTTTTCCAATTCAAAACCACACTTTGAGACACGGCCGGCGTTTGCAAAACCAATGAATACCAAGTGCCATTTTTTCAATTACATAAACGACAATGCACCAAAACGAGAATTAACAGTTAGCGAAATAAATTCCTTCAAAACAACAAATTGCTGCCTAATCATAAGCGAAATGTAAAAGCGCGGGAAAAGTATTGGGAAATGATCACGTCGCGAGATAAATCAAAGACAGAATAAAAATTTGGGAAACAACTATTGCGAAACAAATAAAATTTGTTTCGACAAATGCGAAGTAATATTTCCGAAATAAATTTTGTCGAATAGGCAGGCACCCCCACAGGGGATAGATACGGCACTCTGCACACAAGACAGATGCATTATGTGAAATGCAGTGTTGCACAATCACAATTCGCAGCAAATATTGAATTATGTGAATCACTTACAGCGATGTGCACAATGCTTTTTTAAAGAAACTAAACATTTTTCACATAAACATTAACGAATAAGTAAAAGCCAACTACGATATGTGCACTCAAAGCAGAACTAAATTTGTGTGGAGGAACTCTGACTTTGATATTTATAGATACTGTTCTACGAAAAGGTTTACTATTTGGACGGGCCGTCATTTCGATGTAGGTCAGTTAGAGTCACTGGATCGTAATTTTTCGAAGATGGATCGCTGACATTGGAGAACTATACCGCCACATACTTGGACATTCGTTAACACGTAAATAAGCTGGATCCGACCTCCACGGTCGCCGGATTTAACAGCTGGGTGTATGCTAATAAACCACAAACAATGCAGCAATTTAAACAAAATGTTCAAGATAAAATAAGTGTAATATCGGCCGACATGTGTGAAAATACACTTTATGAAACATGTTCGCATTTGTTAGGCTAATAGAGGCGGATATCTATCCGACATTATATTACATACATAATTCCCAAACCTTAGGTTAGGTTAGGTAGATGGGTTGGCAAGGGGAACAGATCCCTCTGCACCACACTCAGGTCAATATAGACCCATCGTGATGCCCATTTGGTTCGCGGAGCAATCCCTAAAGAAATCTCCTATTGCCGTCGGGTTTCGAACCGCCTTGAAGCCTTGATTAACCTACAGATATCTTTGATAGGTATGCCACATATTCTGGAAGAAGTGTTGATATTCTGGAAGAAGTGTCTTCCAAGGGTTTTATGTCTGATATGGCAGAGGCTTGTGCAGTGACATAGAAAGTAGGTTATGTCCTCATCGACTTCCTCGTCTCCGCAGCCTCACTCACTTATCCTTTGCTTTTTCATGTTATACCCTGTAGTTACTCCTACAAGAGTGGAAAGGTCTGTCTTTCTGCAACATTGAATTAGATCTGGGCTTGTTGTAAGTTGGCCATAGTTTCCTCATTGTTTTGCAGGTGCTCAGGAAGCGCCATCTGTTCTTTTCTTCCTCGAGAGCCCTAATCCCTTATACGTTGGTACTTTTACTGAGTGATCAGCTTGCTCGGGTTTCTTTGTAAAAATGATGCTCTATTCGGTAAATGTTTTCATGGAAAACAAGAACAAAAATTAACTGGTTATAAAGTTTCTGTGACTTTCGGATAAACCGCAGTTGTCGCTGAGTATAGCACATTTTGACTATAGGGAAACATAGATGGTGTATTAAGCTGTTTTGCTCACGAATGTTGGCAGCCAAGAACAAAATTTAATTTCATATTTTTAATTTAATATTCTATTCAATAAAAATTTACTGAATAATTAATTTAAAATGATTTAGCGGAACATTTTTGTATAACAAACTACAAAACAAACGTGTGTTACCCTTTCCCAGCTTTTTACAGCCACCTGAGTACACTCTCTTGTTGTACGTCTTTGACTCCGTTACAATAGAGCTTTAATATTTGTTGGCAATCGATTGTTTAATTTTCCATTCTGTTATTATCCAATTAATCGTATCAAAACACTCTAATTAACTATCCGCATCCGTCGTTAGGTAAAGATGAAAATAAATATGTATGTAGTCTAACTTTCAATTTTTGATCCTCGTGTCATCATTAATAAACAATTAACAGAAAACCCATCAACAAACACAATCAATCAATCGATTAGGTAATCGTTTTATTCCTCTCTCTGAAAATGTTCACTTTCCTGTACCGTGCCCCACTCCAAAACTTAAGATTTTCCCAGTGATAGACCGCTATTGTTACGCATATTTGTGTTCACTTTTCAGTCCGGCTCGCCATAACTACCGTCGACAATTACGCAGCCCACACAGCCACTCATAGTTGGAACACAAAGCTCTGTCAAATATTTGACTTAGTTTACCTTACATGACATATAACGGTGTGTTTATCTTCCTTTTGTCATTTTCAATCTGTCAACAGAGAGTTTAATAATTGTGATATGACACAGATTTGTGTTTGTTTGCACTGTGCTGGTTGTGTATTTTATTTGAACTGGACTCGTCTTTGGAGATCACTGATTTTAACAAATATTATTTATATAGGTAATTCGCGGAGAAATGTTTAGTGATTATTACTAAAGTGTACATGTGTGTTATTAATCCGCAACACACAGTGAGTATCCGTTTACGGTTACTTAGTGTGTTATCTCGAAACAGAATTGTGGGTTGTAGGGTCATTGATTCGAGTATGTACGCCCCTGTAAACGAGGTGCCTTATCTAAATTGTTGTTCTTGGATTCTAAATACGAGTAAATGCCATTTCATATCTAAGTGTTTTGGAATTCTTGTTCGTTCTTTTTTTTTGAGTGGCAGTCTTATCTCAACGGTGTGATATGTTTGTATTTTGAAAAATTATTTGGCGTGATCAAACAAAGTGTTGTGTTCGTCATAGTTTAATTGATTTTTTAACATTAAATAATAATTAGATGATAAAAAGTAATAGGTTCCACAAATAAGTACCATAGGACCGTCAATTTGTTTTGAAGTGCCAACCCGTACTATGAGAGGTGATGATCTTAGAACTTACATCCCTACACTTATAGGCCAAAATTGATAGAAAAAATACTACTTTTGAAAGTAATACCTTCAGCTATCTAAGCATAGTTCTACTTTTATACAAGAATGTAAGAAAATGAGATCGTAACTGAGTTCTATCAAATTGAATAAATTCGTTTATACTACGTTTTCACTAGAGCCAAGCGAGATGATTACGACATAAAATGCAAAACTAATGTCAACAAGGCAAATACACCTTTTATTAAATTGAATTCCATGAAAAACTGTCAACAAATTAAATCATGATATTTGGATGTCGTTCCATGTTCCAGTACTAGAATAACAGCTTCGTGTGCAGTGTCATTTTTGACGTCTCTGATACAATAATTAATCAATGCCTATTCATAATTGATTTTGACCTAATAAAAACGCATACACCCTAGAAATGTCAACTTTACAAATTGGTAAATCGAATACACTTACAATTATACAAGGATAGCTCACTTATAAGAGGAATAACAGACGGTCGTACCAAGTTACACACCTAACATGTTCTCGTGTTTGAACCTAGAACGCCCCTCGCTGTCAACTGTCAACCAATGAGCTGAATATAGTGAAAAGACATCGAAATTAGTCACTTAAAATCACCTCATTCGGCGTAGTATTAGACAGTTAAAAGTTATGACAAATCACGGCTAAGACCGAACTTATGTAACTGCCAAAAAACCGCCAAGCACACTCCAGTGGCCTTTCTATCAAGAGCTATACTATAGCCTCTTTTAGAAATTCATAAATCTTGTTCCATTTGCTAAGAAGCCAAACTATCAACCCATTTCTCATGCATTTCCAGTGGTAACCGTTTGTTGTGAATGGGGTTAGCTTTATTAGAAACGAACACAAAATTGGTTGACCGCTGCGTAGTTCCCAGATGACGTGACATAATCATACATAGCTTAAAATATTCTTGAATTAATACCGTAAATAATAAATACTCGTAAGTTACATTTAAATGAGCTAAGCTACTTTAAAATTATACAGTGCTTTGCAAAAGTATAACCGCACCCTGTAAAAATCCTTTTCCAGGAAACCCTAAACAGATACAGCCCCTTTATTATTTTTTTATTTTATGGCATCAATTAACAAGTAATTAGAGCAAACAAAAAAAATAATATTTTCTTTTGGGAATTCCACCAATAAAAAAGTATTTTGTCTAGCTTGCAAAAGTGTAACCGCATTATATTTTTCTCAATTTTTTTTTATTTTGGATAATTGTTTTTACAGATATCTATTAGTATGTGATTTTATTATGCCTTTTTTCAATGATACTAAAAATTCTATTGGGCATACTCTCAATTAGTTTTCTTAGTATGGAATCCTCCAAGGAGTTCCATGCATCCATAATTGATGTTTGGAGCTCGGCAAAGTTCGCGAATTGCCGATTATGGGCATAAACTCGGTGTATAATTATTCCCCAAAGATTTTCTATCGGTTTGCAATCCGGAGAACGTACCGGCCACTTCATCAATCTTATGTTTTGGACTTGAAACCATTCCAAACTTCGACGACTGACATGAATATCTTGTTAAAAAACATGAGGAAATCGCCGATATCGCTTTAAATATGGTACCAAGTTCTCTTCGAGTAGCTGGGTGTAGGCTGCACTATCCATTTTTGTGGAAGTAAAGGCAAGTGAAACCTTAGAGCGAACGCAGAAAGCCCCCATACCATACAACTTCCACCGCCGAAGTTCCTCTTCGAAAAAAAACCTTGGTTCCTTCCGTAAATCGTATCCATTAAAGCCGTCTGGTCCACCAAGGTTAAACTTTTTTCCTTGTGGGCTGCTGGTAGACATGGAGCTACTTTGCTTCGGACGATTAATCCGCTGCGATTTATAGTACTCGAAACCGTCGAAACCGAAACATCTATGATAAATCTAATTCACTCCGAATTTCTGACAATGAACGCACCGAATTGGACGAAGCCTTTATTATTCGCCTTTGATCGCGACTTGTAAGCTTCTGTGGAGGGCCAGTTCGGATTGCTGTGCCATAAGACTCCGGGTCTTGTAAAAAAAATTGAATGACACTGTCCGATCCTGATATTTTTTTCGCGATTGCTCTAAAGCCCAAACCATCCTCGCGAAAAGCCAGAATTGTTCGCTTTTCCACTTCCGTTAAATACGTACCACGCGGCATTCTTTTTGTCAAAATCACAATAAAAACTGTATGAACATTGCAGAGAAATTGCAGTTTCTTTGTTTGCTCTAATTACTTGTTAATTGATGCCATAAAATAAAAAAAAAAAAATAAAGGGACTGTATCCGTTTAGAGTTTCCTGGAAAATGCCTTTTACAGAGTGCGGTTATACTTTTGCAAAGCACTGTACATGTGAATCGTTTTAAAAACATCAAAATGCTTATTGTAAATTGTCTCTTAATCTGAATTGCTCAAGTTCTAAAAAAGTCGTATGTCTAATAGTACGCCAACATATCAAATTTAATGGGAAAGGTAAATAATTTCCTCGCGACTTTTAAAATACATTTCTTGGAAAATATTCAAATGTAGCTTCAATCCGTGCCAGAAAAAAGTGGTGAGAGAAAACTACATTGACATTGGCTCAACTGTTCTCAAGTTATATGGTACAAAAGTAAACTGAACGTTAAAACAATGAAAACATGTAAAGTGCTTATTGTTAGATAGCTTCTAGTGATCTTAGGTATATGCTTTTGCTGACATCTAAATCATTGTAGATCTTTCGAACTCTTTTACACTGTTTTCACATATCGTTTATAATTTAGCCGTAAAATAGTAAAATAGTTTAACTGGAATATACGAAATTGCTTTAAGAGAAGCTTTAAACCGAGGCTGGGCAGAGTAACGAATCCTATAAGTACCATATAATATAATGGTATACAGGCGAATCCAAAATATCTACAGGTGCTTGGAAAGGTGTGTACGTACATCCGAGGAAACTGGATATAGTGAAAAACGCAGATATGAAGCAGGGATGTTGAAGAAATTCTAGCGCAGCTGTGAAGCAATAGTCCACAAAAGAAGGGATCACCTGGAGGCATACTCACCCACTAGTCAGAAAAGCACAATCAATTTATAGAGGTCGTAGTGCACTTGCATCCCTACAACTTATATACAACCTACTTAGAGAAAGAAATGACAAAGATGGTATTGGGGAACCTCTGACACGCGATAAATGGTTGAAAATAATTTATGTCCAAATAAAGCCTTATACGAGTAGGACTTCATAACATGACGCTTTCCGCTATATCAGCCAATTACATCACCATTTAAAACACATTTAGTAATATAAAAGCCGGCCGAAAGCCTTAGTGAAAAGAGAATAAAACACAACCCCAGTTGGTGATCTAATGTAGTAGTATACTCGTAGGCCTGACTCCATACCGCGTAACCTTTTTAGACCCATACAAGGAAGAAAAGCACAGATACATAAACAAAACCACAATCTACCAAAGACCTCCCTAGATTAATAAAACTCGTGTCCAAACTTCAACGGTTAACTTCTGGGGAGACTGCAATGAAAGCCTAACGTAGCACATTAGTCCTGCTGCAATACAACAGAATCGTTCAAGAAAGAAGTTTTCAAAACCTGTCATTGGAAAAATGTGAGGAACTGACACCGAAAAAACGAGATTACCCATGGTACTCGAAACTTACATCCGCCTTCGAACACAACGCTTCGAAGGTGTTCCACAAGAAACAGAAACGCCTAGCAGCTCGTTTTCGTCGAAAATCAAAAGCAAAAAGAGACTATATCAAAATTCAGCATACTACATGCCGTATAAATTGTTTAAACCAGCTAAAGAAACCGCAAGTAGATGAGACAGCAGATCCATGTACAGAGACACCAAGGAGCTATTAGGTGACCAAGCATGCTTCAAAACCCTGTGAATGATTCTCTGCTGAATGAGAATTAGCTACGAAATTTTGTTTCACTTTTTTTAAACTAAATTGTGGGTTTCTCAAAGAAGAACGTTGAATACCAAATCTTAGCAAAGCCTTGGGATACTCGTACATAGGTCACCCTTGCCAAATGATAATCGACGCAAAAAGGCATCCCATGATCTCGGTCGCATCAAAGAAGATATCCATAACAATCGTTGCAATAAAAATTGATTTATGACTTCGAGAATGCTTTCAGTAGTATGAACAGATGGTTTATTTCCAACACTCCGAGCAAATTGGTGCAAATTCTTGAGTCAAGTTACGAAGGCTCTAAATGTCACTGAATGCTTTCAGAAAAAAACAATGCAAATACATTAAGCTATAACAGTTCGCTCAAACGTGGAAAGCAGTACCTGGAAAGCTTCAGATTCAGAAATGGTGCTCTTACCGAAATATAGTATTTTTCATGTGACCGGGCATATGAGATACAGCGATACAAGTCCCTTCCCTTCTGGTTGTACAGCTGGCCCTAGCTTTGCACCAAATGAGAGAACGGCATTCCTGATGACGGGTGCCAAAGTTTCCGGCAGGTTATTGGGATTGCAACCTTCCGACTTCGGGATATCCCACTACGTATGTTGATTAAAAATAGGAAGTTGTACGAGTCTACGCTGACCGCTTGCAAACTTTTAATATTCTAGAATAGGCAAAGCTTTCGTCTTTCTTTTTGTAAGGACAACTATCCTGAATCCGCTTCTGAAGGCGGTGTCTTGTACGCTGTAATTCCTCATGGTGGGATTAGGGCGAATATATGCATTAGAATAGAAGAGATGGACATAACCTTCATAACGCTTTCAAGAAACTAGAACATCGAGATACAAGAAAAAGAAAAAAAAAGGTTTTTCAGAACCATAAAATAACAATAAAAGACACTAAGTATAAATAAATAAAGTAATAAGTTTTTGAAATACCGGTCCAAAAACTGGTCAGAAAGTTGAAATTCCCGGAAAGTTAAATATGACTCAACGGTGTACCCTATCTTGACACTTTGACCTTAACTTCTCCATTCCCCTATCGCCCTCCCACATTTAATTGAATTAAATATGTATACCTTTTTAGAAACAGACAAAAAAAAAAAACCCAAACAATCCCAATCACTATTCCATTATCACAAGTTAATTATTTCCCGGAAACAAAACGGAGAAAAAACGTCTTAATTAATGTTCCGTTTGTTATGATATTGCTTCAGCCCAACAGCTTGATGGTTGCGTAATTACCCAAAATGGCTACCTTGCCAACTCTAACGTTAAACAACAAAATTGCAGTGTACTCGTACAAGCAAAAACAATAACGGAGGCAGCTGCAGTAACAACAACAATGGTATAGCTTGAACGTGTCTTCTAGCTAACCATTGTCTGTGTTCGGTTTCAATTAGATGACAACGTCAACAGCAATGATGACAGCGATTAAGATTTTAGCCACAACAAGTTTGAGCCACCGAGAAGGAGACAAACGAGATGCCGAGGCTTGTGTATCCATCCAATTGCCATTCATTTAGCAATTGGAGATAAAACAAACAGATTAAATTAAAAAAACAAAAATCGGTTTCACATTCCCGTTGAAAAATAGATTAGCTTCATGTTTGGAATTCTCCCTACTCTATCTGTATCTAGTGTTTTAGCGCGCTAAAATTTCATGGGCAGGTAAGCTCACGCTATCATCAGGCCACCACCCTGTCGACCCTCCTCGCCGCAGCTGCTTAACCACTTAGCGATGTTAGGGAAAATTATTTTCGAGGTAACAAACATTTTTTTTTTTCTTGACGTACTTTTCAATTGTTTTAGCACAGATAGATACAACGATGATGCGACCAGGCCACATGGATGAGAAATGTTAGCAACAATTATATTTGGCTTGATAATGATCGTGTGTTTGGTTGTCTCTAAAAGTCGTGTTTGATGAAAATTGACGTCTTATGGGAAAGATGGGCTTCCCCTCCTCCTCGTTGTAGTTCTTGTAATAGTTCTCTTTTTTCAATTTGCAGTTCAATGCTGATTATACAGAATCGTGTTTGTCTGAAGTTTATTTTATTATTGTTTTACTAAAGATTATGGTAGACTTGTGCTTATATTTAATGTGGTGATGAGTTTCATGATCGTTTTCATGATCATGTGGCTGGTTTTCATTTTAAGTAGGTTGGCAAAATTTCAGGGGATATTTAATAGAGTGAAGGAGAGTGCTTGAGCAGTTAAACTCAAACTTAAAATGCCTACTTACACAGCAATTTGCAGGAACCAATTTTTATTGACACTCCAAACTGGTATGTTTGATGGATGGTTTTTTTTATTGTTCTCCAGGACAAATTTGATATCTCCTCCCCTTATTTACTTAATACAGGGTGATTTGCTACAGTTGTAATCAGGCAGTTAAAGAAGAAGGTAGAGTGTGACACATTACGATAATAAATGTTGGAAAAGAGAAGAAGTATATGCGCAGATTGCCCCACTCCAATACCCCACAGATTGGTTCCGTAAATTGGTATGTGAATAGGCACTTTGAAACATATTCGGTTTTGCCAAGTAACCAAAAACTGGATCGTTTAGCTTTCAAATCCAGTACCAATTCAGTGCAAAACATATCCGGAATCGGATATACGACGTAGGATGTTTGGTTCAAAATGTGTAGTATCTGAAAAGAGTCAAAATCCGGCAGATTCGAGACAAGATGATGATGAGACAGGGTTTCAAGTATCATAAAATCGTCTGTGTCATCATACAAATATGTATGAGCTTGAGTTTTTTATACCTCGAGTCGGATATCCGACTTCCTATATTCGGTATCGAATTCGTATAAGAAACATTAGAAATACAGTAACAGGCGTCATATATGTGTAATATGTGTGAAACGAGTGTAAGGCAGACCCTATGAATACGGTGGACAGGTAGTTCCCAAGTTTTGCCTGAATAATACTTTACTAGCTCGATGGTAGTATCTTCTTTGCTATTCTAAAAATAAGTTTCAACCCATGTGCCTGCCTCGGAAACTACTGTACTGATTATAAAGCAGGTTTTCACTGTTTTGAAGTGTCTTTTTCCGGTAATTATGAGTCATAAGTTAGTACCTCCGGTAGTCAGGGGATTGAGCAGCAGGGAATAATATAAGTAAAGGTCGGACATTTAGGTATTTAATTAAACTGGTTTAACGTAATAGTTTACAAGTAATTGATATAACTGAATATAATCATTTTTATATTTTTAGTCCTTTAATATTAAATTCACTTTCGTACCCTTGCGAACCAATTTGAACGAAGTTTTGTTAAACGTATTGTTTACTTCTTTGGGAAGAACTGAAAATACATTTAATTATTCTCCGACACCAATAAGCCGAGCAAAACATGTTTCAAAAGTCGTGCAGATATTAATCTGGTCCATGAAACATGTTATCAACTCACTAAACTGCAAGTGTTTGCCGTCCATCTCTGGCTGCGTCCATGAAAATGTTTATTTTTATACCCTATCGCATAGATACATGCCTTTGATACATACACAGTTTGTAACATAGAGAAATAATAACGATAGATCCCCAAAACTATATATGTATATATGTTTGTTCACCATCGAAAGGTATGCCCATCTAGCCATGTCCGTCTGTCCTAAGCAGTGCCGCACATTTTGGGTGCGTTTATTTAAAAAACGTATTTTGTTTTATTAAGTTTTATTGTGAATATTTGACCAGAATCCGTAATATTTGGTTACAAATGGCGACACCCACGCCTACTTTCTTCTAAGGAAAACTCTTAGCAACAAATTATCTGTTAAAATCTCTCAAGAGTCGCAAGAATACTCTCTGAAGAGAAAAATGTCACTGTATTTGAATCAAACAGTTCACAACGCCACGCCCACTTTATTAGGAATGAGTTAGAAAATGCAGGGTATCATATGATCTGTTCCAGGCGATTTGTAACTTTTCTGTATTTTTTTTCTTTAAAGTTTGAGTTTGTGTAGAGTAGAATTAGAGAATTTTGAATCTATGAAAATTATCAAGTATAAGGAAATATTTAGGAAGGTAAGTTTTTTCACATTCGTGGTAAGCGGGTATAAAACAATCAACTAAAGTTTATGAAAAATCTTTTATATCTGTTGAAGAATCCCCGCCATCTAGCACCAGATTTAGCAGTATCTGTAATCTGCTGACCCCAGCGAATGTCTAGGATAATAAAACATGCCAAACTTTGATAATCCATTAATTTTTTCATCATCAAATCTGTTAATTTTTAGTTTGGCCACGTTAGTATTTCATTTAAGAGGCAGAAGACAGCATAGGGTCATTGTATCATACCGCAACAATTCGTAAGAAAATGTATTCCACAATACCATACTTTGTATCCAAATTGTGTGCAAGAGCAGATGTCCTTGCTCTAACGACAGATTGTAAGACCTTGAAATCTAACTGCGACCTCTAAAGCCAGACCTGGCTGTCAGCTTTTTAGAACCTTAAGAAAAGTGATGGGCTCTAATGGCTTGGCCTAGGAATTTTTCCTAATACTAAACTGAACCCTTTTCATGTTATAGAGTGACTAACAATTCAAATCCTCATCGAGCATTCGGTAACAGGAATAAGCAAGACAAGACGATGGAATTTGATATATTCCAAAGAAAATACATACTTCATTCTGTAGTCGAAGTAAGTCTTTCTTTGCCTTTGAAACCGCAGTGTCACGGTAACTTTAATGATATATGAATGGTTTCAAAATCTAATCTAACCACAATCTTTATGCAAATCTTATTTTTTTTTTCCTAGATGGGGTACGAAATGGTGGTCAGTAATATCCAAACGGTTTTATCAAATCGGAAAAGTTTATATTTTCTCTTATTGGTGGCGAAACTTTCTTACATAGCTCCAAATGGTAGGAACAAAAAATACCCTAATGAAGTACTATTATGCATCTAATTGCTATTCATAGCAAGTCACATCAAATAAACTGTTTACGATCATTTCACATGGGCGATTAATTGCCCAGCAACCGGAAGTACCACAGAGATGCAGAAGAGTAAGTACATGGCTTTAATTAAAAACGAGATCGGTCAAACATACATTTTATTATACAATATATTTAATATTTTCTACAATTATTTTATGCCAAAGTGCCGAAAACATTTTGAATAAATTTAAAATGATATAATTTTTATTTTCTGTTGAATAAATTTGTACGAAATTTAATTTCCATTCATCGACAATAAAATATCGGCTAACAACAATCGCTTCAAAGTGTGTATATTTTCATTTTAATAAATTGTGAGTTAATTTCACTCGATTTTATGCCTTTTAACAATTATTTATTGATTTACCTCTGTATCGTTAATAAAATAACACACAGGAAACATACAAGTCCACATGAAAAATAATACCTCATAGGGGAGGCAGTAGCCAACCTCCGTCATTTAATTTTAAAAATTCAATTACAGATTGTTGTAATTATATAGAAATTAATTAATGTCACACAGTTTAATCTGTGGCAATACATTCAAATAATGCTTGCCCTGCAAATCCAATTTGGTGCGATTTATTGTATGACCCCCTTACAATTCTCACTGCGACTCCCACCCCCATCAGGTTTTAGGGTTAACCATGATGTAAATATTGTTAGAAACAAGACAAGGCAACCTTAGCAGCGCAGCTGTTACTTTTTAATCGCAGGGTAGTCCATAAACTAATTCTGTTTGACACTATTATTATTGACACATTTTATCTTCGGATTTTAACGCGTTACTTTTTTTTCTTTTTTTTTTTTTCGAAAGCGAAATGTATAAAAAGGAATTTAGCATAAAAAGTGGTTACATTACATGGTAATTACGTCGCCATCGTAACTATCGCTTTGACAGCTTCAATGTATTATTGGATAATCAGGGACTATCAATTGTATTAGATCTTGTCACATGGTTAAATTTTTGTTCGGGGGAAGTGTTCTTGTTTGAAGAATTTGAAGGACAGATTTTGGTGATATTATAATGCGAGTCATAATAAAAAACCTCCTGTCGTTATGTTGAATATATGTGTGAGAAAAAGTGCATCGTGTAACAGTGGGTAGGGTAGAGATAAGTGGCAATTACAACTGTTATACAAACTTGGGTCGTTACAATATTTAACCAACGATTGTACAAAGCATACACACCGTACAATCCGCTGCCTCCCAAACTGTATTTTCATCTCTTCTACCATCATAGATCGAACGTCAGGTCAAGGGTCAGATCGCATGAGCGAGCTGGCCATTCGACCGGAGCATTTCTCGAGATTACACGATTACACGATTACCGATCGTCCCCTTCAACAGATCAATTGTTTGACCAGCTGTGTGGCATGTGGCACCATCTTGTTGGAACCACATATCACTGATGTCAAGTCCATCCAATTCTGGCCAAAAATAGTCTTCCAACACGATAGCTTGACCGTAACAAGGCGATCATTTTCATCGATTAAAAATTAAGGTCCAACCTCCGGCATGATAACCACTCCACATGGTTACTTTTTGTGGATGCAATGAAGTCTCTTGAAGCACATATGGTTTTGTTGCTGTCCAATAATGCATATTTTGCTTATTGACAAAGTTATTTTCGATGAAATTCAGGATTTTCTTCTAACTTTTGCAAGGCCTAATCGGAGAAGTTTCGGCGCTTCAAATGATCAAAAGGCTTCAGTTCTTGAGTTAATTTGATTTTTATGTACGAGGGTGGGTCAATAAGTCCCTGAAAATTAACACAAATTGTGTCGTCACCTTAAATTTATTTTTTTTTTGTCAAGAATCATCTTTCAAAAGAACGCACCCAAATTTTCAGACAGATCTGTCAAATAGTTTTGTTGTGGCAGCCATTTTATATAGACGCCTACTAGCATTTTTGTTAAAATGGAAGAAAGTGAATTTCGAGTGCCCATTAAATACTATTTTTTGCAAGAAAAAACTATCACGCAAACCAAACAAAAGCTTGACAAATATTATGGGGACTCTTCACCATCGATTGGAAGCATTCACCACTGGTTTACTCAATTTCGGTGCGGTCGTTCAAGCACAAGTGACGCCGAAGGTTCTGGTCGCCCAATTGAGGTCACCAAACCAGAAATGGTCGACAAAATCCATGGTTTGATAATGGACGATCGGCAAGTGAAAGTGCGCGAGCTTGAAGAGGCCACAGGCTTATCACATGGCTCAGTGATTTCGATTTTACATAAATATTTGGACATGAAAAAGCTTTCCGCAAGATGGGTGCCGCGTTTACGTTTGGCGATGTTCCACAAAAATTCGGCTGACTTTTTGCGCCGTTTCGTAACCGCGGATGAAACCTGGATTCACCACAACACACCAGAAACCAAGGAACAGTCAAAACAATGGACTTCTCCTGGTGAATCGAAGCCGAAGAAGGCCAAGGCGGGTTTGTCAGCAAACAAGGTCATGGCGACAGTTTTTTGGGATGCGCGTGGTGTAATTCACATCAATTACCTTGAAAAGGGTAAAACGATCACCGGCGCATATTACGCAGAGCTGCTGGATCGATTCCAAGCCGATTTGAAGCAAAAACGGCCGCATTTGGCAAAAAAAAAACTTCTTTTTCACCAGGACAACGCACCGACGCACAAGTTCGCAGTCGCAATGGCAAAATTGCATGAGTTAGGCTACGAACTCCTCCCTCATCCAGCATATTCCCCAGATTTAGCTCCCTTGCGACTATTTCTTGTTTCCAAACATGAAGAAATGGCTCGGAGGTAAGAGATTTGGATCGAATGAAGAGGTCATCGCTGAAACAAACGCTTATTTTGAGAGGCTCGGGAAATCGTATTATTTGGAGGGCATCAATAAATTGGAGAAACGTTGGATGAAGTGTATAGAGCTAAAAGGAGACTATGTTGAAAAATAAAATGTTTTTATACCGAAAAGAGTGTTCCTTATTTAATTTTTCAGGGACTTATTGACCCACCCTCGTAAAGGTGTAGGCCAAGATCTTTACGCAAAATTCGCCACAATGTGGACTGAGAGATTCCCAATTCTTGTGAACGGCGTGGAATCAACTGATTTGGCTCATTTTGTACTTCAAACGCTTGTCTCACTGGCACAGGAACTTCAATAGTGAATATGTTGAGTCGAATTTATCCACTATAGTATACACAGCCTGTCTGGTGAGACGATTATTACGACCGAAAATTAGAGCAAGCGCTCTTAAAGTTGCGACCACCGACTCATAACTTCGGTAGTAATTTTTAATAATTTCCAAACGTTGCAAGTTCGTGAACTTCACCACGATAAAAATGTAAAACTTGACTGATGTTTTGACATTGACAGATCATAAAAAAAATTTAAAGGTGCGTTTGTATTAAAATACAAAATTGCCATGTCCCTATTGTAAAACCCTTTACATAGATACATGAGACTTCAGTTCATCCATCAATTGAGTACTGGATCCAGTGGATTCATTTTTCGTAGTTTTCTGGTTGGACTCGGGTTTTCTACCAATTGTTTAGCAAATCTGCTAAAAGATTCGCTGTAGATATTTCGTTGCTGCATTGGTAATTTCTTCTTTGACTAGTTTAATTTGTAAATGTTTATGGAGGTTATCATTGCGCACGTGCCAAGGCGAATTTGTAATCAACACAGACTTTGCTGTCCTATATGAGCAACTTGTTGTATATATGGAGATTTCAGAGTTTCCTATCAACCAATATAATTTCCGGAATTTAATGTTTAACTCTTTCTGTTTCTTTTTGACATGCTCTTTCTACTTCAATTTAACATCTAGAGTCATGCCTAAATATTTTGCTGTGTTTGCATATGGTATTTGGAGTGAATTCATTATGATTGGTACCACATTTATGTTTTTACTTGTGAAGTTGGTGTGCGTTGACTTCGATTCATTGAGCTTTATTCTACATTTTGTTGTCCAGTTGAGTATTTCATTGATGCCTTTTTGTAAAGATACAGAACCAACGACAATACGCCGTAACATTTAAGAAAAATGTATTCCCAATGGAGGGGCACATACAACTTTGCATTAAATTGTTCCGTCGACTCATAGATTTATTACACAAGGGACAAAATTACGCCATAAGAGAAAGGAGTTTCGCCTGCTCACCATCTGTCCTCATACAGATAAGAAAATTCCACCAAGAAAATAAATTCCACTCTAAGACATAAAAATTCCAATTGAATTCCCATGAATAGAGGTATACTTGCACTCAGAAATGCAATCTCTGAATCCTCTGCCATAAGATTAATCTCTGGAGTGCACTGTGCACAAATTCCCTCGTCTGTAAATAAAATCTCAAGAAACCCAAGAGAAGAAAGTTCTCGCGTTTTAGATACGAATATACGCCTCAAATCCTCACTAAGATACTCGTATTTAAATTTCACTTTGATAGCGGTTTAGCTGTTCGATGCATTTTCATTTGATTACTCTTTAATCTAACTCAAATTATTTTACGCTCCCTCGGGCAAACAGGAATGCGGTTTGTCGGTCGCCTGTGCCTATCTATCTATTTTCTGTATTCTTGTATCTTGAAATTAGTTCGTTGATAGAGAAGAACGCACTTTTGGAACTGTTTCCAAATTATGTTGACCCAATTGAGAGTGGGAAACATTAAATGTGCTACAAAATAATCACCTGTTCTACCGTTAAAAGACGGAGTTGCATAATAATTTTCCAAATAGAAAAACTCGTTCTCAAGAATTTTAAATATTTTTTTTAATGTGGACATACTGGTTGAAGGAGTCATGAGATTTTAGTTTGGATTATAAATTTGAATAAATTTTGAATAAAGACGAGACGATAAAAAGTGGCTTAAAATATTCAGTGTCATTGGCTGGCATGGAGCTTTATTTGAACGAAAATGTATAATAAATTTGATTTTGGGCTTTGTTACAAGAATGATTTAAAGTATTGGTATTGGACTGGTGTTTTGAAAATACTTTGAAGACTACAGATAACCATATATAGCCAAAACATTCAATGACTGAAATTCACATACAAAATTATATAAAAAAAATTTTATCGACTTTGTATGAATGCACACAAAGTCGAAATTAAGTGGCACATTGAGCGATTATGGGAATACACACAAGACTAAGGCTAAAAAGGTCTTTTCGTGCGTTAAAAGTCTGCAAAACTTTGCACTAATTTTCATATACTCGAATATTTCTAAAATAAAATGAGGTCATAATCTGTCCCTTCGACTATGGAAAAAAGGTTGTGGTTCTACAATACAATTTCAAACCTTGTGAACTACATCAGAAACAGCGGACCATAGCTCGTGTTTATCATATTTTACGTAAAGTTACATTAAAAAATAACAAATAAGTTCAGACAAAATATTAAGCAGATACAAGTTTTGTAACTACCGTAAAATCCTTTTTACTTCCAAGTATTTTAATCTCGATTTCGAGATTTTGGTCAAGCTTGACATTAATATAATGCATAGAGAAACTCAAAAATGGCTCTCTCAATTCTGTCTGTCTGTATGTATGACCGACTGCAGCCTGGATGGATTTTATTCAAACTTCATATCTGGAATCGGTGGGTTTACAATTCGATGCGAAATCAAAATTTTCATTCTAACCCCAAATTGTACGTTATTTTACAAATGGCCAATTTTGATAAAGTCGATTTGCTCGAAAACGGCTTTAACGATTTTGATCAAATTTCATATTTGAGTTAGGGTGGTTCTATGTATTCTACCAGATGACGTCCCACGTTTTTGGCAGAAAAAACCGTATAACTGTACTTTACTTATTAACTGGTTGTTAGAAATTAGCTATTTCTCGGATATGACACAATTTTGTTCCAAATTTATATTTGAAAAATATTTGGCATATGGAATTTAATGGCATACCAAGGTTTTGAAAATTGTCGATGTAATTTTTTGTCGATTTTTATCGGAAAAAAAAATATCATAGTGATTTTATTTAAATCTTAAATTAAAATATTTGCAAATGAAAAACATTCAGGTGTAAGTAAGTGCGACCCAGTCAGTCGTGCACTTTATATTTATACAAACGTATTCATAATCTTTCATTTCATAGAGGTTTTCAAAAACCTAACCATTTTTTTCGAAAGACGCATCGTTTTCGAGATATTAGTACTCAAAAGCGATTTCCATTAACTTCATAGTAAATTCAGACATTTTGGATGCGTTCTTGCAACTTTCGAAGATTTTGAAAAATTCGGGGCTTTTTTTTTCTTGTGATCATTGTAATTGCATTTCTAAATATCATATCAATAGTTCTCTAAAATCCGGACTGTAGTTTCCGGCAACTAGGAAAAATGCTGAAAAAAAATGAAAAAAAGTTTCTTATCCGGTTTTTAGCAATCAACTTACTGTTTTCAAAAAAAAAAAACTCGATTTTTGGCGCATTGTACTACCAGATAGAAATAGTGGTTGGGGAAACTTAGATTTTGTTCGTTTCTCTTTTATTTTCTGTAGCTGTTGGTTGTTTCTCCCCGCTCGAGGTCGAATACTACACTTTGGCCACCATTTTTTCGCAATCAACTTACATAGAAACTGGTTAAACTTAGGTAAAAATGCGTTAAAGCAAAATGATAGATCATAAAATTTCCCATGAGACAGGTAATTTTGTTTTCCTTTCGGATTTTCGTTAATATGCAAAAAATGGCGTTTTACAAAAAAAATGTGTTTTTAAGAATATTTTTTTAAAGAAAAAACAACAAAAAACCAAAGCAATATGTTAGAGGCAAATGTGTCACCTGTCTTTTGTATGCACGAAATAGGCACGGACCATCTTGCACAGGGAGCTGAAGCAATCAACAGCGCCGTGCCACCGATCATAGAAGAGCACTGGAATGCTGTGAAAATGTGGTTATCTCCGGTGCAGTGTCGGCAGAGCTCATGATTCGAGACAACTCAAAATTCCCAGTGGTGCAATATGTAGAAGTGAGCTTAAGTCCCAGTACAGTCCAAAGATTACTGAAGTCTAACATAGCTTGGGTGAATACCCGATGCAGAGTTTAAACCGTTTTAGGATGAGGATCAGCTAAGAAGATAGAGAAAACATTTTACTACCGTTCTAAACCACATTGTGGACAGAGAAATGATCCAAAATCAAAATGAGGTATCCGATACACAAAATTCCCGGATTCGCATTGCGCCAGTAAAGAAGAAATGATATCCGTGATAAGAGCGCTCAGAGGAAATAAGGACAGCAATCCTGCCGAATTCTACAAAGTTTTGTCCACAATTTCAGCAACTTTTCTGGCGAGTAGCAGAATGTAATGATTGTCAATCTCCCAAAGAGAGATAATTTAACCGAGTGCGACAAATAGAGAGGAATTTGTGTGCTTTCCTTAATTGTCAAAATTATTGTCAAGACTACACTTGAACGCATTAAGAAACATCTAGAAAGCTGGTGAACAAGCTGGTTTTCGATCCGAGTTATCCGGCGTTGACCATATCAACACTTTTTCGATAATTGTAGATTTTGAAAAGTATTTTCATAGTGTGAATAGAGAGTACATATGGGGTGCTTTACGTAGGAGAGGTATCCCAAAAAAAATTGGTGGCGTTTATCAAGGCAATAAGTTGTCAGAGAAATTTGAGATCCAAAGCGGTGTCTGAGAAGGCTACAGCCTAATGTACGAGTATATATGTATATTTGTACATATAATGTCGCCACTACTATAGTTCGTTAACAGTGACGTGCTTCGGAGTGTTTTGTCGGTGGGAAGTGGCGGAATCCAATGGAGTCTTACAACCTATCTCAAACACCTCGACAACGCTGACGATGTTTGCTTACTATCACACTTGCACCAAATGACCATTGGTTTGGTGAAAGAAGCAAACATGGTGGGCTTAAAGATCAACTCCACCAAAACTAAGATTACCAGCCTAAATAACCCCTCAACAGTAAGCAATGCTTGACAATAAGTCGAGAGAGTGCACTTGCAGTTATTATTTTAGTTGACGGTGGCATGATTTCGAAGATCTGGAGAAATAGTGCCATCAGCTTAAACACCAGCTCCGACTATTCCGCTCAAACGAGTCAGCATTACTTTATGGGTGCAGTACTTGGAATATGACCACCAATGAGTTGCCCCAAATTGCGAGTATTCTAGTCCAACCGTATCTGAAAAGAACAGTTATATGAGTGAACGAGCCAGGAACGTATAGATGAGATTAAACAGAAGCAAAAACGGCAATGGATTAGTCACACTCTCCGAAAGGACGACGACTGCATAGCATAGTCAAGCTATACAATAGAATCCTTTAATACAAGAAGGAAGAAAAGCGAGTCGCCCTAAAAAAAACTTACCGGTGGACGGTCAAAGGGGAAGCACGGCAGTTGCGGAAAAGCTGGAGAGAATTGCGATACATAACCAGAAATCAGTAGATGTTCTAAGACCCAGAAAGCGATGTACATACATCCTAATGAAGGAAATCAAAAGCAGCTATCGTAGAGATTTTTTTACTTAAGATCAAAACTTTCAGAGATAATTGCTAATAACATTAAGTATGTACAGCATGATCCGCCATTTTTGCAAGATGGCGGACTTAGAGCAACTTGGATCGGTCAGAAATTTTAATATGTTGTTGAAGAATAACATGGTTATTAGTTTTGTTTTGTGTCCGATGGATGGAAATGAGCCTGGACTGTAGAGACTTTCAATTTATTTATTTTTTTTTCCGTTAAACGCACTGTTTTGAGATATTTGCATTCAAAAACATTTGCAATTTTCATCGTGAACGCTCCGGCAAATTTTGAGCTTTTAATGGAATACGAGCATGTCCTGCTGGGAATGCAGCTTGGTATGGCTGGGTGATGTGATTGTTGTTGTTTTTTTAAAAAAAAAAAAAAACCTATTTAAGGATCGGAATGCACATATGTGATTTCATCTGGAGGAATGCGGACTGATGCACGTGAAGTCGAAGCTATAAAAACCTATCCAGATTCCAAAAATAGGCACCAAGTAAGGAGTTTTGTGGCACATGTCATATACTACAGACCGTTCATGAAGGACTTTGATTGAATCGCAAATCGAATGCTCCAATTAACCAAAAAGGGAATTCCATCAAATAGTCAGGTGCAGAGGTGAAAAAATATTTGTTCTAATAAAACTATTGTACTTATTTATTTTAATTTATTTATTTATTCCATGTACAGAAAGCAATATACACTTTAAAAAATTTAATTGTTTGGGCAGAGATGCGAGAGACTTTCAATGAACCTAAGTGCCACGTGTGTACGATACACAGACCCAACACTACTTATCCGAGTTGAGAATATACATATGTACATATATTAATTCTGAATGCAGATGGTAGTAATGTCAGATTTAGAGAGGTAGGGAAAGAACTCTGGAGTAATCCAGACACTATCTCTGACTAAAACGGCTCGTGAAAGAGAAACCAAAACGGATCCATAAAGATGGTTTGTTTCGAGATCTCTATGAATAAATATCAATCATTTACTACAAGGACTAATAATAAATTAAAGAATTTAAATTTTACTATAATACTTTTCGTTAAAGTGGACGGCAAAATACATAACTGTCATAAAGCCAGCAATTAATTATGTAAAAATTAAGCTCAAATGATGAACACAAAATTTTGCAATTCGAATCCCCTCCTTTCGTCATGAATTAAATATTTTGACAGCTTAATTAATTCACCAGTATTTATCCGCGTCGGAAAACAAGTTAATGCAAATATTTACGATTTATCTGTGAAACATGAACGCAAACTCCTTATTTTGTAAACAAAATCAATCATCTTTCTTATAACAAAAAAAAAACGTTTAAGCCAAATTTTTTTGTAGACAAAGTATCGGATTACTAAAACGCATCAGGCAGCGAACTCTAGAAAGCAAAAAACTCATAAAACTCTCTGACGGCATTGACATAATTATTTTTCCCGCCAGTGATATCTATATGTACTTCATAAAAAACAAAGCGCAACCAAAATGACGTTTTCAGTGTTTGAATTTGTCTGACGTTTAATATGCATACGCGCTGTTGTTTGGCTTCGAGATGTAAAATATTTCCAAAAAATATACTATATGTATATACCGACTCAATGCGGAAAAAGCCATTGCGCTATGGAGTGGAGAGTCAGCGAAAAACAAAAAAAAATTTAACTATTTAAATGCACATTCTGCCCTGAAAGTACCCACCTCCCCAGCCCGACTACGAGGTTGTCATATACATATACATACATACATACATACGAATACATCATTCCACGAAATGAACGAAAATAAATTCCTCAGAGTCGGTCAACTAGCAAAACTAGCATCGATTGCACGTACATGTACCTATATATGATAGTTAGCAGTACTGTATTACTGTGGTGCCGCTGCTGCACCTGTGTGCGGTGGAAATGTGAAAATTCGCAATAACAATGGCGGCAGCCATTATTATTAATTTTGTTTCCATACCTACCACGCTGGAGAGAAAAAAATGTTGGCTGTTCGCTTTGCAAATAGATATAGAAGGACGGAGCTGTATAAAAGAGAATCGAAAAAAATATTTTGTTGGAATTTATTTTTTCACATTTTTGGCACACTTTTCTTTGTTGTGAGTTTCGTTTATACCTTTTCTTCGCTTTGGAATCTATTTTATTCGATATTATGAAATTGATTGCGGGATAGTTTCGTGTCCGCGAGATTGAAGAGATATTCCCTAAAACAGTCATGTCCTGTCAAAAACTAAGTCAGAAAAAAGTTCGTTTCACCCTGATTCCGTTTCATTCATACATCGATCACTGGTATAAGACGATGCGTCCATCTTTCCTGTAAGGATTCATCCCTTTGTTGTTGTCAGGTAGCGATGCTGCGATTCCTTTCGTATTTTCTTTATTCTACTCGGCCATTTCGAACTCGCTCGCTTTTTAGATTTTCCCTTCCTTCAGCGGGTAGCATTGAAGATACGACGAGTATAGTATCGTTCAAAACAGTTAAAAATGCACTGACGACACTTAATGCACTAAGGCTTAACTTTCGCGGCACTTCACTTGTGCTGCGTACATATGATGCATACATATGTATAGAATTGGCAGCTCCTGCAAGAAGGCTTTTATTCTGTTTTGGGCCTCCGATATTATTCAGTAGCCTTAAAAGTGCACTAATAGCTTTCGACGATTTTTTGTATTCGTTCTACATTTATGGTGTTTGACGCTTGACGAGCGTCAATAATCACTCCAAGGTACTTAATAAACGGTTGAGAAACCACTTTGTGCCCTCCGACTCTAAACGATATCGTTTCGCGAACTTTCCTACTTGTAATAAGCACCGCTTCAGTTCTATGGTCGACAATTGCGAAATCGACATTAGCCGGTCATTATTAATTATTAGAAATTGTTTCGTTACAATGGAGATCAACTTCTTCAAGCGTTTTTCCTACAACCCCCACGGGGATATCGGCCCCAAAGCCGATGATAGACGCTTCTGTTGGAACCGGCAGGAGTAGGATTTTGTCACACGCAGCGTTCTACAGTAGAAGGCGATTGCATACGGGGACCTTTTAGTCTCATTGATACAATTTTGTAAGACTTACCCCAGACGTCATTATTAAGTTTTTCGTAAGGAGCCCTAAAGCAGAGACGCTTGCTACAGATAATTGCTTTTTCTAAACGGGTTCTCGCTTCTCGATATGCATCGGTACGCCGAGTCCGGGATCACTGGTAAATTCTTCGTGCTTGGTTACAGAAAACTCTGAATGCCGTAATTTCAGAAGCCCACCAATATACTGAGGTCGGGGTTTTCCTGTTCCTAGCCTGGACATTGATGCATTACTCGCGTTGACTAGTAACCACGATACCTGGGTTACGACTTCCCACATACACTAAGTTTTTTGTAATTTTATAAAAAAAATTTCTTAGTATTTATCAATAATGAAACAAAAAGACAAATGAAACAATTAAGTACGGTACGTCGAAAGACATAGTTTTAAGTATTAGGTTTAACTTAGAGCGCCCGCATAGCGCCAGTAAGTTAGAATAAGAATAGTTAAGTTAGTTAAGCTAGTTTTAAGCGTTTTTTGTCTAGCATGTAAGTTATAATGAATTAATTAATAAAAAATGCATTAAAAATGAAAAAATTAATACGACTTCCCACAGTTCTAGCTTCAATTATCGCCTCACTAACGACGAAGCTTAAAAGGTCTTCATCTAAAGTATTTACGTTGTATCTTATAAAGGGTGACCAGATAGCAATGATAGTTTTTCCAATTGTTATGTTTCAGCAGCTGTCAAAGTTACCATTGACATCCAGCTGTCAAAATTTTCAGTATTCTGCCATTTCATCGCGCATCGTTTGACGCTTCCTGAAGGTGTGGAAACTATTAAAAAATATTATCGAAATTCCGGCTCAGTTGTAATTTTGTCGATTCGGCGCCGATCAGCTGAACTTGGCATCGCCAGAGAGTCAACCAGGCTTACTTTGCTGTTCGATTTGGGCCTACATCCGTATAAGATTGTGCTGACGCTGAGTACGCTAATTGGGCGCTGGACATTTTTGCCGGAGATCAGGATTTTGGCCAAAAAATCATCTTCTCGGACGTGGCCCATTTTTGGCTAAGCGGCTATGTCAACAAGCAAATTTGCCGTTATTGGTGCGACCACAATCCACAAGTGTTCGACCAAGCATTAATGCATCCACAAAGATTGCCTGTTTGGTGTGGTTTATGGCACGGCGGCATCATCGGACCTTATTTCTTTCGAAATGAGGAACGAGACACCGTTACCGTCAATGGTCCTTGGTATAGAGCGATGGTAACCGACTTTTTGTGGCCAGAACTCGACAACATCGATATATCCCAGCTGTGGTTCCAACAAGACTGCGCTACATGCCATACAAGCAACGCAACGCTCGAAGTGGTGAAGGAGAATTTTGGCGACTGGGTCATTTCAAGGCGTTCATCAATTGGCCGCCGCGATCGAGTTGCATGATCGCGGCGGCCCTCGATTATTTTCTCTGGGGCTACGTCAAGTCCTTAGTTTACGCTAACAAGCCAACCTCTTTGGACGAGCAAAAATTGTGAAATGTGCCACTAAGTTTTTGTGCTGAATGAAAGGTCAACGGAGAAGACGAAGACCAAATCGATGGCATAGAGGAGGAGCTCTTGTCATATATTCACCTACTGCAAGCAGCGCACGACAGCCTGACAACAGCGAATCGCGAAGAGGCGAGTAAAGGACTCATAAAAGAAGAAGACATTGGCGAAGATCTGAAAAAGGTCTTCAGTCAATACATCTATGATTGCAAGTGGATCGGCAAAACTCCCACGGCTACCTCATAAAATATTCGATGGTAATTTCCATGATTGGTTACCATTTTGGGAGCAATTTAAAAGTGCCGTTCATCAGAACTCTAATATATCGCCATCAGATAAATTCAGTTAAATAGAGACAGTATTAGTTGGAAAAGCAAAAAAGGTTATATCTGGTTTTACAGCTTCCGAGAGTTGCTACGATGCAGCTGTCTCTCTTTTGCTAGAACAATACGGAAATACGGAGCGCCTTATTAACGAACATATGCAGCAGTTGCTTTCTCTTCGTTCGATCCACTCGAGAACAGATGTTATTGGATTGCGGAACCTTTACAACTCTATTATGACGTATAGTCGCTCTCTAATAGCGTGAAATATCAATTTTGCGCAAAAGTGGTCGCTATTTCCGTTGTGCCAGGCGATGGCATTCATCAAAAAAGTGCCGTAGTGTGAAATGGATTAATTGTGCGAAGTGCAGAGGTAAACATCTAACCTCCATGTGCGATCCTTCATACAAAAAAACAATGGTTGCATCAGTACCAGTGTTGACCGAGAAGAACACAAATATTTGCTTGCAAGATGAAGCTCAAGAAGTGCTTAATTTGTGCGCTTACAATCAAGACATGAATTCCATACCAAAAGTTTTTTTAAAATCTGCTCGCTTCGTGGCGATAGCTCCAGCCAGAGCGAGTAATTTGCTAGTACGTGTTGTTATAGATGGCGGAAGTCAGCATTCGTACGTTCGAGAAAGTCTTGTGAAAAAGCTTGCATTTTCCACCATCGGAAATATTAATCTCTCCATAATACCCTTCGGCAGCAAGGAACATGCACCTTTTCAAGTACTAAAAAATGTAAAGGTGGTTCTCAAAAGCCAGTACAATTGTTGTGCCGGATATATGCATTAACATGCTTAGCTCTCCTGAATGTATTAGTGCATCTGTTCCTGAGTTGAAGCTAGCAGATGTAATATATAATAACGATATTGAACTCAGTTTGCTCATTGGTTCGGACTACTATTGGACCACAATTACTGCCAGGCAGCGGCGTAATACCGACCGATTGAGAGCTGTAGAAACTATATTTGGCTGGACTTTAGAAGGACCGCATTCCTCGCTAGATAAATGTATCATTTCGAACGTTAACTTATGCCCTTCTTTCGTTCTTGGTATCAGTCTAAATCTAATTTCCTTGACCGATAACGACCTAAAACAATTTTGGCAACTGGAGGCAATAGACATACGGAATGAGGAAGCTGAGGAAAAGTACACATCGTCAAACAGGGATCTCGGTATGAGGCAACTCTACCCTGGAAGGAATTGAGTATTAAGATGACCAGCAATCAATCAATGATACTTTGAGAAGGTTACGTCCTCTTACACAACGTTTATCCCGGATTCCAGGAAAGCTGGAGGAATACAACATGGCCATCCGTCAGTTAGTTTTGGACGGGTTTGCAGAAAAATTAGTTCACGATCACGGGTCATTTCCTGAACGAGTGTTTTATCTCCCTCATAGGCCTGTTTATAAGGAAGACAGCGCTACGACAAAAAAGAGAATTGTCTTCGATGCTTCATCATACTCTGACCACGCATGTTCACTGAATGATCAACTCATGGTTGGGCCGCAGCTGGAGGAGTACGACCAAGTGCGTTCCACTGACGAAGAACAAACTGAGAAGTATCGAAACGCGACAATCGATGCTATATACAGACACAAAAGTAGACTGCTCTCGAGGCTTAAACAGCTGCACAGACAATTTACTGACAGGAACGATCCAGAGATGAGGACACTGAAGGCGATGATCAAAAACCTGAAACAGTTGATAGTGCAGAATTACAGAAAATCTGTAAGTTTGTATTGGGGCAATAAAATTCGGGCTATAAAATCAAGTAGTCCGAACATGTTCCCACAAATAAATAAACTGTTCAGGCGGAAAGATCATAACAACATTTCATGTGTCATCCCTCGGACGAACGAGAACAGACAGACACTACTGACTGCTGGCATAAGTCCGGAAAGTGCCGACTCGAACGACGGTTTTTACGTGGTCGAAGACCCGCAGGAGAGAGTGAATTTGATGGGCGCTTTCTTCGAGACCGTGTATACTGTGAACAACCCAGTTCGCCGTAATCACGACCTGGAAGAAAGGGCCTTTCTGAACCACTTTTATCTGCGCACCGAACTGCAGAATTGGCGATCCGAGAACAACGGTTTCACCGTGTTCAATGACGATACCCTTGCAAACGGCATAATCGCCGATGAAAGGACAAATTCCCAGTTGTTCGTGAGCAAAGATGAACTCTTGTGTATAAGGGATAAAGATAGGACTAACCCGGCTAATCTTCGGTCAATTAGTTTGCTCCCGAATGTTAGCAAGGTATTCAAGAAGGTCGTTAATAGAGCTCTTTTGAAGTGGGCTGAAGAAAATAAGATTATTCCGGACAATCAGTTTGGCTTTAGAGCGGGGCATGAAACGATTCATGCCGCGTCAAAATTGGTGTCCGACATTCAGTGGCACAAATGCAAGAACCAATGCACGGGGGCCTGCCTCGTCGACTTTGAGAAGGCCTTCGACACCGTATGGTTGGAGGGGCTCTTCTATAAGCTGACTAGGTTGGGCATGCAAAAACCATTGCTATATATGATTTATGACATGCTTATGGGAAAGAAGTTCGTTGTCAAAGCTGGCAACGTGACTTCGAGCAAAGTCTTTGAAATTAAAAACGGCTTACAACAGGGAGCGGTGAATTCTCCGATCTTGTTTAATATTTACACGAGTGATCTGGTGGGTTCCCTCAGACGTGCTATAGCGTACGCAGACGATTTAGTGGCGTACAGATCAGGTCCAAAAGTCGAGGTCATCAACAGCCTGTTGCAGCGTGACTTCGATCAAATTAAGAGGTATTGCGATGATTGGAAATTGAAAATCAATTTCCAAAAATCGGAAACAATCCTGTTCAGAACTCCATTGGCTAGGGCCTCTAGGGATACCAGAAAAAACTGGCGAAAATTAGCCATTATTGGACAAAATGGACAGCCATTGGCGGTGCGAAGCGTGGTCAGATATCTTGGCATCTGGCTCGACCAGTATCTATATTTTGACAAACAAATAGATGCTTGTCTTTCTGGGGCCAAGAAGGCCTATGCTCTGACAAGGAGACTGTTTCGCAGCAGTCAACTTGTTTCCAGAGTAAAGGTCATATGCTACGTGGCCCTTATAAGGCCGATCATCGCTTATGGCTGTCCCATTTGGTTCAATATAGCGCCTTCCTATATGGAAAAGATTCGGGTGTTTGAGAGACAGTGTCTCAGGACCTGCCTAGGGTTGTTTAGAACTCCCGAGTCTGAGTACATAAAATATTATCCCAACAAGACCCTATACGATGGGGCTCAATTGATTAGGATTGACAATTTCCTAATTAAGGTGATTCGAAGGCACGTTGCAAGCTAATAATCTGATCTCGGGTGGTTATTACCCGAATTTAATGTACCACGAGAGTACGCTCCGGTCTGGCTTTGTCCCGCCTGAGGCGTTTCTTCATGCAGACATGAAAGGGTTAGTCCAAAGCAAAGCTGGTGTGCCGGTATTGTACCACAGCCACCGCGGCGCGAGGGATAAGCGGCTCATCCACGACGGGTACGCCGACAATGCTCAGGAGCTCCTCCGTTTTAATACCGCAATTGCGGATAGAGACACTGTCGATACCTTAAAGCAGTTTACCGAATTTTGGTGGCTTGAGGAAGAGGTGAGGGCAGACACGCTCTCCCGGGTCGGTGCGTTACCTAGGTAACATCCTCCTTAGTTTTAAGCTAGTTTGTAAGTTATTTAAGCGTATTTTAGGGGGTCTTTGGGAGGGGCCGGGCTCGCTAACATGAATGAGTGCTACCGAGGCTTGACCGACGCTTATGGCCTCGCTCAAGTCCGGCGGCGCGTGTGCACCATGTTGGCGACTGCCAGGCGCCCATCGACGCAATCGGGATGGTGACCAATCGAGAGATTGCTCATCACCCTGATTATATTTATTTTATTTTAATTAGCTTAGGTAGTTTTAAGTAGTTTTAGGTAGTTTTAAGAAAAACAAAATAATAAAGAGTCCAAGTTTTTAGCAAGTTTCTTGGAAATTAAAAAACAGCCCAAAATACAAAAATTGATAGATTTAAGGCCGAAAGGCAGTAATTTTAAGGATATAGTTAAGTTTAGAGTGTTCGTTAAGAGCCAGTAAGCTAGATTAAGATAAATGTTAGTTTTAAATTAGATTTAATCATTTTTGTCTAGTATGTAAGTTTAAAAAAAAAGAATTAAATAAAAATGAATTAAAAAGTAAGTAAAAAGTCATGGTTGGGCCAAACCTGTTGCCGGATGTTCTAAAAATACTCCTAAACTTTCCACTATGTCGCTACGGTATTGTGGCGGATATAGAAAAAGCCTTTCTTCAGGTATCATTGAACGAAATTGACCATGACAACAACCGTTTTGTTTGGTGCGATGTCCCTAAATGAGACGAACCAGTAGTGGAGAATTACAGGATGACGAGGGTGACCTTTGGGGTCAATTGCAACCCCTTTTCACTATCTGCCGTACAAAAACGTTTTCCCTCCACTTGCCGAATACTATCCTCCAGTTTTTACATGGATGATTTAGTGCTAAGCGTCGATAGTGAAGATGAAGGCGAAACAATCTACAAAGAAGCTGGCTTTGTTATGAAGGGGGCCTCCAAGCCAAATGGAATTCTAATAGCTTTAAAATTCGGGACATGGTGGATGGTCCACATATGCAGGAAGTTCTGGACTTAACTTGGCATGTCTTAACTGATGAAATAGCAGTTCCTCTAAAGTCCGTTGAAGAGCTGCTAACCTCCAATCTTGCGAAGAGCACTAAAAGAGTTATTCTTCAAACAATAGCTCGAATTTTTGATCCTCTGGGGCTTCTTGGACCAACAGTCATCAAATTAAAAATGTTGTTCCAGGCCATTTGGAAACAGAAGATGTCGTGGGAAGAGATCTTAACTACTGAGCTCTTAGCCGAATGGAATGAGTGTGTTAAAAGCTTACTGCAGTTAAAGGACATGACCATTCCTAGATCTACCTGGACACCATCCTTAAATACATATATATAATCTTTATTTACTAGCTTTTATAAAGCTAATTATATAATTTTACATATTTAAATAACAATCGTGATAATTATTAATAAGATGTAGATTTAGATAAGAAGTAAAAGAAAATAACAATTATTTAATAAGTTAATATGGAGTAATTTTATGTCTGGCAAATTTAATAGCTTCTTTCCTAAAACTGTAAATGTTTGTTTTATTCTTAGCATCATCATCCATTTCATTAAATAATTTAAAGCCTTTATAAATCAGAGAGTTTTGAGTGTTACTAGTTCTTAAGTAAGGTAGTCTAAAATTATTATTATTCCTAAGATAATATGGTTGAACATCACCAATATATTGCACGTAGTTTAACAAATAATTAGGCATCAAGTTATTTTTAATTTTATATACAAAAATGACAAACATTCATTACTAGTCTTTGATTTAGACAACGAATTCAATGCACTTAATAAAAAATTTATTGACACATATCTATTACATTTTAAAATACTTCTCATAGCGTTATTTTGTAACAACTGCATTCTGTGGATTAAATTATCATTACACAAAAACAAAATCGAGGAACAATACTCAAAATGGGGTTTTACTATCAAATTAAAAATATTTATTGCACTTATAGTAGATATTTAATTTCGTATTCTTTTTAGAAAACCAATTTTTTTAGCAATTTCTTTACAAATATAATCTACGTGTTTATCGAAATTAAGTTTGTTATCAATTTTAACGCCTAAGTATTTAATCTCTTCAATTTGCTCAATGATCTCACCGTCAATTGATATTCTTAAATTACAATCTTGCCTGTTGTTGATCAGCATTTGCTTCGTTTTGGTAACGTTAAGTTTCAATTTGTTTTGTTTCAGCCACATATTTACCCGTTCCAAATCTTCCTGTAGAAATCTTTGACTTTTTTCTATGCTGTTTTCAGTCACATATATCACCGCATCGTCGGCAAAAAGAGCTAGGTTCGCATTTCGTAAAACTACTTGCATGTCGTTTATGTATATGATAAACAGTAGTGTACCTAACACAGTTCCTTGTGGTACACCTAGGTTTACTTCGATTGGGTCCGATTCGATTTCACTTAATCTTACTATTTGGGTTCTGTTTGAGAGATATGACGAAAACAACTTTAACTCTTTATTTTTTATACCGTATCGTTTGAGTTTCTCCAATCAAATATTTCGATCGATTGTTTCAAATGCTCTTTTGAAGTCTAAAAAAAACACAATTCACTATCTTTTTTCTTGATATCTCTTCTTTCCAACTCGTGATCACTAAATTAATCGCACTTTCACAGGAATGTTTTTTTTTCTAAATCCCGATTGCCTGTCGGTTATTAAATTGTTCTCTTCAAAATAGGTATTGTGCTGTTTAAATATAATTTTTTCGAAAACTTTTTTTTTTTTTCTTTAACCACAAATATATATATATTCGCAGATGCCAGCATGAAGGCATATGGGGCTGTGGCTTTCGTTCAAGCTTTTTCTACTGAGGGTGCATGTAGTACTTCCTTTTTGTGCGCCAAAAGCAGAGTAGCTCCACTAAAAGAAGATGGGACCAAGGAATTGACGTTGCCGAAGCTCGAACTAACAGATGCTTTAATAGCCGCACGCTTATGTTCATACCTCAAGCAATCTTTAAAGATAGATGTGCATAAATTTGTATTATGGACTGATTTTAAAATTGCGCTAAGTTGGATTCAGGGTACAACAGATCGTTAGAAGCCGTATGTGCAAAGCAGGGTTACTGAGATACGCCGTAGCGCACCAATAGTTGTTTGGAGTCACTGCAAGGATACGGAAAATCCTGCTGACCTTCTAACCAGAGGCATAACTGGTGAAGCTTTGCAAAAATCTTCTCTCTGGGCCCGTGACCGGACTGGCTGAATGATAGGGACTTAGGCAAGTGTGATTGTAATCAGATTGTGCGAGACAGCTTAATTCAATTAGCCCTTTCAAATGAGTTATCCGTTCCTGCTGCAGCAGCGATGGAGCCTATTCTTCGTTTTGAGAACTTCACCACTTGGCAGCGATTATTGCGCGTGACTGGTTATGTTATGCGTTTCCTGAAAGCATGCTGGAAAGAGAATTTGGGACTCTATCATTTATCTGCAGTTAAGCTTGGATTAGCTGAAACTCTTTGGCTCAGGTACATTCAATTAATCAGTTATGCTAATGAAATTTATGTCGTGCAGAAGAAGAAGTCTGTACCAGGGTCATCTAAAATTGCGCAGCTGTCTCCGTTTCTAGATGAGCATGGGCTCATTAGACTGAGGGGACGCCTTCAATCACTGGAGGAGTCGGAAAAATTTAAGCACCCCATTAACCTTCCGCCAAATTCATACATTACGAAATTCATTGTGGACGATTATCATCGGAAAATTCTTCATGGAGGAGTTAATATTGTTTTGTCGAAACTGAGAGAGAGCTTTTGGGTAGTAAAAGGACGTCAACTGATAAAGAGGCAGATCGCAAACTGTGTGCAATGCAAAAAGCTGTGGGGCAAGCCAACCTCGCAACCATTTAGCCCCCTCCCAATAGAAAGGATAAAACTCTCTAGACCGTTTGACAACATTGGAGTTGATTTTGCAGGGCCTATTTACTATTTCGGTGGCACGAAGGAAGGAATGACTAAAACATACATGATGGTCATAACTTGCGCAGCTATTCGTGCTGTTCATCTGGAGCTGACGACGAGTCTATCTACAGGTAGTTGTTTCATGGCATTACGACGCTTTATGACACGGAGAGGGATTCCATCGGTTATCTTCTCCGACAATGCGCGAACATTTCGTAGAGCCGCTCTGGAACTAGAAGGGGCAGGCCAAATTTTCGAAGATGAGGCGTTTCAAAGCTTCTTAGCGCAAAGGCGAATTACGAGTAAATGGAAATTCATTGTGGAGCGAGCTCCGTGGTGGGGTGAATTTTGGGAGCGACTTATCCGGACCATAAAAAATACACTTGAAGTCGTAATTGGTAAGGTAAAATTAACATTTGAACAACTGAGGACAGTTACCACAGAAGCCGAGGGCATGGTGAATGCTCGACCATTAACATATGTTTCGAGTGATCCTTTGGATGTAGCCTCGTTAACACCCGCTCACTTCTTGCTAGGGTGCAATCAGTTTTCCAACGCATTCGAATCTTCTTACTCTACGAACTTGCAAAGCATTTGGAAATAACGAATGAGATTCACAAACATGCTCTGGAAAAGGTGGCGCACAGAGTATATGCAGTTGCTACGTTATTTTCATTATAACAACTGCAAACCTTCAGTAAAGCTAGACAAGGGCGATGTTGTTTTGGTTTTCGACTCCGCAGCACCGAGGATTCACTGGAAGTTGGCTGTGATCGAAAGTACGTTCGAGAACAACGGTTTCACCGTGTTCAATGACGATACCCTTGCAAACGGCATAATCGCCGATGAAAGGACAAATTCCCAGTTGTTCGTGAGCAAAGATGAACTCTTGTGTATAAGGGATAAAGATAGGACTAACCCGGCTAATCTTCGGTCAATTAGTTTGCTCCCGAATGTTAGCAAGGTATTCAAGAAGGTCGTTAATAGAGCTCTTTTGAAGTGGGCTGAAGAAAATAAGATTATTCCGGACAATCAGTTTGGCTTTAGAGCGGGGCATGAAACGATTCATGCCGCGTCAAAATTGGTGTCCGACATTCAGTGGCACAAATGCAAGAACCAATGCACGGGGGCCTGCCTCGTCGACTTTGAGAAGGCCTTCGACACCGTATGGTTGGAGGGGCTCTTCTATAAGCTGACTAGGTTGGGCATGCAAAAACCATTGCTATATATGATTTATGACATACAACGTTTTGGTAACGTTAAGTTTCAATTTGTTTTGTTTCAGCCACATATTTACCCGTTCCAAATCTTCCTGTAGAAATCTTTGACTTTTTTCTATGCTGTTTTCAGTCACATATATCACCGCATCGTCGGCAAAAAGAGCTAGGTTCGCATTTCGTAAAACTACTTGCATGTCGTTTATGTATATGATAAACAGTAGTGTACCTAACACAGTTCCTTGTGGTACACCTAGGTTTACTTCGATTGGGTCCGATTCGATTTCACTTAATCTTACTATTTGGGTTCTGTTTGAGAGATATGACGAAAACAACTTTAACTCTTTATTTTTTATACCGTATCGTTTGAGTTTCTCCAATAAAATATTTCGATCGATTGTTTCAAATGCTCTTTTGAAGTCTAAAAAAAACACAATTCACTATCTTTTTTCTTGATATCTCTTCTTTCCAACTCGTGATCACTAAATTAATCGCACTTTCACAGGAATGTTTTTTTTCTAAATCCCGATTGCCTGTCGGTTATTAAATTGTTCTCTTCAAAATAGGTATTGTGCTGTTTAAATATAATTTTTTCGAAAACTTTTTTTTTTTTTCTTTAACCACAAATATATATATATTCGCAGATGCCAGCATGAAGGCATATGGGGCTGTGGCTTTCGTTCAAGCTTTTTCTACTGAGGGTGCATGTAGTACTTCCTTTTTGTGCGCCAAAAGCAGAGTAGCTCCACTAAAAGAAGATGGGACCAAGGAATTGACGTTGCCGAAGCTCGAACTAACAGATGCTTTAATAGCCGCACGCTTATGTTCATACCTCAAGCAATCTTTAAAGATAGATGTGCATAAATTTGTATTATGGACTGATTTTAAAATTGCGCTAAGTTGGATTCAGGGTACAACAGATCGTTAGAAGCTGTATGTGCAAAGTAGGGTTACTGAGATACGCCGTAGCGCACCAATAGTTGTTTGGAGTCACTGCAAGGATACGGAAAATCCTGCTGACCTTCTAACCAGAGGCATAACTGGTGAAGCTTTGCAAAAATCTTCTCTCTGGGCCCGTGACCGGACTGGCTGAATGATAGGGACTTAGGCAAGTGTGATTGTAGTCAGATTGTGCGAGACAGCTTAATTCAATTAGCCCTTTCAAATGAGTTATCCGTTCCTGCTGCAGCAGCGATGGAGTCTATTCTTCGTTTTGAGAACTTCACCACTTGGCAGCGATTATTGCGCGTGACTGGTTATGTTATGCGTTTCCTGAAAGCATGCTGGAAAGAGAATTTGGGACTCTATCATTTATCTGCAGTTAAGCTTGGATTAGCTGAAACTCTTTGGCTCAGGTACATTCAATTAATCAGTTATGCTAATGAAATTTATGTCGTGCAGAAGAAGAAGTCTGTACCAGGGTCATCTAAAATTGCGCAGCTGTCTCCGTTTCTAGATGAGCATGGGCTCATTAGACTGAGGGGACGCCTTCAATCACTGGAGGAGTCGGAAAAATTTAAGCACCCCATTAACCTTCCGCCAAATTCATACATTACGAAATTCATTGTGGACGATTATCATCGGAAAATTCTTCATGGAGGAGTTAATATTGTTTTGTCGAAACTGAGAGAGAGCTTTTGGGTAGTAAAAGGACGTCAACTGATAAAGAGGCAGATCGCAAACTGTGTGCAATGCAAAAAGCTGTGGGGCAAGCCAACCTCGCAACCATTTAGCCCCCTCCCAATAGAAAGGATAAAACTCTCTAGACCGTTTGACAACATTGGAGTTGATTTTGCAGGGCCTATTTACTATTTCGGTGGCACGAAGGAAGGAATGACTAAAACATACATGATGGTCATAACTTGCGCAGCTATTCGTGCTGTTCATCTGGAGCTGACGACGAGTCTATCTACAGGTAGTTGTTTCATGGCATTACGACGCTTTATGACACGGAGAGGGATTCCATCGGTTATCTTCTCCGACAATGCGCGAACATTTCGTAGAGCCGCTCTGGAACTAGAAGGGGCAGGCCAAATTTTCGAAGATGAGGCGTTTCAAAGCTTCTTAGCGCAAAGGCGAATTACGAGTAAATGGAAATTCATTGTGGAGCGAGCTCCGTGGTGGGGTGAATTTTGGGAGCGACTTATCCGGACCATAAAAAATACACTTGAAGTCGTAATTGGTAAGGTAAAATTAACATTTGAACAACTGAGGACAGTTACCACAGAAGCCGAGGGCATGGTGAATGCTCGACCATTAACATATGTTTCGAGTGATCCTTTGGATGTAGCCTCGTTAACACCCGCTCACTTCTTGCTAGGGTGCAATCAGTTTTCCAACGCATTCGAATCTTCTTACTCTACGAACTTGCAAAGCATTTGGAAATAACGAATGAGATTCACAAACATGCTCTGGAAAAGGTGGCGCACAGAGTATATGCAGTTGCTACGTTATTTTCATTATAACAACTGCAAACCTTCAGTAAAGCTAGACAAGGGCGATGTTGTTTTGGTTTTCGACTCCGCAGCACCGAGGATTCACTGGAAGTTGGCTGTGATCGAAAGTACGTTCCATGAACGAGATGGCAAAATTAGAGCTTGTAAGATACGTTACGCAGTGGGAAGCGGCTTAAGCGATCTGTTCAACTGCTGCTCCTTTCCCGGCGGCAGGATGTTGAAAATTTTTAAGAGAAACTAATACCAATATGCAAATTATTATAAGAGAGAAATACTAATACATCTTGAGTAAAATGAATTGTTAAGGTCTCCATCTAGTTCAGTCTTTCTTTAGTTCTCGCCGCGATTGGTAGTACATATATTTATATCATATATTTGGATTCGGCTCAATAAAGAACTTGAATTATAATTTCGTTTCGTTTTTACATTTGGGAACCTCTAAAAGTTTATGCAGTTATTTTTATTACAATACTCATGTTTGCACCTTTAAATAATATAATTTGGAAAATGTTATTTAGGTTGAGTTCCAAACGTCAATACACTTTCAATCATTGCAGTTCAATACTGTTATAACGCAAAGTCTCGACACGGTTGATGCTCTACTTTGGCGATGATTTTGTACTTTGAATTGAAGAAATATTGGACAATACTACGTACAGACTGTTCACCATATTTTGCAAATCTTTAACACTAGAGAAGGCCAATAATATACCTACATATGTACAATATACAGGTATGGAGTCAACTTAATGGAAGCATTTTCATTTTGTTGTTTTGTCTGAAAATATCTAAAAGGGCTGAATCGCCCTTGAGGGAAAATTGTAATTTTTGGGGGACAAATCAATTGAAATGGGGCTAGATCTACCCCAAAAAGACTAAATTGGCATCCCTGGTTAACCGATCTGTACGTGCATTTTTTAAATTTTAAAAGAAATCGTTTCAGTTAAAAAATTTACAATTGTACAGGAAAAAATAAGGTTTTGTTATACATACATATATGCACATCTCTTGCTTTTACAAGTTTAAGTTAGTCTTATTTCTAAAATAGCTGAAAAGTAATATATCAGTGTTGAGACATTGAAAATAAAGTCCATCTCAGCTTCTGTACGTGCGATTTGTTTATGCAGTGTGTATGAAGAATCTTAAAAATTCGCAATAAATTACCAAAAATCTATTGTTCCCATAATAATAGTTTGAAAACAATAAGCTGGTGGAATAGTCAATTATATTTGAATACAATCATTGCCACCCCTCTACGAAAATAACATCCTAGTTGTATACCCACTATTGTAATTGATAAACAAGAAATAAAAATCACCCTTCACCACGTATAATTTAAAAAAAAAAAATCTAAACAAACCTCTCGATTTCAATTAGGTATTGTATGTAGTATCCGCTGTTTATAGTTTCCGATGTTGACACATTCATACACATTCAATACAGATGTAAGAATATCACTTTCTCGTACTCGGTTTCCACTAAAACCAATCAAATCAGTTGATCTGAGCGCCAACAATTATCGAATTTGAAATTTCTCCGACAAAAAAACAATTTTCTTTTTTTTTTCTAATTCTGAGAGCAATTAAATTTTCTTTTTTTTTCTAATTCTGAGAGCAATTAAATTTTCTTTTTCTTTCTGTTATATTGATTTCTTTTTTTCTTAACTATCTGGTTTCACAAACGTATATAACAAATCAGAAGAAATGTATAATATCAAATGACAAATCACAATACAAAATACAAATTAAACTTTTGTTTCAACTTTTGTTGTTAGGAGTATATCTTTTTCGCTTATTTTTTCTCTTCGTCATTCACCGACACAACTAACACAATGACATAATTTTTTCATCATATACAATATCTTTGTGGAGTATAAAGATGGAGAAGAGGGAAAATCACGGCACAACAACAACAATGGAAACGATTATGATATACAAAACCCGTGATACCGGATTGGATGCTGTGTTGAATAAGAGATGTGGATCATAACGAAACACCTGAGAAAGAGGGATACCTGGTGGTGATTATGATGACGATAAAGATGGAATAGATTGGTGGTGAGTTAGATCACTTTGTGTAGGAATGTGTAAATTAGATCTTTTTTTTAAACACTGTTTAAATACTTTTTATTAATTTTTTCCTTTTTTTTATGTGGAAGAATTTCCCACCATTTTCCGTACACTTTACCCGCAACACTGTACGATCCCAACAAGAATCATGGTGTGTAGAATATAACAAGTATCCAATCTGTTTCTCGTTGCTTTTCGTTTTGCAACTTCACATCGCAAATCCAATTAGACAAAAAAATTCCATTACCCACAAATAGAATCCACAAGTAATTCTACCACTTTTGGTTGTATTTTTCTTAGTTTCTTTCTTGAGGGCAGTTTAGGGGATAATACGATTGAGGAATATTGGTTTTCCTTGGAAAAGAATAAATATGATACCGTGAAAAAATTCCTATAAAAGTAAACAGAAAATGTGGCAAAAAAGTGAATACGATCCACAAGAGGTAAATTAATATCGAATCAGACGAAGATGTGGCCACGGCGCGCACACACGGGAAAAACAAGTAGAAAACTGTTTCCAACACGAAGAGGTTTAACAAACGACTGGCTGGCTGACTGAGTTTGAGTATGCTGAGTTGTAGATACTTTTTTTTTTAGTCCAACCAGAAAAATTGTGGTATCTCCCTGAGTCATGAACGCAAGCCGAATTCGTGTAGTTGGCGCACTATGGGGAGCAGATAGAGTATCTACGTTGAGTTTATCTGTTCTTTTTTTTTTCTAGTTCGACTTGACAGAGACTAAAAGAGAAAGAGTAAAGTTTGATATTTTAACAACGTAAGCAAAGTTTTCGTTTTTGTATGTGTTACGGTGTAAGGTGCTCCCAAAGGTGACAAGCGTTGGTGACCGAAGTGGTACACCAGGCAAACAGCGATAGGGATAGTGTGGAGCAGAGGAACGTAACAATTGTTTCGGAAATGACTACCCCTACAGGTGGAGGGGCATTAGATAGGTAAAAGAACAATAGAGCGAGGAATATCTGTGGGGGGACAAAAAACAAGTGGTGCTGCTACAGATATAAAGAAGTAGAAAAGAGAGACCAACACACGCATACACTATGAGAGGAGGCCTTTTGAAAAGCGTAATTACTCTCTTGTGTTCTTTAGAGATTAGAGGAGATTTCATTCCATAGAAAATGCTGGACTGATTGTGGAAAAAGGAAGCACATTTCAAGTGAGGTGAACCCATTTCCCGAAGCGGGGATTTTTAGTTAGCAGAATAAATATACACGTGACGTTGACTATGATGACAATAAAGAAACAAATACTTAATGCAAGTATTATTCATAAGTTGCTGCTTGTTAAAATCCTTAGAAAGATGCCAATCTCATCTATTGGGAGAAGAAGATTTTTTCCCATTACCAAAGGAATTTCATGATGACGAGACAACTATGCATCCAGTTACGAGTAACACAAGAGCAGGTACAAGTGTCCCCAGCACAAGAAGCATTACACAACTGGAAAGCATAGGACGGTTGAATTCAGTTGTCGAATACCTATCATGGATATTCGAATCCATTTACTAAGTTTAACACAGATAAATTTCCATCACTCTATGGCACAATTAACATACTACTCCATCTTTAAGACGGTGGGGGACATAGCACTTATTAAAGAAACGTGGGTCCGCAGTAATATTCTTGGATTGAAAATCAAATTACAGGCTTTATAATTATAAATGCGAATCTTGTGCCTTGGTCTTGTATCCTAGTAAAGACGTCATTGGGCGTTCAGATTGCAGATATGCGTGTAAGAAACAAGCGTCGACAATAAGGTTCTGACTATCAACTCCTGCTCTGAACTAAGGCCCCTAGTACCTCGATCCAAGATCGGGTCACGAGAGGGTAAGAAGGGTCTTAAACTAACCATCTTCCTTGGATCTTAGCGGCAGCGGAAGTATTCTCCAGATGGAATCAGGTGGTACAACATACAAATACTAATCTTCATGAAACATAGATCAAACAGATACGCTCATCTACAGTGGAAACCAGGGATAACATCTCGTGCTTGGCCTCCACGTGAATCCCCACAACTCTAGCAACTTCACAAACGATAATAACATTAATGATAGGATAGCAGGATCACCATCTCCTGGTTTGGAATTACAAGTTGTCTAACTGGGATGAACTGCGGGATTTTAGCCAGTTCAATAGTACTGATGTCAACGTTTGCGCAGAAACTGTTACAGAAATAATTAAGTAAATCTTGGTTCAACAGGAATTGTGGGCAAGCCATAACTGCCAAGAACAGAGCCCATAGATAATCTAATCCAGCAAAGTAAACCAGATCTAACTACATTAGCCTCTGAAAAAAAAAACAAATTAAACGGTTGATTCCAGGAAGAAAAATACAAGAGAATCACCAACAAGCTTCTAGAATGTCCCAGTGGCTCGTGGCCTTTCTGGTCAATGGCAGAAGCGATAAGCAACCACTCCTCATTCCTGCATCTAGTAAAAGAGGACGAATCACTAGCCACAAAACGCAGAGCAAAAGGCGCAATCGATGCTTAACAACGGCTCATCGTTAAAGCTCTAATCATTCAAATGCTACGACAGAACGACGGATTATTGTTCAATAGGAATATGGAAAGTAAGTAACTAAATTAAGAAAAAATAAGTGCAATGAATGATTATCGCGGAAAATTAAATGAATAATTAAATGAAGTTAAACAAAATACAAAATTAAGCGCAACGTAAACAAAAAAAAAATATGTAAGTAAATTTAGTGCGACGTCGGATTATCGTTGACAAAATAAATTAATAGCTAAATAAAGTTAAGGAATAAGTGTAACGACGGATCATCGTTCATGTTCCCCTGGTTAACAAAAAAAAATCAATTAATCCCAGTGATCAATAATAGAGGGACAAAATCGGCAAGGAAGAAATGTTCCTCTCTCTCCTGTAAGTACCCCCTTTTCCATTGCCTACCTTTTTCTTATAAGATTCGTTAAAAGAATAAACAAATTCGACCTAGGAAGACACTTCCGACTAAAGCATTTAGAAGAAGTTCAAGGATCTTAAGAATCAGAAAAATATGTATGAAAATCAGGACTTAAATCAAGTTGCTTAAAATGTGAACATTCCAATGCTTAACTTGGCTAATGTTCATAACCTAGTCAACAATATCCCTAATCCAGCAATTGTTGCCAATAATCAGCCTGTTCCTAATCCTAAAAATATTTTTAATACATAAAAATTCCGGATGCAATCAAGGATTTACCAAAATTTGAGGGTAATCCGAGGTAGTTGTATGAATTTATAAATACGAGTAAGTTGAGGAAATATTTTCTTTTTTGATAGAATGCCCCGGAGCGGGATATTGCTACAATAAGAGCAATAAGAAGTAAAATTGGCAGTAACACCAATGAAGCATTGAAAATGTTCGGGCCGCCATTGGCAATTGCGGATATTAACAATAATCTTACTCTGCATTATACAGATAAGCAGAGACCAAAACGAGGTCTTACAAGTTAATAAGCCAGTAGAAAGTATTACAGTCAGATAGCGGAAATCTTATCCGTTATACGTAACCACTTCTAGTTATCAGGGCCAAAAATAAGTTCTTTGAAGCGTGTGGTTTCCATACTGTGTCATGACATGACTACAACAGGCAACAATTCAGACAAAACAACGACGAGTATCAATTTCAAAGACAAGTTGACAACCAACACAAGATCGTTAACAAACTACAATAAAAACAACTTACCTATACAACACAGGCCACAACATTCTAATATGACGCCCGCTCTAATAATTTCAAAAGACAAACGCGAAACATACCATAACCAATGAATATTCACTCGGCCAATCGTCGAATAAGGAACACAAATTTGTCTAGACCAGAGTCTATGGATTCCGACTCTGGGAAAAATAGACGTCCTAACAATATGCTAAGAACCAATTGACAATTCAACAATGAAGTACATTATATGACATGAAGATACTAAGAATGCATACTATCCTAACTTAGACGAATTCGAACAACACCATGAAATAAGTGACGAAAATTTTCATGAAATCGCCTCGGACTCCAAATAATTAATTTCTCACGGCAATATACCAAAATAACGGCGAGAGTACCTGTTGATGTTTCAAACGTAAACATACTCATTGAATTAACACAACTTAAACCAAAACTGTTTATTTATAAAGTGTTATATCAGGCAAGCAACTGGTTTGGCTTTGTTTAAATTGTCTGAGGACCAAACTATTTTCTTAGAACAACCCCTAAAAGTAATAAAGTACGAGAATCTCAATCTTGTAGAACTTAACAATTTCAGCATTTGTTGTAACATTTCTGACAGTGAAACCATCAGCTCGAAAGAAGACTTTCGATTCTATACAAAACCAAAATGCCGAGGCCCTCAGCAGAGTCATTATCAAAGGTGATGAAAATAAAATTGAAGTGATTTGTCAACAGCAAAAGGAATTGGAGATAAACTCAAATGAACAGGAAACAGATCTCAGATCTCAGAATACCTTTAAAATGGTCAGTAGGCACAGAATAAAACAAAACAAGTGATTTACTGTTTTTACACATAAAAACCAAATACTTCACAGAAGCAAACTAATATAAAAACGTAAATTCTGGCCCAATTGCTGTAGATACATGACTTGACAAATAACATCGGCCTACTCCCACTAAAATTAGACAAATCTAGGACAATACAAACTCATCAAAACCTTCAACACATAGTGAAACTCAATAACTAACAGGAAGACGTCGAAAGAGTCTTAAACTCAATAGAAACACTTAGCAAATACTGAAATGACCTTCAAGCCAAATTTCAAACCATCAATCCCAGAATTCTAATGAGATGGGGACTCATAAACAGAACTAGGTACCATAATAAAAACAATTGCTGCCAATATGGACGCTGACAACGTCTTACATATAAACAAACAAATCGACACTATACTGACGAATTAAAAAAAAGTCAGATATTACTCAAACATTAAAAGCAAACTGAATGAACAAATGATACAACATTTCGAATATATTCGAAATGTTATATATTCCATCATCACAATATGTGTAATCATCATCTTCAAGCCAATGAATCATGTCGATGCCATCAATTCAAGACTACAATAATTCGGACACAGCATCTCCCGGGTCCCAGAACACTCGGCCATCGCTTTATCCAGGGAGGAGTTCCATGGACATACGAGTATAAGATAGTTAGAGATCTAGAGTACAGTAACATTAAACTTTTGTTTTTCCCAATTTCGTTTCCATGCTCATAGAATTATTGTAACCGTAAACTTTTGTTTTTACCAAATGCATAAGATAAGCAAATTCCATTCTCACAGAATTATTGTGACATTAAACTTTTGTTTTTTCACCTCTTTAAATACGTCCGAAAATTTTAAATCAGTTCAGTTGAAGTTGAAGTTGAATAAAGTTATTATCCTGAAAATTTGAAGTTTTTTTTTTTTTTTTGTACCGCTAGTAATTATACAGGTAACTCGAGCATAGAAAGTTTCCTTCATTCTGGAGGAAAACTGTCGATTCTCAAAAAGGGAAAGCAATGCTTACTCCGAAACTATCATATTATCCCATAGAGTTGTTGTCTTTGCTACCCAAGGTAATGGAAGAAGTTATCAATGTCTAAATTATCAAATTTATGGAAAGACACGAACTAATAAGCGACTGGTAGTACTCGTATGGTTTTGACAGCCGCCGTTCAACTCGAGATCTGCTGAAATATGTAGCCCACCTATTGACCTCATTGAGCACCACGGCGAATCAAGGGCTGTTGTCTTGGACGTCTCAAAAGCATTCGATCGAGTTTGGCATATAATCCGATTAGGTAAACTAGCTACATAAAGGGTGGTTAAGTTTTAAGGGCCGATGTTGATTTTGAATAAAACACAAATTATTTAGGAAATTACTGTCATTTCTTTTTATTATGATAATATTGGTATGGTTCAATTATGTATGGAACAAAATATCGGCCAAATGGAGGCACACCTCCATCCGATGGTCCAAATTTTCGATGACGCTGAGGCATAATTGAGGTTCTATGCCGTTAATGTGCCGAATTATCTCATCCTTTAGCTCTTGAATTATTGCTGTTTTATCGACGTATACATTTTCTTTCAAATAACCCCAAAGAAAGAAGTCCAACGGTGTCAAATCACATGATCTTGGCGGCCAATTGACATCGCCACCACGTGAGATAACACGGCCATTGAATTTGTCGCGCAAAAGAGCCATTGTTTCGTTAGCTGTGTGGCAAGTGGCACCATCTTGTTGAAACCATATATCGTCCACATCCATATCTTCCAATTCGGGCCATAAAAAGTTCGTTATCATCTCACGATAGCGAACACCATGCCTGACCGGCCTCATTTTGGAAAAAATACGGCCCGATGATGCCGCCAGCCCATAAACTGCACCAAACAGTCACTCTTTGTGGGTGCATTGGTTTTTCGACAATCACTCTTGGATTATCATTCGCCCAAATGCGGCAATTCTGCTTATTGACGAATCCACTGAGGTGAAAATGTGCCTCATCACTGAAGATGATTTTCTTCGAAAATTGATCATCCACTGTTGCCTCTTGAAATGGTCAAGAGGCTTTAGTTCTTGAGTCAATTGCACCTTGTAAGCGCGTAAATGCAAGTCTTTATGCATAATGTTCATCAACGACGAGCGTGAGAGGTGCAATTGTTGGGCACGACGGCGAGTTGAGGTGGACGGCTCTTCAGCTACACTATCGCGAACAGCAGCAATATTTTCTGCAGTACGAGCTGTACGAGCATGCACTGGTGTTTTCGCATCTCCTACAGACCCGGTTTGCACAAATTTTTGCACTATTTTTCCGATTGTACGCACATTTGGACGATTAAATTGACCGAAAGAATCACGAAATGCACGATATGCATTTTGATTTGAACGCCCATTTTCATAATAAGCCTGAATAACTTTAACGCGTTGCTCGATTGTGTATCTTTCCATGGTTCAAATTGAGTTAGTCTGAAATTGAGAAATGTCAAATGAAATGCAGAAAAAAATTTGACGTTTAGGTGTGGTTCATATTCAACATCGGCCCTTAAAATTTAACCACCCTTTAGTAGCAGAACAGCTTTGTGGCTGGGTAGACAATTTTCTTCAGGACAGATCCTTTCAAGTTGTGGTCGATGGTGTGACTGTTTCTACTTCATATCAATCATCTACTAGAGTCAACAAACAACAAGATTTTCAGTTTTGCTTATGGCAGTACCCTAATATCATCTTATTCGAACAACATGCCAGTAATTGTACGAGTATTGTAATTACATCACATCGTCAAAGATGCGACCAAATCAAGTAATTGAACAAGGACCTGCAGAAAATCTTGCAGTGTGGAAATACTAACTTAGTAGACTTCAATACGAGTAAAACCCAATTCATCGCCTTTTCCAAAAAGAACACGTTTACGTACCAGAACTTTAAATGAATGAACAAGTTTTTAGTCGCCAGCTATTCAATAGCAAAATCAACAGGCATCTCAGGGCGTTACAAAAAGATTTATAGGTTCGCCTTTCCTGAGAAAAGATTATAAAAAAATAAAAAAAATAAATCTCGCTATCAAATAACAACTTTGACTGTGATGGGATATGAGCTGACGATATGAGGATATGAGGATATGACTATATGAAAATTAGTTAAAAACCTCGGTATACATCAAAATTGAGTCGGTATATATCAAAACCTCGCCAACCAATAAAGCTATATGTATATGTCAGATGTACTGAACACAATTTCAGGGAAATTTGGTACTGCTGATGACATGATTGAGCACACAGAAAAATATATGGAATGCATTGTTGTTATTTTGTTAGTCAACCTAATAATTTTCTCTGAAGAAACCAGGAAACGGAGGGACTATAAGAGAAACTCGCTACACGTTTTGGTCGCCTCTTTACCTTAAGATCCAAAACAATACCATCGCTTGATATTTCTAAGACATTGAAGATCTACCTGATTATGGTGTTGCTAGACATTAACTAGGAATTAATAAGTCATGTAGCTACTAGATTTAGACTCCGTAGTTTGTATTCCCTATCCTATCCCTTAGATATGTACGTAATTTGTAACATAGATGAATAATAACGATAGACCCCCAAGAGTACATATAATGGCAAAATTATTTGCACAATGTAATACTTACACCATATCTCTCCAATAAAGTTGTAAAACTTTTGAAAAATTCAATATATCACTTATGTTGTTGTTTATTATTAATCTTTTAAATCATCTTAAAACGGTAAATAAAAAAACAAAACCAAATTTCGAATAGTAACTGTTAAAACCATGGAAAATAAAATGGAAAAATTATTGTGACATCATTAAACGCCGGCAAAATTATTTGCACAAGCGCAATTTACTTCTACTTACACTTCTGAAAGCCGAAAATGGAAAATATTATGTGGCCGTTAAATTATGAAATAAAAAGATGAACTTTCATATACAAGCGTCTTATGTTCCGAAGCAGTTCAAGTGTAAACATTTTTTAAATCCCCCCACTTTCCAAAAATGTTCTTTTTTCAACATTTTTACTAAAAGTGTACGTAGTTAAGTCTTATTGTGAATAACTCATCAGAATATGTGAAATTCGGTTACAAATTGTGACACCCAAGCCGTAACATCAGTTTTTCTGCTTAAATCTCTTAAAAATAGCGAAAATATTCTCTGATTTGAAATAAAAAGCTCACAGCGCCGCGCACATTTTTGTGCGTATGGATTGGTGATGAATTAGAAAATACGGGAAGGGTGTCGTTCGATTAGTTCCAGACGGTTAGTAAACTTTTTTTTTCAATTTCCTAAATTTATTTGTCCAGATTGTACACCAAGTAATTTTTGTAATATAAAAGGATACAATAGCTTTTTTTAAGGCTACGTACCTCGATTTTACAGATTGTAAGATTTATTAGATAACAGCACTTTAAAAAGTAAGTTTTATGTATGTTTTTTTTTTTTTTTTTTTGTTTTCCTTTTTAATTATTTCAATGCATCACCTTAGTGCGTTGACAAAGACTTCGGTCATTTTCATCAGTTCATTAACCTAACCTAATAATATACTTCCTTATAGTGTTTCAGATTGGTTCAAACCATCTCAAAATCTGCCCACCCCTACCCAAATGAATTGAAATGGTTCCTTCTTCTGTTGATCAATGCTCTACGTTCCTTAAGCAGATTCCTTGGGGTTTGCTCAACATGTCCGGAAAACCCGCAGTTTCCGTTTTGCTCTATGTACAGTTTAGCCTCACGATGCTACGGGCTTTACACGAATAAGCTAAAGCTAAGTGAGGATGATCTCTGTAGGGGCTGCGGAGACGAGGAAGTCAATGAGGACAAAATTTACTGTCTATGCCACTTCACTGGCCTTTGGCTGCTCAGACATAAAACCCTTGGAAGGCACTTCTTCCAGTATATCGAAGAACTATGTAGCATACATATCAAAAACAGCTGTAGGTTCATCAAGTCTGCCAGGTGGTTCGAAACCCGAAAGCAATAAGGGAGTGCTTTAGGGATTGCTCCACGAGCTAGGGATACTTTTCTCCTAAATAGGCATCACAATGAGTCTATATTTACCTGTGTGGCGCAGAAGTATCTCTTCCCCTCGTCATCCCATCTACCTAACCTAACCTAGGTATGCCTCTCGCTACATGTTAGTACTTACTCAAGCTCTACTTTCTTTTTACCTGTCCAGCCCTATCTAAAAGAATATTGCTCCACTTGGGAGCTCCTTTCTTCGATGATCTTAGCATCGTTCAATTGGCCCGTAATGTAGGTTGAACAGTGATAGATGCAGTGGTATCACAATGGATTTCCTTTGGTCAAAGTGTATCAAACAGCTTTAACTTTAACTAACCTAACCAAATGGACAATTTTACTTAATTCATATAGGTATACAGTGCTTGAAAAGACTTGAAGAATGTTTTGGCAAAATATTTTGTTACTGTATTGATTAAATTTGAAATAAGATACGAGTATATTATTTTCAACGCAAATTACTGTTATTTGGATACATTCAATGCTTTTTTTTAACTTTTGACTGGCTATTTAGCTGGACTTACTTCAAAATTACTTACCTGGTTATTTTGACTGTATTTGTTCCAGTCAAATCTGGCTAACGTGGCAAAGCTAGTTATACGAGTAAACGGTCACGCAGACAAATAGCCAGAGATACATTTTCAATTTTATAATATGTAGAGAAAAAGAGAGAAAATATTCAGCTTTCTGAATCACCCGGAGGCTTCTGGAGAGGAATGCGGAGATGGCAAATTGTACATTGTATATGTACATACATATATGTAGGTATATGAAATAAGAATCAAAAATATGGCTACCTTCGAGATCGGTATCATTCGGTCAGCTTTCGAACTTTTGCTTTTCTCGTTGTGTGAAATACTTAATTTTGTATCAACGGATAATACGAGTATAGATAGATATTCAGTTAAAATAAAAATATACAAACAAATTTAGAAATCGACGCGGAAATAGATAAAGTGGGCATGGCGCTATAAAATATATGACGCTGCAAGTATATATATATATATTTTGTTGAGGCAACATTTTTCAGCTTTTAGTAAAAATATTGAAAAAACTACACTTTTTGCTCATTCTTCTCAAGCTGTTAAACATAATTAAGAAAAATAAGAAAAAAAGAATTATAAATCTAGTTTGAAAGCTTGTCACTAACAATCACCCTACCGATGTAAAATTATGATAGCATGCGGATAGGTAGTAGCGCAAAATAAATACGTATAGACGTGTTTCAAGTTGGTGCGCTTACTTCGAATATCACCTACGTACTAAGGGTGGCAATCTTTCACTACCCTTATAACTTAACAGAAGATTTCACAGGAGGTGTGGAACTAATACAGGCGGATATCTATCCGATATTATGTACCGCACATAATTCCCGACATTCAATAATATTTGCGTATGAAAAAAATTAATGGGTATTATAAAATGTTATGGGAGAAAGAACAACAATTTTCTTTCCAACACCATTTATTTTGAAAAATAAAGTCGAAGTTTCACTTTTCTATGTGATCCGTTTGCGTTCGGAGAAGTTCACTTACATTGGTAAATCTTACGTACGAAAAAAGGAAATCTTCTTGGCAACACCTTGTATTTGAATCAAAACTTCAGCTCACCTATGTTCTTTCGTATGATCTGTGTGTGTACATTGTCATCTTTCTAGCTCACCCATGGGCTAATAGTGATGTCCTCTGACTTACTACAGAGGTGATACTATGAAAAAACCGAGAGCGGGCGACAAAACTCGGAATCTTTTCAACAGGCTTAGGTCTATAACCGTGCCAAAAATCGAAACTATCACTCAAATTTCAAGATAAGCCCCTTTTGTCTCTATTGACAGGACTACTGTTTTACCACTTCATATTGTTGGCAATGTTTACCTATTACATCAAAACCTTCCGGTCAGACCCAATAAGCGGACATCTCTCTTACAAGTACAAATTTCCTGGGACCAATTTGTTTCCTATAATTTTCGAAGTGAAATACTTGGTAACAAGTGAATGTTCCCATAAATAGAAAGCCAATAATAGGCCTTGTATGAAAACCTCCTGTAAACGGGTGTGTAGCTCTAATAAACGGACTAATGAACATAAATATTTGAATAAAATTGGTGGTTCCCCATTTTATATGCTAACCCCATTTCAGTGGTGTTTCCTTTTTTTACTACTTCAAAATGCAGTTTGTTATATTTAGTTCTCTCCTTTAAAAGATCATCTCCCATAACCGGACTACAAAATTGGGACCGTGAATATTCGCTTATAAGAACTTTCTATGTATTATGGATCTTATTGCTGTTAGCCGCGTTGCGCAGTAATTCAAGGAGTTAACAAACCTTAAATACTTACGTACAGTGACTCCACAAACTATTCGTTCATCCACCTATATGACGGAAAAAAGGGCTGTAGAATAAAAACTAGCAGGACCATAAAAATGGGGCCTATATATCTTTATTATACATAAAAACACTTAAAAAAAAAACAGCTGGGATATCATTGATTTAACGAAATAAATTAAGAAAGTATTCACGAACCGCGCAATTATATGACCAAAAAGTATTCACTCACTTATAAAGAACTCAATTTTTTTAATATTCCATACATTTTCTATGGGATTGATATCCAGCAAGATCGCGGAGCACTGGATGTATTATTTCTACCGAAATACCTATCGATTATGTTTTTTACCGTAAAATATGGCCGATTAACGCTTTAAACGACAGATCTAATCGATTCACCGGATTCACAAAGATCTAATATAATTTTTCATACTTCCACTAATTTTTCCTTTCCTTTCCGACCCATTTTAAGAACAAATCACCATCAATCACAAAAACTTTAGAATGAACAATTCCGTTGTAACTTTCTGAATAACAAATATTGAGCCACGCGTCTATTTTGCATTTTTTTCTATTCGAAGTTTCGTTACTTAGAGATAAACTACAGTGGTCATTGACTGAGCGAATACTTTTTGGTCATATAATTGCGAGGTTCGTGAATACTTTCTTAATTTATTTCATTAAATCAATGATATCCCAGTTGCTTTTTTTTAAGGGTTTTTATGTATAATAAAGATATATAAGCCCCATTTTTGTGGTCCTGCTAGTTTTTATTCTGCAGTCCTTTTTTCCGTCATATAGGTGGATGAACGAATAGTTTTTGGAATCACTGTAAATTGTATGTACCTAATTCATCAAATAAATTTAAGAAAGACAAAACTCACCCAATTTGGAATCACTACTTCTCTTAACGCGAAGCTTAATCTCACACGATTGTATACACTGCAAAGAAGAGGAAGAACGAATAGAAATATTTAATGATTTTATAATAAAATTAATTTACAAAAATATTTATCTCTATCATCAACAGATAAAGAATAAGATGGCGGCGGCGCACTCTTACCTCATGTATGTGACGTATAACCTCGGTCCGGGGTAAGTCCTCCAATTTTCTCTCATTAACATCGAGTATCTCGTCTGCCACTTCGAGATTATCTTTGTCAGCCGGTGAGCCGTACAATTTGATTTTTCCATCTCGTCCTTCAACAAGGATTATCACGTATCCATTAAGTTCAACAACAACTTGCTGGAAATAGACGAGTAATTGAAGAAAATAACTGTATTTTAGTTCAAATTTAATGAAGCTAAATATATGTACATACATATGTGTATGTTTGTGTGTAAGGATAGGAACCGTAGCGGGAAAGGTGCAAATTAGAGATTCATCTGAAATTGGTATATTTAGAACAAGGGCATTTATTTTCATCATCGAGCGGACTCAGAATGGGGAAGTAGCAGTAATTAGTGTAGAATTTATTCAATGGTTTCAAGGCGACGTTTTTATAATTTTTATCGACCTACATATACATAGATACACAACAAACAAGGACTGAGTCATTGATTATACTGGATAATTGATACGATGATTGATTACACTTGATGAGACGCATTGTTTGCATAATAAGTCACATTTTCCATTTTTTTCAGATGTTTGAAAATTTAACTTGCTACGTTATTCCATATTACGTTCGCTATACACCTACATTTATTCCAATTTGGGAGGTTTTTACTTATTTAAATTTGTTATGATTAAGGTGTCAGAAAATTCACGAAATAGACTTAGCTGTTATCCCCTCCTTGGCCTTCAATTATGAACAAAGTTGTAGAGAATGGATGGCTGTGGTGTTCAGTGACGGTGAAAAACCTTCAATATTTGATTGATACAAAATAAACTTTTTATCCGTTGGGCTTTCTAAAAAAAATTATAGTAACTGTATACCTGGTCATCACAATAGTCTTTATTCTCACATAACTGGAGACTGGGTCGCAGACTAGATTTTAAATTTATGCAACGTCAAAAAGAGAAAAAAAAATTTGAATTTTCGAAAAATGCATTTGTAGATAAAAAACTATTTTGACCATGTGTCCGGCATTTTAATGTCATATCATTACATGTGTCGAAAATGTCTTATGTACCAATTTTGATCAAAATCGTCTCAGCCGTGTCCGAGAAATAGCCAATGTTCGAAAAAGAATAGTACCATTATTCAAATTTTTAGCGAATAACTAGGTATGCAGTCTTATAGAAAACGTCTCCTATTTCGCCTCGAGTTTCTCTATGGGTACGAGTAGAAAAAAATACTCCATTTTAAATTTGAAATTTCGGACTTTGGGTTACACGTATATGTGTAAACTAATCAATGTCAATTTTCGCAGAATTTTGAAATTCGGACTTTGTATTCAGGGATTCCGAAGCAAAAACAGGTATAATACGATTGAATCTAAATTGGTATTTGTATTCTAAAGCCAACATTAACAAATGTTGTTTAGCAAAGTTTATTTTATTATACTCTTTTCCAAAAGTATTTTAAATTTGATACATAGTTTGTAACATGACCCGTTTTGGGACCTTAAATTTTGAGCTAGGAAGATGAAATTGTGTACATATATAAGCTTTGTAAAATGCAAAGCAGTACAAGTGTAAAAAATTGCTTCACAAAATATATAAACAATTCGTTCATACATAGTGCAGGACCAGGCCCACATTTTTGGATGTTTGCTTCAAAAAAACGGTATTTTGCTTTCTCAAAACTATTTACGATATATTTAATATTTAAATTTATTTTTTTACAAATAAATCATACTCTTAGTAATCGAATAATACTATTAATTATTCAAAAAATTATAGTTTGCTATATTTCAGCTGATTTTCATATATTTTATTCTTAATTTTTATTCTATGTATACTAGTTCTGTTTATTTGTGTTGCTTCATTAGCTTCAAATGAAATATTTTCACTATCAATAAAAATAACAATAAAAACAATTAATAATTCATTGTTATTAATTTTAATTATTTTATGTATAGATAAAATAATTTTAATATTTAATTAAATAAATATTGATTTATAAATTCTATTATAAATATTAATTCATATATTAAAAAAAAATCCTTAAGTTTAAATAAGTTATATAATTATCCAACTAATACAATTACTATTTTATTAATTAATTATTCATTAATTACAATTAGTGCTACTGTAAAAATTAGTAAATTATTTGATGGTTCAATTCGAAGAATAAATTAACTAATGAATAAACCAATACGAATAAATCATCCAATTATTACAATCTTATTGTAAATATTTTACCTCAATCCGTCATTTGTAACCAAAAATGGTGACAGCCACTCCCAATTTCTTCTTTACGAAACAAATTATCTGGTAAAATCTTTAGAAAGATAGTTGGGATGGAGTAGAAGATGAGGGATAGGGTATCATACGAACCATTCCAGAGGGAATGTAATTTTCCTGTACGTTTTTTTTTTTTTTTTTTTTTTCTGAAAAACCTACTGAAGTTTGCAGTAAATAATTATTATAAAAGGCATTTCAATAAAGGCGCTTGATATTTAAAATTGAATAAAAAAGCTGTATGTGAGGTACGATGGAAATCTTTCTTACAGATTAAAGTACATTCAATGTCATTTTGTTTGAAAAATAACATCATTCAAATGACCTCCACTGGATAGTTTACAAGAGAGGCTCCTAGATAGGCTAAACACGTAACTTAAACCCAAAGAAAAAAGTTTAATAACGTTAAATCGCATGATCGTGGCGGCTAGTTGAGATGATCACTTCTCGAAATAACACGGACCTGGAAACTTCTCCCTCAATAACGCCATAGTTTCATTCGCTGTGTGGAACGTAGCACCATTTTGCTGAAACCGCATGTTGTCTATGTACATTTTTATTATCAAATTCGGGCCAAAAAAAATCAGTTATCATTTCTCGATATCTTTCGCCGATAACAAGTTACCGCCTCGAGTCTCTCATTTCGAAAGACTTATGGCCCGATGACGCCGCCTGACCAAAATCTACACTAAACAGTGGGTTTTTCTGAATGCAAAGGAAAGTCCTGGAACTGTTGTGAATTGACGTCGTCCCAGATCATACAATTTTGATTATTAATCAGACGATTCAGTCAGAAATGTGCTTCGGAAGATGATTTTTTCGCGAAAGATTATTTTCTTTTGGCGAAAAGACAATCCAATTTTTATAATAAATGTTCACAACTTCGACACATTGTTCAAGCGTACAATTTTTCATAATTAAATGGTACACCAAAACACAATCGTTAGTGAATGAAAGCGCTGTCATTTCAAACATAACCACAATCGGCTGTCAAAGTTCAGGCATGGCTATTGGAAGACCCCATACATATGTATGCAGTTCACTCTGTTTTCCAACGATCTTTTCCAGTGAAAATATTTTAGTTTAATGTAATATCAATTTTGCTGAGTGGGAACACCTTTTAAACAAAACCCTAAAAGTGATGTGGAAATAAATATCAGTAAAAGGTGATTATTACTGATATAAGACTTGTTTCGTTAGCTTTTTTGTTATATTTTTTATATCCAAATGAGTTAAACATTTTTTGACATTTTTCGCTTTGTTTTCTGCCACAATAACCGCCTAGCTTATATATATACATATGTGACGAACCTCACATCCCTGACAAAAATAAATTAATTCACCAGCACGCTCAAAAATGCATCATTTGGTGTTTGTTTTTGCTCTGACGTGTTCAGACACGAGACCCGATTACAACAAAAACAATGTAAACAAATGGGTGTTACGGGGTAAGAGCTGCTTGAATTTGATATGTCTTTACTCACTGATTCTTGATCAGACGTTTGTTGAAAAATTTATACAGAATAGCTAGTTGTAAAAAAGAATTGAGTTTGAAGATATTACCATTCATACTCTGCAAGTAGCTCTAACTATCAATTTTCACTCAAAAGCAAGATTAATGCCGATTCAACGGAATATTAAATGACAACAAGTTATTTGAATCATTAACAGAAACAACTTTTGTTATTATACTCGTACAGGGTGTTTTACGAAAGGGTATTTTACCCTGACTGGCCGCCATATTGGTATAGCTTAGTTTTGACAGTGTCGATTTGGCAAATTTGTCATGGAACGATATACGATAAATCATGTGTTTTAGTGGTTAAAACGTTTTATCGAAATCAGTGGTCAATTTTCATTACGATTTTAAATAAAGAATCAAATGGTTATGTAAGTAAGTAAGCATCTAATAACTATCTAATAATATAATATAATAATAATAATTTTATAATAGAAAAACCTGTACAATATACTCGTATTTTCTTTTTTTTTTTTTTTTTCGTTTTTCTACCTTATCAAATTAACCAGTGTAGTTTCTGATTTTTATTGCACTTAAAAAAAAAAAAAGTCCCTGTGATGTTTTGTGGCCCAGGGTGTGTTGTGCCTGTCTCCAAACTATTCTGAGGAAAATATGGCTGGAACAACTTAATATGATGCCAGCAGGGTTCAAAGAGTGGTCATAGGCGAGTGCTATCCTTATTTTTTTTTAAACATACAGTGTATCAATCTCATATTCGTACACCAGCTATCAAGTATTACATTCAATTCCTGATCACAAACGATTTGAAAAATTAAGTTTAATATAGTATGTGTTATTACAAGATATTGAGCAATTGCACTCCATCTAGTTTTGAGAATAGTTAACATTCACGTTGGTTTGAAAATAGAAGAGAAGTAAAAAATGGTCTCAAAAGTAGCTCAATTTCGTATTCGTACACCGATCGTTTATTCACTAAAAGACAAAAATTACTGTTATGTTGCTTGTCAAAGTTGTCCTTTGCACTGAATTATTATTTCTCAAAGTGAATTAAAGAAAACAAAAATTATTTTGTGAGGTTCTTCGAGATTTGTTGGAAACATGGGTAGAAAACAAGGTGAGACATCAAATGAACTGCGCGAACTGATAATTAAATACAACGACGACGGAAAATCTTATAGTGAGATATCTTGATTGGTAAGTCGGCCAAGATCAAACATCCAAACAATCATTAATCGGTTCAAAAATGAAAACCGCATCGAAAATAAACCACGGAATACCTCTAGAAATGTATTTAGTGCACATGACAAGAGAATATTTATACGGGAAATTCAAAAAAACCTCAAATGTAGTGCACCAAAACTGGCAGAAAACCTTCGTCGTGCTTTAAATAAAGATTTTTGTACAGAAACGCTAAGGAAGAGCATCCGGGAACATGGGTACAATGGAAGACTAATGCGTAAAAAACCTTTCATTAGTTTAATAAACAGAAGCAAGAGATTGGAATTCACTAAACAACACCAATTTAAGGATTTCGACTTCTGGAAAACGGTAATATTTACAGACGAGTCTAAATTTAATGTTCATGGGTCGGATGGCAGACAAATGGTTTGGCGGAAACCAAATAACGAATATCTTCCACATAACACACGGAACAGTCAAACATGGTGGTGGTTTGGTAATGGTGTGTGGGTGTTTTTCCGCAGCTGGAGTGGGACGACTGCACATAATTGAAGGAATAATGGACCATAAGCAATAGATTGAGATATTGAAGCAAAATCTGAAGGAAAGTGCTGTTCAAATGGGCCTCGGGAATAATTCTATATTTTATCAGGATAACGACCCCAAGCATAAGGCTTATGCAACTCGAATGTGGCTTCTTTATAACTGTCGCAAAGTATTGGAAACACCTCCACAGTTACCAGATATCAATGCCATAGAGAATCTGTGGGACGAGTTGGACCGACGAATAAGGAAATTCAGTATAAAGAACACAAATGATCTCAAAGAAAGGCTTATTGAAGAATGGGTAAAAATTACAACTGGATGTACTGAAAAATTAGTCAGATCCATGACCAACCGTCTTAAACAGGTCTTAGCTAACAAAGGATATGCTACAAAATATTAATTTTGAGATATAATTTAAGCAATTTAATTTAATATCTAAGAGTACGAATACGAAATTGACCATATTTTTTTTAATTTTATGTTTATTATGAAGAATTTGCAATACTTTATTTGAAATATTTGAATTAATTGAAGTTTTTTTATTTATTCTTATGTATTCTTACTAAAATCAATAAAATTTTGCAGTATCTGCCCAATTTGTTTACATTTTTCCTTAAATATATATCGCCCCATCAGGTGTACGAATATGAGATTGATACACTGTACATATTTATGAAATTGATTATTGGTCATTGGGAAACGGGGTTAGCATGAATCCTCTTAAATCCCATGTACATATTGTCAATTGCAAATAGAATCTTACATTCAAACTTAATACTCGCCCATCACTGCCAAATGTATTATTTATTTAATTATAAACATCACCAATAGATTAAAATCTATTATTAATAAAAGTTTTAAGAGCGCTCGCATCAAAACACTTTCGGCTCTTAATTAAAAGATAAGGCGTATAGAAAATTGATTTTAATAATTTCATTTCACAAGTGACAAGAGTCTTTTACTCTTTACGAATTGATCAACCAAAAAACGTATAAATTCCAACAGGGCTAAACATCAGCATACTCGTATGTCGCTGGAAACAGCCCTACCTGCTGCATCCCAGCAAATTGGAGTATTAACCGCAGCTGCACAATATCAAGGTGAATAGACAGTAAAATTTCGCAAACAAGAAAAAAAAATTGCATTAGAATCCTCAACAACTCCATTTTTTGGCGGGAACGTAGCTGTGGAACGTGTGGAACATATACAGGTGTTAAAGCTTTACAGCTCCCCCTTGTGGAACATGTGGAAAAGCTTTAGAAGCTCCACCTTGTACACAAACCAACACGACACAGCTGCGCAGAGGCAAAGTTTATTCTGGTATTGCCAACAAACATATTTTAAAATTAAAATTATTTTTTTTTAAATTAATATAAAATAAAATATTTTAAAAATTAAAATAAAATACTTTAAATAAAACATATCTCTATATATATAAAAAAAAACTTTATTGCTAAAATGAGTGTCGCAAGATCTCCCCCAGTTGGGCGACGGAACTCTATTAGCACTGGTCTTACTGACGTCAAACATACATCCTCCTCTATGGTTACAACACCCGTAACAATAAGAACTACTACTACAACTACAAAAGCTTCTTGTTACACTCACCAAACTCCACTAATAATATCCACAATTACATCCAACGCAGTAACAAATAGCATAATGTCGACAAGCACCCAATCTGAACCTAATCTCCAAAACTTTCAACTTGTTCCTCAAGGTCAAAGTAAATCTAACAATATAAGCAACTCTCCAACCAATACATCCTTGACCAAGATACTCGAATAGCAGAAAAATAATTCATTAATAGTCCAAACACAAAACTCACAAACAGCACTAAATCCGAATTGACACTAAGCTTGACCAAGAATACAAAAACTCTAACAGCCACTCCCTCGAAAAGAACCAGGAACGCATTTGAAGAGACTAACAATAAGACAAATAATAAAAAATTCAAAATTAAGACTCAAACAACACTACCTAACTATTGGCTTAATAGAACTGAAGACAGGGACTCTGAAAACCGTTTTGCCGCACTCTCAACTGACGATGAAGCAGATCCGCAAGAAAAAGCTAACTCTTATAATACCCAAAAAGACCTTAAATCCTCGTACACCCGCACAGTCCACAATCCCTAAACCTCCCCCAATCTATATAAAATGGGTCAAAGTCATTGGGATCTTAATAAAAGCCCTGAATGAAACAGTAAGTAATAATTACACACTGAAAGGAATGCCAAACGACGAAATGAAAGTACAGCCTAAAGAGTTAATACATTATTCAACAATAATAAAAATGCTTAAGCAGAAAAACACGCAGTATCATAACTACAAGCCGAAGGAACAAAAAGGGTTTGGGGTAATACTCAGAAACATGCATCCGTCAGCTGACACCGAAGAAATTAAACAAGAACTTGGAGCACAAGGGCATGTAGTTACTAATATATATAATTTACATAAACGAGACACAAAGGAACCACTACACCTATTTTCTATAGTGGTGGAAAACAAAAACAACAAGGACATATACGAAATCGACCATCTACTACACTGCTAAATAAGCTTTGAACCACCTTATCAGAAAAGAGACATTTCACAGTGCAAAAATTGCCAAAAATATGGACATGCCAGAAACTAATGCACGAACATCCCCGTATGCGCCAAATGCGCCGGCAGTCACAAAACTATTGACTGTACAATACAACAAAATAGTGATCACATAAAATGTGCACTATGTGGCAACAAACTCGAGGCAAATTACAAAGGGCGCGAGATCCATAAATCTTTAAAAATTCAGCGCTTCCCAGCTTTAAGGGAAAAATAAATTCCTGACCCCAATAACAATCAGCCCTCTCCTAAGCCAATAAACCAAATGTCCTTCCCGGATACCTTAAAAAACAAAATTCATATTGAAGAGACTCAACCAACAAATAACCAAAATGAACCAAAATCAAACCAGCACGAACCAAAACAAAATTAACACGAACCAAAACAAAATGAACAAGTCAACATTAAATCGAAACCCAATACGAGCAACCACCTTAAACAAATGACTTAAATGAACTTAACCCTTTGTGTCGCAGTGTGTCAAAATTTGAAAAAAAAGTAAATTTTCAGATTCCTTTGGTGCCAAAAACTATAATCTGATAAATAAAAATGCACTTAATTTGTTTATTTCTGTTTTATTTATAAAAAACACTTTGTTGCATATATGCAACATTATGTTATAAGCTATTCTTTTCATTCTAAATGAAAGCTTCTGAAGCAATTATTTATTTTATTGTAGCAGAGACCCACGCCGCATTTTTCACACGAAGTTTGAGTGTATCCTTTACAACTTGGGTACTTGCACCTTATTCGTTTATCAGCGCATACAGGCCAATGTCCAATCTGATCTTGTCGAACAGGTTTTGGTGGAACATGTTGAGTGGGGCCTTTGTGTTTTTTTTGCCTGAATTTCAACTTCTGAGTTAACCTTTCGTTTCCTGGTTTCTGCTGGTTTAGTGCCTACTTTACACAGAACTTCTGCAATTTCAAGTCGAAAGTCTGCTGAATTCAATATCTTGCCATTACTCGTAGAAGGAGTTTCTTTTTTTTACACGCTTACATAAAAGCCAAGCATTTGCTAAAGCAAGATCAGGAAAATGATAAAAGATTCTCACTTGGCATCTTTTACTTCTTAGCAAAATTTAAGTCAACGCCACCCATGTGGCGGTTATATTCGCCAACAACAAACGGTCGGTCAATATCGATATATCTTTTGCTAGTTTTGTCATATCTTCTCACTGTCGACTTAGGAATATCTCCGGCAAATGTTGACGCTAAGTTCACAATTTTGTTATCCTTCCATGATGTAACAGAAATATCATCACTATTTACATTGGCAACACACTCAACAGAAGCACCACGAAGTTGTTTTTTAAATAATTTCTCATCCGGTCGTTTTGAATTGGGTATACGATTCCTTCTTATTGTTCCCAAAGACAAAATACCTTCCTTGGTTAAATATTCTAATAATGGAATCGAAGTGAAGTAGTTGTCAAAGTAAAGACGGTAATTCATATGCCTAGGAATAATCCTTGCTAAAAGCATAACAACGTTGGAAGAGGCTCCGAGGTCTGGTTCCCCTGGGTTGACAACATTTTCTTTGCCTGATTCAATCTCGACTTTATAAGCAAATCCTGAAACACCGCTTAGTACCTGCAATTTATATCCCCATTTATTAAGTTTATTAGGGTCCTACCGTTTCAAATTATTCCTTGACTTGGTGGAACAAATTTGTTCATCCACACACAAATATTGCTCGAATGAGACGTTCATAAACGACTCATTTAATTTATCAACAACGGGCCTTATCTTGAAAATTCTGTCGTTCTCGGGATGCGATATTGGAACATTCTTGCTGTTGTCACTAAAATAAATAAGCTGCAGGATCCCTTCAAAATTATTGACGGACATTGTTTCTTGAATAGCCGGAATTATAATAGAGTTTTTCCAGTAGCTCCTAACTCTTGGCAGATGAGCTATGGACATAAAGAAAACGATGCCAATAAACTGACGAATATCTAATGTTGACACGGTAAATGCGGTTTAGGGTCTTTTTGAATGGAGTACAAATTGGTTTCGTATTTGATCATTTCGATGAGATCATTTGGAACAAATACATAAAGAACTGAATTGGGGAATCAAGTTGGCGAATTTCTAATGGCAAGGTTGTGTCACCTAGAAAAGCAAGCTGAATGTCATTCAAAACTAAGTTCTTCTTCTTCTATATGATGTTTTTTTCCTTTTTTGCTAGTAGAAGGCTGTGTATCGTCAGACAATTCAGGATCTTGTGGATACACTTCATTACACATCTTTTCTATGCTATTACTCACGTCAACACAGATACCAAGCCGGGCGGGCTGGTGATGCTAAGCTCAGGCGACTGTGGGGGTCACAGGTGGCGGATAGTGAACGGCCTGCAGAAATGGAGGCTAACTGCGAATACCCAATAAGCAGTCCCCGACCAAGAGCGGCAGAGAAGGAGGGCTTGGCTGAAAAGGTTAAAGGAACCCCTATGAACTCTCTGCGACAAGACGAGTAAGCACCGTCTTCCATATATGTGCTTTCCACCTCAAGGTGGCTACGAGGGATACAGAAAGGAGAAAATGGCGAGATCCGGACAAACCCGCCACATCGTAAAATGCGCAGCTTCTTTGCCCGAAAGGGATGCTGCATATATACATACATATATATATGTATATACATAGGTATATATATATATATATAAATAACCATAACCACTACCCTAAAACATTAAGACTGAGCCCAGTAAGGTCTTAATTATGGCATACTGGAAAACGAATTGGAATGACAGCTATGAGGGCTGACGTTTGTAGTATTCTGTTACCTGAGTAAGCAAGAGTGAAATCTTGCAGAAATGGCTTTCAGGCTAATGCTACAAGCGCCTCCATCCCGTTAAAACCTTGGCAGGCCTAAAAGTACGTTCAATGTTTCGTCACCATTAAGTTGGTGGTGTAGGTTCAGATGTAACATTCCTGGTTAGCACCGATCCGGCTCTGGCACAAAACCCCATAAGGGCTTGTGTCAACCCTCGCATGGCCTCACTGCTTGCAAAGACAACCATGGGATCCTTAGGTGACTACACATTCGAACATTGATAGCGGCTTTGAGTGGGGATCCACTAGAAATGATTACAACAAAAACAAACAAAAACACCGGAGAAATTGAAGTAGAGGAGAATGAGGAGAACCCCTTCCAGAGGGGATCAAGGATGCTGAGGTCACCAATTGACCAAGTAGCAGCATCACAAAGAAGTGCGGAACGACGCGAGTCACCCGCAATACGAAAGGTGACGGTCGAACCACCAACCCATAAAACTGACTTCCACAAGTTAGGTGAGCAAATTAGAGGTCTGGTAGAAATGCTGGAAGATGGCAAAAGGCGTTCAATCCACCAAGCGATGCGAGATGCTATTGAAAGCATCAGAGCTCTCTATGAGCTCTCGGCGATTCAGCTACACGATGAGGAAGCAAAGCAAGTGATTCGCCGGAACAACTCGTCGCAAACTTCGCCATGGCTAAAAACAACATCTGAACCCAAGAGAAGGCAAGTTGCAGACGACGAACCCCCGGAGCCAAAACGAAAACAGCAACAGCCACCGAGTGGCGCGGCAGACAACGAACCACCGAAGCCAAAACAGACGCAGAAAAATACATCAAACGATGTTGCAGGCAAAAAGCGCTCGGAGCCAAATCGTAAACAAAAACAAACTGCATTGATAAACACCAAGGAGAAGGATGAGACCACCGGCGTAGAGACCCCAGTGGTCAGACCTAAGAAAAAAGTTACAGCCACAAACAAGAAGCAAGCGGCAGGAGAAGAAGAATGGGTAAATACCACCAAAAAGAAGATCGCCAAAAAGAAGCAACAAGAGGTCAAAAGACCTAGACCTGACGCTATCGTCATTAAAGCGACGGGGTCCCTCTCATACGCGGAGATACTACGCAAGGTGAAGGCAGACCCCAAACTGGAAACAGTGGGAAAGGCGGTAACTAAAATCAGGAGGACACAGAAGGGAGACCTCCTTATACAATTCAAGGAGACGGGAAATAAGACAAACGAATTTAAAGGCGTCATTAGTGAAGCTCTAGCAGAGCAAGCGAATGTAAGTTCGATTACGCATCGCACTACCCTTGAGATCAAAGACATCGATGAGGTCACGACTATAGACGACGTAATCAATGCAATCGAAGCCCAGTTTGGAGTGAAAGTTTCACCGGCAGATATTTTGTCCCTGCGGAGGGCGTACGGAGGAACACAAACAGCAACGATCAGCTTTCCCGCAGTAGACGTAAGAAAGCTGTTAGAAGCAGGAAGGATTAAAATCGGCTGGGTTAACTGTCGCATGCGCGAATGAACCCTCCTTAAAAAGTGCTTCAAATGTTTAGAGTTTGGTCATCTTGCCTGGCAATGCAAAAGCGAGGAAGACCGCTCCAAGCTATGTAGGAGATGTGGAGGAGAAGGCCACATAGCGAAGAATTGCAACAAGGATCCATCCTGCATGTTCTGCAAGAAAGACCACCCGGACGTCGCGCAGCATGTAGCCGGCAGTAGCAAATGCCCAGTATTTCGGAGAGCTATTACAAGCAAAATACCATGAAGATTCTACAGATAAATCTTAATCACTGTAGAATAGCACAGGACATCCTAGCACAAACGGCCAAGGACGAAAGCGCTGACGTTATTATGATCAGTGAACCATATAAATGTCCCGAAGAGAACAACAATTGGATCTGCGATAAGGCAAAACAGGCGGCGATATGGATGTGTGGACGCTATGCCTTTCAAGAAACAAACGACCAAACAGTCGGCTTCGTGCGGGCGAAAATAAATGGGATCCATTTTTATAGCTGCTATGCCCGACCCAGTTTGACGGCCAGCGAGTACCAACTAATGCTGGATAATCTAACCACGGATGCGCTCCTGAGAGCCCCAGTGGTTATAGGAGGAGACTTCAACGCGTGGGCAACAGAATGGGGCAGCAGGCTCACCAACACCAGAGGACAGGTCTTATTGGAGACATTCGCTCCCCTAGCGATAGGCATTGCTAATAAGGGCCGGACAAATACTTACCGGAAGGCTGGAGTAGGGTCCATTATTGACATCACCTTTGCGAGCAACTCCATCCTGAAAACCATAAAGTGGAGGGTCAGTGAGGAATATTCACACAGCGACCATCAGGTGATAATACTGGAAATAAAAGGGAAAAAACCAGTCCAGCTCCCAAAACTTACTGGCCCAAAATGGAATGACAGATCTTTCGATAAGGATGCATTCGAAGAGATGTTGAACGGTGATCAAGCTCCAAGCGGAACAGCGGAGTCCCTCGCTCACCACCTCACAGGCACCATCACCACAGCGTGCGACGCATCAATGCCTAGGAGAGCAAACACCAGGAACACATCACCGTGTTACTGGTGGAACGAGGAAATATTCGAACTCCGGGCAAAATGTCTGCAAGCCCGGCGTAAAGTCCAACGATCAAGAAGGAGGGCGGATTTCCAACAATGCCTGGACACCCTTAGACTGGCGAGACGTAGCTTAAATAGAGCCATTAAGGAAAGCAAAACTGCATGCTTTAAACGTCTCTGTCAAGAAGCCGACATCAACCCATGGGGCTCGGCATACAGAATGGTGATGACAAAATTAAAGGGCTATAGGACTCCTCAAATAACATGTCCGATAATGCTGAGATCCATAGTAGAGTACCTCTTCCCTCAAAGGCCTGCTGCTATGTGCAATATTATACGAGAAGTCAATCCAGAAGATATTCCTTTAATTACTCACGAGGAACTGCTAAGGGCATGCAGCAAGATAGGTGACAACAAGGCTCCGGGACCCGACGGCATCCCGAACAAGGCAGTAAAGGCAGCTGTAACAAAAAGACCAGACCTCTTCATAACAACAATGAAGCAGTGCCTTGAAGAAGGAACCTTTCCCGAAAAATGGAAAACGCAGCATTTGGTCCTACTGCCAAAAGGAAAGAAGCCCCCAGGAGAACCATCATCCTATCGCCCAATATGCCTATTAGACACCATGGGAAAGATCCTCGAGAAGATAATCTATAATAGATTACTCGCAGTAGTAGAAGAGAAAGGAGCCCTCTCAGATCACCAATTTGGCTTCAGAAGAGCACGATCTACTGTTGATGCCATAAGAGCGGTAGTCGATATCGCCAAAGGTGCCATCGAAGGAGAAAGATGGCTCTACGGCACAAAGGAGTATTGTGCAGTAGTAACGCTGGACATTAAAAACGCATTTAACTCTGCGAACTGGTCGTTTATTAGAAGGTCACTTGCCAGGATGGATACGCCATATTACCTGCTACGGATAGTGACGAACTACTTCAACAACAGAAAGCTGAGGTACAATACCGATGAAGGCGTAAAATACTACAACGTAACTGCGGGAGTTCCACAGGGATCGGTTTTAGGGCCACTATTGTGGAACATCATGTACGACGGAGTACTACGATTAGCGTTACCTGGGGGAGTAACGATAATTGGATTCGCCGATGACATTGCAGTCGTGACAGTAGCTAAACAGATCCGTGCAGTAGAATCAGCTACAAATGAAGCAATTGCCCGGATAAAAGATTGGCTAGTATCCGCCGGACTAGAACTAGCTGACTATAAAACAGAAGCTGTTCTTATAACCAGCCGGAAAACTGTCGAATTTGCCAACTTTCAGGTTGGTAACCAAACCATCAGGTCGAAAGAGGCAATTAAATACCTTGGAGTAATGCTGGACAACAGGCTACGGTTTAAAACGCATGTTGATTTTGTTACCAAAAAAGCATCGCAAATGCAGGGAGCTCTCTCGCGTATCATGCCTAACATCGGTGGACCTGGATATGCTAGAAGGATTCTACTCTCTAGAGTTATCACCTCAGTTCTGTTATATGCCGCCCCAGTCTGGGCGGAGGCACTGAGGACGAAGGAGACCAAAAGGAAACTATCGTCATCATACAGACTCTGTGCGCTACGGACAATCAGCGGCTTTCGAACCATCTCTGACGAAGCTGCATTTGTCATAGCTGGAATGGTCCCCATCGATATTCTCGCAGATGAAATGCTGAGGATATATAACAGAAGAGCATTGAGTCATCACGACGCCACTGGTATCAAGGTGATAAAAATTGAAGAAAGGGCAGCGTCAGCAGCTATGTGGCAAGCTCGTTGGGCTAATACAACAAAAGGCAGATGGACATACAAACTTATACCGACAATCCAAGATTGGATAAGTCGAAAGCATGGAGACTGCAACTACCATCTAACGCAGTTCCTGTCTGGCCACGGTGGCTACCGCAAATATCTACACCGATTCGGACACGACAACTCACCATCCTGCCCGGAATGCCCAGGTGAAGATGAGGATACGGAGCACGCAGTGTTTTACTGCACACGTTTCACGGCATGGAGAATTACTCTGCCAAGTCCGTCATTACTCCTCGACCATATGTTACGGTTGGAAGAAAATTGGATGGCAATATGTTCTTTCGTAACAACTCTACAAAAAGAGCTGCGGAGAATAGAAAAGCTAAGAAGAGCAGCAGAAGCAACAGAAGCATCAGAAGCAGCAATACAAGAAGCATAGCATGAATTGCTAACCAGCCCCGCGAAGTAATACCTAACGGCAGTCCCGCGGGGAGAGTGGTTGAAGTGTGTAGGGTGTGTGTTTAGTACGTAGGCGTATTCCTGGCATCGAGTACTCAGGTTTGCGAATCGTGCATGCTAGTAGCACTCGGGCTACTAGTATCTATGAAGATTACACATCCCTGGCGCAATCCAAAAAAAAAAAAAAAAAAAATTACTCACGTCAATATTCTCTATATTCGCTTCCAAATTTTGATTTTCCTCTTCTTCAGAATCTGGTTCGAGTTCTGGTATAAAATTTGGGTCATCCAAGAGGTCGTCATCAGAGAAATCCATTCCATCTTCACTATCTTGCATATTTTCAAATATTTCAGTGATATCTTGTGGAATTAAACGTCGCGAAGCCATTCTACAACATACAAAATAACTGGTCACAATGCGGTTTCAAAAATAAGTCTCATATCACAATGTTGCATAAGTGCAACAAACGAAAAACGCCCGTTTCCCACTATGCTTACAATATTTTTCTAAATTATTTCACAGAAACAAGTAATATTTATACTTACTTGTTAAATAAATCACTTTAGTTTACAGAAACACCAAAAGCACTATTTTTTATTTAATTTATAAACTTCGATGCTCACCGTAATTGTTGACTGAGTGAACTGAAATTAGTCAGAGCAAAAAATCCCCGTATAACGAAACCAACTATCAGCCATGAGTATATTTTTCATTGTAATATATGTTGTAGATATGCAACAATACGTAACAACGTCTCTTATTTGCTAACCGCTAATTTGAAATAGACTTTTGGGGTATGTTGCATTTCTGCTACATAGCGATACAGAGGGTTAAAACAATGATACAACAGCTTGTGACACAAATCGTCAATATGTTGAACATTCTGACAATTCTAATAACAAAACTTATTGGTTCATGAACAGATTTCTAAAAATTGTAATCTGGAATGCAAATGACCTCTGCCAGCAACTAAACGAACTAAAATATTTTATCAAGACGAACTCCATAGACATCTTACTTAGCTCTGAAACCCATTTTACTATCAAGAGCTACATTAAGATCCCAGGCTACAAAGTTCCACTCACACTAACCACCCGGATAGTAGAGCACATGCAGGACCGGCCATACTAATAAAACAAGACATTAAATCAATCGAACTAGAGAACCACGAAAAAGATCACATACAAGCAACGACAATTCAAATTGAAGAAAGATGCACTTGGACCACTAGTAATCTCCGCCATTTATTGTCCACCAAAACATATAATCAGCCGAACGCAATACGAAGAATACTTTAAATCTCTAAGACATAGATTCATAGCAGGAAGAAATTTTAATGCAAAGCATACAGACTGGGGTTCAAGAATCACTAATAAAAAAGGAACCAACTAAACTCACTTAAAAAAAATAACGTAAAATTCTTAAGCACAGGCGAACCAACTCACTGGCCTACGGACAGGAAAAAAAACCCGACTTACAAGACTTCTGCATATTCAAAAATGTTAAACCAGACTACCTCTCCATAGAACTAAATTAGAATTATCTTCTGATCATTCACCTATTATAGTTACCTACGAAGCCAATATCTCAGTATTACTGCATTATTACATATATAATATATTATTATTGACTGGGATACTTTTAAGGACATAATAAACGAAGGAATTATAACTTCACATTCCCCTCACATCACCAGACAACATAGAGAAGGCTATAGTTTACTTCAATGACACTATCGTGAATGCAACAAATAGATCAACACCAACCCTAATCCCAAAACAAAAGGCTGAACTATAATAGTCGGAAGTTTCCTTCAGTACTGTCAATTGCTCAAGTAGCCCATAATAGGCGTATGTGTGCTTCAACGCGCTCAACAACAACAGAAGCAGCCAGAAAGCCAGCGGCAACAGCCAATATAGCCGCAAATACTGCAGCAGAAGCAACAGCAACAACAACAGCTGAAAAAAAACAGCAGCAACTACTACAGCAGCAAAAAACGCAGCAAGAATCTCAACAACAACCGCATCAGCAGCAGCAACAGAAACAACAACAACCGCAGCAGAAGCAACAGCAACAGACGATGACGACAAAAGTGAGGGTACCGCCAATAAATACGTACAAGATTGAGCTTATGGACACCATTAAACTATGTAAGTCGGCCATAGGCAACAATTTTCTATTAAACGATTAAATGAAGACAGGTCCGCTATCCACTGCAATGCAATATAAAAAAATTAAAGATTTGTTAAAGGACACGACGACGGAGTTCTTCTCCTTCACCCCGAAGGGGGAAAAGCGGCTAACAATGCTGCTGAGGGGGATAGATCCGTCTACTGATCCGGAGACGCTCCTTGCGCTGCTTAAAGAAAAAGAGTGCAACGAGCTCGAATTCGTAGGGGTCAAGCCATTCACCACAGCTTAGGCAAAAAGGGAGAAGCGGAAACTACCGTTCTTTCTAGTTCAGCTTTCACCCAATAGCAAGCTGGATGGTCTATTAAAGTCCTAGACTACCAGGTTGTCGCATGGGAAAAATTAAGAAGGAGTTTTCGCTCCTTTTACAATGTGTTCGCTGCCAAAGGTTCGGGCACGCCGCGTCAAACTGCGAAATGCAGCCTCGATGTGTCAAGTGTGGAAAGAACCACAAAGCAGAGGAATGCACTCTGGGTAAGGATGGAGTGGCAGATAAGAGCCAGCTCTCGTGTGCTTTATGCAGGAACTCGGGAAACACCGCAAACTATCGGGGTTGTCCTAAGTTCCAGTATATTAAGAAAGTAAATCTGGTTCGTCAGGAGAAGGTCGTAGTGGAACGTCCACCTGCTCCAATTCAAACACAATCCGTGACTCCCCAAGTGACCTACGCCCAAATGGCGGCAGGTCGGGGAAACGAGGAACAGCAAAGACCGAAGGTTGCTTCTCAGGCCCCAGCGCCTAGAGCACCGGAGGCTCAAACTGACTTGCTGGCCATCTTGCTCTCTATCCAAGGGCAGATGGAGCAGCTTCAATGTCAGGTACAGGAGCAGGCGAAGCGGGTGGACCAGATCTACGCACTTCTGCCGGGCCTAACGCACCTCCAGTCGTAATGGGTACGAAGAGGGAGGAGCAACTCTTGAAGATCCTTGCGGTGAATGTGAATTCACTGATTAGGAACAATAAATAAAATTGTCAGAAGAGACCGACCCAACTCCACACAAGGAGGAGGTGTTGCGATCTTCATACGCAAACAACTGCAATTTAAAGTTATGTACAGCGGTGAAGTGCGAAGGTTCCAGGAGCTGGAAGCGTGTATCGTGTGCATCCCTCTCGGTAGTGGAAAGAGGATGTACTTGGTCGCACTCTATGCACCTGAAGCTACTCAATCTACTTTATTTATTTCAGAGCTCGAGACACTTTTTCGATACCTAAGGCTGGAGTCGGAGGAGAATTATTTCATCATGGCCGGAGATCTTAACGCCAAACATAGAGATTGCGGAAATAACACACCTAATCCTAGAGGGAACCTACTATTCAATTGGTGGGGCCGGCACAGTGTCGAGTATGAACTCGATTTGAAAGCTACAGATAGTCCGTCGTTTCCTAAAAGCGGATACTATCTGGATCTTATGCTGTTCGACGTACGGTTACAACTGACCGACATGGACCGACAAACTATAAACTGCCTGCTCACATTTGTGTATGACAGTGACCATTGCGGACTCAGTGCCGTAATAACGATTCCCAACGAAATTGCGGAGTTGGAGGAGTTTGTCCAAACGTACTCCTACAATTATAGTAGGACGCGTTGGACTCGCTTCTCCAGAATTTTAACAAGAGCACTCTCCTCGAACTCGCTCTACCAACCAACCAATAGGAATTAGTCAAATGAGGAGATTGACTGGTACCTAATACAAATGGACGAGACAATTAATCGAACTATGGACAATACGATACCTCGGTATCAACATACTGGCAAAGCAGATATATTCCGTAATACAACAATTGACGCACTACACCAACACAAAAGTAGACTGCTGTCGAGACTAAAAACCTTGTATAGACAGTTTACTAACAGACAAAGCTCGGAGGTTAGGACGCTGAAGTCGTTGATTAAAAACCTCCAGAAATTAATTAGAGAAAATTACAGACTTTCTGAAAATTTGCATTGGAACAACAAAATTCGGGCTGTAAAACCCAACAACCCGAGTATGTTCCCGCAAATAAATAAACTATTTCGGAGGAATAAGCAAAACGACCTTCCATGTCTTAAGATCCCCCGAACGACGAACAATGGGCAAATACTAATAAGAGCAGGTATAGATCCAGATAACGCAGTAGAGGATGATAACTTCGAAGATCCGCAGGACAAGGTAGAGCCTATAGGAGCGACTTTCCAGGAAGTGTACAGGGTGAATGATACCATTTGCCCGAACCACGACCTGGAAAATAGCGTAATTGTGCACAACTTCTACCTTCGAAATGATATAGAGCACTGGCGATCCGAGAACATAGGTTTTACCGAGTTCAATAACGATAATATGGCAAATAATGTCGTCGCCGATGAAAGGGTACATCCCCCGTACATATCGGAGGTGGAGATCCAAGCGATCTTCGACTCATTGAGGAGGAAGAAATCTGTGGGAATCGACGGGGTATCGAACATTGTGCTTCGACATCTCCCTCTAGAAGCGGTGGACATTTACACCACTCTGTTTAACAATGCACTGAATAATGCACATTATCCAGCGCATTGGAAAACAGCAGTGATACAACCCATCCCCAAAACGGGTAAGGACACTTCCAATCCGGCAAATCTCCGGTCGATAAGTCTCCTTCCGAACATAAGCAAGGTATTCGAAAAAGTGATCAATAGAGCCCTGCTTAAGTGGACTCAGAACAATAATATAATTCCGGGTAACCAATTCGGTTTTAAGGCGGGGCATGATACAATACATGCCGCGTCTAAACTGGTGTATGCCAATGCGATCGAAAGCTTTTACGAAATCGAAAGCTAGAATTGAAACGTGGTTTCGGGCGGATAGTGCGCTTGATAACACATAATCTAAATGTAGTAGTGCGTCCATGCTACCAATTTTTGGTTCGACTGCTACTTGCTTTTGGATTCAGTGAACCAAAGGATATGGTTGGCTATTATTTTTTCTAAAATTTTCTAAGATTTTTTCCTTTGGGAGAATACCAACTTTATTTCATCGAATCACTACCCAGAAGGGGGGCAGATCACCTTTTAGACCCCTTATGAAAGTATAAAGGGTTTTATCCCTGTACTTCGGCATTTACCTTCATACAGAAGATCTTATTTAGTATTGTAACATGCGAGCTACGGCTCGAGTAGATAAAACGATATTCTGTGAAATTTATTTCTTTATTTTCTACTCTATAGAACAATTCAAGTTCACACTATACTATTCTTCGCAAATTCTTTTCTTACAAGGTCTCTTTCCTCTCAAATCACTTTATCTCCTTTCAATTACTTAATTCACAAATCCAAACTAATTACTTTTTCTTGTTCACTCTCAACTTTCAATTTATCACCAAATTACAGCTTCGCCCATTATCACTTTTCCAATCTCTTCGCCACGGTTCTAAACCAACTGTGTCTTTTTTTTGATCGCCATCTGTCCTTATATAGCAGAAGTTTCTGATAGCCAGAAACTTCTAGCAAATTCTTCGACCCTGATATTATTCGTCTCTTTCGTTGACATGAGCTGTGGAGACTTCGTCCCAGACACGAACCTATCAATGAAAGGACAGTTCGAACCAAAATTCTGCCAGAATGGAAAGTCACTTCGGAATTTGCTGCATAGACATAGGAGCGTAGTTATTATTATGCTACACTGCCCCCCTCTTAGACGTGTGCGTCCCGAACAAGTGCATCCTCATTTCGGCCATTGTATCGACTCAGTCGGTCCACATGAACCACTTTCATTTTGGCCCTCGGTCCTCGCTGGATGCGGTAGACAACATCGTTGATGCGGGTTACTATTCTGTAGGGACCTTCCCAGTTCCGCTGTAATTTAGGTGATTTCCCCTTTTGGCGATGGGGATTATACAGCCACACCAGATCTCCTTCCTGGAATCCTGACGTTGTTGCCTTGGCATCATACCTGGTCTTCATGCGGTCGCTCGTCATCTTAATCTGGCTTCTGGTCCTTTGGTGTATGTCCCTAAGCCTTTCCCTAAGGTCCGCCACGTACTCTTCTTCATTTCTGGGCTCATTGGTAGGAGATCCAAATTTCACCTCACTGGGTAAACGAGCTATTCCACCAAATAAGATTTCCAACGGCGTATGTCGAGTAGTGCTATGCACGGCACTTCTATAGGCCATCAAAAACAAGGGAATCTGCCGGTCCCAATCCCGTTGGTAGTCACCTTCGACCTTCGAGAGATGTTCGTCCAAAGACCTATTAAAACGCTCCACCATACCGTCCGACAGTGGATGAAGCGGGGTTGTCCTGGTCTTTTTGATTCCGAGTAGTTGACACATCTCTTGGAAGATTCTTGACTCGAAGTTCCGCCCTTGGTCAGAATGCAATTCCAAGGGCACACCGAATCTGCTAACCCAACTGTAGACGATCTGCTCCGCCACGGTTCTGGCTTCCTGGTTAGGGATCGGAAACGCTTCCGGCCACTTACTGAAGTAGTCCATCACTACGAGTATATACCGATTACCATTGTCGGTTTCCGGAAAGGGCCCTGCGATGTCAATGGCGATTCGTTCGAAAGGTGCTCCCACGTTGTATTGGTGAATCTTACCTCGAGTTTTGATTCTCGGACCCTTGCTAGCTGCACACACGTCGCATTTTCTGCACCAGTCTTCGATATCTTCCTTCGCTTTTAACCAATAAAAACGTTCTCGTACCTTTTCTAGCGTCTTATTCACTCCGAAGTGGCCTCCGGTCGCCCCGCCATGCATTTCCTGTAACACCTCCTTGATCCTCGTCCGCGGTACGACAAGCTGCATTACAAACGACTTTCCGTCGGAGGATTCCCATTTTCTTCTCAGAACACCTTCTTGGACATGGAGGGAGTCCCACTGCGCAAAATATGCCTTTAAGGTCGGGCTTCTGTGAGAGATGTCCTGATGATCCGGTTTCTCCATGTTCTCCTTCCAGGCCAGAATCGGCTCGATATCCGGGTCTTCCTTCTGAGCGTTCCGGATCTCATCTACGCTCCAGCCGGCGATAGGTTCGGCTCTCATTCTTTGGATGGAAACCAGCTCCCGTTTTTCCTGACGCGCACAATGTTTACAATCCGTTCTGCATGGTCTCCGGGACAGTGCATCCGCATTAGAGTGGAGTTTTCCTTTACGATGCTGTATTTCGTAGTCGTAGATTTGCAGCCTTTCGATCCATCTTGCGACCTGACCCTCAGGACTCTTGAACTGTAATAGCCATTTTAAGGCTGCATGGTCTGTGCGAAGAACGAACTTCCTCCCGTAGAGGTATTTGTGAAAATGCTTCGTAGCCAAGATCAAAGCTAGAAGTTCCCGCCTTGTCACGCAGTAGTTCCTTTCTGGCTTAGAGAGCACCTTGCTGAAGTACGCAACCACCTTCTCTTGGCCGTCATGCACCTGGGAGAGTACGGCTCCTACCCCGACATTACTAGCATCTGCATCCACAACGAACGTTTCCCCGGGAGTGGGGTAAGCCAGTATCGGGGCATCGCATAGCCGTTGTTTAAGTGCCTTGAAGCTCTTCTCGCACTCAATTGACCATTTGAATTGTTTTCCCTTTTCCGTCAACTGGTGCAGGTTCTTTGCGATCCCGGCAAAATCCTTCACGAACCGTCTGTAGTAGGTGGCTAGGCCCAGGAAGCTCCTTAGTTGGTGTTTGTCTTTGGGGACTGGCCAGTTTTTCACCGCTTCGACCTTCTCCGGATCGGTTCTCACTCCTTTCGCTGAAATTATGTGTCCCAGGTACTTGACTTCCGCTCTAAACAGGGCGCACTTCTTGGGGTTGAGCTTCAGGTGGGCACTTCGAAGCCTTTGAAACACATCCCTTAGATTGTCTCGGTGTTGCGCAAACGTTTTTCCTACGACGATGACATCATCCAAGTATACCAAACAGGTTTTCCATGTTAACCCTTGCAGGACACATTCCATCAATCGCTCGAAAGTCGCCGGAGCATTGCACAGCCCGAATGGCATTACCGTGAATTGCCATAGCCCATTTCCTGCGGTGAAGGCGGTTTTCTCCCGGTCTTCTGGATGGATCTGTACCTGCCAGTAGCCACTCTTCAAGTCGAGAGTGGAAAACCATCGGGCTCCTGATAGTGTGTCTAGCGTGTCGTCAATCCGTGGCAGAGGGTAGCTGTCTTTCTTGGTGACGTAATTGAGCTGCCGATAGTCTACGCAGAACCGCGTGCTGCCATCTTTCTTCTTAACCAGTACAACCGGTGATGCCCACGGACTTTTGGAACTTTCAATCACACCTTCTTTCTCCATTGCCGACACCATCTCTGCAACTTCTGTCTGCTTTGCCAATGGAAGGCGCCTAGCAGGCTGACGAATTGGTCTAGTATCACCAGTGTCTATTCGATGTTGTACCAGGTGTGTTCGGCCGTATTCTCCGTCCTGTGAGGCAAATACATCAGCGTACTCATTGATAAGATTCTCTGCCATAGTTCGCTGCTCCTGATTCAGCTCACTGGACTGGAGAATCGTCTCTCTCGTTTCCGCTGTCCAAGGTTATGGGAGAGGTTTTGGAGGACCACGTTCAGATATTGTTGCGACGGCGGTAATCGGCGTGCATTTTCCAGTCACCTCCCCTCGCCTTAGTTTGACAGTGTGTGGTCTCGCGTTCAAAACTCTCACTGGAACCATGGTGTTCTTTGGTTCGACTAACGTCTTTCCCACGATGTAGTCTTGAGAATTCTTTTCCGGGTCTGGTTCTACTATGTAGAATCGGTGGCTCCCAAGATCACCTTCCAGCTTCGTCCAAATGATTGTCTCTGAAGACGGCGGCAAAACTTCGTCTTTGCTGATGACTGTCCTGAGAGTTACGGCATTCTCGTTTCCGTACACCATTGGAATCTCCGCATTTCGATACCTCAGTACTTGCATCCCGATGTCCAAGATTACTTCATTTGCTTTCATGAAGTCTATTCCGATGATGCACTCGTCGCATATATCTGCCACCAGAAACGCGTGGGAGAACGTCAGTCCTGCCAGAGTAATCGTAAGACGAACTTCTCCAAACACCTTCGCCATTTCCCCTGTTGCAGTCTTCAGGCAGTAGCTGGTGTTGTGCAGCCAGGAGCTTCTGACGATATCTCTTCTTACAATGGAGGCGGTGGCACCTGTGTCGATGGTGGCTACGCACTTCTTCTTGTTGATTAGTGCCTCCACTGTCAGGCTCTTGTTACCCCGTTTGGTTTGCGAAACTTGAATGGTGGTCCTGGGGGCCTCGATTCCAGTAACCAACTTCTGCCCCGCGAAGTTGGTCCTTACGCATCTCCCGACTGCTGGTTTTGGGAAGTCTGACCGACAGGATGCTTCCTCTCTGCTTCTCCTACTTCCGCAATGTGGACAATTTCCTCGTCTAGGTGCACTTCTGCACTGCCGTTGTAGGTGTCCGGTTTGGTTGCAATTCCAGCAACGGATTTGACTTCCGCGAGCTCTGTCTTCATCCATGACGGCTGTTCTCTGGCATGAGCATTCCACGACGGACATTTCCCTGACACGGTGTATTCCCTGGTATGCTTGGTCCGCAGCCTTCATTGACAAAGCGAATGCCAATGCCTCGGGGAGTGTTCGCTTTTCAGCCATCCTAACAGCCATTTGCAGTTGTCTGTCCTCTATGGCCTGAATAAAAGCTTCCACCGCCATTTCGTTGATAAGCTCCTCACCGGCTTTAGGGTATGAAAGATGGGCTAGTCGCTCTATATCTTGCAACTGTTGGAGCGTTGCCCCCCTTTTCTGGACTCGACTACGCAGCTGAACCCTGTACACCTGCTGCATGTGTTCATCCCCAAACCGCATCTCGATAGCCTGAACCAGAGAGTCGTAGTTCTGCTGTTTATCTTCCGGGATGGTCTGCAAGAGCTCCGCAGCTGGACCCCTCAGTGCAAGTGTGAGTGCAATGGACTTCTCTTCATTGTCCCAGCTATTGGTCATTGCGGCCGCTTCGAATTGCCTTTTATAAATTGGCCATGATGTTTGACCATTGAAGATAGGAGGCTGCATCTCCTTTCTTCTCAGACCGTCAGTGGAATATTCCCGTGCTTTCTGTCTCTTCACGTTGCTGAGTTCCTTAGCAAGATTTTCGACTTGCTTTCCTACTATCTCGAATTGCGTATCCACTTTTTCAAACTGAGTCTCTATCTTCCCGAACTGAGTTTCATGTTTCTCAAAATTTTCATCGAATCTGGTTTCGTCTTTTTCGACTTGCGAATTTCGAATTTGGATTCCAAGTTCTTGTTTTGCTCATCAAGTTTACTTTCCAGAGCATCTAGAGAATTCTTTTGTTCGTCCATTGCTTTCTTTTGTTCATCCATTGCTGTCTTTTGTTCGTCCAGCTTAAGTTCTATAGAATTCTTTTGGGCATCGAGCTTATGACTTTGATCTTCTATTGCTTTCTTTTGTTCGTCCATGACTAACTTAAGTTGCAGGAGCAGACTTGTTATACCCGGGCTACTGTACTTGCTGGTTCCTCTTCCACGTCAAACTCTATGTCATGCGGATTTTCACCTTCCTGCGTTACTGCTTCTTCCAGACGAATCAGTAGGGCATCTTTTCCCCCAGTTGTGCCGAGATTCCGCTTACTGAGTTCTGCCTTTAGTTGAATTATAGTTAGTTTTCCCAATTTGCGACCCATTTTGCGCAACTAATTAACTCAACACAGAAATGGTTTTTTTTTTTTTTTTTTTTTTCTGTGAAATTTCACACCACGGAAATAGTTATTCACAGAATAAGTTTTATCCCACTTCTGACACCAATGTAACATGCGAGCTACGGCTCGAGTAGATAAAACGATATTCTGTGAAATTTATTTCTTTATTTTCTAGTCTATAGAACAATTCAAGTTCACACTATACTATTCTTCGCAAATTCTTTTCTTACAAGGTCTCTTTCCTCTCGAATCACTTTATCTCCTTTCAATGACTTAATTCACAAATCCAAACTAATTACTTTTTCTTGTTCACTCTCAACTTTCAATTTATCACCAAATTACAACTTCGCCCATTATCACTTTTCCAATCTCTTCGCCACGGTTCTAAACCAACTGTGTCTTTTTTTTGATCGCCATCTGTCCTTATATAGCAGAAGTTTCTGATAGCCAGAAACTTCTAGCAAATTCTTCGACCACTGGAACAAGAGAAATAATTCTTGCAGTTATAATTCCCTTTTATCCCTGATATTATTCGTCTCTTTCGTTGACATGAGCTGTGGAGACTTCGTCCCAGACACGAACCTATCAATGAAAGGACAGTTCGAACCAAAATTCTGCCAGAATGGAAAGTCACTTCGGAATTTGCTGCATAGACATAGGAGCGTAGTTATTATTATGCTACAGTATTAATAAAAGGTGCGAGTCCCTTGGGCAAGAAACGACATCTGATACTCGAGCGTCGTTACGACTCGCTTATAAGCATAGTGCATTGTTAATCACTGCCGGATACTTTTCCAATTTAGGGGCGTACTAAATGATTCCAAGACAATGAGTGGTATGCATAAAACCGAAGTACTTACTTTAAGTAAAAAGTTTAAGTAAATACTAAAATTTAAGTAGAAGCTCCGATTTTCAGTATTTACGTCGATTCGTATGGATAACAAATTTTGAGCACGGCACTACTGTTCGAACACGCACTAAAAATACTTGACATCATTAGCGAGATACAGGTAAAAATTAGATACGCGGCACTACACTAACAGCACTGGTGCCTCGAGCGCCAATTAAATTATTTTATAATCAAAATAAAAAAATATTTTTTCCTTTAGGAGAAGCCCAACTCTATTTCATCGAATCACTTTAAAAACTAAAGATACAAATATCAACTTATTCTAATGAAACCTAAATCTACCGGTTGCATCCGAACCGTGGCAGTAGACGCCAGCTCAATCCCAATATTGGCAACAACATGCTTCCTCTGATGGCATTGAGTTATCTTCCATTGAATGTACTGAACGTGCATCACCGGTACGCGGCATCGAGTTTCCTTATGTTTTGCGCGTGTGCATCCGATTCATAATCAGCATAATTTAATGACACTCTACCGAACTCTGACTCAGACACAAACCAGTGTCAGGCAACCCGTGCTCTTTGTTCGGCTTTTACATCGCCATCGATACACTAAAACACCATCATCTGTCTTGGGTTCGAATTACCGCATCAGTGAACGAATGACTCGTCACGTAATTTGCTTTGTGTCAAGATCAAAAGTTCACTAAAGTTACGACTGGATTTACTCCCCGAATGCTGGTGAGTCAATTTTTTGAGCAGTACTGGCCACCGCAGTGAATGTATTCCGACGGAATTCTTTTTTCTTCGTCGGCTTCCTGCCACCAAAGCGGAGCAATTGTCCTATTTTTCACCTATATTTTTTTAAAGGCAGCGTGAAAGCGAGTTTTGCGGTTGACTTCTTACGTAATCGTGCAAGGTTTGACCCTTTGCGGCATCGTAAAAGCGAGAGCTGTACTTTATCCTAAGACATCGTGCAAGCGAGCGTGATGATAATTGCAATATATTTAACGACTTCGTGGAAGACAAGACAAATTGGAGCGTTTATTCTGAATGGCAGGTGGGTTTATGGTGACAAAATCGGCGAACATGCATTCGTTAACAGTGGAGTCATCGATTATTGTTGTCCTTCTTATTGTGCAATTGATACTATTGTAGAATTAGCAGTAGGAACCCTTCTCCTTTGTGAGACTCGATACATTTGAATGAGGAAAAAGACACTACTTTGGAAAACGTTTACCGCGACTAAAGTGAAATGAAAATAGTCGATTGATGTACGGCTACAATCTTAATTTAGCTTTACCATGGAAAATAACTCCAAACGACTCGGTAGAAGAACGATGTCTTGCAGTAAAGGAATGCATTTACGCTGCAAACAAGTACCATCAATAAACAGTATACGCTTTTCGAACCAAAAAACCTTGGTTTGATCTGGCACGCCATGTAGCAAGGAAAACTGCTTTGATATCTTCATCAAAAACTACCATCAGACCAAAAAGAAATATAAAACATTGTGTTACTCCAACCAGCGCGAGAATTATACAAATAACATGCATTTTTACAGTAGTAACGTCAGCCAAAGATTGGTGGAAGCTAGCCAAAACAATTCGCAATATCACTCCTACCACAATAACTGACATAACTGCTTTCGAATTTATGAAATATTTGCAAAGCTTATTCACTTTTACGTCATCGATATATGTATAATGCATCACTGCAGACAACTGCTGGTATGCTATTCCATTCATTTGGCATAGTTCAGTCGTGCGAAAGCTACTCTACTACTACTGGTATACTACTGGTATGCTATTCCATTCATTTGAAATAGTTCAGTCGTGTGAAAGCTACTCTACTATTATGGCGGTAAATAAGTATAATACAAGCTTTAAATCGAAAATAATAAGTGATTATTTTTGGAGAATCCCAAATATTTATAGCTAAAAAGTACGGTATAAATAAATACATCAATAATTTCACGACTTATTAAAAAACATGAAACATCGGGAAATATTGAAGTGCTGCATTTTGGGTCGACCGCGTAAAACTATACCTCGCACAGATCGTCAAATTTATACCTCCATCAAAAAGAACCCGTTTATATCTTCACATCACATATCCTCACAGTTTATTGTTACCCTATATCATACATATATGTACCCGAGCCAGATCTCTTATGAGTTAGTTGTCATTAAGCTCCCTCTTCATTCGCATCAATTATCTACCTATCTGATTTGTTAATGACTATATATGTATGTATATATTTGAATAAAGAATTTTCTTATTGTACACGAGTGGCCGAATTTGGCCGCGATTGGTGAAATTGGTGCCGAAACCCGGGAAGATAATCCGAGCGTGAAAATAAATCGTTAAGATATGGAGTTGCAGAATTACTCAGTATTTCGCGGACAGTTTACAAAATTTACTAAAACAGTGAAAGAGTACTTGGAAAGCTCAGTATCCAGCCCAGTAACTCCGGACAACAAGGATAATTTCTCGGAAATAGAAGAGGAGATTAGCGTTCTTGTTCAGCGTATTGCAGCAGCTCGGGAAAATCTTAACAAGGTGAATTTGGAGGTACGTAGGGTTCACAATCTTAAAACAGACGAGTTACAAAAGGAGTTAGAAACTTGTTGCGAATATGAAGACAAAGGCCTCAGCAGCATAGCCCGGTTAGAGCATCGTTTGATGGAAATTCGAGCGCCAATGCCTCGTGCAGAGTCATGACATAACCTTATATTTCTCAAACTCGAGTAAAGAAAGTTTAACGGCGATTATAGAGAGTGGCTACTGTTTTGGGAACAGTTTCGCACGGCAGTGCATGAGAATTCAAGCTTAAGCGAATCTGATAAATTTAACTATCTCTTAACAGCAATAACGGGAAACACAAGAGACACTGTCTCTAGTTTTATCCCGACACAAAATTGTTATGATGCGGCAATATCTCTTTTGAAGAAGTATGGCGATACTGAAAGAATTATAGAACGGAAAATGCAAAATTTGATATCTCTACCATCCGTCAGTTCGAAATCCGATGTTGTTGGACTAAGACGACTATAAAATACGGTTATCTCTCTTACTCGATATCTAACTTCTTTTGGCGTACCATCTTCCCATTATTAAGTTATGCTTAAGACAGTTCTCTTAAAATGTATGCCCACTGAACGATTTGTACGAAACAGAGACGGGAACAATGATAAGCAATACAAATTCGGTTAATTTTAAAGGAGACAAGCAAGTAAAAATGCTCTTAACGTTTTTAAAGAAAGATATTGAATCCATTGACCGTTCCAATGTAGGGATTCACTCTAATAACGAGACAAAAAAAGTCGCACACACAGTTGCTTCATTGTTGACTGCATAGAAGGACAGAGATAATTGTTTCTTTTGCAATTCTGTAAGTCATTCCACTAAATGGTGCAACAGTAGTCAGACTATCGGGCAAAAAAAGAACATGCTGAAAGAAGATCGCCGATCTTTTCATTGCTCTGAAAAGGGACACTGCTCTAAAGGCTGTAGCATTACGAGCTGTTCATCTTGAGCTGACGCCAAGCCTCAACACAGAAAGCTGTCTCATGGGTATCAGAAGGTTCATGGCACGCAGAGGAGTTCCAGAGACGTTCTTGTCAGACAACGCCAAGACTTTTAAGCGTTCTTCGGTATTTCATCGTCGAACGAGCCCCATGGTCGGGTGCATTTTGGGAACGAGTAGTACGCTCCGTAAAGGACGCACTTAAGGCTGCTGTCGGTCGTGCTGTGTTGGACGAGGAACAACTTTACACTTTTTTGACGGAGGTCGAGGATGTCGTCAACAGCCGCCCGTTAACTTATACATTATGACGCAAAGGACTTGCCACCACTTACTCCAGCACACTTTTTAAAGTACCTTGCACTTAAAGACGATTTCCAGTTATTAAAAGAGCTAAAGACATTCGAGAAGACAAAGCAACCTAAGTCCAAAGTCACCATCAAGAGTTCCTGAGTTATCAGTGTTGCTTGTCGAAGAAACTGGTAGTATTCACTTTCTTCGTCGATGAAGTTTCCCTCAAAACTAAACGACAAATAAAACCTAAACATTTAAGCTTCGATGTCAATCTTATTCTCGAAAAGAATATCGAAGATTTGGGATGCAGAAACATATTAAGATTTTACAATCCGGTATTTCATCAGAGTTCTTGAAGAATGAGGTTAAAAATCAGGAAGATGGCAAATATTACAAAGCAGTCAACGATATAGTGGGTTATACGACGATCATGAATATGTATACATCAGTGTAGCCTTAATTGAAGAGTAGGACAAATTAATAACAGCGAACAAAGAATAGAAGCTGGATTTACAGCTATTTACCGAACAATAATTTGCTTAGTAATTAAAATCCGTTATGAAAAAGTCCTGAAAATATGTATGTTACCAAATGTGTCATTTATCTACTTAAAATAAATAGATTAACATACATAAATCATAGAATTTTATGGGAAAACCGTTTTGGTGTAGTATTTGGAGAAACTTTGGTAGTGATTGGATAATCTCTTTGGAGATTTTATTCGTTGCTTTTTTATGCTCAGTGGCTGTTGGTCGCTGTCCTCCGCTCAAACCTGCACAGTTCGGGTTACAAGCAAACACACTACCTACTACACCGAGGAGTTTATATTGCCATATATCCGATTAAATTAATATGGGCATATTTGTGGACATTTATAACGCCTGCTTGGGTGAGAGAATTTTTTCCGATCATGAGGGTGGTCATGGTGTAGTGGTAACATCATCGTGACAGCAACGCTGGAGCCTTCTTCGTCTAAGGTCTGATGGATGCACTGTCTAATTCCGATTATTGAGACTTCGATAACCCGCAGACGCGGTAAAATTAACTTTTACATAACTTAACTGCTAAAGGGACATGGCTGCTTCCGTCATATCTATACTACTTTAAGATCGACAACTCCCCCACTTGTTCATCGTGTAGCGATACTACTGAAGATGTTGAGCATGTATACTTTCACTTCCTACGATGTCAGTTACAAAAAGAAGCACCACAAAAATTACTGGGAGAAACACCAACTCCTGAGAATATAGTACATCACATGCCAGAATCAGAAAATAGGTGGAACGCAATGAGCTATTATTCCAAAGATATATGCCACGAATTGAGGCGATTAGAGCGAGAAAGGAGAGAGAGCGAAGAAAACGCAAGAAGCAACATGGTGGAAGCGAGAGAACACGCGGTTATTCCAAATTCCCAGAGAAAAAGGGAAATCAGAAACATCAGTCAAATGATGTTGCAGACAGCGAAACAACCAACAACGGATAAACGCAACCACAAGTAAGAAGCAGGTAGCAGGAGAAAGTGAATGCTTAAATGATACCAAGAAGAAGGTCTCCAAAAAGAAACAGTAAGAGGCTAAGAAAATTAAACCTGACGCTATCATCATTAAAGCAACGGGGACTCTTTCTTACGCAAAGATATTACGCAAAGTAAAGGTAGATCCCAAACTGGAAATAGCTGGAAAGGCGGTTTCAAGAATCAGGAGGGCACAGAAGGGAGACCTCCCAATACAACTGAAAGAGATGGGAAACGATACCACTGAGTTTAGAGGCGTTATCAGCGAAACCTTGTCGGAGCAGACGAATGTAAGAGCACTCACACACCGTACTATACAATGACATCGATGAGGTCACTACAATAGATGGCATAATTGATGAAATCAAAGTCCAGTTTAGAGTAGAAGTTTCACCGGTAGATATCTTATCTATGCGAAAGGCATACGGAGGTACTCAAACATCAAAGATTAGCCTTCCCGCAGAGACGTGAGAAAGCTGTTAGAAGCCAGACAAATTAAAAACGGCTGGGTTAACTGCCGCATCCATGAACGGACGCTGTTTAAAAGATGCTTTAGGTGTCTAGAGTTTGGTCACTTAGCCGGGCAATGTAAAGGCGGAGAAGACTTCTCCAAGCTATGCAGAAAATGTGGATCAGAAGGCAACATCGGAATTAACTGGGAAAGGATTGTCAAGAAGATGCGGAACATGTAGCCGGTAGCAGCAAATGCCCGGTCTTCTGGAGAGCTATAACAAGTACACGGCCAAGGACGAAAGAGCGGACGTCATCATGATCAGCGATCAGAATAACAATTGGATCTGCGATAAGGCAAAACAGACGGAAATACGAGTATGGATATGCGGACGCCATGACTTCCAAGAAATAAACCACCAAACAGAAGGCTTCGTGCGAGCGAAAGTAAGTAGGATCCGTTCCTATAGCATGAGCCACAGAATGGGGCAGCAGACTCACCAACACCAGACGGCAGGCCTTATTGGAAACATTCGCATATTGTGAACAATAAAGTGGAGGGTCATTGGGGAATACTCACACAGCGATCATGAGGTGATAATAATGGAAATCAAAGAAAAGAAACCAGCCCAGCTCCCAAAACTTACGGGTACAAAATGGAATGGCAGAGGTTTCGATAAGGACACATTCGAAGAGATGCTGAACGGTGATTTAACTCTAAGTGGAATAGTGGAGACACTAGCGCATCGCCTTACAGGCACCATCACTACAGCATGCGATGTATCAATGCCTACAAGGTCAAATAGCAGGAAGTCATCACCATGTTACTAGTGAAACGAGGAAATAAGAACACTTCGGCAAAATGCCTACAAGCCCGGCGCAAAGTCCTGCAATCAAGAAGGAGAGCAGACTTTCAACAACGCTTGGACACCCTTAGACTGACGAGACACGACTTAACAGAGTCATGAAGGGGAGCAAAATCGTATACTTCACAAGTCTCTTTTAAGAAGCTGACATTAATCCATGGAGCTCGGCATACAGAATAGTGATGACAAAACTGAAATATTGTAGGACCCCTCCAAAAACTTGTGCAATAATGCTGCGGTCCATAGTACAGTACTTTTTCCCCCAAAGACCACCTACTATGTGCAACAACATAAGAGAAGTCAATCCAAAAAATATCATTAATTACTATGGAGCAGTTGCTAAAGGCATGTAGTAAGAGGCACTAACAGCGGCCGAAATAAAAGAGACCAGACCTCTTCATAGAGGCAATGCAGAAGTCTCTCGAAAAGGAACCTTTCCTGAAAAATGGAGAATGCAGCATTTGGTCCTGCTACCAAAAAGAAGGAAGCCTTCAGGAGAACCATCGTCATATCGCCCAATATGCCTATTGGATATAATAGATTACGCAGACAGGAGATCTCTCAGACCAACAATTTGATTCCAGAAAAGCGCCATCGTACAGCTACAAATGAAGCAATTGCCCGGATAAGATTGGCTAGTTTCTGCCGAACTAGAACTAGTCGACCATAAAACAGAAGCTGTCCCTATAACCAGTCGAAAAATCGTAGAATTCGCGAGTTTTCAGATTGGTAACCAAACAATCAGGTCCAAACAAGCAGTTGTACCTTATAGTAATGCTGGCCAACAAACTACAGTTCAAAGCGCTCTTTGATTATTCAATAAAAATAACATTGCGAATACAAGGAGCTCTCTCGCGTATACTGCCTAACATCGGTGGACCTGGATATGCTAGAAGGATACAGCTCTCCAGAGTTGTCACCTTCGTTATGTTATATGCTTGAATAAGATGGTCAAAATGGAAGAACTGTCTTTTCTCGTTGGCAAACTTGTTGCGCCAATACAACCGAAGGTAAATAACAGAATTGCAAATTCGCGCAAGGTAATTTTCGCGAACTGAACCACGATTTTCGAAATAAATTTGCACAATTTGCAAAGGTGAAATGGCAAACGAAACTGAGCACAAAGGAACCGATCGAAGGAGCCGATCGAAGGTGAAGAATAAAAAAGAGAGCAAAGCAAGAGAAAAATTGGAAAAAAAGAGAAGAGGAATAAGCGAGAAAGAAAGCAGTAATACTAGAAGAAAACCTATTCGTCTTATGCGAACATTCTGGAAATGATGAAAACGAAGTCAGAACTAACAGTACTTGGTGAAAGCGTCAACAAAATCAGAAAAACAGCTAAAGGTGAATTGTTCATAGAACTCAAAAGAAAAAATGACGGAAAATCCGAGCAGTTCAAAGAAGAGATGACAAAGCGAAGCAAATGTGAAAACAGTAACAGTAGAGTGTCGCGAGCTGGATGATGTAACAACACCGGAGGAGATTTGCAAGGCCATAATAGATCAGTTCCCAACATCAGCGAACATAACAACTGAAGCTATCAAATCGATGTATTTGGATGGCAAGAGGAACTACGCAAATCGCTATTACCGCTGGTGAAACCAATAAGATGATCGTCGCAGGACATATGGGCGTAAGCCCGCACTGTGATGCCAAAACCCAGAACGCGAAACGTATTCTGATGGAATGTCTAAAGTACACTACGGCTAGAAACACCTCAGAAAGGGAAATAGGGGGAGAGGTGATACCAAGAGGGCTGATAACTTTCATTCGGGAGACTGCGAATGAAGTTATCATAGGCATAATGCAGCAACTACGCCTGGAAGAACGGGCAGCTAGAAATGAAGAGTCTGCAAACTCCCGCAACTAGCAACCAATCCGAAAGTACACAACCTTCAACCTACACACATACATACAGTCACAACATACGCTACCAAATAAACACCTACATATACAACAAACTGATATACATGCAGTATACTGACAGTCAAACGTTTGTGCATTCGCACCTACACTGCAGGCCAAAAGTTTGAGGCCGACCTCAGTGCTCAAAGGAAAAACAATATCTAACATCGAAAAAAAATCTTTAGTAGAATAAAAATCATGAAAAATGAACGGGGAACATATATGGAACCAAAATAAGAAGAAAAATATTTTCATTTTGTTCTTAACATAAAGGAATTCATTAAAAAGAAGAAAAAATGACTTAAACCGATTTTTTGTCGAAAAAGCTACCTTTACATTCGATTACTCTTTTACAATTCGTGGCATTCTAACTATCAATTTTTGAATTGTTGCCTGTGGCATATTGCTCCAGCAATCTAATAGTATATTTCACAACCCAGATATCCAGTTCCTCCCACAGCAGCAGGGTTTAAATCTGGTAATTGTGGCGACCATATCATGATTTGTAAGATTTCTTCATTTTCCCTCTGTTTCAGGTAGTCTTGACAAATTCTTGACGTGTGTTTAGGGTTGTTGTCTTGTTGAAATAAGAATCCTTCGCCAATTAATCTTAGTCCAGAGGTTGCAACGTTTTCTTCAAATATTGTTTTGTACGCCTACTTATTTATATTTCAAATCACTCGAGCCAGATCTCCTACTCCACTTGAAGAGAAACATCCTTAGACCATAATGGAACTGTCTCCACGCTTGACGGTAGGAACCACACAGTTTGGTAGCATCTTTTGTTCAGCGTTGAGTCGAACGAAAACTCTCCGTATCGTGTCAAATACCTCAAACTTGGATTCATCGCTCCATAAAACTGTGTTAAAATCTCCTTTTCTGCTTGTTTTGTGGTCGCAGCAGGGGTTTTCGAATAGCAACTCGCCCAAATAGTTCAGCATGTCTTAATCTTCGTTTGACTGTTGTCAAGAACATTTCGGATGCTGTCTTCCAGTTTGAGCGTGTCACTTGATACCTTCAATTGATATCTTCAACTGCGAAGCAGCTTCCCCCTGTGATTTACCTTCTTTGAGAAGGGTGATATTGCAAATCGTTTCTCTATTGTGGTTTCCGCAAAGATTCCCTTTTTTAACGAGTTGTTTACTCAAGATAAGAAGAATCTGAAATAAATTCTTATGACTTCAAAGTGTGGCTTTTATGTAAGACCCTTGTAATCCAGGTCGACAAATTTTGGGATTTGAGAACCCTTTTGATGCAAGGAGTAATAAACAAGTACTGAATCAACAACCAAAAGGTTTTGTAAACAAAAGGCCCACTGTTCAAAAACGTGGGTGTAAAATGACACACGACATGACCACTTGACAAATGTGTTGTGCATTTTTCAGTTAGAAAATTTAGGTATGCAATTCATAAAATTCAATCTGCATGCATGAATGAAGTCAGATGTCTAGGTAGGCCTCAAACTTTTGGCTTGCAGTGTACATATCCGAACATGCGGATAAAAGAGAGAAGTAGCTACGGCTGAAACTTATGGCTTACGGTGGTACCGTTGGGACCAAGGACCAGAGGCAGAGGTGAATTTAGTAGATTATAGTGCCACACATAGGCTTTCAATGCTTTCCACCTTTCTTACAAAAAAAAAACATATACAAGGGGCGGCTGATAAGTCCGCGGCCTGAGATACTCAACAATGAGTCATCTTCTCATTAGTGGAAGCACTAACTGCAGCACTCTTTAGTGGCATAAATATCATCTCGTTTCAATAATAATCACTTTTCGTTATTATCTGTGGTAGGATAAACATCACCACCATGTCACCCGAAATCGGAAATTCTCGCAATTTTGAGCACCGCGCCGTGATAGTATTGCGTGAAAAATGGAAAATCACCTAAAGAAATTTTCGAAGACATGTCGTCCACTCTTTAAAATTCTGGGCCTTTGCATACAATGGTCAGAAAATGGGCTCGCTTATTTCAACAAGGGCGCGAGAGCTGTGAAGACCACCCCCGCCCAGGGCATCCTGTGTCAGTGGTCACTGAAGAAAACGTCGGAAAAGTTGAAAAATTTGTTGTGGCCGACCGAAGAATAAAAATGTTGAAGATAGCGGATGCTTTGTACATCAGCAAAGAATGGATTGTATAAATTTTGCACGAGCATTTAAACACAAAGCACATTTTTGCGCGCTGGGTACCGAAAATGCTCACGCCGTTCGACAAGCAACGACTACTCGAGTGCTGCAAAGATTTTTTTGGAGGTAGCCTGGGACAATCTCAACGAAATTTGCAACCAAATCATAACTGTAGGTGAGACTTTTTTGACTTTTTTCTTTTTTCCAATTTGAAAAAGGAGTTACGAGGCCGTAGATTTGCAGATGAGAACGTGATGAAGGCGGCCTTGGAAAGTCATTTTGAAGGCAAAGAAAAAGAATTTTTTTCGGTGGCATCAAGGCACTGTATGCCCGATGTGAGAAATGCATTTCACTCGAGGGAGATTATATTGAAAAATAATATTTTTTAATCGGATCTCTTCTTCCACTTAAAGCCTTAGGCCCCGAACTTATCAGCCGCCACTCGTAAGTTAAATTTTTAAGTTTTTCACAATTCAAAAAAATATTTTTTAGTATAATCAGTAGAAGACCGATATTTCTTTATGACCAAAACTAAACTTAAATTTCTTAATTCTAAGTACATTTGCATACATATGTACGTAGAAACTAACAAAAGTTTGCTTAGTTGATTGAATAATAAAACACAAAGATAATTTTAACTTTAGATATTTAATCTTCATCTTTTTTTAAATTTCTCCACATAATTCCCATTTATTTCAATAAATTTATTCAGCCCATAGATCCATCTTTCAAAACAGCTTTCAAAATCCTCTTTTTGGTGCTTTTCGATTTCGACCCTGACTGCATTAATAATCTCCTCATTAGATGTGAAGAATTTCCCCTCAAATCTTTTTTTATTTTCGGAAACAGCCTTTGTCGGTGTCCTAGTAAATTTTGGAAAACTTGTGGTAAGCAAGTTTCAGTATACCAATTAGCAGAGACTGTCTGACTAGTTTTAAGCTTGATGACGGCGACCATGTTCGCCCTGGTGAAGTACATCGACATCATAACTTTTGTCGCTGACTTTTGTTGTTTGGCCTTTACTGGAGGATTTGCACCTTCTGTTCTCCATACCATGGACTGTTGTTTGGTTTCCGGGTCGTACTTGTAAAACCAAGATTCATCACCGGGAACGATCTTATTGAAGCAACTTGACACTCCATTTTCAAACTTATCCAGGAAATATTGAGCAAAACGAACACGAGCCTGTTTTTGCTCTTTATACAAAATTTTTGGAACCCATCTAGCTAACTTCTTCGAATATTTCCAGTGATAATATAAAATTCATGATACAGCCATGGCATTCAAGCCCAGTTCATCCGCTAACATCTCCTGTATCACCCTGGCATCTTCGTCAATTTTAGCTTTCACCAGGTCCACATTTGTATCGTCGGTCGAGGATTTGGGCTGACCTTCACGAGATTCGTCCTCCACAGAAAAATGGCCAGTCTGGAATCTTCGAAATTACTTTGAAATAGTAACAAGAGATGGTGCATTTATTCCGTATGCACTTTGGCATTCGTGCAGAATTTTGACTGGCGTGAGTTGACGTTGAAATCCGAAGAGAATGGCAAAACGAATTTCTTCATGGGTTGGCGTTGAAACTTCAACCGAGCTTACGCCACTAATTTTTCTCTTTGTCGTCTCCATTTTTACCTATTGTTCTGAAATTTGGAAATAAATATTGATAGATTATAAGCTACAGAAATGCATCTTTTTTTTTTTTCAAAAACTACTAAATTGACACCAACTAAGTGAACTTTTGTTAGTCCCTGCGTTATGACCAATGTCATTCGATTGGTCAGGTGTAAACATGTTGTCAGCATTTATGCGTCGCCATTCTCAGAAGTATGGTATTTGTCAGATTTTGAAGGATTTTGCTGGTGACACTGTATTGTTGATCGTTGTATTGCTTATAAGATTGCGTCTGTAGAATGTCGATGGCCTTATGATTATACTCGTAATCATCTCCTGCCAAGGAGATGATTATGGCGGTGATTAGGCCGAAGTTTATTAAGCTTGCTTGGTTCTCATCTTCGATAGAGTTTTATATGTCCGGTATTTTTGAGATGCAGTTCCTTGGTAGCTTGGAGTGTTAGAACCTCTCCGTAGATACCAGAAATTCAGTCTGATTGCATAACTGGAGAGAGTGGTTTCGTACTGGAGAATTCGTTAAAAGTGTTGGTTATTGCCGCATTGTGGTATTGCAGGATAAAGCTGCCTGTTAGGTCCCTTGCATCATTATTGATGAAGATTGTCCCATTGAATACGTTCAATAGTAAGGTTCCAGGGAAGATTTGTTTTGTGGTTGGGATGTGGTTAGTGATTTCCTTGCAGTTGGAATGTCAACTCCTGAGCAAATTAGCGATACTCTGCGTATCGCTTAAATCTACAATTTGTTTTTCGTCACATATTATTAGCTTATTGTTTCCGATACATTTTTTATTTTGTGCCATAAAATTTGTTTTTACATTGCAAAACATTTTCAAAGTACCATCCAACCACTTTACCTCTTTTTACAGGTTTTATTAATATCGTTTCATAATGTGTTTGCTTGAGACCCGAGTTGTGCAGCTTCGACCCTCAGGCATATAAGAGAAACGAATCTAAGTTTCTCCAACCACTACACCAAAAAGGGGTCTATATTTATTTACGGTACATTGGGATGTAAAGATAGATCGCCTCCCCGTGGTACACCCTGAATAACGCTAAATGATCTATCGCAAGAGGAAGCCAGAATAAGCAAGCAAGATTACTCTCCTGGCCATATTACAAATAAGAAGTCAACTGAACTAAAACTAAACAAAAGGAAATTTCGTAAACATCAACGACAAACATCATGCCCAACGCAACCGGTGCTTCTCAGCGTCAATTAATTAGAAATTTTCTCAAAGAATGTTTATGTTAATATAAGCCCTATAACTTTATACGTGCAATAACAAATAATGTAATATGTAACTCCATACGCTAAATAAATAAATAAATACTTTTTATTTATTATTATAGTATTAGATAAAATAAAGGAGATTACTACATCCGTTTTTGACCAATGTCCAATAACTATTTCTTCTTTAATTATTTCTAACTTAATTTGAATGATTGTTATCAATAATTACTTTAAGCTTCGTTTGCTTTATCAATTTTATTTGTGATATTAGTCATTTCATAGATACATAGATAGATAGATTTTTAATTCGTACATAAATTTACAAAAAAGTTTAGTTACCACACATTTTACAAAACAGAGATAAAATAATTTTTATCTTTCTTCTGAAACATTATTTAATAGCCATTAATTCTATCAATTGTTGATTTGTTAATTACCACTTATTTATTATTATTTTCTAAGATATCGTTAATTTTTGCTTTTAAGATTAGGAAGTCGTCATGGTCAGGATCTCTGTCAAGATGATTTTGGAATAATTTTTTTTTTACTAATTATTTTTTGTAAATGATCCTAGAAATTCTGCTTCAGGGTGCACTTATCTAGCTGCACTTTCATATTGGCATATACCGGCGTTTGAAACACCTTTTTCAGGTTTTCGAAATGTGTGTCTTCGTCTTTACTAAAGATTACACGTAACATATTGTAATATGCGAGCTACGGCTCGAGTAGATAAAACAATATTCTGTGAAATTATTTCATTATTTTGAAGTCTATAGAACAATTCAGGTTCACACTATACTATTCTTCGCAATTCTTTTGTTACAATGTCTCTGTCCTCTCAAATCACTTATCTCCTTTTAATTACTTAATTCACAAATCCAAACTAATTACTTCTTCTTGTTAACTCTCAACTTTCAATTTATCACAAAATTACAACTTCGCCCATTATCACTTTTCTAATCTCTTCGCCACAGTTTAAAAACTACTGCCCGTTCTCAATCGCCATCTGTCCTTATATAGCAGAAGTTTCTGATAGCCAGAAACTTCTAGCAAACCTGGGGGCCTCGATTCCAGTAACCAACTTCTGCCCCGCGAAGTTGGTCCTTACGCATTTCCCGACTGCTGGTTTTGGGAAGTCTGACTGACAGAATGGATGTTACCACCGCCAGATGCTTCCTCTCTGCTTCTCCTACTTCCGCAATGTGGACAATTTCCTCGTCTAGGTGCACTTCTGCACTGCCGTTGTAGGTGTCCGGTTTGGACGAAGCTGGAAAGTGATCTTGGGAGCCACCGATTCTACATAGTAGAACCAGACCCAGAGAAGAATTCTCAAGACTACATCGTGGGAAAGACGTTAGTCGAACCAAAGAACACCATGGTTCCAGTGAGAGTTTTGAACGCGAGACCACACACTGTCAAACTAAGGCGAGGGGAGGTGACTGGAAAATGCACGCCGATTACCGCCGTCGCAACAATATCTGAACGTGATGCTCCAAAACCTCTCCCATCACCTTGGACAGCGGAAACGAGAGAGACGATTCTCCAGTCCAGTGAGCTGAATCAGGAGCAGCGAACTATGGCAGAGAATCTTATCAATGAGTACGCTGATGTATTTGCCTCACAGGACGGAGAATACGGCCGAACACACCTGGTACAACATCGAATAGATACTGGTGATACTAGACCAATTCGTCAGCCTGCTAGGCGCCTTCCATTGGCAAAGCAGACAGAAGTTGCAGAGATGGTGTCGGCAATGGAGAAAGAATGTCTGATTGAAAGTTCCAAAAGTCCGTGGGCATCACCGGTTGTACTGGTTAAGAAGAAAGATGGCAGCACGCGGTTCTGCGTGAACTATCGGCAGCTCAATTACGTCACCAAAAAAGATAGCTATACTCTGCCACGGATTGACGACACGCTAGACACACTATCAGGAGCCCGATGGTTTTCCACTCTCGACTTGAAGAGTGGCTACTGGCAGGTACAGATCCATCCAGAAGACGGGGAGAAAACCGCCTTCACCGCAGGAAATGGGCTATGGCAATTCACGGTAATGCCATTCGGGCTGTGCAATGCTCCGGCGACTTTCGAGCGATTGATGGAATGTGTCCTGCAAGGGTTAACATGGAAAACCTGTTTGGCGTACTTGGATGATGTCATCGTCGTAGGAAAAACGTTTGCGCAACACCGAGACAATCTAAGGGATGTGTTTCAAAGGCTTCGAAGTGCCCACCTGAAGCTCAACCCCAAGAAGTGCGCCCTGTTTAGAGCGGAAGTCAAGTACCTGGGACACATAATTTCAGCGAAAGGAGTGAGAACCGATCCAGAGAAGGTCGAAGCGGTGAAAAACTGGCCAGGCCCCAAAGACAAACACCAACTAAGGAGCTTCCTGGGCCTAGCCACCTACTACAGACGGTTCGTGAAGGATTTTGCCGGGATCGCAAAGAGCCTGCACCAGTTGACGGAAAAGGGGAAACAATTCAAATGGTTAATTGAGTGCGAGAAGAGTTTCAAGGCACGTAAACAACGGCTATGCGATGCCCCGATACTAGCTTACCCCACTCCCGGGGAATCGTTCATTGTGGATACAGATGCTAGTAATGTCGGGGTGGGTAGGAGCCGTACTCTCTCAGGTGCATGAGAGCCAAGAGAAGGTGGTTGCGTACTTCAGTAAGGTGCTCTCTAATCCAGAAAGGAACTACTGCGTGACAAGGCGGGAACTTATTGCTTTGATCTTGGCTACGAAGCATTTTCACAAATACCTCTATGGGAGGAAGCAGCCTTAAAATGGCTATTACAGTTCAAAAGTCCTGAGGGTCAGGTCGCAAGATGGATCGAAAGGCTGCAAATCTACGACTACGAAATACAGCATCGTAAAGGAAAACTCCACTCTAATGCGGATGCACTGTCCCGGAGACCATGCAGAACGGATTGTAAACATTGTGCGCGTCAGGAAGAACGGGAGCTGGTTTCCATCCAAAGAATGAGAGCCGAACCTATCGCCAGCTGGAGCGTAGATGAGATCCGGAACTCTCAGAAGGAAGACCCGGATATCGAGCCGATTCTGGCCTGGAAGGAGAACATGGAGAAACCGGATCATCAGGACATCTCTCACAGAAGCCCGACCTTAAAGGCATATTTTGCGCAGTGGGACTCCCTCCATGTCCAAGAAGGTGTTCTGAGAAGAAAATGAGAATCCTCCGACGGAAAGTCGTTTGTAATGAAGCTTGTCGTACCGCAAACGAGGGTCAAGGAGGTGTTACAGGAAATGCATGGCGGGGCGTCCGGAGGCCACTTGGGAGTGAATAAGACGCTAGAAAAGGCACGAGAACGTTTTTATTAGTTAAAAGCGAAGGAAGATATCGAAGACTGGTGCAGAAAATGCGACGTGTGTGCAGCTAGTAACGGTCCGAGAATCAAAACTCGAGGTAAGATTCACCAATACAACGTGGGAGCACCTTTCGAACGAATCGCCATTGACATCGCAGGGCCCTTTCCGGAAACCGACAATGATAATCGGTATATACTCGTAGTGATGGACTACTTCAGTAAGTGGCCGGAAGCGTTTCCGATCCCTAACCAGGAAGCCAGAACCGTGGCGGAGCAGATCGTCTACAATTGGGTTAGCAGATTCGGTGTGCCCTTGGAATTGCATTCTGACCAAGGGCGTAACTTCGAGTCAAGAATCTTCCAAGAGATGTGTCAACTACTCGGAATCAAAAAGACAAGGACAACCCCGCTTCATCCACAGTCGGGCGGTATGGTGGAGCGTTTCAATAGGACTTTGGACGAACATCTTTCGAAGGTCGTAGGTGACTACCAATGGGATTAGGACCGGCAGATTCCCTTGTTTTTGATGGCCTATAGAAGTGCCGTGCATAGCACTACTCGACATACGCCGTTCGAAATCTTATTTGGTGGAATAGCTCGTTTTCCCAGTGAGGTGAAATTTGGATCTCCTACCAATGAGCCCAGAAATGAAGAAGAGTACGTGGCGGACCTTAGGGAAAGGCTTAGGGACATACACCAAAGGACCAGAAGCCATATTAAGATGACGGGCGACCGCATGAAGACCAGGTATGATGCCAAGGCAACAACGTCAGGATTCCAGGAAGGAGATCTGGTGTGGCTGTATAATCCCCATCGCCAAAAGGGGAAATCACCTAAATTACAACGGAACTGGGAAGGTCCCTACAGAATAGTAACCCGCATCAACGATGTTGTCTACCGCATCCAGCGAGGACCAAGGGCCAAAATGAAAGTGGTTCATGTGGACCGACTGAGTCGATACAATGGCCGAAATGAGGATGCACTTGTTCGGGACGAACACGTCTAAGAGGGGGGCAGTGTAGCATAATAATAACTACGCTCCTACGACTATGTAACCCATTTCGAAGTGTCTTTTCATTCTGTCAGAATTTTGGTCCAAAATGTCCTTTCATTCGAGGTTCGTGTCTGCGGTTTCCACAGTTCATGTCTACGAAAGAGACGGATAATATCACGGATAAGAAAGAATTATAACTGCAAGAAATGGAATTATTACATAATAATTTTTCTTGTTCCAGTGGTCGAAGAATTTGCTAGAAGTTTCTGGCTACCAGAAGCTTCTGCTATATAAGGACAGATGGCAATCGAAAGGGGGCAGTAGTTTTTAAACTGTGGCGAAGAGATTAGAAAAGTGATAATGGGCGAAGTTGTAATTTTGTGATAAATTGAAAGTTGAGAGTTAACAAGAAGAAATAATTAGTTTGGATTTGTGAATTAAGTAATTAAAAGGAGATAAGTGATTTGAGAGGAAAGAGACATTGTAACAAAAGAATTGCGAAGAATAGTATAGTGTGAACCTGAATTGTTCTATAGACTACAAAATAAAGAAATAATTTCACAGAATATTGTTTTATCTACTCGAGCCGTAGCTCGCATATTACAATATTTTGCCAAATGTTAGCGTAATGTGTCATCAAGCGCCCTCTGAAATGTGGACGGCGGGCTTGTGTACCAAAAGGCAACCTTGTGAACTCGTATTTTCCGTTATTCACAGAGAAGACTGTCTTTTTGATATCAGATTCCTTTAGGGGAATTTGATGAAAGCCGCTATTAAGATCAATGACCGAGAACAATTTGCTTTCGCTTAGTTGTGCTCAGACCTCGTTTATTTGAAGTATTGGATACTTATCGTATTTTTTATTTGCCGAATGAGTCAATTTTTGTTAGCCACTATTCATACAGGCGAATTGTATGACGACCTCGATGGCTTTATAATGACATCGTTTAGAAGCTGCTTGACCTGCGTTTCAACTTCGTCCTTTAAAGCTGCGGGATATGGGTAGAATTTGGATATACTGGCGTTTCTGAATTTTTTTCGAATTTCACCCTGAATGGTGGTGGTGAAAGTGAGTTTCTCGTTTGATTCAGTGAAAAGGTTGGGGAATTTTTGAACTAAGTTTTTAAATCTTTGCTCTATATTCATATGCTCCCTTTTTATATCAATTTTATTCACTGCCGTGTAGGCGCGTTATTTTATTTTAATCCTTACTTTGTCTTTTACGACCATGCAGTTATCTTTTGTATGAATGACCGCGGAAAGTTCATTGCCTACAATAGCATGTCAGTATTTTAGGGAAGGTAGGAGCAAGAATTTGATTTTGGAATCTTTTAGGCCGAATAGGTGAATAATTTTAATACAGCCGACTAGAGAATTAGCATAGAAGGCTTGTGAGTTTGGTATAGGATTTGAGACCAGATCTGCTTGGATGCAATTCTTATTAGGACCCCTTGAATATTAGTATTTTCAGCATTTTTCCGCCCTTCGTTCTACATTCAAAATAAAGCGGAAAAGAGTTATTTAGTCTAAAAAAGGTATACCGGTAAAATCTACGGTTTCCTGTTGTTCATCCTCGGGTCTTTCGTACGGTTCTATATATTCCGTTAAGGATTATTCGCATTAGTTATCTTGGGAATTTCGAATGTGTTCATAGATGTCCGGACTATTTTCAATGGGGTCGATGTGGAATTTCCTCTGGTATTTATTTGGTCTAGGTGCTCCATGCACTACGATTGGGGGTCTCTTTCCAAATATCTCATTTTGCGTGGGTCTGTTCATGTAATTTATTGTTTTAGATTGGATGCTTATGTCCATCGGCTGGAGCCTTGGTTGAGGCTTAGGCGTGTCGGGACGTGGTGGAGTTGGTGTATTGTATTGTCTATAGTTGCGATGGTAGTTCGGATCATATATGCATTCTGGTTCTAGTGATTGGGCTTATATTGTAACTGTGGTAAATTAGCTAACTGGGGATGGAGAGGAGGTTTACTTCCCTGGGGGTTGGAGTTATTATAGTGTGGTGCATTTTTACGAGGAGGAGGTGGAGGTACGACCTGAAGGACCGTAGTACGAAGTAGTATATTGCGTTCTAAAATTTTGAATCTAAATCTCCACGCAATCCTCTAATAAATGTGTCTGGGGCCATGCCCCTATTATTTGTGTACATACAACCTATTCTATTCAATATAAGTCAAAGCAGATAGCATGGTAGAATTCCTGAATAGTAATATTTCCTGGAAGAGGTGACGTCATTTGATACAATTGCTGTTATGAGACTGTCTAAAGCTTCGGTTGTAAGTACATTGAAAGGGTTTAAGTGGATGGTTGGCTAGGACCAGGAGTATTTGGGACATTTAGGACAGGGGGCCAGATAAGATTCTCGTTAGGCATTTTGTTTCAATTAATTTGATTCCATTTAATATAATATATTGTGACATATATCACACATGCCTTAATGGAGCCCATATAAATGCGACAGTCGCTTACGTCAGAAAACAGGTTGGTTGAAGAGAATTATCAAATAAGCGACTTTCAGAGGTTAACAAACGAATTTGTGTAATTAATAAAAGGTCTGTATTTTCTTCTACTCCATCGAGAACCTCAAACTAAATTTATAACATTGGCATCAGAAGTGAGATTCTCGAGTTTATGACCTAAGAATTATATCAAAAAATTGACAAAATGTTCACCCAACTAACCTCACTTAGTGAAAATCTGGCTCAGCAAAACACGGAAATTGCGCAATGGAAAACCGATCACCAACGTCAGATCGAGTATCTACGAACAATGGGAAGTACTCGTAGTACATTTGCCGAGAAAGTATTTCAGGGATAGCATTTGTACTAAGATAAAAGTCGACCCTCAGCCTTTTGACAGCCAAACAACTAACGGGCGCGAGTACAAAATTCAGTTTGACATCGTGGCTGAGGCAAATGGCTGGACCGATAGTCTTTGCTTCGTGGAGACGCTATATCAATCCTATGGAATTTAAGATCTGATGCCCGTGCCAACTACAGCAAACTTACATGGGTTCTGCAGCTAAGCTTTATTTCCCAACAGAAACATATTTCACATGCAACATTTCGTTCCAGGTGACAGCGACACCGAGAAGAGATATTCAACGCCTTACTCGAATAGTTTTCAGAGACTGCACATCCGAAGCTCAGGAGCGCATTTCAGTGATGCAGTTCGTCGATGAAATTGGCGACCGTCTAACTCAGGATGCTGTACGAATGATAGATCCAAAGAGTATTATCGATGCAGTACACAAAGCTATTTCTGCTGAAGCAGCTCATCTCGCTACTTGAACCAGTCATCTCACTCGATATGTCGAAGACGCCAACGAAACCTAACAGCAATTCATTCAATACTCTAATCAGCGGCCGCGTAGGAATCAAGCTAACATAATCGTTAAAATTCAAACCAATTTACAGAGATGTCCTTGGAGTCGGGAAACGCTCAGCTGTCAGTGCCAAGGGGCTAACGCTGACGAAGTTCAAAAGCCTTAACATCTACAGTGTCCATTGTGGAAGTCAGTCAAGTAGATTTATTGTTCCTGTAATTTTTGGTTCCGTGCGCTGACAGATGCTCGTGGATACTGGATCTTCGGTCACACTTGTGCGTCGAGACGTTATTTCTCCAAATACCCGTCTTCAACATGGAAACACAGCAATTCAAACATTATGTGGCCACACATTTCATATACAGCATTTCGATTGGTGATAATCAAATTGTGCTTCCACAAGCACTTGGTGATACGGCTAAGAAAACTGTTAGAGCCATTGTTTTCGTATAACGGAAAGCCATTGCTTTTCGTATAACGGATTCGTTCCTTATTCCAAAAAAGTTTATTTCAACTAATACTTCTTGTAAAGCACTTGCCAAAGGTGTTATTTCTCCCCTTGCGGATGATCTTCTGAAAGAAATATTAGTTGGAAAGTCCTTGACCTGCAATCGAGATTGTGCTGTTTTGGTGAGAGTAGCCAACCATGCCGTCACACTTTCGTGCAATATTCCCATCGCTACATTTGAAGCAGTTGATCTGTCAGATGTACGTGTAATTACGTCGGATAATTGCGTGCTACCGAAACTTTAGCATAATCTTCTCCTCCGGTCATGAAAACATCTCCATCCAACACAAATCGAAACAGCTTTGATTGCTGACCCCGAGGAGACAGACCAAACTGACATTGCAAAAGAAAAGAGGCCTCTCCGAAGAGCCTTAGGCTGTACAAAAAAGCCGTACACCTGAAGCGCAAACTGGAGGGGAAAGGCATCCCCTCACTCTCCGACTTGAAGAAAAATTCGCGTGGGCCGAAGACATCATCAAGAGAGATGCCTTGACGAGACCAAAGGCGAAAAATAAAAACAACGCAGCAGCTAGCTGCAAGTGTGTCATCGGTAAGATGAACCCCGTCAAGAAAGCTGCTAAGGTTGTTACACCCAAAAAGACACATTGAACCGAAGCCAAAAAGGTGGTAAGCTGGTGAGTTCTCACTGAGACTCACGAGGAAGCCGCAGCCTAGTTAGACGGCAATCACCTTGAATCCCAATGAAGGTAGTACATGCAAATCTTTATCACAGTGAGGCCGCCTCGGTCAACCTTATGCTGCTCCTTCGTAAGGAGCAGCTTGACTTGGCCCTAATCCAAGAACCATGGATTCTTCATAATCGGGTGAAAGGATTGGGGTCATACAACTATAATGTAGTATACAATGGTAGCGAAGGTAAGGTCAGAACTTGTATCGTTGCCAAGAAAAATCTTCACGTACTAATGCTCTCCAACTACAGCTCGGGGGATCAATAGGTGGTGGAGATAAAGGGAAAGGACAATACATACACGCTGGCGTCGGTATACCTACCATACGACGAAGGCATTGACGTCCCCTCCGGAAAAGTTAAGGCATTGATAGTAAAGGGCTGAACAGAATGTGTATCTGTGTCTGAGTCTTGCAGCGCTGTCAAACATCTGCCGTGCTGCTTGCGGTTAAAGTAAACACAATGAAAGCGACTGTCAAATTTGCATCTTGCGTTTTTACTTCTTAATTTTATTAGTGCTTAAACGAGTTTGTGTTCTACACATGTGCTATTTAGCAATAAAATTAATAAAAGCAGCAAGTATGAGAAAGCAGCAGTACAATTTATTGCTAGGCCTGGTAAAAGAAAAATTGAAAAAAAACATCTATACGTAAGCCAATTGTAGCTTACAACTCCCGGTTGTAGCTGTCTCGCAAACTCTTCAATTTTTTTTTGCACTCATCAACTGTAAACAATGGAAACAATACAAATCTAAACAAAATTTACAAATACTTTTTTTTTACTTACTTGATATTCCAAATTCGTCGGATATCTCCTTACATTTTTGCATTTTTTTTCTTAAATTTTTGTAATTGGGATTCGACAAATTTCAAAGAATTTTGTTCGCGTGCACAACTTCTATACATTTTTCGACCTCCATTTCCAAAATAACAACAGCTTTTGTGTACACATTCATAAACGTCAAAATTTCATCGCTGCTTGAAGTTGAACAAAATCCAACTTCGCGATTCACGAAACTGACGCAGACACACATTGTGGTGCGGCTTACGGCTTTCCATACATTTAACATTTTGACAGCTTGCGACTCAGACTCAGACCCAGACGCAGATACACATTCTGTTCGGCTCATAATGTCTCAACAAGGTAAGAGAAACTTAATCTTAGGCTGTAATGCTAACGCCCATCATACTATTTGGGGTAGTTCAGATACTAACAGTAGAGGCGAGACTATACTATATCCTAAGTACCTACTAACCTAACTATATGTAATCGTGGCAATTCACCAACTTTTATTACAACCAATAGAAGGGAGGTTCTTGATATAATACTCTTATCTGCAAATAGCACCGCAACAATCTCGAACTGGAGGGTATCACTGCCTGACCACTGTCCGATACTCTTCGATTTGAATTCAGGCGCTCCGGATAGAAAGGCTTTTCGAAACCCGCGCAGAGCTAACTGGAAAAGATTCAACGACCACCTTGGTGGAATTAAAATATAGCAGAGAGTCTGCGCACCTCAAGGCATAGCTGGAACCTCGTTAAAGAGGGAGCTATTGAGTGGTCAACACATAAGGAAAACGTTAAGCTTCTCAAAAAGGAAATGAGATTCACTAAGAAAAATTCCTGGAGAAGCTTTTGTGACTCCATTTAATGCACCACAGAGGCGGCCCGATTGAGGAAGGTTCTCACCAAAGCTCCATTACATGTGTCTTCTATTAAGAACTGTGATGGCAGCTGGGCAGACTCTTACGAGAATTCGCTTGAAGCTCTCCTGAAATGTCACTTTCTTGGCTGTGAAGAGACAGGGATATACTGTCAGGCAATCACATCTATGCCAGCTAATATGGACACTGAAACTATCGACAATTTGATTGACGATCAGAAAATTTGGTGGGCAATCAAATCGTTTGCACCACACAACGCACCCGGCATTGACGAGATACATCTTATTATGTTACAAGAATCGGAGGAATATATTATTCCATGGCTCAAGTACATTTATGGTTGGTGTCTCAGATTGGGATATGTTCCAAAAGCTTGGTGAGAGATTACAGTGGCTTTCATACCAAAGGCGGGTAAAATAAACCACACTAATGCCAAAGACTACAGACCAGTAAGTCTATCTTCATTCTTATTGAAAACAATGGAACGGTTAATAGATATGCACGTCAGAGATGAGATTGGGGATAACTTTTTATCGAAATGCGTACATAAAAGGAAAATCAGTGGATACTGCTCTTCACAAAGTGGTCTCTACCATAGAAAACACTCTTCATGTGAAGGAATGCACGATGGGTACATTCATTGACATCGAAGTGGCTTTTAATAATGTAAGTACCGAAGCTATAGTAGACAGTCTGCGGAGGGCCGAAATACACTCGTGTATATGCAGGTAGATTGAACTAATGCTTAGTTCCCCCTTATCAACTCCACACTAGAGGACATAAGAGGAAGAAAGCGAGTCAAGCAACCCACAAAGCTGAGTCCTTTCACCACTCTTATAGTTTCTAGTAATAGACGAGATGTTAGATATACTTGAAAGGAATGGTTTCAACGTAGCGGCCTATGCCGACGATGTTACCATCTTGGTATTCGGAAAGTTCCTCCCGGTACTCAGCGAGCGACTCAATTATGCATTAAAATTAGTGAATAATTGGGTCAAGAGCAGGGGTCTGGAAGTGAATCCGGCGAAAACCGAGTTAGTGCTATTCACGAGGAAAAGATCGATACCAGAATACAACTACCCTCGTATGAATGGTGTCGAGCTTATACCTCAAGTAATTGCAAAATATCTCGAGGTAATATTAGATTCCAAATTAAACTGGAAAGCTAACATTGACAATCGAATCAAGAAGGCATATGTTGCACTACGAGTATATGCATGCAGGAGAACCTTCGGGAAATCTTGGGGATTTACGCCTAAAGTGGTACACTGGCTCTACACTGCGGTACTAAGGCCCATTTTGACCTATGGTTCGATTGTCTGGTGGAAAACGCTCGAGAAGAAATACCAACTTGAAAGCATTACAAAGGGTGACGGGATCGATGAGATCAACACCGTCAGCAGCTCTGGAAACAATACTGAATCTTCTTCCACTGGACATATATTGTGGAAACACGGCAGCCAAAACTGCACTAAGACTAAGGGAAGCCTAACTATGGAAAGCTACAGTCATGCCTCAATTCTAAACCGATGGAATGTTTGAGACTCCGGACGGAAACGGACTACATCATCCCCATGCCAAACTGCAGCCGAAAGTTCTCTATTAGAATTCCTAGCAGGGAGGAATGGGATGAGAGAAGAGTCTGTTTCGAGAACGAACTGGCCATCTTTACCGATGGATCCAAAATGACTGCCGGTACTGGTGCCAGCGTCTACTGTGAGTCTCGAAATATACATCGCTCGTTTAGACTTATGGATGGTGGCAGTGTCTTCCAAGCCGAAATTGCTGCAATAAAACAAGCTGTGGGTATGATTATTGAGGAGATATTTCTGGGCAATTAATCAGCATCTATGGTGATAGCCAAGCGGCCATTAAGGCATTAGAGTCAACATCACCAAGATCCAAGCTTGTGAAAATTTGTAAAAAACGACAAGATGTTATCTCAGCGGCCAACACGGTGACCCTGTGTTGCATACCGGGCCACTTGGATATCTCCGGTAATGAAAAAGCGGACGAACTAGCCAGCGAAGGTTCACTTATAAGCCCTTTGCGGGTCCTTTCCGAGGCTAGTATACCGCTTAGCACCCTATAGAGGGAGGTAGACATCGAGTCTAATGAGGAAGCTAATGAACGCTGGTGTCGATTAGATAAATGCGCTACAGCCAAATCATTATGGCCAGTCTACGACAAAAGAGATCTGTCAATCTTATAGAACTAAGTCGAAGGAATATCCGCATAGCTGTTGGCGTCGTGACAGCACACTGTGTGATAGGTAATCACGCAGCACGGCTAGTGTTACCTCATAACCACTACTGTAGAAGCTGCAGGGACATAGAGGAAATAGAATCCATTCAACATCTCCTGTGTGACTGTCCAGCTCTGGCCAGCAAAAGAAACTGTGCTTTTGGCAAATACTTTTTTTCAGAGCTGGATAAGCTAGGTAGCATTGAGCAAAGAAAACTCCTGAGATTCATATATTTACCTAGGTGATTTAGCCGAGCGGTGGAAGATTGAAATTGTTAGGTTCCCATGGTTCCAAATATTGGGCACAATGGACTCATAGTGGTCTAAGTGAGCTGTTGACAACCCTGTCAACAAGGGCATCCAGTTACCTAACCTAACCTAACCTACTCCGTGAATTTGGTGACATCTTCTCTAGCAGCCCTGATGACTTGCGAAGAACTAATGTTGCCCAGCATAAAATCGACGTTGGTATAGCAAAACCTATTAAGTAACCGCCTCGCTCTAAGTAAGCAGGAAAAGTCGAGGAGAATAATTGACAGCATGTTACATAGCGTTATAATTGAACAATAAAGCACATGGGCATCGCCCATTGTAATGGTAAGGAAGAACGATGGCTCGATGAGGTTCTGCGTTGATTATCGCAGTCTGAATAACGTCACGATTAAAGACTCCTTTCCCTTGCCCCGCATTGACTATACCCTGGACGCAGTAGCAGGCTCAGTCTGGTTCAGCAGCGTGGACTGTCAGTCTGGATATTGGCAGGTCGAAATGTGCAAAGGTGATCGAGAAAAGACAGCATTCGTAACGAGAGATGGCCTATGGCAGTTTAAGCTCATGAGCTTTGAATTGACCAACGCGCTCGCTACCTTCGAACGGCTCATGTCAACTGTTCTGGGAGGATTACCTATGGATACTTGCCTGGTCTATCTGGACGATATCCTGACCCACGGTAAAAGTTCTGAGGCCATGCTTTCAAACTTACATTCTGTTTTCAGTCGGTTGAGGGAAGCTGAAATAAAAATATATCCTACAAAGTGCAACCTGTTTAAAAAAAAGAGGTATGTTTCTAGGGACATGTAATCAGTGAGAAGAGTTTCGCCTGAACCATCCAAGATTGAGGCTGTTCGCAGCTGGCCGATACCAAGAAGTGCATCTAAAGTTAGAAGCTTTGTTGGGTTGTGCACGTACTACCGCCAGTTTGTGCCGAAATTGCTTAAATTGCTCCACCTCTTAGTAAGACTGAGCGCAATTACTGCACCACCCGAAAGGAACTGCTGGCTATGATCAAAGCAGTCGAACATTTCCACTTTTATTTATTTGGTCGAAAGTTTGTGATCCGCACGAACCACGCCGCACTCAATTGGTTGGTATCGTTCTAAAATCCTGTAGTTGTAGTTTTTTTTTTTTTTTTTTTAATTTGCACGTGTTAAAGGGGATATGAATACCCTTATACTAATTTTTAGAACACGTGCGTTTTTGTGGAAAGAGGAAGAGACAGAGAGGAAGAAAGATTGGTGTAGTGGGTTTGAAACTTAGGTGGTATTAAGTTTCTGTAAACTCCAAGGGTGGCTGTCCAGATAACTGGGGAGTATTTTGTTTGATTTCGCTATTATTGTCGTTGCTTATGATTCACAGTATTTTCTTCCGTCCTCCTGATGTCATCATCACGATCAAGTTGCATTTTAGCCGTATGACCATCCTACTGCCAGTGTTATGCCTTCACAGTAGAGTTGACTTAGCTTTCGCAATTGATCGACTTTTTTATTTATTTCATGGGAAATAAATAGATGATTCTTGACATCAGGATTCGAACCGTGAATCAACAGCGTGACAAGCGATGATGTTACCACTACACCACGGCCACCCACGGTCTTTTGGAAGCTTACTGGGTCCAGTTCAATGCATTGTTTTTAGTTAACCAAATCTAAAAAAAACTACAACGTACAACGCGTAAAGATCATTAGTCAGTGAGATAATTTGGATTTTCCACGATACTCCGTTTGGAGGCCACTTTGGCTCCAATAAGACCTTCGAAAAAATGAAATCACGTTTTTATTGAATTAGAAGCGTTTCTCTCTGGCGAGCCTTTTCACCGAGTGGCAGTAGACATTTTAAGGCCTCTACCGTCTACAAGGCGGGGTAACAAATATCATCTTCATGGATTATTTGACTAAGTGGGTAAAAATCTTTCCACTTCCGGATCACGCCGCCGATACAGTAGCCAGAGAATTGGTAAAAAAAAGTCTTCTGTCGGTTTGGGATACCCATCGAGCTGCATTAGGACCAGGGTCGAAATTTTAAGGCAAAGGTTTTCAGAAATGTTATGAAGATTTTGGATATTTTTAAGACGAGGACTACGCCGATGCATCCGCAATTAGATGGACTTATTGAGCGGATGAACAGAACTGTATTGCTCCTTTCTAAGTTCGTGAACGAGAAGTAAGACGATTGGGGTGATTTTCTACCTTTATTCGCTATGGCAGTCACCTTTCACCATGCTTTTTAGCAGGGACATGAGGCTGCCGCCGGATTTGCTGTTTGAAACTACTCCAGAGGAGATTTCTTTGTGTGTGTACGCAAAGCAACTGTAGGAGCAACTTCAAGAGGTGCACGAACGGGCGAGACAAGACACGCATAGAGCTGCCACTCGGATGGAAACTAGGTACCTCGCTGTCAGGTCGGAAACTATGTCTGGTTTTATAATCCAAAAAGAAAGGTTCGGGTATCACCAAAGCTACAAACCGATTGGAATGATCGCTATAAAATTATGGAGTTAATCACCGATGTGACTATAACGATTCAAAAGAAACCGAGAGTCAAGCCTAGGATTACTCGTATAAGTTAAAAAACAACTTTATTTCTTGAATACCAAATGACAACTGAACAATCATAATAACTTTTAGACTACTATTTATACCTTAATGCGACGTGGGCGACGTGGGAATGAAAATGATGTGGGAATGACTGCAACGTCGATCCAGACGCTAGGTCGGCAAATTATGTGGAATCCGATGTTGCACTATGCAGTGCACCGAATGTGACGCTGTGTAGATCGGATGACGATGCCCGGGGTAATGATTGGAAGTGAAGGTTACTGCACGTGCTGTTTGCTGTTTGTTGAAGATTCACTTGATCCGTGTGTTAACTTATATGCATTGATTGCGTAGCCGAGCATCGTGGAAAAATTATTGAGCTTGGGGGCCACAGGCGGAGATTTCTGCTGAAGGGGATCCAGTTATTATTTATTATATATTATTTCCTCTTACGGTGATGGGTCAGGACGCGGGCTGCTGGTGCTTCTTGAGAACCTTTATTCTCACAGGTTGGTGTTTCTTAAGGACCTTTGTTTTATAATGAACCAAACGCGCATACTCCTTTTTGCATACTTTCTTTTCAGAACGTATACATACATATGTATGTATTTTGTAACGTGTACTGTCTAACAAAAAAAAACATTCAACCACAGTAAATTCTTTGAGATTTACAACTGTTGTACGAATTACTATACACCCATTGAATAGTATACTTGTTCCTCTATAAAAATCTTCCTTGAGCACAAACAAATAAATTTATATTCTCTCATCTGCCTTTAAATCTAAATTTTGGAAAAGACCAGTTTCAAAAGAAATTTCACATGCAGGAAAAAAATTATATTAAAACGCTTTCTTGCTAAATAATTGAAAAAACAAATTTACGAATATATGTATGTATGTATAATATATATCTACCTACGCAATGTATGGCGTCCATTCATTCATAAAAATTTATTTTTTCTCCGACCGGGAACTGAAATGCAACAGCAGAAAACTTTTGCGAACGGAAAAATATGCAGGATATGCCACATGAAAGAGGAACAAACTTTGAATAAATTCGCTTTGTTATTTTTAAAAGAATAAAGCGCTGCTATTCTACTGCACTCTGCAGTACACTTTTTGTTTGTTGCTGAATTCAACAGTAAACTTCCTAATTGCAGTTAACTCAAAAGAATTCACATGCACATAGATCTCAGGGTGGACTCTTTTCTTTTGCAAACGATTATCCTATTCCCTTTTACTAATACAAGCAACACCTGATGTCCAAAAGAAGTATTTAAACTCTTGATACACTTGCTTGCACTTTACATAGTAGAAGCAATACACACGTATTACGCTCTTGAGTAGCAAGCAAACAAAAGGCCTCAAATGAGCATCATTATCATCATAAGGATAATGCAAAGCAGGCACAAATGGATGTATGTATGTACTTCATGATTTTCTTCCTTTTTTTTACATATTTGGCATTGCGCCATATATTGTTTGGTAGTACACTCTGCACAAAAAAAAAATACGCATACTTACAGGAAATTACGTGCAATTTAGAAAAGAATTAGAAACGCCAGACAATTGAGGACGAAAGCAGGTATCATATGAGAACGTTGCATATATCAAATTCGTCATATCCATTGGACTACCATATACTCGTATATATTTGTGACAATGAAAAATTGAATCTCTGATGCAGGTACCTACAAGGACTCCTGAACATTTGCTACAAGGGTTAAGTTCTGTCATGTCTTAAGCAAAGACTTCCGATGAATCTACTAATTTGATTTGGGGGTATGAGGTCTAATTAAGACCAACTTACTCTGCGTCCTAAAAGATCTTTTGTGTTTCTTGTTAAATTTTGGACGTTAAATTTAACTATGCGTCAAATACAGATCGTGCGGAGCCGCTACGGAAATATTATTTCCTCAGATGATAGCTTAAAGAGCAGAGGCCGATTAGGAAATAACATTTGCTCAAATTATGAATATCTTTGCTCATTTTTTCGTGTCTCGTGTCTAAATGGTAAAACGGAACATATGCATTCAAAGTGGTGTCTGTTTGTCCGTTGTTAGACTGAGAGAGCAGAAATATAAAAAAAAATATTTATTTTCGACAAAATTTGTTGAAAAAAAAAATACTCAAGAACGTTTTTTTTTGTACCATTTTAATTGCGAGCTCTCGCAGTTAGGGCCTCTATTTTCTCAGCCTTCCTGGATGGGATTGTTATTTTGACAAATAACAAAAAAAATAGCTATTTGTCAGTTTTAGAGAATTCTGTTCTGCCTACTTTAATTCATTCTAAGGCCGCACTGTAGGCAGGTAATGTGTAACTTGTTTGAAAGGTGAAAGTTTTTCTAGATGAAATAGCCTGCACGATTGACCATGCCATATTTAGTTTTAGCTAGTTTAACACAAATCCACAGAGCTTAATCCCTTGGCGTATTTTCTTAAAGCACTATCAGATCTGTGTCGTAGAGTGCTTATTACAGGAAGCTACTATTAGCAGAGATTTACCAAAGCATACACAGGCATTTAGTGCTTGTTTAGTGGCTAGAAACAAACAAGATAAACATTATTTACACGAACACAAAAAAAGACAAATGATTACAAATATTGTATTTAACGTGTAACACTGGCACGTAACATATATTTTTTTTTAATGAGTTTTATTATTGAATTCGAGGAGGTTCGAGTTTACATTATATAAGCTGCGACTGACTGGCTCATGCGTGCCATAAATTGTTGTATGTTACGGGACAATTAGCAACTGTCTACTAAAACTACGTAGGTTGTAATATCTCCCACTAAGTTCAATTGAATATAACAAATCAGGCGCATCAATTAAGCCCGAAATGATTTGTAGTAAAAAACAAATTATATCATGATTTATCCGCATTTGAAAAAGTTTTATGCAATGTGAGTAGATTGGCATAGGCATAGTGTCTTAACGTAGCCCCGAAGGAAAAAGTCTAAGGGTATTAAATCATGTAGTTTATAATGATTAAATGGTAGCTATGACAGAACACAATCGTCACAGAACGACAGAGTTGTCATTTCAAATATAACCATAATCCGCTATCAAAGTTTAGATGACCGTTATTCTTCAAGGACCATTATTTTTCAAAAAAAAGTTATGCACTTTTACCATTGTTCGGTTGCTATAATGAAAAATAATTCGGTTAGGTTAGGTTTGGTTGGAGGGACTGTGCATATCGATAAGTGCTTACACGAGTGCCTATTGGTCCATTGGGGTTCCCCTAGGGTTCGCTGTTCAGTTACTTTTGTTGTCTTCCGTACCAGAATGGTGTGAACGTATTGTAATATGCAAGCTACGGCTCGAGTAGATAAAACGATATTCTGTGAAATTTATTTCTTTATTTTCTAGTCTATAGAACAATTCAAGTTCACACTATACTATTCTTCGCAAATTCTTTTCTTACAAGGTCTCTTTCCTCTCAAATCACTTTATCTCCTTTCAATTACTTAATTCACAAATCCAAACTAATTACTTTTTCTTGTTCACTCTCAACTTTCAATTTATCACCAAATTACAACTTCGCCCATTATCACTTTTCCAATCTCTTCGCCACGGTTCTAAACCAACTGTGTTTTTCTTTTTTGACCGCCATCTGTCCTTATATAGCAGAAGTTTCTGATAGCCAGAAACTTCTAGCAAATTCTTCGACCACTGGAATAAGAGAAATAATTCTTGCAGTTATAATTCCCTTTTATCCCTGATATTATTCGTCTCTTTCGTTGACATGAGCTGTGGAGACTTCGTCCCAGACACGAACCTCGAATGAAAGGACAGTACGAACCAAAATTCTGCCAGAATGAAGTCACTTCGGAATTTGTTGCGTCATATTTTTAGGGGGCGTAGTTATTATTATGCTACACTGCCCCCCTCTTAGACATGTTCGTCCCGAACAAGTGCATCCTCATTTCGGCCATTGTATCGACTCAGTCGGTCCACATGAACCACTTTCATTTTGGCCCTCGGTCCTCGCTGGATGCGGTAGACAACATCGTTGATGCGGGTTATTATTCTGTAGGGACCTTCCCAGTTCCGCTGTAATTTAGGTGATTTCCCCTTTTGGCGATGGGGATTATACAGCCACACCAGATCTCCTTCCTGGAATCCTGACGTTGTTGCCTTGGCATCATACCTGGTCTTCATGCGGTCGCTCGTCATCTTAATCTGGCTTCTGGTCCTTTGGTGTATGTCCCTAAGCCTTTCCCTAAGGTCCGCCACGTACTCTTCTTCATTTCTGGGCTCATTGGTAGGAGATCCAAATTTCACCTCACTGGGTAAACGAGCTATTCCACCAAATAAGATTTCGAACGGCGTATGTCGAGTAGTGCTATGCACGGCACTTCTATAGGCCATCAAAAACAAGGGAATCTGCCGGTCCCAATCCCGTTGGTAGTCACCTACGACCTTCGAGAGATGTTCGTCCAAAGTCCTATTGAAACGCTCCACCATACCGTCCGACTGTGGATGAAGCGGGGTTGTCCTTGTCTTTTTGATTCCGAGTAGTTGACACATCTCTTGGAAGATTCTTGACTCGAAGTTCCGCCCTTGGTCAGAATGCAATTCCAAGGGCACACCGAATCTGCTAACCCAATTGTAGACGATCTGCTCCGCCACGGTTCTGGCTTCCTGGTTAGGGATCGGAAACGCTTCCGGCCACTTACTGAAGTAGTCCATCACTACGAGGATATACCGATTACCATTGTCGGTTTCCGGAAAGGGTCCTGCGATGTCAATGGCGATTCGTTCAAAAGGTGCTCCCACGTTGTATTGGTGCATCTTACCTCGAGTTTTGATTCTCGGACCCTTGCTAGCTGCACACACGTCGCATTTTCTGCACCAGTCTTCTATATCTTCCTTCGCTTTTAACCAATAAAAACGTTCTCGTACCTTTTCTAGCGTCTTATTCACTCCCAGGTGGCCTCCGGTCGCCCCGCCATGCATTTCCTGTAACACCTCCTTGACCCTCGTCCGCGGTACGACAAGCTGCATTACAAACGACTTTCCGTCGGAGGATTCCCATTTTCTTCTCAGAACACCTTCTTGGACATGGAGGGAGTCCCACTGCGCAAAATATGCCTTTAAGGTCGGGCTTCTGTGAGAGATGTCCTGATGATCCGGTTTCTCCATGTTCTCCTTCCAGGCCAGAATCGGCTCGATATCCGGGTCTTCCTTCTGAGCGTTCCGGATCTCATCTACGCTCCAGCCGACGATAGGTTCGGCTCTCATTCTTTGGATTGAAACCAGCTCCCGTTCTTCCTGACGCGCACAATGTTTACAATCCGTTCTGCATGGTCTCCGGGACAGTGCATCCGCATTAGAGTGGAGTTTTCCTTTACGATGCTGTATTTCGTAGTCGTAGATTTGCAGCCTTTCGATCCATCTTGCGACCTGACCCTCAGGACTCTTGAACTGTAATAGCCATTTTAAGGCTGCATGGTCTGTGCGAAGAACGAACTTCCTCCCGTAGAGGTATTTGTGAAAATGCTTCGTAGCCAAGATCAAAGCTAGAAGTTCCCGCCTTGTCACGCAGTAGTTCCTTTCTGGCTTAGAGAGCACCTTGCTGAAGTACGCAACCACCTTCTCTTGGCCGTCATGCACCTGGGAGAGTACGGCTCCTACCCCGACATTACTAGCATCTGCATCCACAACGAACGTTTCCCCGGGAGTGGGGTAAGCCAGTATCGGGGCATCGCATAGCCGTTGTTTAAGTGCCTTGAAGCTCTTCTCGCACTCAATTGACCATTTGAATTGTTTTCCCTTTTCCGTCAACTGGTGCAGGTTCTTTGCGATCCCGGCAAAATCCTTCACGAACCGTCTGTAGTAGGTGGCTAGGCCCAGGAAGCTCCTTAGTTGGTGTTTGTCTTTGGGGACTGGCCAGTTTTTCACCGCTTCGACCTTCTCCGGATCGGTTCTCACTCCTTTCGCTGAAATTATGTGTCCCAGGTACTTGACTTCCGCTCTAAACAGGGCGCACTTCTTGGGGTTGAGCTTCAGGTGGGCACTTCGAAGCCTTTGAAACACATCCCTTAGATTGTCTCGGTGTTGCGCAAACGTTTTTCCTACGACGATGACATCATCCAAGTATACCAAACAGGTTTTCCATGTTAACCCTTGCAGGACACATTCCATCAATCGCTCGAAAGTCGCCGGAGCATTGCACAGCCCGAATGGCATTACCGTGAATTGCCATAGCCCATTTCCTGCGGTGAAGGCGGTTTTCTCCCGGTCTTCTGGATGGATCTGTACCTGCCAGTAGCCACTCTTCAAGTCGAGAGTGGAAAACCATCGGGCTCCTGATAGTGTGTCTAGCGTGTCGTCAATCCGTGGCAGAGGGTAGCTGTCTTTCTTGGTGACGTAATTGAGCTGCCGATAGTCCACGCAGAACCGCGTGCTGCCATCTTTCTTCTTAACCAGTACAACCGGTGATGCCCACGGACTTTTGGAACTTTCAATCAGACCTTCTTTCTCCATTGCCGACACCATCTCTGCAACTTCTGTCTGCTTTGCCAATGGAAGGCGCCTAGCAGGCTGACGAATTGGTCTAGTATCACCAGTGTCTATTCGATGTTGTACCAGGTGTGTTCGGCCGTATTCTCCGTCCTGTGAGGCAAATACATCAGCGTACTCATTGATAAGATTCTCTGCCATAGTTCGCTGCTCCTGATTCAGCTCACTGGACTGGAGAATCGTCTCTCTCGCTTCCGCTGTCCAAGGTGATGGGAGAAGTTTTGGAGCATCACGTTCAGATATTGTTGCGACGGCGGTAATCGGCGTGCATTTTCCAGTCACCTCCCCTCGCCTTAGTTTGACAGTGTGTGGTCTTGCGTTCAAAACCCTCACTGGAACCATGGTGTTCTTTGGTTCGACTAACGTCTTTCCCACGATGTAGTCTTGAGAATTCTTCTCTGGGTCTGGTTCTACTATGTAGAATCGGTGGCTCCCAAGATCACCTTCCAGCTTCGTCCAAATGATTGTCTCTGAAGACGGCGGCAAAACTTCGTCTTTGCTGATGACTGTCCTGAGAGTTACGGCATTCTCATTTCCGTACACCATCGGAATCTCCACATTTCGATACCTCAGTACTTGCATCCCGATGTCCAAGATTACTTCATTTGCTTTCATGAAGTCTACTCCGATGATGCACTCGTCGCATATATCTGCCACCAGAAACGCATGGGAGAACGTCAGTCCTGCCAGAGTAATCGTAAGACGAACTTCTCCAAATACCTTCGCCATTTCCCCTGTTGCAGTCTTCAGGCAGTAGCTGTTGGTGTTGTGCAGCCAGGAGCTTTTGACGATATCTCTTCTTACAATGGAGGCAGTGGCACCTGTGTCGATGGTGGCTACGCACTTCTTCTCGTTGATTAGTGCCTCCACTGTCAGGCTCTTGTTACCCCGTTTGGTTTGCGAAACTTGAATGGTGGTCCTGGGGGCCTCGATTCCAGTAACCAACTTCTGCCCCGCGAAGTTGGTCCTTACGCATTTCCCGACTGCTGGTTTTGGGAAGTCTGACTGACAGGATGGATGTTATCACCGCCAGATGCTTCCTCTCTGCTTCTCCTACTTCCGCAATGTGAACAATTTCCTCGTCTAGGTGCACTCCTGCACTGCCGTTGTAGGTGTCCGGTTTGGTTGCAATTCCAGCAACGGATTTGACTTCCGCGAGCTCTGTCTTCATCCATGACGGCTGTTCTCTGGCATGAGCATTCCACGACGGACATTTCCCTGACACGGTGTATTCCCTGGTATGCTTGGTCCGCAGCCTTCATTGACAAAGCGAATGCCAATGCCTCGGGGAGTGTTCGCTTTTCAGCCATCCTTACAGCCATTTGCAGTTGTCTGTCCTCTATGGCCTGAATAAAAGCTTCCACCGCCATTTCGTTGATAAGCTCCTCACCGGCTTTAGGGTATGAAAGATGGGCTAGTCGCTCTATATCCGCTTGCAACTGTTGGAGCGTTTCCCCCCTTTTCTGGACTCGACTACGCAGCTGAACCCTGTACACCTGCTGCATGTGTTCATCCCCAAACCGCATCTCGATAGCCTGAACCAGAGAGTCGTAGTTCTGCTGTTTATCTTCCGGGATGGTCTGCAAGAGCTCCGCAGCTGGACCCCTCAGTGCAAGCGTGAGTGCAATAGACTTCTCTTCATCGTCCCAGCTATTGGTCATTGCGGCCGCTTCGAATTGCCTCTTATAAATTGGCCATGATGTTTGACCATCGAAGATAGGAGGCTGCACCTCCTTTCTTCTCAGACCGTCAGTGGAATATTCCCGTGCTTTCTGTCTCTTCACGTTGCTGAGCTCCTTAGCAAGATTTTCGACTTGCTTTTCTACTTTTTCAAACTGAGTCTCTATCTTCCCGAACTGAGTTTCATGTTTCTCAAAATTTTCATCGAATCTAGTTTCGACTTTTTCGAGTTGCGTCTCGACCTTCTCGATTTTCTCTTCGATCACTTCGAATTTGGATTCCAAGTTCTTGTTTTGCTCATCAAGTTTACTTTCCAGAGCATCTAGAGAATTCTTTTGTTCGTCCATCTTAAGTTCTAGAGAATTCTTTTGTTCGTCCATTGCTTTCTTTTGTTCGTCCAGCTTAAGTTCTAGAGAATTCCTTTGGTCGCCCATTGCTTTCTTTTGTTCGTCCATCGCTTTCTTTTGTTCGTCCAGCTTAAGTTCTAGAGAATTCCTTTGATCTTCTATTGCTTTCTTTTGTTCGTCCATGACTAACTTAAGTTGCAGGAGCAGACTTGTTATACCCGGGTCGGCTGCTGTACTTGCTGGTTCCTCTTCCACGTCAAACTCTACGTCGTGCGGATTTTCACCTTCCTGCGTTACTGCTTCTTCCAGACGAATCAGCAGGGCATCTTTTCCCCCAGTTGTGTCGAGGTTCCGCTTACTGAGTTCTGCCTTTAGTTGAGTTATAGTTAGTTTTCCCAATTTGCGACCCATTTTGCGCAACTAATTAACTCAACACAGAAATCGTTTTTTTTTTTTTTTTTTTTGTTTGTGCAATTTCACACCACGGAAATAGTTATTCACAGAATAAGTTTTATCCCGCTTCTGACACCAATGTAATATGCAAGCTACGGCTCGAGTAGATAAAACGATATTCTGTGAAATTTATTTCTTTATTTTCTAGTCTATAGAACAATTCAAGTTCACACTATACTATTCTTCGCAAATTCTTTTCTTACAAGGTCTCTTTCCTCTCAAATCACTTTATCTCCTTTCAATTACTTAATTCACAAATCCAAACTAATTACTTTTTCTTGTTCACTCTCAACTTTCAATTTATCACCAAATTACAACTTCGCCCATTATCACTTTTCCAATCTCTTCGCCACGGTTCTAAACCAACTGTGTTTTTCTTTTTTGACCGCCATCTGTCCTTATATAGCAGAAGTTTCTGATAGCCAGAAACTTCTAGCAAATTCTTCGACCACTGGAATAAGAGAAATAATTCTTGCAGTTATAATTCCCTTTTATCCCTGATATTATTCGTCTCTTTCGTTGACATGAGCTGTGGAGACTTCGTCCCAGACACGAACCTCGAATGAAAGGACAGTACGAACCAAAATTCTGCCAGAATGAAGTCACTTCGGAATTTGTTGCGTCATATTTTTAGGGGGCGTAGTTATTATTATGCTACAGTATGTAATGTCCGTCTGACATTACATACTTTTGAATTCTTTGAGCTAGAGAACTGATATTATGTACAAAAATAGTACGTGGTGGACCAAAAATAATTAGGGGAAACAATTGGAAAACATATGTTTGTGGGAGCTTTTGGGGGCATAATGTAACCCAAGAAAATAAACATATTTTTATTCCCTATCAAGAGATATTTGGGTTGATTTGAGTAAACCCTTGTAAGCAAGACCACAGCTTTCTCTTTTTCCTCGAATTAACAAGAAATCACAATTAGGATACAGTTAAATTAACGGTACGGAACACTAACTCGTACTTGACCAATTTTTTTGATTTGCCCTCGTAGACTTTGCCGACGCGGTATGACATAGTATTCTCTAGTCTTAAAAAATCCCTCAGTATCCCCAATCAGTAGCCTAATGCAGCCACGCATTGAAAATCATTGGAAGTTGATAGGTATAAAAAATGTTCTGAATGTTTGAGGTAATAATCAGCAATCCACGGGCATTGTTTTATTATTACCTCAAAGACGTCAGAAATGACACGTGCTTAAACGTGAAATGACCTCCAAGTGTCATAATAAGTTTTTCATTCAATTCGTTTCAATAAAAGATATGTTTGCCTTATTAGACCTTGTTTTGTACTGTCAGTACCATCATATTTGCTAGTAATAATATAATTTAGAAAATGTGGAAATGTATGGGAAATGAGAGAATTTAGCACCTTATTAACGATTTTTTACCGTAATCTTCTCATTTGTAGTAAAAATATAGTATTAACCTGGATAGAAATTTTTGGAAACAAAACATTGGAAGTGTGGGGTCCAATAATGAATAAAAATTATGGGCCAAAAAACAAAGTGGAGGCCACGACTGTAAAAATAGCCAAAAGTCTTAATACGAAAGGAGCTAAAAATTTAAAACTAAATTAACAAAATTTCCAAGTAGGCATTCATTTGTTAGTATAGAACAGTGGTTCCCAAACTTTTTGCTGTGGAGAAGCTATTTTGCTAGCGACGCAAAAGTTAAAAATCGGCTGTCTTGACGACCTAATCATGAATTGCCTTTGATGGTGCAATTTTGAATAGAAAAGGGGTCACAGAAGACGTCACTAGAGGAGGGTGACAGCGAAAAGAGATTTTTTTATACTGATGTACATATAAGTACGTCTGATAGATAGAATTTTATAAAAGACACAATATTGTACCTACTTCTGGAATGAATGTAAAGGGTTTAAAAGCAATGCTATATTAGAAAAAGCTGGCTAACGCTGCGCAGGTTAAATTGAGGTCAAATGCAAAAATTGAGCCCCTGTTACAAACGATTGGGAATGTTGTGAATGATGAAATATATACACGCGCATGTAGCCCACTTAATACAGACTACACTACACCACATGGATGACAGCAACTTACTCTCTCTAAATACACTTAATATACCCAAATCAAACTTAAGGAGGTACTCAAGTTGGAGAACACCCTCTATTAGCATACGAAAGGGGCACAATAGATCCCAAAGGTCCCACGTCGTTTCCTCCATATTCATTGGATCATTCATTAATGTCGCTAAGCCACAAAACAATGCTTTTTGGAACGATGGGCATCAGACCCTAATGTATATTGAGGAAAGGAAGACCCTCCTGGGCCTACTTCTTCAAATTGTTTCATAAAGGTCTTAACAAAATAAACCAGAAGGATATGACTTACTTATTATTCTTCGATTTAAAATATAATAAGCAACAAAGCTTAAACTTACCCTAGGTATTTTCAAAAAAAGACAAAAGCCTTCGAAACCCAATGGCGAATTGAAAACTATCATAAATAAAAAAAAGTCCACTTTTGTTTGCCAAGTGCGTTCCACCCACCCCAACGAACAGGAGCAAAAAAAGAACCACCATCTTCAATTCATAGAAAAGGGATACACGAGAGTCATTGGGAGCAAGCACCATCAGAAGCAGGATCAAAAGAACCAGCAGTAGTTGAGAATGCTGTATTCTAAAGCAGCCCTTTATTACTCCAAACAAAAACAAAAACAACAATTTGTATTATAGGTAGCGAAAAGCTGTGGAATTTATCGTGTATTAATTTTAATGAGAGAAGGACACTACTCTACATAAAGACTGAGAGCGGCAGAGAGATTTAGTACAGAACAGACAGCATCCACAAGACTTGCACAAGGATTTTCCTATTTTTTTATATCCTTTTATGTGCAAGTTTCTTGTTTGGGTTGGTGGAGGATGAATTGGTGATTTCGAATGCGTGTGTACGAGTAAGAGTGTGTTCATCATCTATTCTCTCATTTCATTGATGTGGAATGTAAGTTTTTTTTTTTTGTGTTACGTCGGTCGTCCTTGTCAACCATCAAATGGAACGCAGGAATTATTATCCTTTTGTCAGTTGGCGTGTTGAGGTTGAATTTCCCTCAAACATCCCTGTATCCCATTGGTAGGTAATTTGCAGGCGTTTATATGGGAAATTTTCGCAGCAAACGGGTTAGGAAAGGAGTGAGGTCCTCGTTTTGTGCTCTGGTATCCTTTTTCTTATTGTCATACAAGGAATCAACGTTAGCAGAAGAAAATTGTTCTGGTAGGGTAGGGGGAGATGTGGAGATCTTCCTTTTTCTTTTTTTTTTTTTGTTAAATAAGTGTGACGGAACGTGTCCTTTGATGTGGTGGATGAGTGCTCGTTTTGAAAAGAGAGCATGGCACACAGGGCCGGGCTGTGTGTACATGCGGAAGTTTTCTGCATGCAGTGGTAGTGAAGTAAAGAAATGTAGCCTAGAGTGTATTAAGAAATGTAATTAAAATTGTCTTTCATTGAGTTGTGGAAATGTACATATGTACGAGTATGTGGAGTGTCAAAAAGTGATGTTAATGCACAACACTATATGGGGGGAATATTTTATTAACACAATATTTGTCTTATCACGCATAATAGAGAAACACTAGAAGAAAAGTAATTAAATACTGGCACTTGATAGTTTCCTGAAGATGCTACGGAAAGTGCGGCAGGGATTTAAAAAAAAAAACAATTCTTATTGGGAGCCCTGGTTTCTTTCCTTAATTATTTATTGGATGACTCTGTTTGTAAAGCTCTGCGCTTTGGATTAATCTCTTAACAGAATACGGCAAGGAGTGTCCCAAATCAAAAACTTTAAAATTAAAGCACTTGCAGAAATCCGATTAAATGGTCGAAGGCTTCAAGGAATCGTAGCGACCTCCTTTTAAACAAACTAAAAATAATATCTCTACAATGTGATTTGCTTGTATTGCTCAGGTTATTCAGGTAAGCACTCTCATACCTTTTATGAGCTGACTACTTAAGAGCTCAGTACTTTAGTAATAGTTTGGCTGTCTAATACAGCTAACTGAAATGACATGCTTTCGACAGTTTATGTCGAAGAAAATTGGCGCATTGGACTCAAGTGTTCGATTCTTAGTCCAAATATTCTTACCACTTAGCTGTCATTGGTCTATCCATGTGAAATTTTATGGTATGCGCTTGAAAAGTATAAATATTAAATATTTTGGCGCTAACAGCCCATACCTGGCCTAGCTTATCGCATCCACTTGTGCTGTACGCCGCACCATTCGTCGGGACCTATAATTTCATGCCGTTTCCGAAAGTTTTTTTATTTGATTGAGAGAAGCTTCTCATTAGAATTACATTCTCGGATGTTTTTGTTGTTTCGCTGGAAGGAAAAAGCATCGAAAGACATTGCAGAGCTAGTACGCGATGGATGCTTCTGCAATAGTGTGGGACTTTAACCCTATCTAAAAAAAACCTCCCTGGGGGACTGACTTTCGTCATCCCGAATAGGGATCCGTCGTTTGTCGGATTTCAAGACTTTTTTGTTTGAAAATATTACCTAATTTCTTGGCCCTAGCTAACTCTTACAGATCAAAAGGTTTTACTCGTCTTAGTCTCCTGATTACATAGTCAGTATTTAATAATTCTGTGATTTCTATGTTAACGTGGTTGAGAACCCTACTTTTGTGCCTTTGAGCAGCTTTTTCAACTTCATCTTCAACCATTTGAATATTAAGATCTCTATTTAGATTAGCGTTGCGTACCTTATTTTGGAAGACTTGGATTTTTGGTAAATTTGTTTGGCATGTGCATGCCCACAATTGGAGCCCATAGGTCCATACCAGTTTCAGAACCTGCTTGTATAGCAATAGCTTATTGTAGTTGGACAAGGATGCGTATCTCCCAATAAGGCAAACAATTTTACTGCATCGCATGTTCAACTCATCTCTCTTTTTCTTTACATGCGTTTTCCAACGCAGTTTAGCGTCTAGAGTCATGCCTATATATTTGGCTGTATTTGAGTATTCCACTACATTGTTGTTTATGTATACTGGAATGTGTGGTACGTTTTTATATGTAAAATTAATATGGACTGACTTTAGGTCATTTAATCTAATCTGCCATTTTTTAGTCCATTCTGAAATACTGTTTATTGTCATTTGAAGCTTTTTTGTTGCTATTTCGCAAGTACAGCAATGTCATGTGTAAAAGTTGCTATAGTGGTTTCTCCACTCTGAGGCAGATCGCTAGTGAATAAGAGGTAAAGCACAAGACCCAATTGTGGTACGCCTGCTTTAATTTTCCTCAATGTTGAGTACTCTGTTTCTTGTTTAATTCTGAAGAATCGATATGATATATATGACTCCAGAATTTTCGAATAGTTCTTCGGCAGTTGCTTTTGTAACTTGTGGATCAAGCATTTGTCCCAGACTTTATCGAAACCTTGTGCTATATCAAGAAATATTGTAGAGCGCACATTTTTCTCTTCAAATGCTTTTTCGATTTTATTTGTGATTCTATGTACCTGATCAGTTGTAGAGTGCTTATTTCTAAATCCAAATTGGTGAATTGGGACTATCGATTTTTGATCAAATTATCTTTTGCAGACGTTCTACCAGCATTTTTTCGAATAACTTGGACAACATTGGTAATATCGATATTGGGCGATATGAGGTTACTTCGCTAGGTGGTTTGCCTGGTTTTGGTATCATTATTAACTCCGTGACCTTGCTTGGCATATATCTTAAATTGAATGCAGCATTTATAACCTGCGCTAGTTTTTTTAAACCTTTTCGTGGAAATTGTTTTAAAATTTCCCTTGTAATTAAATCAAACCCTGGGCCTTTTTTATACTTATGACTATTTGTAATTTTTTTGGCAAGTTCTTTAGCTGTTACCGGCCGAATAGGTCGATCTTCTTCGCACCTTACTTCGATTCTTTGATAACCTTTACCTTCATAAAGTTTGAAAATGCCTTCAAGTTACTCTGCAAAAGTGTTTGCTTTCTCTTGCCTGCTTTTTGCCCAGTTACTTTCTTTGGTTTTTACTGGTAGAATGTGAGCTAGCGAGTAGTCGGTATTTCCACAGCGAGTAGTTTGTAAGACTTATAAGGTATGTTTTTAAGGTCTCATTATTAAACTCTCTTATAGACTTTCTGAGCTTATTATTTAAAATTGTCAGTGTGGTTTTGCCACTTGGCGCCCTTGTCTTTTGCCAACGTTTTCTAGCTTTCCTCTTTTCTGTAATAATTTCACATATTTCGCGAGGATAAGAGTTTTGTTTAATATTGTTTGTTGTTTTGGGAGTTGCAGCCCATGCAGCTATAAAAAGAAGTCGACAAAATTTGGGGTTTTATTCCTATCTGTTAGCCAGTTGGCAGGTTTTCACGTTAAGTGATAGTTTGCGTCATCTTCTTTAATAGTTTCATATAGTTATCTGCCTTTAGTATTTGTTAATCTAGATCCCCAATATTTATTCTTGGCATTAAAATCGACCTGCTTTAAAATATGCGGAAAAGACTTTTAAAATCATTTTTTTATAGTCTATAGCTAGGAGAGCAGTATACTCATGCAACCGATATTTCCCCATTGCTCGTTTTTATACTTATGGAAATTCCTTGGACGACACATGATTGGAATTTTGCTTCTATACGGTGTTCAATTGTATTCTTTATTAACACTGCAGCCCCACCTTTTGCACAATTATGAGGGTGTGGGGGTGTGGGGGAGTGGTATAAATTATACCCTTGTAGTTTAAAGTCAGTAGTCAATTTAAAGTGCGTCTCTGAAATAAGACATACTCGTATATCGAGAGTCACTTGCATTTATTTCGTCCCTTCGATTCTCAATACCATTTTGATGATCTTTAAGTTTTTTTCTTTTTGTAGGCTCTTTTGTAAGTCCTTTTTGACTTATTTGAGCTTTTTTGTGGTTTCTTTTGTTTTTTGTCTTTTGCAAGTTGGATTTCTTTTGTAACTAAACATCCTCTATAGCTAGCAGGATGGTTCTCATTGCAGTTTGCTCATTTAGGATGCTCATCTTTTTTTCTTTATACATTCTTTAGTGTGGTGACTTCCTGCACACTTTACACATTTTGGGTTTGAGCTGCAGTACAAGGATTTATGCGTATGCCTTTGACAATTTTTGCATTGGGGCGTTAATTTCGATTTACGTAAGGTATGAATCTCAACTTTCATCCCAAGTATGTTTTTAATGTCATATATTTTTTCTTTACTTTCGTCATGTTCAAAACTTGGTATACAAATTGGAAGTGGTACTTTGCTTTTAAATTTAAGCATAATTACAACTTCTAATATTTTAATTCTTTTTTTATGTTTTCGGGTGAGCGTGAGTAATGCAGTTTTTTCACTACAACCAAATAAATCTCAAGCTGTATTTTTTACTCGCCGCAGAAAAGAAACATTTTTTCCAACAAGAAAACTTATATTAAACTCTGAGGAGATAGATTGGAGCAATGAATGCAAATATCTAGGCTTAATTCTAGATAGCAAACTAAACTTTGATAAACATGTGTCCAAAACAATACACAAAATAAATTTAATTATTAAAATATTATATCCATTCATTAACAGACGATCTACTCTCAGTATTGATAACAAGATCATTATTTTTAAAACCATTTTCCTGGCCATACTCTCATATGGTGCACCAGTCTGGTGCGATTGTGCCAAAACACACATAAGTAAACTGCAAATTTGCCAAAATAAAATACTAAAAATTATGCTGAATCTGCCTTGGCACTTTCCAACTATAAGGTTACATAATAGAGCAGATGTCAATTTTATTTCTGTAACTATAAACAGACTTAAAAATAACTTCTTGGAGAAATGTAGATATTCAGATAATGAGCTCAACAACTTGTATTTTAGTTATATGTATATATACTTATTTATTAACGTGTTTGTTTGTTTATTTACTTATTTATTTATTTATTTATTTATTTAATTGTTTGTTTATTTAATTATTTATTTATTTAATTCTTTATTATTTATTTATTTGTTTTTGTGTTTACTTATTTATTTATTTAATTATTTATTTATTTGATTGTTTATTTACCTATTTATTTATTCACTATTAAATTATTTATTTATTCATTCAATTATTTATTTACTTATTTATTTATTTACTATTTATTTATTTCTTTATTTATTTGCAAATATATTATCTATTTCACTACTAAATAAATAAAAATAACCAAATGTTTGTTTCATAATAATACACATATTTGCAGCAATAAAGGATGAGCTCGTTGCACATTATATATTTATCTCCGTGATCACTTTGTTATTTAGTTTTAAGTGTTGATTAGTATTAAGAATCATATAAGGGTTTTTGTTAGTAGTGTTTTCCCTTAATTATTTAAATAAATCCTGTACCTAGTCTTAACCTTCATTATATACACAAGAATTAATAAAGAAAAGAATTAATTTCTAAAACTCTAAAAAATAGCAAATGTATTAACCATTCTGTCAAACAACTAAATAATAATAAATAAATAAATAAGTGGTAAAAAAAAAAAAAAACCTTCGTTGGTCTGGTTTTCTTATTCTCATAAGAATACCATTGCACTTTTTTCTGGTTAAGTATTTTAGTAAGGTTTCTGTATCCATCTTCTTCATCCACATTAATTTTGATGTTATTATTGTTTATTAGTGCTGTACTAGCCTTAATTTTATTTTCCTCCAATAATTTAACCAAGCTTTCATATTTATTTACTTGTAGTGCAATAATTGGTGGAGGCTTGGTTGGATTTTGTTTTCTTTGTTTGGAGTATACACAGTGCTTTCTTTTGGGGGTGTATTCATTTTACGTTTTTTATATTTATTCCTCATGAGCCGATGTCCTTCTGGTTCTTTTTTCAGTTCTTTTTCATCTGTTGAGAACTCGACAGGTTGGACATTCACTTGTTTTGGTTGTTGATTTCTTCTTTCAACAATTGCAACTTTTGCTTAAGATTATTTATTTCCTTAAACAGTGTCTCATTAAGTTGCTTAAACCCATCTCTTTCATCGCAGGCTTTTAAATATTTAACCTTCCATATTTCATTACTTTCTTCATTTTTAGATGGGGGTGTTCTCTCTACCCTTTGACTTCTCTCAAAAGGGTCATTACTAAGCAACAAATGTTATTACTAAGTGAAAAGTGAATGCGTACTTAAAAGAGTTTTTACATTTTCGTGAAAAGGTCACGACTGGGTCGCCCGTTCAGATTTCAAATTTAAGTTCAATTTCGAAAAAATTCGTTAAAAAACTAAAAAATAATTGTTTGACAATGTGTCCAAAGTTGAATGCCGTGTCCTTAGTATAAATTTTGAATAAACTCTTCTAAGCAGTAACCGAGATATGGCTAAATAAAGTAAGTCCACAGACTTATTGGCCTTAATTTTGAGGTTAGAATAAAAATTCCTTGAATTGTGAGCAGTGTTGCCACAATGATACTTTTGTATCAAAGTGACACTTTTTCTTCTCAATTTTGATTTGATACTTCATTTTTGAAATATGATACTTCACTTTTTGCAAATAAAATAAAATATTTTTCCACTTTTGTAAAAGATTCCAGATTATTGCGTGATCGAACGACTTAGCTTTATAGCAGCCAGATTTCTTGAGTCTGATTGTACTTCGACTGACGAGCTGTTCAGACGGAGATCAACCTATCTAAGGATAAGGATAAGGTTTGCTGACATTTCATTAATTTTCGTTCAAAGGTTGTTAAGTTAGGTTGATATCACAGTATAACCGAATTCGGATGAATATTTTCGTCGCAACACTGATGAAAAAACAAACATGTGCGCTTTTATTAGAAAAAGCACACTCATTTGTATTCATAAAACAATATCTTGAGATTGATCTCATTTTTAGTGTTCCGCACCAGAATGGTATAAAATGAAACAGCAATAGATTCAACACGGAGTCTATCTGTCACACCCCAGTATCTTTGCTGTAATTTTGCACGAAAATAGTATTTGGAGGATTTTGGGGGCTTAACATATCCGAAGAAGAACAAATATTTGTACACCCAATGCAAAATATTTCTTGTTTGTAATGTTTCTTGAAGAAAAAAGCTCAAAAACCATAGTATAGACTACATTACACTTTATATAATGTGGAACTTCGGTATAACTTTTTTGATCGGTCTTAACAAAACACGCGCTATAAGCGGTGTAGTATAATAGGTGGAAAATAAAAAACTCTAATTTTGGGAACATTAAAAATTATGTTTGCACAGAAATTTAAATTTTTATATCTTAAACAAATCTGTTATTGTGAATTAGCGAAGTACCAGAGGAATATAAATGATATCGAAAGCTACAGTTTTGCACACTTTGGTAGGGACTAGCTTATATAGACAGATTTTCAGAAAAGGGAGACAGTGCGGTTTCGCTTATCATGAAAGAATGATGTTAGCGTAGCCTTTCAAGCAGTTGCTATTTCTCCAAGCTGACTACTGTGGTGCCGCCAAACAACAAATTCTTTAAGTTCTAATGTGTTTTAATTTTCTCTTAATATATCCTAATATTAATAAATTTAAATGACATTGCTAAGTAATAATAATGAAACAATGTATAAAATATACTGCACAGAATTAATTTGAATTTAAGAAACTATCTCCTTAATGATCGCCAGCATGGTTTCTGACAACAGCGTTTCACAGGGGATTAAGTCCCCTGTGACCTATTCGAATGGTATCGGTGACATTTTCGTGAAGTGGATCACGAGTTTCTCAAGTGGTCGACCATTACAGGTTGTATTAGATCGATGCACTTTCACACCATCATTCTCAACAAATACAGGTGCTCCCCAGGGCTCAGTTTTGTTACTCGAATTCCGATTACTATACAGATAGCAGCATTCATGAATTCACATATTCGCTGACGACACCACGGCAAGGGCCCCAGAGGCAACGAATGTCTAGCGAACTCAACTCTGACATTGATGCAATCATTGGTCGAAAACACAGTGTTGTCTCTTCTTTATGAAGCGGGGTACAAACGCGCTTAAACTCAGAATGGATGAAGTTGACCTTATGCTTGGCATGCATGTTAGCCTAGACCTTCGATGGAACCAGCTTATTACTGATGCTGCAAAAGGTGGTGCTACATGCCTATTCTTCCTTAAAAGGTATAAACAGTTTTTAACTCCCGCGGACTTGGCCACAATCTATAAAGCTTATGTTCGTCCAAAACTTGAATATGACTCACATGTTTGGGAGGGAGCTCCCGACACATGCTTGAGTTTACTTCATCGTGTTCAGCGGCAAGTTTGTAGATTGATCGATGATAATGTTCATGTACTTTGGACTTAGTTTCGCCCACACCGATCACCGTAGGAGATCGATTTTTAGACATTCAACACGAATGTTTAATAGCTTGCCTTCCTCAGTATTTCCAGAAACCTGCAATTTGCAAAGATTTCAAGTTAAGGCGCATCGTTACCTCACTCTCTCCCCTTACCTTTTCCTTTCGCTCCATCAATGGATTTTACAAACTTCAAAACACAACTCTAAGTGGTGGCTTTTTAAAATAAAAAAAAAACATTTTCGCGCGCCCAATGCAAGACTCTCATGCGAGAGATCTCACTAACACTCCGAGTTGACTATAATTCATTTTCAATTAATTTCATATAAGCTGCTTTACCGTGGCCACTTCATAAAAACCGACACAAAGTGTGGCATAGCGATCACGCAATCTACACACATCAATGGAATGCCATGAAATACACACGGTAGCTACTACGGTAGGGGTAAGTCAACACCGCATATGCCTAGTTTTGACGGTGTATGTAGCAATTCATGACATTGTAGTATATAAAGGAAAATATGTATCTCCAAAATAAATTCTCTTGTGTAAAAATTCAGTGTATCCCTGTAGCTAGATCGAGGTAAATTTACCTAAAAGTAATATTTTTGTTGAATAGATTTCTCCATGAATATTACGAAATTTAAAATTTTAATTTATTTGGACTAAATATCGACTTTTTTTTTGTTTTTCTTTCAAAAGTTACTTTCCTACACCAAGTGAATCGTTTAAATAGAGACAAACCAATATCTCGGGAACGATTAGAGATATCAAAAATTAGGTATGTAAGTACTTAAGGACAAAATTGTAGAGAACGGAGGGAAGCATTGTTTGGTGATCTTGGATGTCCTTGATATTAAGAATACGGAACAAACTTAACTTCTTTGAAATGGGAATGGATACTTTTGAGATACTCAGTCAAATGAACATATAAAAATAAAGATACCATTTAATCGGTCAACGGGAAAGGGTTTTTCGACCAGCAAAATGTAATTATTTAATTGGGCATTTAACATTTTTTTTATTATCTGCAGAAAATAAAAAACAAGATCTGAACAAAAAGCAAATGATTAGCAAGAAAAATAAAAGATGACCTGAAAAAACGTTTTCAAAGCATAAATTAATTATTTGATCAGCAGGATATAATTTGTTAATGAAAAGAAAAAGTAGAAGATCAAAAAGTATTTTAGTAAACTATCTGAACAAATATTATTTCGATTTACTAAACGGCAATAACTTCAATGAATATAGGAACAAATATAAATTTCTAGAATACCTAATAAAGAGTCTAATTGAATCATACCCTGACATTTTCGAATATGGTTAATTAAAAAGTAAGTTAACAGTATTTTACGTTGTTAGTAAATTACAGGCAGCGAGTGCGATACAACGAATTTAAAATTTATATTATTGTATTATTGCGCCATATGATGTATTCTGGATAGAATTGGCAAATATCTCTGGGAGTTTTGAACAAGCTTAAGAGCTTTCGAAACTAAAATGCACAATACCTGTTACAATGGATGCGTCGATGGATGATAGCGCATTAATAAATACTACCTATGCATTAATAAGATCTTATTAAGATCCTGGAACCAACCCGAAACTGAGCACAAGTAATCGCTAGCATAGACCAAACATCTGAATGGCAATATTTGTTACATGACAACATTTAGTGCTTTGACGCTCTACATGATGCATACATTTATTTAATTCTTCTACAAACCATTATGCAGCAAATTTATTTTGTATTTTTTTAACTTTTTTTCTGCATAACGAAATACATAATTGTAACTAAGCCAACTCAATACTTTCCCAACAAATTATTCGTAAAATACTAGCTTAGTCTAAAAAAGCATTTCAGGGAAACAATATAAATATTATAAATTATATGAGGAGAGTACAATATTGATTTATTTAGAGAAAAGTTTGTGTGAATATTTTAAGCTGCTACAGACCTCTTTACTATTTCAAATTGTATAGGTCAAAACCTTATTTGACTGGCCTTAAAGCCATTTTACGAAGCTTTTACGAATTTGTGAAGACTTAATGTCTCGAAAAACAGATGTTCGTAAATAAATGTGCAAGTTTTGGTTCACAATTGGCTGGATTGTCCGCTCTACTGATTGGTCAATAGAGCCAGATATTCGGGTGACATTTAAGAAAGAGAAGCAGACAAGTGATGGTTAGAATTTTCTTTCTGACTTCTCAGTCATCAATAAACTCAGACACAGTTGAGTTGACTTTCTATTTGTAGCAGTTTGCGTAAATTCTTTTAATTCTTTTACTTATCTGGAACTTTTCGTCTTCAGAATCATTCTGTCGTGGCTGAACTTACTTTTTTAATATTCTTTCGTATACATATGTATATAAATCTCTTTTTCTGAATGTATTTTCGCAAAAAGTGAGGGGTGAAAAGGATTGGCGTTTACCTTACCACGCAGTCAGATTTTACTTACTGTGTAATCTGACATAACTGAGAAATCAGGTATGGAAACCAGAACATGCCCAATTTCTTCATAATTGCAAGTTTAACAGAACAGCTGTACTGATTGATAATAAAAAAAATTCGTCATGTACGACTCTGTTCACACATACAGCATTCCGTTAGAACGAAGATGCTTAAAAACTGTAACTATTATTCCATAAGAAAAGCAGACAGGGTGTGCTGTCGGCCATTTTCTTCAAAAACTTTTTAAATTATTGAAACGATTTTATTGAAATTTTTAATTTTTCGCATAGATTCCTTCATTGTGTGCGTACATTTAAATACATTTAAAATGTGTAGTTCGAAACAAAACTTTGTTGAATTCTACTCAAAAGAGCTTTTCAACGATATGTCACATGCCTATGAACATTTTTTTTCGAGGCACCTCCAGAGTAATGGTTTTCTGAAGAATGATACTAGCGTTGTCTTTGCGTTATTATTTTACATGACTTGTGAAAAAATCATGCATATAACTTGAATGGTTTAGGAGTTAGAACGTGGGCCGGAAGGATGGGTAAGCTAGCGAGAGCACAAGGGTTCCGTGGCTATTTGCGGAACCCTGAAAAAATACTTCATTTTAAACAAATATTAAAGCAGTCCAATAAAATGGCAAATGTAAAGGAAATTGTCCTACCTGAAAAGCCAAGAAAAACAAAATCAGGTTAAATTGTTTACTCCAGGCTCAGGAACATGTTTCTTGGAATCAAGATATGTGGAACAATCTTCTCCAACCTTCTACATTGAGTCTAAGCTCAAATTGCATTTCGGAGATGGAAAGAGGTTCAGCGATGAATGTCTCCGAAGAATGTTTTTCCGGAGTTAAAAGAGGGCTACATTCAAGAGTAAAAGCAGCATTTAGGCCCTACAAAATGAATTGAAGAAACTTATAGATTAAGTTTTCAACAGTATAATGTCATACAGAAAAACATGTAAATGTAAGATTATTACTTTCGACATTTATATTTATATATACAATACATAGATATATATAATTATTAAAAAAAAAATTGTCTTATCTTATCTTCGAAGAGAAAAATATCGGCTTAATACGTACATATGAAAATATTTGGTCAACAAAGAAAATACGAGTAGCAAGGAAGCGCCCAGAATCAATTGAAGTCCTGTAAAAATTGTTAATCTACATCTGGGATTCCATACCTGATCCAACATGGAAAAACCCATCAGAATTCATGAATCTCAAGTGTTCAGTAGTAATAAAATCATAGGTAATGTTTTTGTTAAGCAATACAAAACTATAAGTCAAAAAAATTAATATTATAAATTCTTTACTTTTAAAAAATCACCTGCTGTTTTCTTTGTCTTTTTGCTCTCTAAACCTGAGGTAATCACAAAATTTAACTCAAATAGGAATTCAACATAATGTTATTATTAAACGGAACACTAATAGATTCAACACGATATCCGTTTGCCAGTGCTTGTCCGTCACACACTTGTAGCATTTGAACCGTTTGACCTAGAGAGCAGTAAACATTTAATTTATAAATTCTAAACATTTTTGTAACCATTCTTCAGACTAGATTTTAGGTACAATGTACTACCAGGCAAAACTGGTTGAAGAAACTTGGATTTTATTCGTTTCTCTTTTATGCTCGGGTAGCTCTGGTTGCTGTTCCCCGTCCGGGCTCGAATCTGTACAGTTCAGGTCACAAGCGAACGCACTACGTACTACACCGTGGCCACAATACCCTTAACTAATATTAGGTGTTTTTTTTTTTTTTTTGTATCTTAAATAAACTATCGAAAAATCTGCGTGTTAAATACAACAATAACGATAACCTATATCGGATAAAGATATCCGAGATAATATCGCAGCTTACGACCTAGTTACGATAGAGAAAGTGAGCTCGTACTCTTTTTCCACGTGTTATCGATAACTTGCAAGGGAGATGTCACAAATGACTTCATCCGCCTTTTTGGAAGACTCGATTACAAACCAAGAAGGGGACAGAATATAATGTTTGAACAAGATAATCCACTTAATACATCCAACAACACATGCTTCCTGCCTTGTTTCTTTATGAAAATTATTCCCAGTTCAAAAAAGTTCGCATGGTAAGCAATGTCAGTTTCAGTAACGTTCGAAATTATTCACAGTTATCGCTGAGTACTATCGACTATCAGAAAACAGATGGCGCAATAAAAATGTTCACTCAGGAATGTCAGCAGACAAAATTCTAAAAAAAGATATTGTAACATAATGTAGCATAATGCAACAAATTCCGAAGTGTCTTTTCATTCTGGCATAATATTGTTCCGAAGTGTCTTTTCATTCGAGGTTCGTATCTGCAATTAGTCTCCACAGTTCGGATAATATCACGGATAAGAGAGAACAAGAGATTATTGGCTGCAGCTGTCATCCTGGAATTATTACATCAGAATTTTCTTGTTCCAGTGGTCGAAGAATTTGCTAGAAGTTTCTGGCTATTAGAAATGCGGCTATTTAAGGACAGATGGCGATCGAAACAGGGCAGTCGGTTTTGAACCGCACGAAGAGATTGGAAAAGTGATAACAGCCGAAGTTGTAATTTTGTGATAAATTGAAAGTTGAGAGTTAACAAGAAGAAGTAATTAGTTTGGATTTCTGAATTAAGTAATTGAAAGGAGATAAAGTGATTGGAGAAGAAAGAGACCTTGTAAGGAAGGAGTTTGCGAAGAAAGTATAGTGTGAACTTGAATTGTTCTATAGACTAGAAAATAAAGAAATAAATTTCACAGAATATCGTTTTATCTACTCGAGCCGTAGCTCGCATATTACATTGGTGTCAGAAGTGGAATAAAACTTATTCTGTGAATAACTATTTCCGTGGTGTGAAATTGCACAAGAAAAAAAAAAGAAAAAAAAAAAAAACGATTCCTGTGTTGAGTTAATTAGTTGCGCAAAATGCGTCGCAAATTGGGAAAACTAACTATAATTCAACTAAAGGCAGAACTCAGTAAGCGGAATCTCGACACAACTGGGGGAAAAGATGCCCTACTGATTCATCTGGAAGAAGCAGTAACGCAGGAAGGTGAAAATCCGCATGACGTAGAGTTTGACGTGGAAGAGGAACCAGCAAGTACAGTAGCCGACCCGGGTATAACAAGTCTGCTCCTACAACTTAAGTCAGTCATGGACGAACAAAAGAAAGCAATAGAAGACCAAAAGAAGTCTCTGGAACTTAAGCTCGATGACCAAAAGAATTCTATAGAACTTAAGCTGGACGACCAAAAGAAAGCAATGGACGAACAAAATAATTCTCTAGATGCTCTGGAAAGCAAACTTGTTGAGCAAAACAAGAACTTGGAGTCCAAATTCGAAGCGATCGAAGAGAAAATCGAGAAGTTCGAGACGCAACTTGAAAAAGTCGAAACTAGATTCGATGAAAACTTTGAGAAACATGAAAGTCAGTTCGGGAAGATAGAGACTCAGTTTGAAAAAGTGGATACGCAATTCGAGAGAGTAGGAAAGCAAGTCGAAAATCTTGCTAAGGAACTCAGCAACGTGAAGAGACAGAAAGCACGGGAATATTCCACTGACGGTCTGAGAAGAAAGGAGATGCAGCCCCCTATCTTCGATGGTCAAACATCATGGGCAATTTATAAGAGGCAATTCGAAGCGGTTGCAATGACCAATAGCTGGGACGATGAAGAGAAGTCTATTGCACTCACGCTTGCATTGAGGGGTCCAGCTGCGGAGCTCTTGCAATCCATCCCGGAAGATAAACAGCAGAACTACGACTCTCTGGTTCAGGCTATCGAGATGCGGTTTGGGGATGAATACATGCAGAAGGTGTACAGGGTTCAGCTGCGTAGTCGAGTCCAGAAAAGGGGGGAAACGCTCCAACAGTTGCAAGCGGATATAGAACGACTAGCCCATCTTTCATACCCTAAAGCCGGTGAGGAGCTTATCAACGAAATGGCGGTGGAAGCTTTTATTCAGGCCATAGAGGACAGACAACTGCAAATGGCTGTAAGGATGCCTGAAAAGTGAACACTCCCCGAGGCCTTGACATTCGCTTTGTCAATGAAGGCTGCGGACCAAGCATCCAGGGAATACACCGTGTCAGGGAAATGTCCGTCGTGGAATGCTCATGCCTGCGAACAGCCGTCATGGATGAAGACAAAGCTCGCGGAAGTCAAAACCGTTGCTGGAATTGCAACCAAACCGGACACCTACAACGGCAGTGCAGAAGTGCACCTAAACGAGGAAATTGTCCACATTGCGGAAGTAGGAGAAACAGAGAGGAAGCATCCTGTCGGTCAGACTTCCCAAAACCAGCAGTCGGGAAATGCGTAAGGACCAGCTTCGCGGGGGGAGAAGTTGGTTACTGGAATCGAGGCCCCCAGGACCACCATTCAAGTTTCGCAAACCAAACGGGGTAACAAGAGCCTGACAGTGGAGGCACTAATCAACGAGAAGAAGTGCGTAGCCACCATCGACACAGGTGCCACCGCCTCCATTGTAAGGAGAGATATCGTCAGAAGCTCCTGGCTGCACAACACCAACAGCTACTACCTGAAAACTGCAACAGGGGAAATGGCGAAGGTGTTTGGTGAAGTTCGTCTTACGATTACTCTGGCGGGACTGACGTTCTAACATGCGTTTCTGGTAGTAGATATATGCGACGAGTGCATCATCGGAATAGACTTCATGAAAGCAAATGAAGTAATCTTGGACATCGGGATGCAAGTACTGAGGTATCGAAATGTGGAGATTCCGATGGTGTACGGAAACGAGAATGCCGTAACTCTCAGGACAGTCATCAGCAAAGACGAAGTTTTGCCGCCGTCTTCAGAGACAATCATTTGGACGAAGCTGGAAGGTGATCTTGGGAGCCACCGATTCTACATAGTAGAACCAGACCCAGAGAAGAATTCTCAAGACTACATCGTGGGAAAGACGTTAGTCGAACCAAAGAACACCATGGTTCCAGTGAGAGTTTTGAACGCGAGACCACACACTGTCAAACTAGGGCGATGGAAGGTGACTGGAAAATGCACGCCGATTACCGCCGTCGCAACAATATCTGAACGTGATGCTCTGAAACCTCTCCCATCACCTTGGGCAGCGGAAACGAGAGAGACGATTCTCCAGTCCAGTGAGCCGAATCTGGAGCAGCGAACTATTGCAGAGAATCTTATCAATGAGTACGCTGATGTATTTGCCTCACAGGACGGAGAATACGGCCGAACACACCTGGTACAACATCGAATAGACACTGGTGATACTAGACCAATTCATCAGCCTGCTAGGCGCCTTCCATTGGCAAAGCAGACAGAAGTTGCAGAGATGGTGTCGGCAATGGAGAAAGAAGGTCTGATTGAAAGTTCCAAAAGTCCGTGGGCATCACCGGTTGTACTGGTTAAGAAGAAAGATGGCAGCACGCGGTTCTGCGTGGACTATCGGCAGCTCAATTATGTCACCAAGAAAGACAGCTATCCTCTGCCACGGATTGACGACACGCTAGACACACTATCAGGAACCCGATGGTTTTCCACTCTCGACTTGAAGAGTGGCTACTGGCAGGTACAGATCCATCCAGAAGACCGGGAGAAAACCGCCTTCACCGCAGGAAATGGGCTGTGGCAATTCACGGTAATGCCATTCGGGCTGTGCAATGCTCCGGCGACTTTCGAGCGATTGATGGAATGTGTCCTGCAAGGGTTAACATGGAAAACCTGTTTGGTATACTTGGATGATGTCATCGTCGTAGGAAAAACGTTTGCGCAACACCGAGACAATCTAAGGGATGTGTTTCAAAGGCTTCGAAGTGCCCACCTGAAGCTCAACCCCAAGAAGTGCGCCCTGTTTAGAGCGGAAGTCAAGTACCTGGGACACATAATTTCAGCGAAAGGAGTGAGAACCGATCCAGAGAAGGTCGAAGCGCTGAAAAACTGGCCAGTCCCCAAGGATAAACACCAACTAAGGAGCTTCCTGGGCCTAGCCACCTACTACAGACGGTTCGTGAAGGATTTTGCAAAGAGCCTGCACCAGTTGACGGAAAAGGGAAAACAATTCAAATGGTCAATTGAGTGCGAGAAGAGCTTCAAGGCACTTAAACAACGGCTATGCGATGCCCCGATACTAGCTTACCCCACTCCCGGGGAACGTTCATTGTGGATACAGATGCTAGTAATGTCGGGGTAGGAGCCGTACTCTCCCAGGTGCATGAGGGCCAAGAGGAGGTGGTTGCGTACTTCAGCAAGGTGCTCTCTAAACCAGAAAGGAACTACTGCGTGACAAGGCGGGAACTTATTGCTTTGATCTTGGCTACGAAGCATTTTCACAAATACCTCTATGGGAGGAAGCAGCCTTAAAATGGCTATTACAGTTCAAAAGTCCTGAGGGTCAGGTCGCAAGATCGCATCGTGAAGGAAAACTCCACTCTAATGCTGATGCACTGTCCCGGAGACCATGCAGAACGGATTGTAATCATTGTGCGCGTCAGGAAGAACGGGAGCTGGTTTCCATCCAAAGAATGAGAGCCGAACCTATCGCCGGCTGGAGCGTAGATGAGATCCGGAACGCTCAGAAGGAAGACCCGAATATCGAGCCGATTCTAGCCTGGAAGGAGAACATGGAGAAACCGGATCATCAGGACATCTCTCACAGAAGCCCGACCTTAAAGGCATATTTTGCGCAGTGGGACTCCCTCCATGTCCAAGAAGGTGTTCTGAGAAGAAATTGGGAATCCTCCAACGGAAAGTCGTTTGTAATGCAGCTTGTCGTGCCGTGGACGAGGGTCAAGGAGGTGTTACAGGAAATACATGGCGGGGCGTCCGGAGGCCACTTGGGAGTGAATAAGACGCTAGAAAAGGTACGAGAACGTTTTTGTTGGTTAAAAGCGAAGGAAGATATCGAAGACTGGTGCAGAAAATGCGACGTGTGTGCAGCTAGCAAGGGTCCGAGAATCAAAACTCGAGGTAAGATGCACCAATACAACGTGGGAGCACCTTTCGAACGAATCGCCATTGACATCGCAGGGCCCTTTCCGGAAACCGACAATGGTAATCGGTATATACTCGTAGTAATGGACTACTTCAGTAAGTGGCCGGAAGCGTTTCCGATCCCTAACCAGGAAGCCAGAACCGTGGCAGAGCAGATCGTCTACAATTGGGTGAGCAGATTCGGTGTGCCCTTGGAATTGCATTCTGACCAAGGGCGTAACTTCGAGTCAAGAATCTTCCAAGAGATGTGTCAACTACTCGGAATCAAAAAGACAAGGACAACCCCGCTTCATCCACAGTCGGACAGTATGGTGGAGCGTTTCAATAGGACTGTGGACGAACATCTCTCGAAGGTCGTAAGTGACTACCAACGGGATTGGGACCGGCAGATTCCCTTGTTTTTGATGGCCTATAGAAGTGCCGTGCATAGCACTACTCGACATACGCCGTTCGAAATCTTGTTTGGTGGAATAGCTCGGTTACCCAGTGAGGTGAAATTTGGATCTCCTACCAATGAGCCCAGAAATGAAGAAGAGTACGTGGCGGACCTTAGGGAAAGGCTTAGGGACATACACCAAAGAACCAGAAGCCAGATTAAGATGACGAGCGACAGCATGAAGACCAGGTATGATGCCAAGGCAACAACGTCAGGATTCCAGGAGGGAGATCTAGTGTGGCTGTATAATCCCCATCGCCAAAAGGGGAAATCACCTAAATTACAGCAGAACTGGGAGGGTCCCTACAGAATAATAACCCGCATCAACGATGTTGTCTATCGCATCCAGCGAGGACCAAGGGCCAAAATGAAAATGGTTCATGTGGGCCGACTGAGTCGATACAATGGCCGAAGTGAGGATGCACTTGTTCGGGACGAACAAGTCTAAGAGGGGGGCAGTGTAACATAATGTAGCATAAGGCAACAAATTCCGAAGTGTCTTTTCATTCTGGCATAATTTTGTTCCGAAGTGTCTTTTCATTCGGAGTGTCTTAGTCTCCACAGTTCGGATAATATCACGGATAAGAGAGAACAAGAGATTATTGTCTGCAGCTGTCATCCTGGAATTATTACATCAGAATTTTCTTGTTCCAGTGGTCGAAGAATTTGCTAGAAGTTTCTGGCTATTAGAAATGCGGCTATTTAAGGACAGATGGCGATCGAAACAGGGCAGTCGGTTTTGAACCGCACGAAGAGATTGGAAAAGTGATAACAGCCGAAGTTGTAATTTTGTGATAAATTGAAAGTTGAAAGTTAACAAGAAGAAGTAATTAGTTTGGATTAGTGAATTAAGTAATTGAAGGAGGTAAAGTGATTGGAGAAGAAAGAGACCTTGTAAGGAAGGAGTTTGCGAAGAAAGTATAGTGTGAACTTGAATTGTTCTATAGACTAGAAAATAAAGAAATAAATTTCACAGAATATCGTTTTATCTACTCGAGCCGTAGCTCGCATATTACAATATCTTTAATTCTGTTCAATTTAAAATCATTAAGTTACTAGTTTAACAACAAAAAAGCGGCACAATGGTAGGTAAGGTACACTAATTTTCTTCGAACTCCAATCGGCTAATAAATCAGTAGTGCCAAATAACAAAATAGGATATCGTTTTTTTGTGAAACCTATTGTTATCATATTACTGAAAAATTTCTTTTTCCAGTTTTAATAAACAGCTGACTGCTAGATGAAATGCACGTTCTGCCAAGTTTATACAGGACTAGCCTAAACTCCGCCAGCTTCGCCAGGCATTAAATAAAAAACATTTTTTTGTTGTACTCAGCTAAATGTACCACAACGAGTATCGCACACAAAAATGTCTAAGTTTTTTTCTTCAATGTTTTTGAATGTTTCTACTATCTACATTTAAAAAAAAAAAAACAGCTAAATTGGTTGGAAATTACGGGCGGTAGAGGGACACATACGCATTTTGCCAAAAGAGATCTCGCAATTGAAGAAAATAAACTGTTGCTCGAAAAATCACAATTACCAATGTTTAAGGCCAGTGCTAAAAATTATAGCTTCTTATAAGCTTCTTCAGCTAATAATTTCACAGCCTCTTCACTAAATCGATACAGCCGACGAAAATCTTCACCAACTGGACACCTTCTATTTTTATAAATTCGATTTGTAACGAAATTTAGCTGAAATTCGGCCATCTTGACAGTTGTATATAACCTGAGTAAGGGAAATACCATGCTTAACTATTTATGAGATCGATCTAATGCAATCGTTTCTCATTTTGTTTGCATATCAAAACAAGCACTGTCTCACATCGAGCTTTCAATTTTATACTTTCAATGGGAATATACAGGATTTTTTCAAGTGTTGTAGCGAAATACGCGTGTGATATACATATGTATATGCAAGGCCCAGGTCCACCCCGGACTGTAGCCCCACCTAAAGTAAAGTATATGCAAGTATGGTGTTGACAGAAAGTTTTGTGAGTTGACATTTAAAATCTGCACTTAATGCGGAGAGAACCTAGAACGTGCATCCTTCGAAAAAATCATTATTGTCGAAATTCTCTATAAGATGGATGCCGAACTTTTTAATAATTTTCAAAATTTAATATACGCAATCTTCCAAAATGTTACATTTTACCCATAAATTTATGAATACTCGAAAAGTGCGCATCTGATTTTGAAATTCTCTACAAAATGGGTGACGAATTTTCGAAAATTGGAGAAACGTGGTCATTTCCATTTTTGATTTTCCCGGAGCACTCAGACTCGATTTTTGGTCCATTGTACTACCAGACAGAAGCCCCTTAGTGAAGCGGGTTGAGAAACTTAGATTTTATTCGTTTTTCTTTTATGCTGAAGTAGCTGGTAGTTGCTGTTCCCCCCTCGGGCTCGAATCCGCACAGTTCAGATCACAAGCAAACACACTATCCACTACATCATGGCCACCTGGCGGGTCATTTCCACACTTAATACAAAACTATATAAATATTAACCCAACTAATGGTGATGAAATACCATTATATATACATATGTATGTAACGCCCACTGATTCAATCGCATTCTTTACGCAGTATTTGCATAAATGGGTCATCTGATGTACTCTCTCGACGCTTGTATTGCATATTTTCTACACCATAAGACATGGCCGATTCTAATCTACTAGTAATCTAAAAGCGGACTAAATGTAAAAATTTCAATAAATAAATAATTAATAAAGCAAATTAAGATAAAACTGAGGTGATACATCCTCTTTAATATCAGCTAATAGCTCCCTTTAAATATCACCCACCCCTCTTCTGCTCATATATGAATATGATATCCATCAGAGGAATTCCGTCCATGATATAAATAACAAAAAACATACAATCATCCAACCTCCTGTTAAAATAATTTTACCTAGATAACCACTTAATGTATTCCTTATAATTACACTCTAAAAGCAAAACAATTGTTCACAATAAAAAATGATTTAAAATGCAAAAGCAAAAGGAGAAACAATTGCAAATATAAACAGCGCACACACCCACCCCAAAAAGGACAATAATTGAAAAGCACCGCACGCAGGAGTGATAAAAAAAAAAACACATTATGCTAGAGAAATTTTCTCGTTTTCTCCTCTTGCACTTTATTTACATGACAGATGGCAATTGTTCTCGTCGTCCACCACCATCCGACATATCAATGTCGCCCCTGACAGAAAATGCCCATTGGCTATCCTCCTCCAGGATGACTGCACGTCAATTACACACAGATGAGTGTTTTGTTCTCCGATTGCATTTAAAATAAACAAAAGCAGGCAATAATCACATTTTTCTAAAATAAAATCCAAGGAATACCAAAAAAAAAAAATCCAGTGTGGAACGTATCGTGGAACGCATTAATTATAGGTAGAGACTATCATTGAATTTAAGAATTTCGTTCGTATTTTTTCAAGAAAAATCTCTATATTATTCTGAACGATGAAATTTTCAACTTGTGAATATGGAAAAAGCTATCAAAAACTGAACATAATAATCAACATTTTGAAAAGAAAACCAAAAAGAAATTATGTAACCTTACCTTTCCTGATGATGTTGAGGCTGTCGATGATGTTTGTGGCCCAAGTGCCGATTTATTATTCGCTTGCATTTCACATTTAAGACGGAAATTGTTTTTTTTTTTTAGAAAATTTACAATTTCCTACAATCCTTGGTTGTCAAAGAAACAAATGCAAACTGGAGCGAAGAAAGAGGAGGAGGCCTAAAAAATCACTATAATCACATTTTCTTTTTCACTACGTACCACACAAGAAGACACTTATTTTCATTATTTTATCCGTCTGTAGAGCCTAGAACCCACACAAATGGGGCTAGGTCATCCCCTGGGCAGGGATTAGCTTAGGGTACACTCAGAAGAGAGTGAAAATTTCGAAACTATTTTCTTTTTATACACAGAATAACAGATTCATCATGGTAGATCCGAAACCATTAAGAACACGCACGACCAAGCCCGAAAAACGCTCGAATATCCGACTCCTGAAGATTTTTTTAAAGAATTTCCGGTTTTTCTTGTAAATTTTTTCAAATAAAAAGCTAATAAAAAAATAAATTCTACACGACGACACACAGAGGAGAGAATCAATATTTCGGAGACTTTCAGTTGCGGACTGTAGGAGCAGAACTTTACGATGAGATCCATCTACACTCAGTGTGTCAGCATCCCCTAGAATCACATCGTTGCCATGTGGAACCTAAGTATCCTTGCTATACCACTCCTCTGGACCATGTGTTTGTGTCAATGTGTAGTGAGAAATAGAGAGCGTGAGAGTACTAAAAATGCGTGTGGTACCATCCACAGGAGAGAAGCGCATGACTGATAGCGAAAGTATGTCCCACTATGACTCGGTGAATGATTAATTCGTCAAATTAATGATGTTATTCAATTGAGAGTTACAAGAATAATTTTATGATAAAAAAAAAAAAAAAAGCCTTGCAAGGTTCTACCGAGATTTGAACTCGGATCGCTGGATTCAAAGTCCAGAGTGCTAACCATTACACCATAGAACCCGTTGATCGTCGTTGTTCAATTGATAGATATAAGGTACCATCCATTGAATAGGTTTTCAGAAAAAGAAAAGGAAAAACCTTACATATTTGGAATGAAATTTATTTGTATGAGAAGGTGTTGAGGAAAAATATTAAATTTATTACACGAAATTTCACTTTCCAACTTCGACCTCGAACATTTTTACCGACGCGATGAGTTTTCCTTGCAAATAACGAATGCAAGACACTAGCTAAAAAAAACTATGCAGATTCAAACTAACAAAGAAGGAACGTACTGAGAAAAAAAAAACCATTCAAATGCCGAATTCAAATGGTTGATAGTTTTTGGTAGTGAAATTGTGTTTTTTTGAGAGTGGCGCGAAGAGTGGGGTAAATGTACAAATATAAAAACTATGAAATTAAAACTTCTGTTCTTATTCACCCAGAATTTAACACAAACCGTCTGAAACCGTAAGGCGGCGTTGCCAATGTATGTATTTCCTGCAATTTAATGCCTCGATTTTTCATGGAAAATCTCTACAAGCCCCTCCAGACTATCAAAGACGGTGAATACATGATGAGATTGTGGGTAAGAAGGTTTGGAAGAAGAGAGAGGGGATAAGAATGAGGGAATGATCAAAATCGGTGCGGGCAATCGCGTTCCATTTCCGAAATATTATATTTTATGTTTATTTCATCTCGTCACCAAAGTACAAGACATAAGTATATACATTTTTTTTTTAATAGAAGAAACAATATTATTAACAAATATATAAAGCAATAGAAGTTAACAGAGCAAACAATCATGACTGAACTCCATCCAGCAACGCTTTCTTTGTGGAGGAGATTGACTTGTTAAAATCAATTAAATTGACATGAGCATTATATAGGCTATCATAAAACCGTTAATAGAAGAGGAACGGCCGTAGTTAGTACGCGAGTGGGCTATGCTAAAGAATCTATTGTTTCGTAGATTGAGAGAGGGAGCGTTTATGTTGAGAAGGCTTAAAATACTCCAAAATTATTACAAATTGAAGAGGAAGAACCAGCTGACTGTCCATTAAAAGACAGTGAGGCTGGATAACCATCATTTTTATTCTTAGAGATCATGAATTGCCAAATTTATTCGGCATATATTTGATACTACTCTGTATATATACCAGGTACGCATGATAATGGGAGGATTTTAATTCTGACTTAAGCCTTCTATAAAGCATGTAGTCTTCATTTGCCAAACTACAACGCCATCTCCTATAAGCTCTGTTCTTTAGAATTTTTAAGTTGCGAGTTATTTTATTTGCGAGACAAAGCAATTTAATCAAAAATATGGACAAAAATTGGTGAAAAGAAAATGGTTATAATCTCCCTCCTTTAAGCAGTGAAGCAGTCGTGTTAAGTACGCTTTCAAAGAAGGGCGTGTAATCACCGTCAAAGAAGTTCTATAATTTCTATTATGAAATCTGGTAATCTGAATACACCGATTTCTCTTTGAGGGGTTCTCGTCAGTGCTGTAATTTTCCAATTTTAGTCATACATCCCAAGGCCTTGGCAAGGCTCCAAAGTGTAAATTGAAAAACTAGTATAATGAGAACAGCACCAATTGTAAGTAGATGTCTGTAGTTAAGAGTGCTCAGGAATCAATCAGTTGAAAGGTTGGAAATTGAATTAGGCCACGCTCGTATACTGACCAACAATTAAGGTGCAAATGTAATCTCCGACTACCTACTTCTCTATCTGTATCAAGAAAGACTATTCGCTCTCCTTTATCTTTCTAAATAGAGAAGAATGAGAAACAGATGAAGCAATTGAAATTGAGTCTAAATCCATCTATAATTAAAGTGCTCAATGAATACTGGAGGTTGTAAATATATAAAGTCTACACAGCTTAAACAAGCCACTTGCATCTGCCTTATGAGACTTCTGCCAGATAAGACTTCTTTTATTGTCATTACTCGTATTTCTGCATGGAACACGTTACAATAATTTGGGAAACGAAAGAAAAGGATAAGATTAAGCCTATCAGAGAAGACGCCTCCACGTACCCCATCGGTATAGAAATGTATCGACTTGTCTTCTAAAGATACATCTTCCTCCCAGAATGACCTGGAAGGTATGGTAACTTGGGGGAATAATGTACGCTAAGAAAAAAACAAATCGTAGACCACATCATGCGGCATATCAAATTAAAGCTGAACTTCCAAGGAGTCCAAAAATATAAAATATATTGAGATAAATTTCATTGAACAAAATAACTTGAGCGAGCCGTCTGAGGACAAACATATGGACAAACATGGAACAAAAATTGTTTGTTGAACCTGACCTCTTCAAGTATGACCATAGCTTTCTCTTTTCCTGAATTAACAAGAAAGATATACATAGTTAAAATAACTGTACGGAACACTACCGCGAGAGGCCCGACTCGCACTTAACGAATTTGTTTTGTTTGTTCTAATAAAGGATAACATTATTTGGTCAAATTCATTCTTGTCTTTAATCCATTCAAACTCAAGATGTTTGTATCTTTTCAATGGTACTAAACACTTAAAAAATAGCATAATTAAAGTTTCGGTAGCATTAGCCTTGCAAAAGTAGCAAAATGTTACTTAGAAGGAACTTAGACAGCGCTGGTTCTCGTACGGGAAAGCATATAACTTCGTCGTGAAACGGGAGAATGGATTTTTTGTTGTTGCTGGTTTTAGCACGAAACAACTGTTTCAAAGGTACAAAGTCAAATAAGTGTGAATACATGAAGCAGGAAATGCTGTGACCTATTAAATGATTATAGAAGAAGGTGAACAATGAAAATGAAACAAAAAATCACAGAAACGTATTCAACAAAATTGTGGAGAAAAATCTATAGATATTTTTTATTTATTAGTCAACACAGAAGCCAACTGCAATTAACTTTTAAATTAATTATTTAATTAATTAAAAGTACCACATCAGTTAATGTCTAAGGTAGACCAGCTGTAAGTGCTAGATTTAGTTGTAATAAAATAATTTACATACTCTTAGGAGTTCTGCGTAGAATTGCCACATAAATATTATTCAATGCCATTTAAAAATATGCAACGTACACCAGACAAAAATTCGGAAGCAAGTAGCTCTTAAACGTTCATGGATAAAAGAAATCGAAATCAATTAACCCCAGAAGTCACTGAACAAACAAAAAGAACTAGAATTGAAAATGAAGTAGATGAAAATCTGAACAAACCAGTGAAAAATCTAGAATTGGGCGTCTTACTACAAGCTTTTGATGTGCTAATAAAAAATGCAATGAACGAAATTAGGGCAGATATCAAACTCACCAAAGAAGAGGAAATATTATTAAAAACGGAAAACGCTTAACTTAAAATCGAAGTAAAAAAGCTGAAGAAGGAGAAACTAGAAGATAGAAAGCGTATTCAACAAATGTAATCAGCATCTAAGAAATATAATTTATTAATTACTAATCTAGCGTTCAATAAAGATGCCGCTATAGCAGTGCGGAAACTATTTATGCAAAAGCTTCAAACACAGGAATATGTACCTACAAGGGACGTTAAGATAATCTCAAAGTTCAAAGGGGAAATGAGCGTTCTGTTTTGATGTAGTTGCTAAAGTCCTTCGAGAAACGAAAAAACTAAGTGGTACCAATATCCCAATTCAGAGGCACCTGACTAAAGAAGGAAAGAAACGACGTTCAGCGATGATGTACCTCAAGTCAGAAATTTTGAAAGTAGATAAATCGCAGCTTTTGGTCGTGCAAGGAAATAAACTGAAGGTTGGGAAGGCTGTCTTCTATTGGCGTTCTGGAAATACAAGGTTTGAAGATAAGGATGGGATAACGGAAATAAAAAATATATATTATGTAAAAAAGATTTTAATGAAATTAATTTTGATTATAATATTTTAATTGAACTTGTAGAAAAATATTTTGAAACTAAAAGAAATAAAAGCAATTTTTAATAATGTTACCGTCTGTCAAAACAGAGAAATTAGTAGTAGAAATATAAATAGTAATAGTGAAGTTGAAAAGCATATTAATATACTAGTTTACAATGTTGCAGGATTAAATAATAAGTTAATAAAAATTGATTTTTTTAAATTTATTCAGGAATATGAAATATTTTTCTTTATACGAAACAAGACCTATGAAACTAGGTCAATCAAATATAGAATATGTTAATTCCGCTAAAAATTTAGGACTAACTTTTAACCGTACCCTAACATGGGATGACCACATCAACATAACTATCGGAAAGATGTACGGCGTCCTGCGAGTTCTCTGGGCTACACAGTACTACACTCCAACAAAAACTAAGCTGCTTCTCGCAAAAACCCTTTTGCTGCCTATTTTGTTCTATGGTTGCGAAGTCTTCTGTAATGTCGGCTACATCAGCAGAAGAAAGCTCAATGTGGTCTACAACAATACTGCTCGATACATCTATAATATTGGAAGGTACCATCACATATCCGCTCACTCTAAAGCTATACTTGGCTGCTCTTTTGACAACATGCTAAAATACTTTCAGTTAACCTGCCTTTTCGAAATCATGCAAACGCGTCAACCAGACTACCTCTTCAACAAACTCCAATTTTCGGCTTCCCAGAGAACGTTCACACTTATTCAACCGAGGTATTCCTGCCTAACATCTGAGCGCCAATTTTTCGTTCATACCACTCGCCTGTGGAACTCCCTGCCATTAGAACTGAGAAGAAGTAGAAACGCAAGAGACTTCAAAACACAACTTTTGTTGTATATGGCCAATGATCATAATTAAACTTAATTAAACTTAATTTTTTATATTCTTTTTTCTTTTTTTTTTTGTTATTTATTACTTTTTATACTTTTATAATTTATAGTTAGCATTTTTCTTTTCTTGATAAAGTATCCTTTGTTTTTTTTTTTTTTCTTTTTTTTATCTACTTTTATTATTTGTTTTCATTCACAATGTCAAATCGCTTAAATCTTGCACTAGTTTATAAGATAATCTTATGTATCTTAATGTGTAAGCTAATTAATTATTCAATAAATCTAAATCTAAATCTAAACATTTGTAACGGTAAAAAGCTACGAAAAATTTAACACATATAATACTTTAACAAATATAAATTACACTGGATTCCAGCTATAAATAGAAACAGGAAATGAAGAGCAAGCGGAGGTTGCTTGTACGGAAACAGACCAGATAAAATAGTAGGGGATATCGTAAATGCTAACGGAGTGGTATTATTAGAAATAAAATTAAATAAGGAAATAGCACTTATTCTACCAGTTTACATAAACTGCAATATATATACAAACAGCACAGGACTTCAAAAGATAACATATGTAATACCAATGGTAATGCATTTATTGAACTTTTCCACGATAATAATCTTCTAGTTTTAAATGGCTGTATTGAAGGTGACCTGGATGGTATCTATACTTTTATCGGCGGTTCAGGAAAATCTGTAATTGACTATTGTGCAATTTCTGGTAAATGGGTAAAATCATTACACGTGATCCCAAAAATATTCTCTGACCATATGCCAATAACTGTGCCATTTTCGATAGGACTACAAAATTGCTATAAAGAAATAAAACTACCACAAAAGCTTGTTGGGAGAAATGCTAATAAAACATATTGTAATATGCGAGCTACGGCTCGAGTAGATAAAACAATATTCTGTGAAATTATTTCTTTATTTTCTAGTCTATAGAACAATTCAGGTTCACACTATACTATTCTTCGCAATTCTTTTCTTACAATGTCTCTGTCCTCTCAAATCACTTTATCTCCTTTCAATTACTTAATTCACAAATCCAAACTAATTACTTCTTCTTGTTAACTCTCAACTTTCAATTTATCACAAAATTACAACTTCGCCCATTATCACTTTTCTAATCTCTTCGCCACGGTTTTAAAACTACTGCCCCCTTTCGATCGCCATCTGTCCTTATATAGCAGAAGTTTCTGATAGCCAGAAACTTCTAGCAAATTCTTCGACCACTGGAACAAGAAAAATTCTGATGTAATAATTCCAAGATGTCAATCATTTCTTGCAGTTATAATTCTTCCTTATCCGTGATATTATCCGTCTCTTTCGTAGACATGAACTGTGGAGACTTAGCCGCAGACACGAACCTCGAAAGAAAAGACACTTTGGAATGGGCTGGAGGAGCGTAGTTATTATTCTACATTATTGTAGCAGAATTTTAGGGGATGTTACACTGCCCCCCTCTTAGACTTGTTCGTTCCGAACAAGTGCGTCCTCATTTCGGCCATTGTATCGACTCAGTCAGTCCACATGAACCACTTTCATTTTGGCCCTTGGTCCTCGCTGGATGCAGTAGACAACATCGTTGATGCGGGTTATTATTCTGTAGGGACCCTCCCAGTTCCGCTGCAACTTAGGTGATTTCCCCATTTGGCGATGGGGATTATACAGCCACACTAGATCTCCCTCCTGGAATCCTGACGTTGTTGCCTTGGCATCATACCTGGTCTTCATGCGGTCGCTCGTCATCTTAATCTGGCTTCTGGTTCTTTGGTGTCCGGAAAGGGCCCTGCGATGTCAATGGCGATTCGTTCGAAAGGTGCTCCCACGTTGTATTGGTGCATCTTACCTCGAGTTTTGATTCTCGGACCCTTGCTAGCTGCACACACGTCGCATTTTCTGCACCAGTCTTCGATATCTTCCTTCGCTTTTAACCAACAAAAACGTTCTCGTACCTTTTCTAGCGTCTTATTCACTCCCAAGTGGCCTCCGGACGCCCCGCCATGCATTTCCTGTAACACCTCCTTGACCCTCGTCCGCGGTACGACAAGCTGCATTACAAACGACTTTCCGTCGGAGGATTCCCATTTTCTTCTCAGAACACCTTCTTGGACATGGAGGGAGTCCCACTGCGCAAAATATGCCTTTAAGGTCGGGCTTCTGTGAGAGATGTTCTGATGATCCGGTTTCTCCATGTTCTCCTTCCAGGCCGGAATCGGCTCGATATCCGGGTCTTCCTTCTGAGCGTTCCGGATCTCATCTACGCTCCAGCCGGCAATAGGTTCGGCTCTCACTCTTTGGATGGAAACCAGCTCCCGTTCTTCCTGACGCGCACAATGTTTACAATCCGTTCTGCATGGTCTCCGGGACAGTGCATCCGCATTAGAGTGGAGTTTTCCTTTACGATGCTGTATTTCGTAGTCGTAGATTTGCAGCCCTTCGATCCATCTTGCGACCTGACCCTCAGGACTCTTGAACTGTAATAGCCATTTTAAGGCTGCATGGTCTGTGCGAAGAACGAACTTCCTCCCATAGAGGTATTTGTGAAAATGCTTCGTAGCCAAGATCAAAGCTAGAAGTTCCCGCCTTGTCACGCAGTAGTTCCTTTCTGGCTTAGAGAGCACCTTGCTGAAGTACGCAACCACTTTCTCTTGGCCATCATGCACCTGGGAGAGTACGGCTCCTACCCCGACATTACTAGCATCTGTATCCACAATGAACGTCTCCCCGGGAGTGGGGTAAGCTAGTATCGGGGCATCACATAGCCGTTGTTTAAGTGCCTTGAAGCTCTTCTCGCACTCAATTGACCATTTGAATTGTTTCCCCTTTTCCGTTAACTGGTGCAGGCATTTTGCGATCCCGGCAAAATCCTTCACGAACCGTCTGTAGTAGGTGGCTAGGCCCAGGAAGCTCCTTAGTTGGTGTTTGTCTTTGGGGACTGGCCAGTTTTTCACCGCTTCGACCTTCTCTGGATCGGTTCTCACTCCTTTCGCTGAAATTATGTGTCCCAGGTACTTGACTTCCGCTCTAAACAGGGCGCACTTCTTGGGGTTGAGCTTCAGGTGGGCACTTCGAAGCCTTTGAAACACATCCCTTAGATTGTCTCGGTGTTGCGCAAACGTTTTTCCTACGACGATGACATCATCCAAGTATACCAAGCAGGTTTTCCATGTTAACCCTTGCAGGACACATTCCATCAATCGCTCGAAAGTCGCCGGAGCATTGCACAGCTCCGTACCTGGATGGATCTGTACCTGCCAGTAGCCACTCTTCAAGTCGAGAGTGGAAAACCATCGGGCTCCTGATAGTGTGTCTAGCGTGTCGTCAATCCGTGGCAGAGGATAGCTATCTTTCTTGGTGACGTAATTGAGCTGCCGATACTCCACGCAGAACCGCGTGCTGCCATCTTTCTTCTTAACCAGTACAACCGGTGATGCCCACGGACTTTTGGAACTTTCAATCAGACCTTCTTTCTCCATTGCCGACACCATCTCTGCAACTTCTGTCTGCTTTGCCAATGGAAGGCGCCTAGCAGGCTGACGAATTGGTCTAGTATCACCAGTGTCCATTCGATGTTGTACCAGGTGGGTTCGGCCGTATTCTCCGTCCTGTGAGGCAAATACATCAGCGTACTCATTGATAAGATTCTCTGCCATAGTTCGCTGCTCCTGATTCAGCTCACTGGACTGGAGAATCGTCTCTCTCGTTTCCGCTGTCCAAGGTGATGGGAGAGGTTTTGGAGCATCACGTTCAGATATTGTTGCGACGGCGGTAATCGGCGTGCATTTTCCAGTCACCTCCCCTCGCCTTAGTTTAACAGTGTGTGGTCTTGCGTTCAAAACTCTCACTGGAACCATGGTGTTCTTTAGTTCGACTAACGTCTTTCCCACGATGTAGTCTTGAGAATTCTTCTCTGGGTCTTGTTCTACTATCTAGAATCGGTGGCTCCCAAGATCACCTTCCAGCTTCGTCCAAATGATTGTCTCTGAAGACGGCGGCAAAACTTCGTCTTTGCTGATGTCTGCCCTGAGAGTTACGGCATTCTCGTTTCCGTACACCATCGGAATCTCCACATTTCGATACCTCAGCACTTGCATCTCGATGTCCAAGATTACTTCATTTGCTTTCATGAAGTCTATTCCGATGATGCACTCGTCGCATATATCTACTACCAGAAACGCATGGGAGAACGTCAGTCCCGCCAGAGTAATCGTAAGACGAACTTCTCCAAACACCTTCGCCATTTCCCCTGTTGCAGTCTTCAGGTAGTAGCTGTTGGTGTTGTGCAGCCATGAGCTTCTGACGATATCTCTTCTTACAATGGAGGCGGTGGCACCTGTGTCGATGGTGGCTACGCACTTCTTCTTGTTGATTAGTGCCTCCACTGTCAGGCTCTTGTTACCCCGTTTGGTTTGCGAAACTTGAATGGTGGTCCTGGGGGCCTCCATCTGGATGTTATCACCGCCAGATGTTTCCTCTCTGCTTCTCCTACTTCCGCAATGTGGACAATTTTCTCGTCTAGGTGCACTTCTGCACTGCCGTTGTAGGTGTCCGGTTTGGTTGCAATTCCAGCAACACATTTGACTTCCGCGAGCTCTGTCTTCATCCATGAAGGCTGTTCTCTGGCATAAGCATTCCACGACGGACATTTCCCTGACACGGTGTATTCCCTGGTATGCTTGGTCCGCAGCCTTCATTAACAGAGCGAATGCCAATGCCTCGGGGGATGTTCGCTTTTCAGCCATCCTTACAGACATTTGCAGTTGTCTGTCCTCTATGGCCTGAATAAAAGCTTCCACCGCCATTTCGTTGATAAGCTCCTCACCGGCTTTAGGGTATGAAAGATGGGCTAGTCGCTCTATATCCGCTTGCAACTGTTGGAGCGTTTCCCCCCTTTTCTGGACTCGACTACGCAGCTGAACCCTGTACACCTTCTGCATGAATTCATCCCCAAACCGCATCTCGATAGCCTGAACCAGAGAGTCGTAGTTCTGCTGTTTATCTTCCGGGATGGATTGCAAGAGCTCCGCAGCTGGACCCCTCAGTGCAAGTGTGAGTGCAATGGACTTCTCTTCATCGTCCCAGCTATTGGTCATTGCGGCCGCTTCGAATTGCCTTTTATAAATTGGCCATGATGTTTGACCATCGAAGATAGGAGGCTGCATCTCCTTTCTTCTCAAACCGTCAGTGGAATATTCCCGTGCTTTCTGTTTCTTCACGTTGCTGAGTCCCCTAACAATATACCCGTGAGTTCTGTCTCTTCACGTTGCTGAGTTCCTTAGAAAGATTTTCGACTTGCTTTCCTACTCTCTCGAATTGCGTATCCACTTTTTCAAACTGCGTCTCTATCTTCCAGAACTGAGTTTCATGTTTCTCAAAGTTTTTATCGAATCTAGTTTCGACTTTTTCGAGTTGCGTCTCGACCTTCTCGATTTTCTCTTCGATCACTTCGAATTTGGATTCCAAGTTCTTGTTTTGCTCATCAAGTTTACTTTCCAGAGCATCTAGAGAATTCTTTTGTTCGTCCATTGCTTTCTTTTGTTCGTCCAGCTTAAGTTCTAGAGAATTCTTTTGGTCGTCTATTGCTTTCTTTTGGCCATAGAGCTTAAGTCCCAGAGACTTCTTTTGGTCTTCTATTGCTTTCTTTTGTTCGTCCATGACTGACTTAAGTTGTAGGAGCAGACTTGTTATACCCGGGTCGGCTACTGTACTTGCTGGTTCCTCTTCCACATCAAACTCTATGTCATGCGGATTTTCACCTTCCTGCGTTACTGCTTCTTCCAGACGAATCAGTAGGGCATCTTTTCCCCCAGTTGTGTCGAGGTTCCGCTTACTGAGTTCTGCCTTTAGTTGAATTATAGTTAGTTTTCCCAATTTGCGACCCATTTTGCGCAACTAATTAACTCAACACAGAAATCGTTTTTTTTTTTTTTTTTTTTTTAAATTTCACACCACGGAAATAGTTATTCACAGAATAAGTTTTATCCCGCTTCTGACACCAATGTAATATGCGAGCTACGGCTCGAGTAGATAAAACAATATTCTGTGAACTTATTTCTTTATTTTCTAGTCTATAGAACAATTCAGGTTCACACTATACTATTTTTCGCAATTCTTTTCTTACAATGTCTCTGTCCTCTCAAATCCAAACTAATTACTTCTTCTTGTTAACTCTCAACTTTCAATTTATCACAAAATTACAACTTCGCCCATTATCACTTTTCTAATCTCTTCGCCACGGTTTTAAAACTACTGCCCCCTTTCGATCGCCATCTGTCCTTATATAGCAGAAGTTTCTGATAGCCAAAAACTTCTAGCAAATTCTTCGACCACTGGAACAAGAAAAATTCTGATGTAATAATTCCAAGATGTCAATCATTTCTTGCAGTTATAATTCTTCCTTATCCGTGATATTATCCGTCTCTTTCGAAGACATGAACTGTGGAGACTTAGCCGCAGACACGAACCTCGAAAGAAAAGACACTTTGGAATGGGCTGGTGGAGCGTAGTTATTATTCTACATTATTGTAGCATAATTTTAGGGGATGTTACAATATTATAATATAATAATAAAACATCTGAACCAAAATTTACGGAAAGTTGACCGTAACTTAGATCAGGATATAACAGACCAACTAGTTAATTGTATCCTACAATTCTACCCATCCACATCTACTTATCACAAAAACAGGAAATCAAAAATGGTTTGGCAAGGACTGTGGTAAAGCCAGGAAGTTAACCTTTTATCTGCTCAATAAAATAAGAAAATCTGTTGGGAAGAATGGTAGTCTCCTATCTCAATGTAATTTTGCAAACATTGAATTTAAAGAGATGGTGAAAAACGAAACGAAACTATTATCAACAACTTGCTGTGGAGCTTGCTTCTGAAAGTAACATAAAAGAGTATTGGAGCAAAATTGAAGCTTTAGGAGGCTGTACGAGTACTCACACCTGTGGAGTTAATTTAAACGCAGATATATTAGAAGACACTTCAGTACTCTGCTAAATCATGAACCGGCAACAAAAACAATTCAGTATGCAGAACCACCCTTTATTGAAGAACTGGAATTAGATGAAATTCTTGGCGCAATTCGTCGTTCAAAAGATGGAAAAGCACCAGGGCCTGATCGGGTATCAGCGGAATTCTATAAAAACGCCTCAAACGAATTTCTGAAAAAATGTGCGATGGTTTCAATTCCATCTTTAATAGTGTAAAAGTATCAAACAGGTTCAAGGAACTTAAAATATTTTCCTAAAACGTTATTGAGCCCGAATCGGTTCAGATACGCTCGAAAGCAGCCCTGTCCGGTTAGGAGCTGGCTGAGGTAGAAATTCAATTCCCCATGCTGCGAGTCCATCCATTTTTGGATATACGGTATTAGTGTATAGGTCCTTCTTCCCTTCGAAGACTGGTTCCATCTCTCCTGCCATGCTCCCATACTCCGTTGTCTTTCTTCCAGCTTGATATCGTTGACTGAAGTTTGGAGGTCCTGAATTTTGGCATCGTAAGTCGTTCGTAGTTCGCTAGCCAGGATATCTGTTGGTGGCAATCCTGCGATAACACATATAGCATCATCTGACACCGTCCGAAATGCACAGCACACCCTCAGTGCACACATTCGGTTGACGGAATTAATTCTTCTGGCGTAAGACTTGATTGTCACCAGAGCAGCTTTGTCACACGTTTTTTAAGGTGTTCCTTGTAAGTGAGCCTAGCATCAATCATCATACCTAGGTATCTGATAACCGGTTTTGATGTTATATTATGACCTGATATTGATTGTTGAGCTTTTCATGCGACCACTTACTAATACAGCTTCTGTTTTGTGTTTTGCGAGTTCAAATCCACTGCCTCACTTTTTGGATGCATTCATTACAAATATCCTCTATTTCTTCGAAGTGTCTCGCCACCACAACTATTGCAATAATAGTGGTTTGTTCCCTTTAGGCAGCAACACTAGCCGTTGGTTTTTCCATTGGTCTCGAAAAACCCCTTCTGTTAGATACTTGTTGTGCAGTTCTAAAAATAGTTCTGTGTTTATTTTGATGGCTAGCTTAAGGGCCTTCCAATCCAGGTGACTTACTATCGCCGAATCGTCTGCATACATCCATGAGTTTCATTTGCGTGACAGGTGAGATCTACCGTATTTCCTGAGGTAGTTCTATTGGCTCAGTTTGGGGTGAAAATAGTCCCGACACTAATTTATGCATAAAGAAATGGCAGGAGGCCGAGGTTGCCTTAGTGCCTTTGAGTTTTCCATGACTATCCTGTAGGCGGTACCCCAACCATTTACTCGTACGTCTGCTTGCTCACAGAGTTCCTTAAAGCTGTTGCTCTTGCTTCTCCGAATGGGTAGTTTCAGGTCCCTATGCTTATTTTTGCATTGCACTTGTAGGTCTTAATGGGAGGGCAAACCTCTAGACCGCTGGAATAATCTCCTCGCTTTATGATACTTGCGTCTTCCGGACCATGGATGCGTCGCAAAGCCTAGTTATTTGTTTATTAACATCATCTGTTCCTGGGTTTATTGTAGACTGTCCAAAAATCAGGGTAAAAATGTCTTCGTCCAGTGTTTTTATTTTACACCCTATTCGTTGTGCCTTCTTTGGAGGGCGTTCCTGAGTCGCTCTCCTCGACTGCACTTCAAACAAGATGGTCTGGTGGTCGCTGTGGGTATATTGATTACTGACTATCCACCTTGCGCCTCTCCCTAGGGAACTAGTTACAAAGGTGATGTCAAATATAGAACCTACGCAATTTCTGCTGAAAGTGTGCTCGCTTCCCGTATTAAGCAGTATTACGTCTAGTGATGATACCGCTTCTCGCAGAGCCTTGCCTCTTCTATTAACCCGTATGCTACCCCAATCAGTTGCCCATGCGTTGTAGTCTCCAGTTATAATTGTAAGGTTACGACCTCTAGCATAATTCACTAGCCTAACCAGCATACCTTGAAACTCCTTTAGTCTTTGCTAAATATCCGAAATCAAGGCATTTAAAGCATCGTAGCGGTTTAACTTTTTCCCGTATTCGGCATATCGTCCATCGGATTTTTATTCTTCCAACCTCCAGAATTTTTTGAGCAAGATCTATCGGGAGTCTAATAACTGCCGTTTGCATCCCTGCATAGACTTTCCTTATAGATTTAATGGTTGAGGCCTGCATGCCTCGCACTTCTTCGAACTTCTCGGATAGGGCTTGGCAGATCTCTTCCTTTGTAGTGACGTCATCTAAGTCTTTGCACTCAATGAGCACCTCGTGCATTAAGGACCTCACTTCCGCTATTTCCCCGAGAGGTGTACCTACATTCCGACCTTTCTCGTGGGAACAAAATATGAATGAAAAAGAAAAAGAAAAAACAAAACAAAATTAACAGCAATTCGGACACTGACACGCTACCCGTGGGCGTACCAGAATTGACTGAGCGGCAGCCACTATCGGCAGCCAACCCGGATGAGGAGATATCTATGAAGATGGAGTAGCGGTTATTAGCAGATCCATCCGAGTGTACCCGGAAATCGGAGATGAAGAAGAAAGTCTCTCCAAGTCAGATGAGAAGGTTGTTCCGTAGAGGACGCACTTCAAATCGAAAACGACACATCTTCCCTCTCCGAGAAAGAACAAAACTCCCTGGTCTAGGCTATTGATATAATAGAAAAGGACGCACTGACGAGACCTGCGCCAACCAAGGCCAACCGTAAGATAGATGCCCCTAAGGCAAACATCAGAAGGAAGGGAGCAGCTAACACAAAAACCACCAGCAAGACCGCTGCAGCTAAGGCAGGTCCTACTGGTCAGCCGGAAATCTCGAGGGCCGCTGAACATTCTCATAGGATGGCCAAGACCAAGGGGGCGGATTTTGTGTGTCAAAAAGGTTGAGGAGGACACTAAAAATCCCCCCAAAAGGTCGAAGGCTGATACGGATGCCTTTCGGCGGGGCGATTCGTGGTTCACTACAACTATCTGTAGTGGACTTCGGAAAACCTAGTGGCCAGTACTCCCAAGAACTCGGTCAAATGATTAAGAAACTGGATAGACAGTAAAAAATAGTTATCGCTTGAATTCGTGAAAGCCGCCGTTCGCGGTCTTAAACCATGAGAAGGGGCTGCACTGCGAGCGGTACCTCCCGATGAAATCCCCACCATACCTAAGGGAAGTCTCTGTGTTCCTGACTGGGGTGTGGACAAAACAGAGATCTTCAGCTTAATAAAAGCCCAGAACCCTTCTACTGATATGAAGAGCTGAGAGCTCGTTGTGGTGGAAGAATCGAAGAATGGGACCAAGGGATTCATAATCCTCATGAATGAACCTCCGGCCTCACTTCTGGTGGTGTACTGGATATACACAGTGGTCGTAAGACCCATTCTTACATATCAATATCAGCTTTCAAACCTCACCAAAATCCACATGGGGTCAATAAGAACAACACCAACAGCGGCAACGGAAGCCATGCTCAGTTTCATTCCGCTTGATATATACTGTAGCAGTCTATTACAATGGATCTATGCTGATCTAAGTGTGGCGTAGTTTGTTCACACTCTACGTCAACCCATAAAACCTACTGTAGCAGTCTGGCGGCTAAAACCGCTGTAAGCCTGAGAGAATGCCGATTGTGGTCATCGAGCAAACAGACGATGGATTCATCTGGAAACATGCGCAACGGCCAGGGCGCTATGGCCGGCCTGTAGCAAGAAGAGATCAACCGGTGAAACTTAGTCGTTATAATACACGGGTCGTTTCTGGAATAATTACTGGTCATTGTGCCATTGAAGTTCACGCGGAGCGACTCGGTGTGCTACATAACGACTATTGTAGAAGCTGCAAAGACGAAGAAGAAATTGAATCAGTTCGTCATCTGCTGTGTGAATGTCCTGCCCTATCCGTTACAAGAATGAGGACTCTCGGAAGATATTTTTTCTCAGAAATGGACTACTTAGGTAATATACAGCTTACGGACCTCCTGAGATTTATATCACTATCTGGGTGGTTCTAACAGCGGACTTTTAACGTTTTCAGGGTTAAATGATTGGGCACAATGGACCCGAATTTGTTGGTCTAAGTGAGCAGTGACTCTATTTGTCACAAGGAACCCATCTACTTAACCTAACCTATGAAGAAGTCGAAATACCACAGAATACATATAATTACATGATTTATTTGGAAACTGGGTTATCCTCTACTCGTATATATATGTACATTTTAAAGCTTCACTTTGACTACATCGTAAGAGCAATTTCCCTTAGTCATAATAGGCTACCGCACATTCTGAGCACGTATGCAATACAGAGGAAACTGATCTTTGCTCAGAAATGGAGACAATTAGCAGAAGAATGTGATCTACGCATCGATTTCGGATAGGAAAATCATGAAACACCAAAAGAACAGCCCTACTCAATATTGAGGGAAACAGATTCAGCTCGCAGAAAAGGTTACATTCAAAAAGCCATAAATTCGGAAAATCGACTAATTTATCGACTAATTTATCCACTATTTTTTGCAAGAAAAAACTATCACACAAACCAAACAAAAGCTTGACAAATATTATGGGGACTCTTCACCATCGGTTGGAACTATTGACCACTAGTTTGCTCAATTTCGGTGCGGTCGTTCAAGCACAAGTGACGCCGAAGGTTCTGGTCGCCCAATTGAGGTCACCACACCAGAAATGGTCGACAAAATTCATGGTTTGATAATGGACGATCGGCGAGTGAAAGTGCGCGAGCTTGAAGAGGCCACAGGCTTATCACATGGCTCACTGATTTCGATTTTACATAAATATTTGGACATGAAAAAGTTTTCCGCAAGATGGGTACCGCCTTTGCTCACAATCGATGCGATGTTCCAGAAAAATTCGGCCGAGTTTTTGCGCCGTTTCGTAACCGTGGATGAAATCTGGATTCACCACAACACACCAGAAATCAAGGAACAGTCAAAACAATGGACTTCTTCTGGTGAATCGAAGCCGAAGAAGGCCAAGGCGGGTTTGTCAGCAAACAAGGTCATGGCGACAGTTTTTTGGGATGCGCGCGGTGTTATTCACATCGATTACCTTGAAAAGGATAAAACGGTCACCGGCGCATATTACGCAGAGCTGCTGGATCGATTCCAAGCCGATTTGAAGCAAAAACGGCCGCATTTGGCAAAGAAAAAATTTCTTTTTCACCAGGACAACGCACCGGCGCACAAGCCCGCAGTCGCAATGGCAAAATTGCATGAGTTAGGCTACGAACTCCTCCCTCATCCAGCATATTCCCCAGATTTAGCCCCCTTGCGACTATTTCTTGTTTCCAAACATGAAGAAATCGCTTAGAGGTAAGAGATTTGGGTCGAATGAAGAGATCATCGCTGAAACAAATGCTTATTTTGAGGGGCTCGAGAAATCGTATTATTTCGAGGGTATCAAAAAATTGGAGAAACGTTGGATGAAGTGTGTAGAGCTAAAAGGAGACTATGTTGAAAAATAAAATGTTTTTATACCGAAAAGAGTATGTAACCTATGCGCTAAAGAAGATACATTCCATTTTATTGGCATCTGTCCCATCCTGAGGCAATGGAGATTGGAATACTTTAATAAAACAACACTGACGCTGGAGGAGGCGATAGTTTTACTTAATGGGCAAAGCTGGGAGATGTTGTATGGGTACTGTGAAGCAGCGCTTAGATACCGAGGTCTTATAATGAGTGAATTTCTGTAACTTGAGAAATTTAAAAACAATGACACTTTAAAAAGATTTTAGCACGTAACAAAGTCAAGATTAGTGTTTTTCCTATTTATAGTCGACAGAAATCCACTTTATTGTTATCACTCGCGCTAACTTTAAAACCACCAAAACTACCTTTTAACTTTTAGAGTGGGCTTTTAACAATCTGTCATCTGTAATGTAAACAGTCAACAAAAGTGTTCGATCTGTCAAATTCTTATCTTCTAACATTATCCCTTAAACTGTGTTTTTATTCTCAAACTTTACATTTTTGGGTTTGTTTGACTAAAATTTGCTGTAAGTTAGTTCTAAAGTCGATACTAGTTGTAGGTAGGTTAAAAATTGTTTATAATTCAATTCAAAGTTAAGCACTGTGTTTAAAGTTAAAGGGCTGTTACTTAGTGGCTACTAACATTCTTTAAAATTAGATGACTATATTTTTGTGCCAATAGTAACAGAATAATATGTGCATAGTATAGTGATCAACATATAGTGTCTCTTGGATACAAAAAAAAGCACTTTCAAAAAAAGTATGTATATATTATAATTACGTAATTAGAGTAAAATAGAATATGGTAGAATAAGGTAGTATAAGATTTATTTTAAGGTAGTTTTTAAGTTTCATTATAAGAACAAAAGAAAAAAAGTATATGCATTAAGTTTTTTAATTTTATCAACAAATTTTTCTTAGTATTTATTAATAATTAAACAATAAGACGAATAAAACAATTACATCGAAAGACATAGTTTTAAGTATTAGGTTTAGCTTAGAGCGCCCGCATAGGGCCAGTAAGTTAGAATAACATAGTTAAGTTTATAAAGCTTATTTTAATCGTTTTTTGTCTAGCATTTAAGTTGCAATTGAATTAGGATAATAAAAATGCATTTAAAATGAATGAATGAATATATAGTGTCTATCTGGCAGACAATTCATTTATTTATGTATATTTTCGGAATCTTATTATGTTAATAATTGTACTCAATACATGAATCTTATCTATCTATCTTACATTATTTTTGCAGAAAAACACAGTTTATGTGTATATCCGATTGTTATGTACCAAGATAAATAGATTCTTGATTTTTATTTGATTATTTGATTTATAATATGGGGACTATATGCGCTTTTGTATACGAGTATCGCTTTGATGATGAGTTTAATTATTCCTTTTTATTATAGGTAAATTATTTATTAATTTCTGTTTAAGCTTAGTATTCACGCAGTAATTCATGCCAACATTCTCCCCATTTTATTAAAAGTTAAACAGTTAACCCTCTTAATTGGGAAATTCCGTAATTGGGCTAGAGAGAAAATAAAAGAACTTACATACCATATGTGGCTATTTTGATATTGGAAAAAAAGAAAATGCTGTGTTATTTTAAGTTCACAAATGGGGAATATGTCTTTGGGTAGAAGTTTAGTGTACAGCACGTGAAAAAACTTAAGGTGAACACAAAAGTCATGCATAACGGTGTACATCGACTATCTCGATATACAGGTATTAGGCAATCACAGTAGATGATTAGAACCACGTTGTAGAGATGCGTCTTTGAAATACGTTTTCCACGGTACATACTCGTAAAGATGTTCTTAAACTGTTGCCACGATTTGCATACATATATGAGATACAACAGAAGAAGTGCGCACATAAATGGCGGCGGTACTGCGGTATTGCGCCCTTACTTTATTGTTCACGGTACCGTAAGTTGGTACGACTGCACACATGTTCAAAGAAGGTGATATGAAAAACTAAAAAATGCAACACACAAAAGGCTTGCACCCTTCGCTTTCGACACCTCCACTGCATCACCACCGCCACCGTTAACGTCACCGCTTCTGTTTTCTGTGCAATGGAGCACAATAAAAACGACGCTTTGCCATTTTCATGGCGTTCCAATCAATTTAGCTAGACGATTTTCTAAAATTCAGCCAGCTGCTATTTTAATAGACAGCTGCTAATTTTGTCTACGCTTGGTTTTGACCACCACAGAATTTGATTTATTTTCCCAAAACCAACCAGAGAATCTACTCTTTCTACCATTATTTTTATTACTCTACCACAGAATCCACTTTTTTTCACTTTTTTCCACCTCACGAAGTTCTCTCATAAATTGATTTCTTAAGGTGTGAATTTTCCGTTTGATTGCCTCAACCGTTATCTTGTTAGAAAACGGTTTGAACTCTAACAAGATAACGCTGTGATATGAATCAGCCTTTTTGACTCTATTAATGTATATAATCTGGATTCGTTGGATTATATAGATTTTGATGCGTTTCAAAAACATTTATGAGCTCCAAAGTAAGGTCCTTGCTCCAAATCACTTCATGAGACATTTCAAATTAAAAAAACACCAGCAACCGAACAAAAATACGTAGCAAAACCGACTCTACAAGCAACGAAAACATATGAAGCAACACAATGATAAAATGAAGAAGAGAAAGGAAAAACGTCAAAATGAGTCGAGTTACCCTCACTCACAGGGCAAAATATTTTTCTTCTCAACTTTTCGAATTTTCTTTCTCTTTTGCACTTATGTGAGTCCAGCCTACGTTTAAAAGTAGACTTACTACTTTCATTGGAATTAAAACACTATCTGACTCCGGCGACGGCTGCTCTGCCCATTTGTGTATGAATACTGTGTGACCATCGCACATCGAACGAATGAATGATTTTTTTTTGACTTGTTTGGAGTTTGCACCATCGCAAGGGTTGGAAAAATTGTTCGATGGTTTTTGCAGTCATTTGGACTTTGAACTAACGGACGATTTAAATATTTTTACATAGAATGATTGCTCGTTGCGATATATGTATGCAAAAGACCAGGCAACACGTTCAATTTAAAAGACCATTTACGCCGTAAACATCCTGACTATTTAACAGGAAATAAAGCGGCAACTCCAACTGCAATGCATGTCACACCTTCAGTGTCTGTTGAGGGAAACCTCTTTAAAAAAAACGCATTGGAGCTCCTACTTTAAACGATGGGTGGTGTGGAAACGGAGATGAGGCGTGAAATGTGTATAAGAAATATAGTGTTTTAAACTTTGAAAATATCCCCCGCGCGCTTACACAAATGTTAAGACTGAATGAATGAATGAATGAATGAATGAATGAATAAAACTATTCAATAGTTGAAATCATTCAGTTACTAACTATCGATATATAGTCTAATTCATTCGATAGTTCCCATCACTAATAACAATGCTGTTAAGCATGACACAAATCCATCTAATAGTAGGTAAGCCTACACTCTTGACAACTAGGGCTTTCTCTATGGTGGTAGGGGTGTTGCTATTTCTTTTACATTCAGGGATTCCTCTATTTTTCTAACGAGATAATGCAGTATCGTTACGGTGGATTTTCCTGCTTGATAGGCAGACTGGAGTTTGTTGAGAGGGTGCTTCTTAAGTATTTGAACGCGGATATGGTGCACGATATTTTCTATAAGAGATCTTTTGCAAGCTTTGAGAATGAAGACAATATTGACTTCACGCCATGGTCTTGGGATACATATGACCAGTAATATTGTAATATGCAAGCTACGGCTCGAGTAGATAAAACGATATTCTGTGAAATTTATTTCTTTATTTTCTAGTCTATAGAACAATTCAAGTTCACACTATACTATTCTTCGCAAATTCTTTTCTTACAAGGTCTCTTTCCTCTCAAATCACTTTATCTCCTTTCAATTACTTAATTCACAAATCCAAACTAATTACTTTTTCTTGTTCACTCTCAACTTTCAATTTATCACCAAATTACAACTTCGCCCATTATCACTTTTCCAATCTCTTCGCCACGGTTCTAGACCAACTGTGTCTTTTTTTGATCGCCATCTGTCCTTATATAGCAGAAGTTTCTGATAGCCAGAAACTTCTAGCAAATTCTTCGACCACTGGAACAAGAAAAATAATTCTTGCAGTTATAATTCCCTTTTATCCCTGATATTATTCGTCTCTTTCGTTGACATGAGCTGTGGAGACTTCGTCCCAGACACGAACCTCGAATGAAAGGACAGTTCGAACCAAAATTCTGCCAGAATGGAAAGTCACTTCGGAATTTGCTGCATAGACATAGGAGCGTAGTTATTATTATGCTACAATATATATTGTAATATGCGAGCTACGGCTCGAGTAGATAAAACAATTATTCTGTGAAATTATTTCTTTATTTTCTACTCTATAGAACAATTCAAGTTCACACTATACTATTCTTCGCAAATTCTTTTCTTACAATGTCTCTTTCCTCTCAAATCACTTTATCTCCTTTCAATTACTTAATTCACAAATCCAAACTAATTACTTTTTTCTTGTTCACTCTCAACTTTCAATTTATCGCCAAATTACAACTTCGCCCATTATCACTTTTCCAATCTCTTCGCCACGGTTCTAAACCAACTGTCTTTTTTTTGATCGCCATCTGTCCTTATATAGCAGAAGTTTCTGATAGCCAGAAACTTCTAGCAAATTCTTCGACCACTGGAACAAGAGAAATAATTCTTGCAGTTATAATTCCCTAATATTATCCCTAATATTATCCCTAATATTATTTGTCTCTTTCGTTGACATGAGCTGTGGAGACTTCGTCCCAGACACGAACCTCGAATGAAGGACAGTTTGAACCAAAATTCTGCCAGAATGGAAAGTCACTTCGGAATTTGCTACATAGACATAGGCGCGTAGTTATTATTATGCTACACTGCCCCCCTCTTAGACGTGTTCGTCCCGAACAAGTGCATCCTCATTTCGGCCATTGTATCGACTCAGTCGGTCCACATGAACCACTTTCATTTTGGCCCTTGGTCCTCACTGGATGCGGTAGACAACATCGTTGATGCGGGTTACTATTCTGTAGGGACCTTCCCAGTTCCGCTGTAACTTAGGTGATTTCCCCTTTTGGCGATGGGGATTATACAGCCACACCAGATCTCCTTCCTGGAATCCTGACGTTGTTGCCTTGGCATCATACCTGGTCTTCATGCGGTCGCTCGTCATCTTAATCTGGCTTCTGGTCCTTTGGTGTATGTCCCTAAGCCTTTCCCTAAGGTCCGCCACGTACTCTTCTTCATTTCTGGGCTCATTGGTAGGAGATCCAAATTTCACCTCACTGGGTAAACGAGCTATTCCACCAAATAAGATTTCGAACGGCGTATGTCGAGTAGTGCTATGCACGGCACTTCTATAGGCCATCAAAAACAAGGGAATCTGCCGGTCCCAATCCCGTTGGTAGTCACCTACGACCTTCGAGAGATGTTCGTCCAAAGTCCTATTGAAACGCTCCACCATACCGTCCGACTGTGGATTAAGCGGGGTTGTCCTTGTCTTTTTGATTCCGAGTAGTTGACACATCTCTTGGAAGATTCTTGACTCGAAGTTCCACCCTTGGTCAGAATGCAATTCCAAGGGCACACCGAATCTGCTAACCCAATTGTAGACGATCTGCTCCGCCACGGTTCTGGCTTCCTGGTTAGGGATCGGAAACGCTTCCGGCCACTTACTGAAGTAGTCCATCACTACGAGTATATACCGATTACCATTGTCGGTTTCCGGAAAGGGCCCTGCGATGTCAATGGCGATTCGTTCGAAAGGTGCTCCCACGTTGTATTGGTGCATCTTACCTCGAGTTTTGATTCTCGGACCCTTGCTAGCTGCACACACGTCGCATTTTCTGCACCAGTCTTCGATATCTTCCTTCGCTTTTAACCAATAAAAACGTTCTCGTACCTTTTCTAGCGTCTTATTCACTCCCAAGTGGCCTCCGGTCGCCCCGCCATGCATTTCCTGTAACACCTCCTTGACCCTCGTCCGCGGTACGACAAGCTGCATTACAAACGATTTTCCGTCGGAGGATTCCCATTTTCTTCTCAGAACACCTTCTTGGACATGGAGGGAGTCCCACTGCGCAAAATATGCCTTTAAGGTCGGGCTTCTGTGAGAGATGTCCTGATGATCCGGTTTCTCCATGTTCTCCTTCCAGGCCAGAATCGGCTCGATATCGGGGTCTTCCTTCTGAGCGTTCCGGATCTCATCTACGCTCCAGCCGGCGATAGGTTCGGCTCTCATTCTTTGGATGGAAACCAGCTCCCGTTCTTCCTGACGCGCACAATGTTTACAATCCGTTCTGCATGGTCTCCGGGACAGTGCATCCGCATTAGAGTGGAGTTTTCCTTTACGATGCTGTATTTCGTAGTCGTAGATTTGCAGCCTTTCGATCCATCTTGCGACCTGACCCTCAGGACTCTTGAACTGTAATAGCCATTTTAATGCTGCATGGTCTGTGCGAAGAACGAACTTCCTCCCGTAGAGGTATTTGTGAAAATGCTTCGTAGCCAAGATCAAAGCTAGAAGTTCCCGCCTTGTCACGCAGTAGTTCCTTTCTGGCTTAGAGAGCACCTTGCTGAAGTACGCAACCACCTTCTCTTGGCCGTCATGCACCTGGGAGAGTACGGCTCCTACCCCGACATTACTAGCATCTGCATCCACAACGAACGTTTCCCCGGGAGTGGGGTAAGCCAGTATCGGGGCATCGCATAGCCGTTGTTTAAGTGCCTTGAAGCTCTTCTCGCACTCAATTGACCATTTGAATTGTTTTCCCTTTTCCGTCAACTGGTGCAGGTTCTTTGCGATCCCGGCAAAATCCTTCACGAACCGTCTGTAGTAGGTGGCTAGGCCCAGGAAGCTCCTTAGTTGGTGTTTGTCTTTGGGGACTGGCCAGTTTTTCACCGCTTCGACCTTCTCCGGATCGGTTCTCACTCCTTTCGCTGAAATTATGTGTCCCAGGTACTTGACTTCCGCTCTAAACAGGGCGCACTTCTTGGGGTTGAGCTTCAGGTGGGCACTTCGAAGCCTTTGAAACACATCCCTTAGATTGTCTCGGTGTTGCGCAAACGTTTTTCCTACGACGATGACATCATCCAAGTATACCAAACAGGTTTTCCATGTTAACCCTTGCAGGACACATTCCATCAATCGCTCGAAAGTCGCCGGAGCATTGCACAGCCCGAATGGCATTACCGTGAATTGCCATAGCCCATTTCCTGCGGTGAAGGCGGTTTTCTCCCGGTCTTCTGGATGGATCTGTACCTGCCAGTAGCCACTCTTCAAGTCGAGAGTGGAAAACCATCGGGCTCCTGATAGTGTGTCTAGCGTGTCGTCAATCCGTGGCAGAGGGTAGCTGTCTTTCTTGGTGACGTAATTGAGCTGCCGATAGTCCACGCAGAACCGCGTGCTGCCATCTTTCTTCTTAACCAGTACAACCGGTGATGCCCACGGACTTTTGGAACTTTCAATCACACCTTCTTTCTCCATTGCCGACACCATCTCTGCAACTTCTGTCTGCTTTGCCAATGGAAGGCGCCTAGCAGGCTGACGAATTGGTCTAGTATCACCAGTGTCTATTCGATGTTGTACCAGGTGTGTTCGGCCGTATTCTCCGTCCTGTGCGGCAAATACATCAGCGTACTCATTGATAAGATTCTCTGCCATAGTTCGCTGCTCCTGATTCAGCTCACTGGACTGGAGAATCGTCTCTCTCGTTTCCGCTGTCCAAGGTGATGGGAGAGGTTTTGGAGCATCACGTTCAGATATTGTTGCGACGGCGGTAATCGGCGTGCATTTTCCAGTCACCTCCCCTCGCCTTAGTTTGACAGTGTGTGGTCTTGCGTTCAAAACTCTCACTGGAACCATGGTGTACTTTGGTTCGACTAACGTCTTTCCCACGATGTAGTCTTGAGAATTCTTCTCTGGGTCTGGTTCTACTATGTAGAATCGGTGGCTCCCAAGATCACCTTCCAGCTTCGTCCAAATGATTGTCTCTGAAGACGGCGGCAAAACTTCGTCTTTGCTGATGACTGTCCTGAGAGTTACGGCATTCTCATTTCCGTACACCATCGGAATCTCCACATTTCGATACCTCAGTACTTGCATCCCGATGTCCAAGATTACTTCATTTGCTTTCATGAAGTCTATTCCGATGATGCACTCGTCGCATATGTCTGCCACCAGAAACGCATGGGCGAACGTCAGTCCTGCCAGAGTAATCGTAAGACGAACTTCTCCAAATACCTTCGCCATTTCCCCTGTTGCAGTCTTCAGGCAGTAGCTGTTGGTGTTGTGCAGCCAGGAGCCTTTGACGATATCTCTTCTTACAATGGAGGCGGTGGCACCTGTGTCGATGGTGGCTACGCACTTTTTTTGTTGATTAGTGCCTCCACTGTCAGGCTCTTGTTACCCCGTTTGGTTTGCGAAACTTGAATGGTGGTCCTGGGGGCCTCGATTCCAGTAACCAACTTCTGCCCCGCGAAGTTGGTCCTTACGCATCCCCCGACTGCTGGTTTTGGGAAGTCTGACCGACAGGATGCTTCCTCTCTGCTTCTCCTACTTCCGCAATGTGGACAATTTCCTCGTCTAGGTGCACTTCTGCACTGCCGTTGTAGGTGTCCGGTTTGGTTGCAATTCCAGCAACGGATTTGACTTCCGCGAGCTCTGTCTTCATCCATGACGGCTGTTCTCTGGCATGAGCATTCCACGACGGACATTTCCCTGACACGGTGTATTCCCTGGTATGCTTGCTCCGCAGCCTTCATTGACAAAGCGAATGCCAATGCCTCGGGGAGTGTTCGCTTTTCAGCCATCCTTACAGCCATTTGCAGTTGTCTGTCCTCTATGGCCTGAATAAAAGCTTCCACCGCCATTTCGTTGATAAGCTCCTCACCGGCTTTAGGGTATGAAAGATGGGCTAGTCGCTCTATATCCGCTTGCAACTGTTGGAGCGTTTCCCCCCTTTTCTGGACTCGACTACGCAGCTGAACCCTGTACACCTGCTGCATGTGTTCATCCCCAAACCGCATCTCGATAGCCTGAACCAGAGAGTCGTAGTTCTGCTGTTTATCTTCCGGGATGGTCTGCAAGAGCTCCGCAGCTGGACCCCTCAGTGCAAGCGTGAGTGCAATAGACTTCTCTTCATCGTCCCAGCTATTGGTCATTGCGGCCGCTTCGAATTGCCTTTTATAAATTGGCCATGATGTTTGACCATCGAAGATAGGAGGCTGCATCTCCTTTCTTCTCAGACCGTCGGTGGAATATTCCCGTGCTTTCTGTCTCTTCACGTTGCTGAGTTCCTTAGTAAGATTTTCGACTTGTTTTTCTACTTTTTCGAACTGAGTCTCTATTTTCCCGAACTGAGTTTCATGCTTCTCAAAGTTTTCATCGAATCTAGTTTCGACTTTTTCGAGTTGCGTCTCTACCTTCTCGATTTTCTCTTCGATCACTTCGAATTTGGATTCCAAGTTCTTGTTTTGCTCATCAAGTTTACTTTCCAGAGCATCTAGAGAATTCTTTTGTTCGTCCATTGCTTTCTTTTGTTCATCCAACTTAAGTTCTAGAGAATTCCTTTGGTCATCGAGCTTATGACTTTGATCTTCTATTGCTTTCTTTTGTTCGTCCATGACTAACTTAAGTTGCAGGAGCAGACTTGTTATACCCGGGTCGGCTACTGTACTTGCTGGTTCCTCTTCCACGTCAAACTCTATGTCATGCGGATTTTCACCTTCCTGCGTTACTGCTTCTTCCAGCCGAATCAGTAGGGCATCTTTTCCCCCAGTTGTGTCGAGATTCCGCTTACTGAGTTCTGCCTTTAGTTGAATTATAGTTAGTTTTCCCAACTTGCGACCCATTTTGCGCAACTAATTAACTCAACGCAGAAATCGTTTTTTTTTTTTTTTTTTTTTTTTTTTTTTCTTGTGCTATTATCCCAGCTTCTGACACCAATGTAATATGCGAGCTACGGCTCGAGTAGATAAAACAATTATTCTGTGAAATTATTTCTTTATTTTCTACTCTATAGAACAATTCAAGTTCACACTATACTATTCTTCGCAAATTCTTTTCTTACAATGTCTCTTTCCTCTCAAATCACTTTATCTCCTTTCAATTACTTAATTCACAAATCCAAACTAATTACTTTTTTCTTGTTCACTCTCAACTTTCAATTTATCGCCAAATTACAACTTCGCCCATTATCACTTTTCCAATCTCTTCGCCACGGTTCTAAACCAACTGTCTTTTTTTTGATCGCCATCTGTCCTTATATAGCAGAAGTTTCTGATAGCCAGAAACTTCTAGCAAATTCTTCGACCACTGGAACAAGAGAAATAATTCTTGCAGTTATAATTCCCTAATATTATCCCTAATATTATCCCTAATATTATTTGTCTCTTTCGTTGACATGAGCTGTGGAGACTTCGTCCCAGACACGAACCTCGAATGAAGGACAGTTTGAACCAAAATTCTGCCAGAATGGAAAGTCACTTCGGAATTTGCTGCATAGACATAGGCGCGTAGTTATTATTATGCTACAATATGTATACCACCCTTCCTGGAGATTTGCACGACTTTTGAGGGAAAATAGCCCATTTGAGTGCATCGGGAGCAAACATGCCTCCAGATAGGCTTTTTTTATCTTCCATTAGAATATACATAATAGGTTGTTGACATTTGGAAATGAGATTGAGATTGGTAAGTTCCGAATCAGGAAAATAGGTTAGAAGTAAATCTAGGATTTCGTTCAAGTTTTTAGTAAATTCACCGACCGATTTTTTTTAGCAGACCTACTCTTATGTTGTGGTCTTTATGAAAGGGGCCCCTGGACTCTTGCTATAATGGGGAGATCGTCGATATCTTCAGAGAAGGATTTCCTAATAACAGTATTGTATTTAGCGAGGGCAGTCCAATATTCGGCCCATTGTTTGGTTCTTTTGGCTAGGTCAAAAAGTTTCCTAGTTTTTGTTTTGGAAGCGCTGAGATCTTTGTTCCACTATGGTACGTCGCGGTCATGTAAGGATATAGTTTTGATCTTGCAACCGGCTTCATAAGCTGAGGTGATGTTATTATTTAGCATATGAGCAATCTCATCGAATTTGTTTGTCGTGTCAATGGTGGGTGGCAGAGAGTTCATAGAGTATTTGAGCAGCTCTGTGTAGAGACTCAAGCTTAGGAACACTATTTTTGGGTGGATTTGAGTGCAGATAAGTGGACTGGCTAATGTTAAGTCAAGAACTTCCTGCCTAATAGAGTACAAAGGAAGGTTAATTTCCCCTATTTACTATTTCTAGGTTTGCGCTGATTCACCTCTTAAAACCGTTTAAAATGGACTCACCTTTTTTGTTTGTGCTTTCCCAGTTCAAATGGTTAGTATTAGCGTCGCAAACTATGATGGGCTGGACGTTTTGTTTCCGACAGAAATCCACGAGTCTGATGACCTCCTCACCATGGCTCTTGGACGAACATGATGTCAAAATCTGTGTAGATAAACCTGCTACAGGTCGCAGAGGAGGCGGCCTTAGCATGATGAACGTTTATCTGAATTATTTTAATGTTTTTAGGCATTAGAACTTAGGGTAGAGGTAAGTCCCTTAAGAGCCTTTATTGGCTTCGGACGGGGCTACCTTTAGTTCTGCCATCCTTTATTGGAGCTCGTTTAGTTGCGTCTTTAGAAGCGCTAAACGAACTGGGATTGTTGACGAGGCGATTGGGAAGAGAGGATGGTTTCGAGGAAGGGCTAGCCTCAGAAGACGGGTCAGAGAAGGAGTTATGTTTTTATAGGGGAGTTACTATTCATTCTAGTAGTTTCTATGGATGGCGTTTTTTTTTAAATTGACGTGTAGTTTTTTTTAGGGAGCGCGTAGTGCGTAGCAAAACATCACCGAAGGGTAAATCGATTTTGAAGCCTTGTTTTTTGACTCCCTCAACGGATTTGTGATTTATTGAGAGAGTGAGTATCTATGGAGTTGCGATTCCCTTAGACATTCAGTCCTCGGTGTCGCTATTCATCCCAGATTTAGGACAGTGGCAATTAGGTCCAAGACCCTAGTCCGCCTAAAAAAGGACGCACTCCGGTTTAAAGACCGAATACCTTAAATAAAGATGGGGTTGATTCAGTTGAGTCTACACGACAACTGGCAGCTGCATGCATTCAAGAGAAGATCTGAGACCTAACTTCAACCCGAGAGGAGGTACTTGCGTGATACTGAGATAGCGACATCGTCTGCGTAAGCGACAAACTTGCACCCAGTTTTTTCTGGGTGTATGTGTGATATTTTGCCTGCTAAAAACTAACCTAACGGTCTAGGTGCTTGCTATAGTTCTACTCGTAAGTGCCAGGCAATCCTTTAGAATGCAGGAGTTGCGTTGAAACGATATCACTGGCCCTGGAGACTTGAATGGTACGATGCTGTCACCTCCTACTTTAATCTTTTCTCACTTATGAGGTCAGAAGAGATCAGTGGGCGTACATATACTGAGACAGGGTTATCTTCAGGGATAAGCATGCAACCGGGGAAGAGAGTATCCATTGGCAGATTCAGCGATGCTATTAGAGACGACATTTCGAAGTCTAGAGGATTGTGATATGTTATCAACACACTGACGAAAACTACGCTAAGATCTACGTCGAGCCTTTCTGACCTCTAGTCTTTCTTTGTAGATATCTCAGTCCAGAGGCAGTCTTTTAGCGAAGTCTCTTTACATACTTTACTTCTTCTTGTTGGACAAAATTTGATGAATGCTGTATTAAGGGCAAAGGTAAGAATATTGTTGAGCTTGTCTAGTTCCAGCTGTATATTCGGTGAGATATAGACGCAGTTGGATAACTTAAAGTGGAGAATAGCATTATGTTTGTCCCAGTGTGTGAAAACGATTTTCCAAATTGAATTCTAGATAACGATGATCTGAGAACTAGTGGCTGCGAGACGCAAAAGTGACGACTATCACCACTGCTCGGGTTTTAGTAATAAATGTTGGACTACTTGCTTTGTAACATACTACAAGATTTGTGCGAACAAGATACTTGAAAACAGACCCACCTCGGGGTTGGTACCGATACTACCCCGAGGAAGAAGAGTTGAATTTAGTGAGTTTTCAAGAACAAAGGATCTGATTTTACCTGCACCTTTTACATGATATAGTGTATAGCAAGGAGCACCCAATCCCGCGACAGCATCGATCGTTAACCAAGGTTCTTGGATGAGGGCGACATCAAAACCTCTTTTAATGAGGCAGAGCAGTAGGTTAGCGGATGCTAGTTTTAAGTGATGGAGATTAATCTATACTAATTTTAGCAGCATTGCTATCTATTACAGGTCTCTCCACAATGGTAGCATGTATTTCCTTGGGGAATGATGGATCATAATCCGGAGGATTGGACACCTCGTTTGGTGTAGATCCTTCCGCAACTACGGGCTGGTCCCCAACCAAGTTACATAAACCTACCCGATTCGATGAACCGGTTCTTAGGGAAGAGGCGTAAGCCAGAGGACTTGAAGTGCCGTAGTGACTTATGTTTCAGGAGTTCTTTAAACTCCCTTACAACTGCTGTTGCCCAGATGTGGGATTTCCGCTCCGGTTGACTTCATTCCTTTTCCGTCTTTTTGCCTGGAATTGATACAGTTTGGAAAGGAATGGAAAGCTGTACTAGTTTTGGCGAGAGTGGTGTACTATGGCACAATTTCATCTGAAAGTAACGAACAGTCGCTGACGGAATTGTCTACGTAGATATTCTGCAGGTGCACCTGCGTGAAATGCTTTTGAAACTTCCAGCGTTGCAGCAATATCCTTTTTTTGTTGCAGAGGTCCTGCCACAGGGCTTGGTCTTTGATCAACAGTGGACATTTTGGTCTCACGAGTAGCTTAGGAAAGGGTGGTCGATCTGTATATAGCCCCGCATTATGCAGACAATGCACTTAAGATCCAGAGCGTGCCCGATATCTCTGGACCACCACCAGGTTGATCCTCGAAACGGTCCGATTGACACCTTCACATACCACATCTGACTTTGTCAGAAAAGTTCCATCTCTCTTGCCATTCTTCGTGGCTTGTTCTTGGCGGTACTTCGGTGTTACTTCGACTCGTCTCTGTTTCCACGACGCTTTCGGCTTCTTTAACGAGGAGGTCTATTGGCACCATTTCACCTTCTACGTATGCCGCGTCGTAGGAGGTTGTTCGAAACATTGGTTCTGTAGACCGCCTCCGCCTTCCTTCTGTACGATTTGTCTTCATGGCACTTGCCCATATTTGGGAGCCGTATAGCATCATCGACATCGTAACTCTTGCTAAGAGTCGTCTCTTCTTCTGTTTAGGTCCTCCAAAATTTGGCATGATCCTTGCCAGGGCAGTCGTTGTTCTTGCTGCCTTCTCAGCTGCGTGTTGCAGATGTTGCTTAAAAGTTCACCTTGCATCTATAGTAACGCCAAGGTACTTCAGCTCTTTGGAAACTACAATGTGATCGCCCATGGTTAGCGTATAGTAGTGCTGATGAGGACTACTTCGGTCTTTTCGTCTGCTAGTTTTAGGTCCATGCTTACTAGCCAGTCCTGTACCATCCCGATAGCTTCATTACAATCATGCTCCAACTCCTCAAGCAATTTTGTCACTACAATGATCGCTGTGTCATGGGCGAAGCCAATTATTTTCGAGGACCTCGAGATTCGAAGTCATCGCACATTACATTCCACAGTAGTGGACCTAGTACGGAGCCTTGGGAGACACTGCCTGTGACTTTATACTGCTTCTTTCTGTCATCGGTGCAATAGTACAGTATTCTATTTCTAAAATAGTCCACCATTATTTTCTGTAGGTAGTCCGGTACTCTCTTGGCAGTAAGTGCTCGCAGAATGTTGCTCCTGTTTGCGGTGTTGAAGGTGTTTTTAACATCCAGCGTTATGATTGCGCAGTACTCTTTACTTCCGCCCTTACACCGTCTTTCTTCGATGGCTTCTTTCGCTGTATTTACGACTTCGTCGATGGCATCAATCGTAGAACGTGCCATACGGAAGCCATACTGGCGATCTGCTAGGCCTTCCGCTTCATCGAACGCGCTTTCCAATCTGTCTTATGCACTCCAGTATTTTGCCCCCGGTGTCCAGCATGCCTATACGATGAGGGATCCTGTGGTGGTTTATTGTCTTTTAGTAAGAGGACAAGTCTTTGCTTCTTCCACTGATCGGGGAATACTCCTTCCTTGAGGCAGGCATTGTGTACGTCCGCAAAGATGTGTGGGTGCCAATTAATTGCTGCTTTTAATACAATGTTTGGGATTCCATCAACACCAGGTGCTTTTTTATCCTTGATATTTTTGCAGACTTGTAGGACTTCTGCTGCGGTGACGAGAGGTATTGGTAACGCCCACGTCGTGGTTCCCCTCTCCGTTTGTTCCTCTATTTCCTGTTGTTGTTGAAAAAGGACAGAGACCATGTTTTCAAGAAACACCGAAGATGTGGGCGAGGGTGTTCTGCCACCCTTCAACTTTATCATAACCACTTTGGTAGGCTTTTCCCCACGGGTTTTGATTGACTACAGTTCTTCGAAGTATTTCTTTTTACTGGTTTTAATTGAAGCTTTTAAGTTTCTTTGGGCAGTTATAAATCCGTGGCTGCTGCGTTCCCCGGAACGCTGGTACAATCGGCGCGCCCTGTGGCAATCTGCGCGCAGTCTGGCGATCTCATCATTCCACCGATATACTGGGCACCGACGCAAGTTTGCTGTTCTCTGCTGCATGGAAGCGTCACAAGCTCTTGTCACTCCTCTCGAGAGCTGCTTCGCTTTATCGGCAGCAGTGATATGTCCTTCGTCATCAGCTGGAGTACTTCGACGTCTAGGGTGTGAGGTTTTAATCCCTTATTCTGCATCCGTCTCCTCTTCTCTCCTCTATTTCCTGTATGACTCTGTCGTAGATGAAACTTAATTGCCTGGTGATCGCTGTTCGTGTATTTTTTGCTTACTCTTCAAGCAGCATCTCTTGCCAAACACGTAATCACAAAGGTGATGTCTACTATTGACCGTCTTCAGTTTTGGTCAGTGCGGTTCCTGAATTTAGGAGAACTAAGTCCAACAATGCAAACGCCTCCAGGAGAGTTCTTCCACTGGTATTTGTGGAACGTCTTGCTGTGGTTACGATATTGTCGACTATTCTTTCGAATTCTTCATGTGTTATGCTGGGAGGTGCGTACAAGCTAAAGAAGTAAATGCCACTAACTTTGGCCCACACGAAGCCTGCCTGGTGCATCACCATCTTTTCTTCGAAGGCTCGTTGTCCGCGTAGTATAGCGATATCCGCATCGTACTCTCGGACCGACTGTGTAAGTCGGTCCTGAGCTGCCTCGCAATGGTTAAGGTTTAGTTGGATAACCTTCATGTTCGCTTCTGGGAAGCGTTCAGCGCGAGCTGGAATGCAGGGCACCTTATGCTTCTTGTACTGTGCTTGGCACTATGGCGACTTTCTTGGATGGTTACGTAAACAAACAAAATTGTCGCATTTAAGATCATGAAAATCCACAGGCAATGCATTCACAAAAAGTCACTGTTTGGTGCGGATTTTGGTCTGGCGGCGTGATTTGACCATACTTCTTCGAAAATTCTCGTGGTTCTGGGATAACAGTTAATGGTGAATGTTATCGGGATATGATAACAAATTATTTTTAGCACCAATTGGACGATATTGATGTGAAAGATATGTGGTTTCAACAAGACGGTGTCAACTGCCACCCAGCCTGTACAAACTTTGCCGGTTACGTCATCTCTCATTTCGGCGACCAAAATTGGCCACCAAGATCTTGTAATAGCATGCCGTTGTTTTTTTTTCAGGTTATGTGAAGCAAAATGTGTATATGAATGATCCCCAAGCGGTTCCAGAGCTAAAGGATGGGAGATTCGACGCGTTATTTATAAACTACCGCAGGAATTATGCCGAAAAGTCTTGGGAAATTTCATCAAAATGTTTAATATCAATGCGTCAATATTAGATTGACATAAAAATATCAGCAGTTTAACAAAAACCAATGTCTTTTATTGCAAATTTAAATTGTAACTTCCAATTTAAACAACGTTTGTTACAGCGGTAAATTCGAACCTTTTGGTATATCGGATTTATGTTCCAAGTAATTCACCAAGAACTAGGCTCGGAATTATTGATTTGAAAGCCACTCAAAGTGCTGTTATCCGTGTCCTTTCAAGGTTGAAGATGAATGTGAGTTTGGCAAATAGAAAATTATTGTAAAATATGGTCAAAATTTGGGTCCACACTAATGAGAATCCATTTATTCACTCCTGGAGTAATCTGAATGAAATGTTGTGTATTCAATTTTCTTGGATTGTTCACTGTGTCGATGTTTATTCTACCGCGAGCCTACTGCAATTCCATTATTCTATCACAGAATATTTATGCACATACTTCCGAATTATTACTTAAATTTTTGATTATAAAATAAATTTAAACCTTTGTGATATTACATTTATTTTTAATAACATAGTAATATTTATTTTTGAAAATAAAATAGATTTAAAAGCTCAGTGGTATTGCAAATATCATATATTATTTCGTTTATAAGCTTTTTATTATTAATGTTGCTTTAAAAAAAATGCTCGATTTTTTATTTATTATTATCAAACAAATTATCTTATACGATTTTGCTACTGAGCTATTAAATTTGAAATGCGATACAGTATTTTCAATGTAAATGAAATATTCATCCCTGTCATTTGGTTCGAATTTCGGTTTTTTTATTTTTGGATCAATATTTAGTTAGATTTGAGTTCAAAATGATTTCACTGGTTTTTTTGATTAGAATTTACCAATTTGACCAATGTGACTGGAAAAAAATATTTCGAGGGGCAACGCTGACACTATATTGTTATACAAAAATCAAACATAAAATATGAAATAAAATTAACTTCTACTAATTTACTTTAACTGACTGTTTTTCCAGTGAAAGAGTGAGAAAAATATTTTTAGATTTGTTCGAAGTGAAAAGTGAATTTCCAAGTTACAGAATCAGGTTATCGTATACTACTATAATATATTCTACCTTGTTTAGTTGAGTAGGAACAAATTTTCACTATCATCGCTGAACTGCTCATTCGTTCCTCTGAAAACTAAATCCACGCCTAATAGCATTCCACCTTTGAACATACCCGCTGTCATTGTTCCGATTTGTTGACATATCTCATCAAAACAACTTTCATCTTTTTCACTCTCATATCTCATTGTATTATGTCTACCTTCGCCTCTCTTCCACACCCATAAGTCAATTTACATGCTTACCAATCGCACAAATCTGAAAGCACAAAAAAGGAATTTTATGACACTAGTGAAAAATAATGGCCGATGAGAACTAATTCCGAAATACGAAAATCGCAAATGATGCTGTTTCGCGATAATAAACCAATAAAGTACAATTGAATCGAACCGAAAATAATTGCAATTAATTATAAAACGCGCAAACTTTGCTGTGCTATAGTGCGAGTGCCCGAAATATTGCGAACCTGCCCCCCTCGATCATGTTTTGTGGAGAGTGCACCATTGTATAGGAAAATTAAAAAAGAAAGGAATTCCAATTTAAATTCCAATTGTGATAAGGCCGGAGTTTTTTTTTTTCTTCTAACACAATTGAAAGAAGTAGAACTAAAAACAAATTCGTCGAGGCGGGTGCTGCTGCTTCAGACCACCTCTGCTGTGACACGGAGGTGTTCGTTGAGTTCTGTGAGGCTTCTAGGTTTTCCGCGTTCGAATGCCACCGCTGATACTCTTCAACGATCCTTGTTCGAGTGGGCAAAAGACTTCAACACTGCTGAATGGAATGCAGCGTAGTGGTACCACTTCTGTTTCTCAGTCAGTTAGTGGAACTGCAGCAGCACAACAGCAGCAACAAATGATTTCCATTAGCGAAGAACTGCAGGATCCTACAACAACAGCAATGACTGCTGCTGGCAGTGCCTCAACAACAATAAAATCGGGGGCGAATGGTAAAGTTCCCGATGGGACACTGTGGACTGCGCTATACGACTACGATGCTCAAGGCGAGGATGAGTTGTCCCTGAAAAGGGGACAAATTGTTTGCGTACTATCGATGGACAGCAATATCTCGGGCGACGAGGGCTGGTGGACGGGTAAAATTGGCGATAAGGTGAGTGGATTTTTATTTGCGTACATATGTGCATTCACGTAGCCCGATCGGAGAAGTCTCTTGTCGCGCTTATCTCGCGGCGTGGATAGGAGTGTGTGCTTTATAATTAATTTTTCATATCTTATCTTCGCGCGGAGAAGGCGAAGAGTTATTTGCAGATGTTTGTCTACTGTTGTTTTTGTCGGGTTTTTGTGAGGAGAATCCACTACCACGCACCGGCGCTGCGGGGCTGTCATTGGAAGACGATGTACAAAGCCTGTTGATGGCGCGGGGAAATACTTTTTGTAAAACGAACGAGAATGTGTGGCTACAATTTGCCTATGGTAACAACATTCCAAATGAATTGATGTTTTTTTAGTTTGCTATTCCACTCTGAGGGTGCTCTGTACACTTGTCCTTTGTTTCATTTAAGTCTATTGTCAGCGCATTATGTTCCAGAAAAGGTCACAACCAAGGGCGAAGTGCACTTAAGTGACACAAATGTGCTTTTGAATGGAGGAAGAGAGAGATGGCAATGAAAATCATCCGAGCAGCGGTTTTTATCCTTAAATTCAAGGAAATTGAGGAATTTCGTTTCTTTAAAACTACACTTGATGATGAGACTTTCGCCGGATAATATTATGCTTGTTTAGATATGGAAAATGAACCACCCGTCGTCAAAGTGTGATCCTAAACCATTTAATAGGTTGTCTAGTACGCCTGTGAGTAAATCAAAAATCAGAAATTGTAAGCAATTTGCTCAGGACAGATGATTGAGGAAGATTGGGAGCCCGTTAGGTTATGTTTGGTTAGGTAAGTGGGTTGGAGATATACTCCATACTTAGGTCAGCGACCCACTGTTATGTCCATTATGGGGAAGAAGAATAAATATCCTTTGCTCGTAGAACAAGTATTATGTATAGCAAGTATTATTATAAAGCATAACTATTAATTTAATACAAACCATCCACGTGAATTTAATATATCTGCTGATGTCGTTCACCAGTTTTTGTTGGTAGTTCTTCGATGTCCTGGAAGAAGTATCTTCCGAAGAATTTATTTTTTAAGTGGTAGAGGCTTGAGCAATGACAAAGAAAGTAGATTGTATCCTCATGGGCTTCCTAATCGCCGCAAACTCTACAGTAGTCTCCTTCCATTATTTTTAGTTGTTTATACATTACCGCTGTGTTGCCCGTGATCACTCCTATAATGATATAAAGGGATTTTTTGTTTTTCTGTATCATTCTGCTGGTTCTTCTTTTGTTGAACAGAGGCCACTATTTCTTTGCTACCATACAAGGAACTACATACATCTATTTTTTGCCTCCATTAATGATTTTGTTCTTGCCAATGCAACATCTTTCTCATTCTCTGGCCCAGGGACCCAGCAGAGACTTACGTTATGTTGTGTCCCAAGAACCTTTAGCTCTTATAGACAGCACTTCACAACAATTTGATTTTGATATCTATAGCGGTTTTTACTTTTATTGTTGCCTGGTTGTCGTTGTCCTCTCGTGGTATTGCCCTCTACTGTGGTTTGAAAGTCCGACCGATTTGTATAAGCCTATCGAATCAGAGAAGATATGTCCATTTTGGATTGCATTCTTGATATTCTCCCGCCTATTCATTCTACTCTACTCAGCGATAAGGTCTTGAAAAAGTCCAGGTACGGCGTTATGTCAATAGTTGGTACTTTGCCTAGGTATCTTTGTAGGATCGTAGTATGGTCCTTCGATTATTGTATAAAAAGGTCCAACAGGAGCAGGTAGAAGATAGCCTCGCTTTCATTGGTGACGCCTTTGCACGCTAGCCTTTGTACTTTTGTGATGGCCGTTAGGTTGGTGGTTTTGTTGACGTATAGCCGTGTATATCCACAGGATGACTTTGGTACCGTCCACAGGTTTTCATAAATATTCTGCTGCACGAGTAGAAGGCTATCGTGACTTTCCTAATTGTTTCGTTAATGTTAGACTTCCAATTTAAATTCTTATCGAGCACTGATTCTAGGTATTTGACGATGTCAGAAATTCTGAGGGGGATACGTCCAATAAAAAGTGCTTCGAACTGGGGCGTATTCCTCTTGTTCGTTAACAGGATTAACATAATTTTCTGGAAGTTGACCGCCAGCCTACATTTTCTAGTCCAGATATTCAGGGTCCTTAAGAACTATCCGCATAAGCTGCTATTTGATTCCGCTATTTCCAAGTTTTTGAAGTATTTTGTTTATAAGAAGAACCCATAGAGAGGGAGAAAGAAAACTTCTCCCTAAGGTGCCTCTAGAGGCGTATACTTCTAAATGTGTTCCTCCTAGATCAGTTTGGATATGTCTTCACTATCCAGTCGATTAAGATGTCTTTGACGTTGAGGTTTGTTAGGGTTCTACGTATCTGTCGTGACATTGTTCAGTGTTTAAAAAAACGGCTGTTAAATATTCTTTGACCTTCAGCCTCGGAAGCCAGTTATTTTCCATAAAATGAATCCTTTTCGAAATAAAGATTGATAATTTGTAATAACGGAGGGGGAGAATCTTTTTCTGAAAGTATATATGCCAAGGCTTCAGTTAATAGAAGACATACCGTCTGACCATACAACACTGACTAGTTTTAGTCAGCCAGAAAGTCTCTATACCGTTTTCGCTGAGATGGAGCGCATCTCCTTGTCGAAATTCGTTACACGTTTGGAATAAGTGTGAAGAATTGTTTCCAAATATCCCCCGTTACGCGGCACAACTAGACCAGATTGTTCGGGATTCCGAAGTCAGACTTGTAAAGTTCAAGATATGCAGCTTTAAAGTCAATTGTGATTTTAGCTTGAAATTTTTCAGGATTTGTCTTAGTGTGTGGAAATTTGGTCGATTATGAAAACAATTAGTGTTTCAGTACGTTAACTAGGATTTTGTACGCAACATCTAACAGGAATATGTCTCGGTAGTTCTTGTAAGCCCTGGGATCGCTCTTGTTGTAGATGGGGCGTCCATCCAACTATGATTGGTAATGTGGCCCCTTTCTAGTACATCTCCTTGTCGCCCGGATGCCACCACATCTTGCTATAAGCTCCTTGAAGTAGTCCATATTTCGTTTCGAAGCCTCGGGGTCCTACTATAGGCATCTTGGGGTTCTGTCACATCTCGGGGTTCTGTCACAGCGTTGTGTTATATGCCTTTATGAGAAAAAAATTCGTTCTACCAGAAAATCACCTTAGTTTTTTAAAAAACGCCGCTGATAAGCCACCGGAGCCGATGCCTTTTTTTGGTTTTTCATCATTTTGCTCCGGTATCTTTAAGTTATGACAAGATATGCTGCTGTTTGTATTTTTGTTATTAGGTTGAAGATTTTACTTTACTAATGCAGTTGTAACTATATAGAGTACCAGGTAAATAATAGAGTACCAGGTTTTTCCAAAAATGCCTATAACGGTACTCTACTTATTGGCTGTTTTTTTTTAAATTGGCGCTCTCGACTATGCCTCAACTTTTTTTGTTCGTAATCAATATGTACGCAACATTTGATAAGGTTATGCCGTGCCATGTTTTGGAAAATTGCTAGAATATTTTTTAACGGATGTGCAAATATTTATGCTTTTTTCACCCTTTCTTCAATATTTATGTTTCACTTTAATTTACTGTCAGGAGTCAGTCCCATATATTTCGCACTTTGTGCATTGAATCTCCTGCTGTTGAATAGAACTATTTGCTCTTAAACCACACGACTTCGCCGATTTGTTGGCGTACGAAACATTTTTACTTCTTAAAAAGAGATTGGGTGGTGAGGTTCATCTAAATATAACAGAAATTGCTGAACAAATATACAGGTTTCTTTGTTTCGAAAGAATCACAAAATATTCCCAGATCACTAGTAGAGATTAATTTGTTGTTATTCAAACAAAATTTTACCCTGACACCTTCCGATAAAAAAAAACTGGTTAGATTGCTCCTTCCAATATTTAAATATATTTTAATTTAATTTAATCAAATATTCATTCTTCTCCCTCTCTATCTTTCTCTAGGTTGGAATATTTCCATCGAATTTTGTCACCAACGAGGATCCAATGCTGATAAATGTGCCTTCAGCCATCGGTGAAATTCAACCGCTCGAAATCGCATACGAAGAACTCGACGTCCAGGAGGTCATCGGTGTGGGTGGTTTTTGCAAAGTACATCGTGGTTTCTATGGCAACGAAGAGGTTGCAGTGAAAGCAGCTCGCCAAGGACCTGACGAAGACATCGAAGTGACACGTGAGAATGTCCTTCAAGAAGCGAAACTCTTCTGGGCCCTTAAGCACGAGAATATTGTTGCATTACGTGGTGTATGTCTCAAATCACCAAAACTATGCCTTGTGATGGAATACGCAAGAGGTGGTTCACTAAATCGTATACTGGCCGGTAGGAAGATTCCACCCGACGTTTTAGTGAACTGGGCAATACAAATTGCACGTGGCATGAATTATCTGCACAATGAAGCACCACTGTCCATCATACATCGCGATTTGAAAAGTTCCAATGGTAAGTTGGTCGCTCAGTTGTATGTAACATACATTTTTCTTTGGCAAGGCCGACATAGATTAGAAAAAGGAGCAGCGAGACGCAAAAACGTTTTCATGGGTTATTTATAAAGTTTCGCAGAAAAGTTTGCCACATTATATCTGGCTATCAGAATCGGTAAACAATTTCATGACGATTGTGTTTCATTTGACAGCGGAAGAATTTGTTTTAGTTAAAGAGAGTTGGAGTAAGGACTCGAAATAAAAGACTCAGAATGCAATAGAATGGACTTAATTGAATGTGGTCGATAATGGATTTGAAATCTATTTTGAGTGTAATTAGTTATGATTTCATAAATGGGTTCACATTGATTTAGCGATTAGGCAGTGTTGTCTTTGTATGCTGGAAATTGAGATATCCGTTTTGTAGGAAGAGGGAATAGGGACAAATTTGCTGAACTAATTTAGGCACGGCCACCGTTAATGGGTTACGATTGTGGACTATTCTGGGAGAAATCATAAGAAAAAACAGAATTTGAGTACTATACTTATTTAGAAAATTTATGATAACGAGGAGGGTAGTTTTAAGATTGGTTAGGAGTTTCTGAAAATATCCTAACACTTTTTCTTCTGTTTAAGATTCTCATTTTCTAGTACTTATAAATTATTTTTGTCCATTCACTTTAATTATCATACTGTATTACTAAATATGTATGTAGGTTTTAAAAATGCTCTGCCATTAGAAAGCTGGAAAAAGGTACAAGTTCAAATTGGCTTTGCATGTTCACGGAAGCATTTAATGCTAAATTCTTCAATAATTTACAAGGTGGTAATTTAAACACGAAAAATGGTCCTCTGTACTTCGACTCGAAATCTCCTACTGTGATTAACCCATCAATAGCACTCTGCTCTCTTACCTTCTTAAATAATAAATAAACTCGGTTTTAATTGTTTTTATGTTCTGTAGATCTTTGAGTGATTTGTGGGATTATTATTGATTTGTGTATTATTAATATCATTGGTCAAGGAAGCCTTGATTAACACTGCGACTTATAAAAGACGAAGAAATTTCACTAACAGAGGGTTGCTTTCGGGTAGTACAATGGACCGGTATCGAGTTTGGATGCTGCACTGGAGTTACTCCGACAAACAAAAAATGCGACCTAAAAATATCTTTTGTACCTAGTATGGACAATAGTACTGTTACACATATATATTGCTATAAAACAAAGACCTCAAAAGATAATTTAATAAAACTTTCAGGATTTATTCAGATATGTATTTTGAAAATAAAAATCGAAACTTTATTTAAAAGGACTTTTCTTGGCCTTAATGCAAGTCTGTAGTCATTTTGGAGACCCATAAATCACAATATGCACCTCATTAATTGGAAAATTTGCCGCAGCTTCGGCCAGAGCTCGGCCAGAGCTTTAAGGGTTCCATGTTAGGGTATCTTTTGTGGCACATAATGTCCTTTAAGACAGTCCACAATTTGTGAAAGTGGATTAAGGTCTAGGGTAATGGAAGGCTAGTCTTTGTATTAGTAAAACGAGGTACATTTCTCTGAAGCCAGGTATGGGTAGCTTTCGCTTAATGAGATGGCGCACGATCCCACTAAGAGTCGCTTTAATTTTTGGGCTCAATTTTTGTAAAAGCCACAGTCAGCTTTTTTCCAGTCCCCAGCCCCCAGCCTCAAGCTTATCTTTATATGTGAATCATTGACTTTTGTGTTACATTCATGTCACGTACCAGTTTTTATGCTTTTAGGGACTTTTGTTTCTTAAAGCTTTTGATGACTTGTGGCGTTTTTACCGTGCGAGGGGGACCAGGTCGCAGGCGGCCTTTTATGTCGCCCGTATCCCCGAAAAATTTTATACACCAATAAGCAAACATTAGGCTACCTAGCTGCTACAGTGTCTTGAAAATCGAACCTTTGTTAACACCGCACGTATGAAGCGCTACGACAGAGATGCGATTCACTTTCTCAATTCATTCCAGAGCGAAAGTGTAAGCAATTTTGAAATATTTCAATAAAGAAACAATTGTGACGTTAACTGCTACAAATGTTATGTCAATCTTTCGGTACGTCTAACTCTTGTCCGCGCAATGGGTGCAACAAATATAATACGTATAACAGTAATTTTGTCCCTACTTTACGAGAGGTCCAGTATCGGTATGTATCCGAAGAACTTTTACCTAGCTCCTTGAGATGGTTGTTGGGAGCTAATAAGAATCACAATCTGTTATGAAACAAACAAATAAACAGAACAATACTTAACAGTTTTATTTAATATATGCAAACTACCCACTAAATGATTTAGTTATATAAAAGTATATACATATATGTATGTATTTGAAATCAAAGGATCACTTATTTGACTCATTTGCGATTAAAAAATATTTGGGGACCGTGGAGACCTCTATGGAAGCTAGAAGTGGCTAGTCAAATACATAGAGTGGGATAACAAAAATTGTTAAAATCTATTGAGGGGTTTAAAAACTGTGCTGAAATAAACATTCAGACAGGAGAATAGTCAACAGGTTTATTTATAGTATTTGCTCAAGGACGCAATTTTTGACATCTCTTTTTTATCTGGGAAGTTATTGAAACTCTAGGCTTGTCGAAGTTCATTAAGGAGTGAACAAATAAGGAGAGAGAGTTAGATATTGATGCGCGTTAATTTGAAATCTTAACAAATTATAGTTTTCTGGAAATACTAAAGTCAAATTATTTCACATTTTTGTTAAATGGCTAAAACACGTTGCACACGATAGCAGGCTCTAAAGTATATGTTGTGCAGAATATACTACGCAGAAATCTTTTGCTTTATCATCCTCATGCAATCCACCCCAATTGTGCCCCAGTAGTACTCCTCGCCACCCTCACCGCCGTGGAACATTAAAGAATTACGCTCACTCCGCAACAAAAAAACAAACAAAATGTGGCACGCATACTTTAAGTCTCGATCTCACTTTGGGTTTCCCATTATCTATACTTCCGAACTCTGCGAATATCTCTATGACCGAATACAATGCTATTTTTACCACTTTATTAAAAAAAATCGGATAGCTGTATTCTGAAATTGTCGAATATATCTTCGGACAACCCTAAAATAATTGCTTACCTATTTGCTCAGTTATTCAGCCAGTCGTTTAGCAACCACATCCTAGAACCTGATTATGATTACTTCTCTTACATGAACAACGGTGCCCAAACATCCTTAGTCTCGGTTGATATAACTTCAGCCCTAGTAAAAGAGAAGATAACCAAACTTAAGGACAAATACTTTCCCGCTCCTGATGGTTTGCTCGCCATAGTTTGGAAAAAATGCGCGAACTACTTGGTTCAACCCCTCACTGCTCTCTTCCAACTTTCTATATCACAGAAAGTGTTCGCCTTACTTTGGAAGAAATTCTACATGTTCCTATTCATAAAAAAAGGTCGTAAGAATGAAATTTCCAACTATCGGCCAATCGCTAAGCTTTCCTGCATACCGAAGATTTTCAAAATCATTGTTTATGACATGATTTTTTTTTTTACTACAAATCTGTACTCCCCAAACCAACTAGTACTCTTTGCGGATTGGAGGATGGCAGAGAATTTGATGTTTGCTACCGATTTTTGCAAGGATCTCACCAAAATTTCGCATGCATCACCCTTAAAGCTCTTGGTTTTCAATCGACGTTTCAAAGTTCTTTTTAGATTTCCCGTGATGTTGATGCCATTAAAACAACCCCCGGAATCCCTCAGGGCATCCACTTTGATCCTTAAATATTCATCTTGAGAATTAATTGTATTGATTGTATCATCGAAGACTTTTATCTATCTCTCTACGCTGATGACATGAAAATCTTCAGGCACATATCATCTCCCGCTGATTAACATACAGTCTTTTGAAAAAGTTGTCAATATAGGTACTCTTTGTTCATCAGCTATAAAATGCAAACATTGAGGGTGGCCGTGGTGTAGTGGTAACATCATCGCTTGTCACGCTGTTGATTCACGGTTCGAATCCTGATGTCAAGAATCATCTATTTATTTCGCATGAAATAAATAAAAAAGTCGATCACTTTCGAAAGCTAAGACAACTCTACTGTGAAGGCATAACACTGGCAGTAGGGTGGTCATATGGCCAAAATGCAACTTGATCATGATGATGACATCAGGAGGACGGAAAGAAATACAGTGAATCATAAGCAACCACAATAATAGCGAAAAACAAAACAAAATACTCCCCAGTTATCTGGACAGCCACCCTTGGAGTTTACAGAAACTTAATACCACCTCAGTTTTAAACCACACCACTCTGTCTTTCTGTCTGTCTCTTCCTTTCCACAAAAAAAAAAAAAAACGCACGTGTTCTAAAAATTAGTATAAGGGTATTCATATCCCCTTTAACACGAGCAAATTATAAAAAAAAATCGACGGATAACGGCATGCAACATACAATACTTCCGATCTACATTTTAGCAGATTTTTCACTCCCTTAACGCCCTTATCATCACTTCCTCTTGATAACAACTTGCGATGGTAATTTGACCTTTCCTTTCGCACAACATAGTCCTGGCGAATTCCAAACGCTGTTTACACTCTTCGTCAGTCTCATTGACTCGACGATCATGTAGTTGGCTTGTTGCGCGTATGCCGACTGACGCCTCACTGGTGGCATTTTTTCCAAAGAAATAAACCACGAACTGAAATCAATTAAATGTTTGCAACACACCAAATTACCATGAACTCAATCTTTGCAACACACCAAACTAATGAATTCTACGGTTTTGAATGCACCAAAGATATAATCACCACCGATAACACACTGAAATATCGCTTTCAATATTCAGTGCAGAATTTGTTGTTATGAAAACATGTGACAGCAGAACTGTCAAACTAAATGTCAAATTTTGTTTGTTATGAAAACATGTGACAGCAGAACTGTCAAACTGAACGTCACATTTTTTTATTATGATTTTCATACAAAAATATCATCCAAATTTCCAACTTTTCCGGTGGATTTTCCAAAATTTTCTTTCACATACAAATCTTGTCCTGACAATTACGAACACAACAAAAAAAAAATCAGCCATATGAATATGCTTTATGTCCATGTAGGAGTTGCAGACGTGACACGTAGGTGGATTTTCTCTTTTGAGGAGGTGTTGGTGGATTAAAGTTGTGTGATCTAATCTTAATCCGGAGCACGGTGCGCCAGTTCCTGATTTTGTTTATGATTTAGTCATCGTGATTAGGATGTATTACCGCATTTAAAACTGATAGGCTGTCATTTGTTTTTTAGGGATAATTCAGTGGTTTTTAATATAGCTAAAGTTTCGGCGGTGAAGATAGATATGCTATATGACAATATTCCAATTGCGATCAGCTCACCATTTTCGTAGATGGCATCAAACGATGTCGCTGTCTTTAGTTTTGGATCCGTCAGTAAAAATGAATATCCAACCTCTGCATTTTAGGACTGTGGAGATGGCGATGAAAGATGAGCGGGAGATATTTGCTGGTATGTTAGCCTTTCGGTGTTGCACTAATTCCATGACGAGGAATGTGGAGTTTATGTTTCATCGTGAATACGATGGAATATGTTTACTAATACGGCAGATTGGAAGTTTCATTTGTTTTACAAATATAAGGAAGACAAAATAGTAGATTGAATCCGTTTCACAGTTTTCACTCTCCTACTAGATATTACGTCCTTGTCAATGACTGATCCGTTCGAAAAAGCAAATTTTATAAAAAGTTTGGCTCTGGTACAGCTATTTGGTCTTCTATAGACGGAAATCTACGTTCAGCTTGATGGTAAGGTGCCTTTATGATGTAAATTGTCGATTTTGGGATGCTGGCATATAGGAATAAACCATAGTCAATTTTGCTAAGTATTAGAGCTTTCGAGATGGCACATAGATTATATAGATGAGCATTATGCTTTATACTAGCTAAGTACTTAATGATCCTCGCAGCTAGGCTCTTTTTTCAATTCTAAAAAATGATACTTTCAGTTATACTTATTGTTAAATACTCGTAATATACCTAGTATAGTTAAATTCGTAACATTTTCAATATAAATATTGTTGTAGCTAAGTGTTAATTTGCTACAAGCGAAATTTTTAGTTTTATTCAGATCCTTGTGTTTGCTCAGAATTAATATATCGTCTGCGTAAGCACAGTGATCTAAAAGTATATATTTGGCTATCATTTTGCTAATGTCATCAAAGCGATAATGAATATAGTGGTAGTGATAGTGTTGATCATTGGGGGATACCGTTAGAAATTGGAAGGGGAGAAGCGACTGTTGCTTAAGAATGCAGTTACATAATTAATTATTTTGGGGAAACGCCCCATGCCTATTCGGTCAAAAGCGTTCGCAAAGAATGGTTACATGGTTGCGAGTGGACAAGGCATTAGTAATATAAAAGTCTTGGTGGAGTAGTGCATCTGCGCAACCTTTGCCTGATCTGAGTTTATGAGTTTTTTAGATTCCATAAACCAGATGATTCTCCTTGCAATTTTTTTCTCAAGTACATATGTAGGTCGGTATCCGTTTATGGTATTGATATTTAGATTTTTTTGGTTTGGTCTGGGAAGAAGAAGAATAGTTGCCAGTTTCCTGCGTTGAGTACTATAAGCCTTGAGGCTATTGAGGACGGGAGGTTTTTTAACATAGGATATGGAATTCTGTTTTTTTTTTAGTTAGCGCGCGCCAAACAGGATTACAAGACACGAGCGTTGTGAAGAAGAGAGAGAGAAAGAAAGAAAGATTTAGTGTAGTGGTTTGAAACTCGGATGGTATTAACTACTCCAAGGGTAGCGTCCAGATAACTGGGGAGCTTGTTGTTATGAGCTAGGGCCAGGCCACGGAGGCATCTTCGATGTGGATGAAGGGGACGGTGGCACACACGCGGTTGCACGGCTTAACTCGTCGGACGGGGCTGGTTCTTGTCTCCCATCACTCCTCAAACACAAAATATCGTGCCATATGTGTATTAAAAGAAACTTAATAGAGAAGAGAAGAATCTAACCTAATTAGACCACGGACGGACTTAAAAAAAATAGGAAAGAAGACAGGAGAAGAAGAAGAAGAACAAGGCCTTATGCCCATATCCTGGAGAAAGAAGGGTATACCCGATCTAACCTAAGCCTAACTATTCTAATCTAAACCTAATCTACTCTAAAACTTATGATAAGCCCTAACTTACACCTAAACTAACTTATAACTATCCTATTTTAGCCAGTATAGGGCTAGTCTCTCCAGGATGTGGGTTCTTCTTGTCCCAGAGACATGCCAGGTGTTGATGGCACTAGCATGGCCAACCCACCCCTGTGTCTTGAAGACACAACCTTCGCCATCTCTTTGGCCAATATTCACTGGAGATGGCCCGTAATGCCTCAATCCAGACACTACTCTCTAATGTCCTGTACTTAAAGTGCGTAAGGTCGTCATGTACGGTCTTTGTCAAGTCAGTGCAGTTGTCCACTCAAGTCATCGTCGCGCCTGATCAGCGAAAGGACGGCCTTCCCATTCTCCCACACACCACCTTTGCACAGAAATGTTCACCAGCACATCATTATTAAGATATTATGACCGCTAAAAAAAATTTATTTTCATACATTTCTTTATTTATATGATCCCTTCGGATCTCAAATTTATAAAAGTGATTCTATCAACGAAATTCAAATTAACCTAACCTATCCTAAGTACCAAAGAAGTCTGCTCTTAACGCTATTAACTAAAAAAAATTCATCAACAAAAGGAAATCAAAAAATTACTCACGATTTATTTTATGTCCCCCGTTGTCCTGCTGGCAGCACAAGAAGAGTTGCAGTTGATGATGTTCCAGCTATGTTTACGCGAAACAATAAAAAAAGTTAAGCGCAGAGCTCAATGTTGACCCTACCTTTATTTTACACTTGCTTAGCAAGACAATTTAAAAAAAAAAAAAAACTAAACTAATTCACTGCACTGCGTTGCACTCAAAAAAAAAAAATTTAAATGTTCCCTCGCTGTTTTTTTTTTTTTATAGCTGCGGCAGTTGTGGTTCGGAACCTTGGGGCGGAGCACCTCACTTCAGTTGTGGTGTGGCCTTTGGCCCTTGCTGTACCTTGCCCCCTTGGAGGATACCGGTTGGCCATCTTGCGGTTTGATTTGCCATTGCTTGCGGACAGAAAAACCGGGTCTACCCAAAAGAATTTTACAGAGGCTTGGGCGTAGAGGTTCGACCCAAGTCCTAGAAATTTGCCAAAAGTTACCCAAGTTAAGTTATTTGGCTCGTAGAAATCGATTTATATGAAAACATACCTCTGCTGTATTGTTCCCAACCTGTCTTCTTCTCAAGGATAGTTATTGCCCTTTGACTCTCTTCCTTTCTTTTTTCTAAAAATTACTATCAAACTACTATTATTTTTTTTTTTTCTAGTACTAGGCAGTCATCACTTACCAAAAAACCAAAAAAAAATCTCAGATTTCCTTTCCTCTTTGTGTTTTTTCCTTTTTTTGGTATGTCACTGTCTTTGAATTTAACTTTTTTCTTTGTTATCTGTGGAGTCGGGGCATCGACCGTTCACATATGATTTAATCAAAAAAAGTGATCAACGGTCGATGTTCTTTTGCCTTAGTTTCTTGCTTTCTACAATTTTCTCTTTATCCTATTCTCTTCAATACCCCGTCATTTACATTCGTTGCCTACATTCTCTTCGTCCATCTATGTTCTTTCGGTCTCCCTCTTTGTCATGTCAGTCGTCCTTTGTCTTTACTCACATTGCTTTCGGAACATTGAAAAAGGGAAATTCCCTTTTCCAATATCCTTCGTCAAGATGGTAATACTTACATATAACAATTTTATAACTTAATACAGTTACCTAAATTCCGACAATAAAATAACACAACATACCTTACATTAATGTAAATAACCTACCCTATTTAATTTCAAATCTATTTACTAATGACAATACTACGGAAATTACTACCAACAGAACGTATAACACTTTCAATCTAGGTATAATTTTTCATCCCCATTCAATCTTTCGCTTTTGGTTTTGTCTATTTGTCCAATTTTCTTTCCAAGAGCGAGATCTTAGATGTGTGCGAACGGGACCACTCATGTGGACGCTTCTGTCAAAACAAAAGGAGCCCACTTTCTTAGTTCGCGATTTTTATCTTGAGCCGTTTGATTTGATTTTTTTTTCTTTTATAATTTTAAATACGTCGCTTGTTCATTCAAAGCGACAAATCCGCGAACATACTTCCCACAAAAGCCGTGCGACCGTTTTTTTTTTTTTTTTTCTTTTTGTATTTGTTTTGAGATCCCCATGGCAAATGAGGACTCACCTCTTCGGGGTTTTGTGCCGTGTGCTTTTTTTTTGTGTTTGTTTTGTGATACCCATGGCAAATGAGGATTCACCTCTTCGGGGTTTGTGCCGTGTGCTCGATGTGGATGGGGAAGAGAAGACGGTGTATAGCTCTACGCCCAAGTTTACGCTAGACTCTGGATGATGACCTGTTATGGGTTGGTATTGTATGGGTTGGTATTCATAATTTCTTAGTTTTTTCATTATTTATACTTCATATTTGCGTTGTGTGCTTGACTTCTAGTCCCACCTTTAGTGACTGGTGTCACTTTTGGTGACTAGTGTCGCATCAACCCAAATTTTTTTGTTTGTTTTTGTTTTTGTGTGTGTTTCGCGTTGTGGGCATGATGTCTAGTCGCCTTCAGTGGCTAGTGTCACCTTTGGTTACCGTCTCTAGGGCCTCCTAACATTGTCTGTTTTGCTTTTGTCGTTGCTCATGATTCACAGTATTTTTTTCTCGTCCTTCTGATGTCTTCATCACGATCAAGTTTCATTTATGACCGCTCTACTGCTAGTGTTATGCCTTCGCAGTAGAGTTGACTTAGCTTTTCGTAATTGATCGACTTTTTTATTTATTTCATGCAAAATAAATAGGTGATTCTTGACATCAGGATTTGAACCGTGAACCGATACCAAGCGATGATGTTACCACTACACCATGGCCACCCATAAAGGTTTCTGTTTGGAGTTTTGTCTTTAAGCTTGTTTAGCCAACTTTCATATTACAGTTTTGTGATTAGTCCTTCAATGAACCTTGCTGAAACCGAGATTGTCGAGCATTGTCGATGGAAATATCTATACAAATTTTTTGCTTGGTATGAAATTGAGATGAAAGTTTTTATCTTTTGATGAGTTAGACCAAGAGCGAGTCTATATGGAGTAGATATAGGGCCAGCAGGAGTTTCTGACACTTATATTCTTTGTTAATATTGGTCGAAGGATTATTTACTGATAAGTAATCTATAATATGTTTGCTAAAACAAGCCCAATTAGCACAATCAGTTTTAAATTTAAAGTTTACTGATGTTTGGGAGTAAACAGAACCAATGGTAATAGTGGAAATTATAGGGAAGTGATCACTATTATATAGATCACCTAAAATTTGCCAAGAGGTGAACAGCATGTTTGTAAAGTCGATGTTTGTAAAGGTGTTATGTGTGCAAAATGAGTAGGAGAGTCTTCGTTGAGAATCATAAGGTTTGAGTCCGATAAGAATATTTCTAGAATCTGGGGTTGGTGATTGCGGAACCCCAAGGGACACTCCAGGCGTTAACATCACTTGTAATCAGAATTGGAGTTTTGATTTGGGCAAGAATATTAACTAAATCGTCTCGTAAACACTTAATCATGTGAAATATATTTCTAACGCTAAGGTTTAGATGTTGGGATTTATAAGATTTTGTTTGTGTATTAATTCCAATATAATCCAAATTTCAATATCTTATTCGCCTATTAGGATATGGGGAAAGTTGTGAAAATAATGTATTTATGATTTAGGTATTAGGTGCGCAACTAATTTCTCGTTGTTTTTTTTATGAAAATACAACTTTATTGTGAAAAAATGGTTACAAATGAATCATTCAAAGTATTGCCCATCGCTAGCTACAACTTTTTCCCATCTTTCTGGCAGAGCTCGAATACCGTTACGGTAAAAGTGTTCATCTTTTGAGGCTATCCACGAATCAAGCCATTGTTTGATGTCTTCATATGAGAGGAACTGCTGATCAGCCAGACCATGTGCCATCGAACGGAACAAGTAATAATCGGATGGCGCAATATCTGGGGAATATGGCGAGTGGGGTAGGACTTCCCAATTGAGCGTTTCCAGGTAGGTTTTAACGGGTTTGGCAACGTGAGGCCGAGCGTTATCATGCTGTAGAATCACTTTTTCGTGCCTCTACTCGTATTGTGCCCGTTTTTCGCGCAGTGCTCGGCTCAATCGCATCAATAGAAGTCGATACCGTTCCCCAGTGATGGTTTCGTTGGATTTCAACAGTTCATAATAAATGATACCGACCTGGTCCCATCAAATACACAGCATAATCTTCGCAGAGTGAATATTCGGCCGAGCCGACGACGTAGAAGCATGACCGGGCAGTCCCCATGACTTTCTTTTCTTTGGATTGCTGTAATGAATCCATTTTTCATCACCCGTCACGATGCGATGAAGAAAACCCTTCCTTTTTTGCCACTGGAACAGTTGTTCGCAGGCGAAAACGACGCTCAACGTCTCTTGGCTTCAAATCATAAGGAACCCAAGTTCCTTGTTTTTGAATCATTCCAAACGTATGCAATCGCTTGGAAATGGCTTGACGGGTAACTCCTAATGCTGAAGCAAGCTGTTCTTGCGTTTGGCATGGATCCTCATCGAGCAATGCATCCAATTTAGCGTCTTCGAAGTATTTGGGCCTTCCTTCACGCGGACGGTCGCCAACATCGAAATTACCGTCTTTAAAGCGATGGAACCAATCACGGCGCGTTGTTTCACTTAGAGCAGCATCTTCGTAAACTTTTTGGTGCTCTCGATGCGCTTCAGCCGCCTTTTTCTTCGAGTGAAAGAAGAAAATCAATACTTCCCGCAAATGACGATTATTTGGCACAAAATCAAACATTTTCACACAACCAAAAGTATATGACGCCAAAACAATATCACGAATGTGTCAAAACAGTTTTTTTTACCATATGTCTAAGCTCTGTTCATGACGTCGTTTTAGATATGTCCATCGACCAGCACTTACTGCTGGAGCCATCTATTGACAGAACTTAGTTGCGCACCTAATATATTATTTTTAAAATTAAAAACAGTGTGTTTCCTGAATCGTTATAATTCCGCGCGTATATTGTTTTATCAGGAGGTTAAGTTCATCATAATTGTTTATATAGCCTTTTATATTCCTTTGTAAAATATTAATTTTAGGTTGGTTGTTATTTTGTTGTCTAAATTGTGAGGGTCGTGGGTGTCACTGAAATTCTGTAGGTGAAAGTGTGGCGATTGTGGGTTCGTTTATTTTTGTAGCGTTGTTGTTGGAAGAAGTTTGAGTGGTAACTGTTATTGATTTATTAAGCGTTGAGTTGTTAAGAGTGTGCTTTTCTACTACGGTAGTGCGGACAGCTTGTTTGGCTCTTTGCGAAAATGATTCAGATTTGGTAGCTTGTAGGTTGGGTGCAATTGATTGTAAGTACATTTGGCTTCCGCCATACTACAATTGTTTTTACTTTTAATTATTAGAATTTCTTTATTTTGAAGATATTTGGGACTGGTTTTTAACGAGGCGGGATGTACGTCGGAGCAGCAGCTGCATTGTTCGGGGACGTGTGTAGGCAGATTACAAATTTCGCATGCTTTGCTTTTATTACATCTTTCAGTTGTGTGTCCAAGAAGCTGACAATCACGACATCTCATTTGATAAGGGAAATATTCCTGAACCTTGGTCTCATATCATGCTATTTCTACACTTGTAGGAGGTTGCTAGCGATCGAAAGTAAAAAGCATTAGCCAGTCAGACGTACGTTGAGTGTTTTCATATGTTTTTTGTGATTTTATACACATCCCCTTCTGGGATTTGGCCAAAATTAGAATGTTATCATCTCTAAGTTGAGAAATGTTTTCATATTATGTGCTTACCACGTCGATTGCTTTCCTAAGCACAAAAACTTAGCAAAAACCACTGTCACTAGGAGAAGTCAGCATGTAGTGAATGCTACGAGAGCAAGAGTTTGACTGTGCTGTTTTTAATGTAGACAATTTTAATTCTTTTAAACCAAAAGTCATTAAAATTGGTAGGTTTGGTGCAGATAAACATAAACCCCAAAATAGTAACAAAAAATCTTCCAAAACATAGTGCAAAGCGTACTTTATCGTCTATGTCACAGTCGTGACTTGGCGCCGAGATTTAAATTTGTTTTTATTTCTATAATATTCAGTGAAAAAAGGCGAACCTATATTGAACTGATGTCTCCCCGAGACGCTTATTGATTTTGCTCTTTAAGTAGTTGGAGATTGGAAGTTTCTGCAACAATGTCTCCTAGGTGTGAATTCTTTTACCAGTTTTGTAACATAAAGAATTGTGGTCGCGTGGTTGTCAGGAGAACACAAAGGCGATGGGCTCTAGCGTCATCTCTAGTAGGACGTCCAAATGTCGCATTGTAGTATAGTAGAGGCATAATTCTACTACCAGCCTTCAAACAAAACGATTGGAGATTGAATGTTAGTTTGACATCTTCTATTAAGCCAACATCTCGTCTCTGTATGATGTCAAATAGAGAAAGAGAATGTATGGTGATGTACCCCAAACGTGAGAGCAATACTCAGTTCCAGTATAACTTCTACTTTGTAGAGGAGAAGGAGCTGCGCTGATGTGAAATACTCGTATCTCTATGATCTAAATAGGTAGCTTAGTTTTATGGACACTGATTTTTCGCTGTTAGATAGCATGTTAAACCAGAGTTGACTGTGACGCCAATAAGGTGCATTGTCTCCTAGGGTTTAATGATTTATTGAAGCATTTGAAGCAGTAGATGTATTCGTCCTGGAAAAGACGATGAATTGGGATTTCTCCCTATTGAAGTCAATTAAGTTAGCCTTTTCCCACTGCACGATTTTCTGGTGATGTTAATTTATTGGATGGATTTGGTTGACGATGTCTTCTTTTTCTTCTTACGGCGAAGTCATGATCCGGAGTAGAAAGATCACAACCCTCCCACTTTACTGCATCCTGAGGTTTGCCGGTTTGACCTCAGGAAGTACCGTCATACTTCCCGGTTTCGGATCACTTCGTCACTGAGGCCAATCGAATGCTGGTGTTTTTGCATTTGTGTGATCCAGTTGTTTTTTTGTCTGCCTTTTTTGCGCGATTGTGTAGGAACATTGATTGATATTGCCTTTTGACGTGGTTAGAGGGATCTCTCCTTTGAACATGACAATACCAACTGAGTCGGTCGTGCTCTATCTTGCTTGTGATGGATTCTCTTACATGAAGGCTTCCTCGAATCTGTGAACTTCTTATTCTATCGATCTTTGTTACTCCTGCTGTCATGCGAAGCATCTTCATCTCAGCTGCCGTTAATTTGCCCTCATACTTTTTGTACATTGTCTGGCATTGTGAACCGTATGTGAGCGCTGGACGTACAACTGCGGTGTAGAGCCTTCCTTTCAGCTTAGGGGCATTTTTCGATCACAGAAGATAGCGGGAGTTTTCCCGCCACTTCACCCACCCTACGCTTCGCTATTGATCATAGATCTCAGATATTCGAATTTTTCGCACTTAGGAAGCACTTTTCCATTCAAATGAATGTCTGGAATATTCCGGTGTGGACCAGAGAACGGGCAGCACAGATACTCTGTCTTTTTTGAACTAATACTGTACCCATTTCCCTCCAAAACATACACCCATACATCAAGTGCTCGTTGCAGGGCCATTTGATAGACGCTTATGATAGCTCCATCGTCAGCAAAGAATAACTGATGCACTTTGGGGTCCGTCACTTTTCCTTCAAGCAGATAATCAAGGACTGCAATAAATAGCAAAGGACTGAGGACGCTTCTCTGGTGTACACCGACATTGATTGGGAACTCTTCGGTGATTCCTGCGGGACATCTTACTCTTGTCCCTCATACATGTCCATGATCATACGCACGTAGATTTGTTGTTGATTTACCCGAAACAAACCAGCACTTGTCATCAGATAGCCGTATTATTTTCCGCAGTCGGCCATCTAATACCCGGCCATCTAATACATGGTGTGTGACATCAGCTTGACTATTAACGGTAATTATCGCAGTTTCGCGTATAGCCCTTCCCTTTGTGCAAAGGAAGAAGATAACTTTCCCTCCACTGATTAGGCATTGGATCACCGCTCATAAGTTTGGAAATAAGAATCATGAACCATCTGGACCCGATGTCTCCCATCTTTTTCCAGAACTCAGAGGGTATCTCGTCTGGCCCAACCGGAAAGTATACCCGGGGAAACTGTTCGTTCAGAAGTCTTCCACAATACTGTCGCCATCGGTGCAGAATTTTGTCGTCTTCCACAAGAAGCTGGCCTTGAGCATTGTCTTCTGAGCATTTCTTCTTCTCTGAGCGGCTATTTTGAAGATATTTGCTCCCTTATTCAAGTTGTTTTGTCGAAGCTCCCGGATGGTTCCTATCAGACGCCGAAGACGATATATTCTCCAACTCCCGATAGAGGCCTTCCATACTTTTTGCTTGAAATTGTGCCCACTTCTTCTTCGCGGGACCTTTGCAACATCTACATATATATCACTTCAAGGCGAGCTTTTTCATCTCTACTAGTAGAAGAGCACTTTGACCAAGCCTTGAAAGCCGTTTTTTTTACCCGTATCACTACTTTAGCTTCATCTGTCCACCACCATGTTTCTTTGGTGTGTTGACAGGGGCCTTTCGACGTTTCAAGCAGTGATTTGGCTCTCTCTAAGCAAGATCGCTATAGAGAATCCCACATATCTTGTGCTGTGCACTCCTCATCACCAACCTCATCGATGATGGTAAAGAGGTAATTTGTCATGTTGGTAATAAAAACTTCGCCTTTTCCTTTGTCCAGCTTGTACCAATTGATTTTCTCTTCTTCTTCTTCTTCTTCTTATGGTTCCTCTCCGCTCAGGAGGTTGGAAATCATCGATGCAAGTGTTTGTTTACTGCTGACATTTCTAAACAAGTATACCGTTGAAAGATTGAGCCATTTTCTTAAGTTTGATAACCATGTCACTCTCGGTCCTCCGACGCTCCTGCTCCCTTCGATCTTTCCTTGTAAAATTAGTTGGAGTAGCTGGTATTTGTTGTTTCTCATAATGTCTCCTAAGTATTCAAGTTTTCTTTTCTTGATTGTTAGCATTATTTCTTTTTTTGCTTCCTACTCGTCTTAAGACGAGTTATTCTGTCAACCCAGGAGATCCGTAAGATTCTTCTGTACACCCACATTTCGAAGGCTTCTATTTTTCTTATCGCTGCTCTTTTTAGTGTCCATGTTTCTGCTCCATATAATAAAACCGACCAGATGTAGCATTTGACAAATCTTATTTTCAGATTAAGATTTATTTCTCTACCTGTCATTATTTTCTTTACTTTGCAGAATGCTGCTCTAGCTTGTTCAATTCTGCACTGAATTTCTTTGTCGGGGTTTGCATTGGTGTTTATTATTGTTCCCAAGTATTTGATGGTGTTCACCCTTTGTACTTCAACATTGTTTATTTTTAATTCATAATTTTGTATTTCTTGACTTTTATCTATTACTATGAATTTTGTTTTACCTGCATTTTTTTATAACTTTTATATAATACTTGTTACCTTCTACGCTAAGTTTGTTCATAATATTGTTTAATTCATTTATGCTCCTTGTCATTATAACCGCGTCATCCGCATATCTAATGTTGTTGAGTAAGACTTTAATTCCTCCATCTGGGCTTACAGCTAGGTTTTTGAATATTTCTTCTGAATACATGTTAAAGAGAATTGGTGATAATATGCAGCCTTGTCTGACTCCTCTGAGAATCTCTATCTCTTCCGATTCTTTGTTCTCTATTGTTATTTTCGCTTTTTGGTTCCAGTAGAGATTCTCAATTATTCTGGCATCATTTCTATCTATGCATTTGGCTCTTAAAATTTCCATCATTTTATTATGTTGCACTTTATCGAATGCCTTTTCATAATCGACGAAACATACTTACTTTTTTGTACATCTCTAAACTTCGTTGGATTATAACATTGAACGCAAACAATGCTTCGCGTGTTCCAAATCCATTCCTATATCCGAATTGAGAGTCGCTTATGCCTTCTTCGAGCTTATTGTAAATCCTTCTGTGAATTATCTTCAAGAAGATCTTCAATGTATGATTTGATTTTCTCAGCCACCTTTGTTTGCTTATTTGTTTTCTTCCCCGTCTCCATAAAAATTTCTGTCAGGAAGAGACGATGTTGCTGGGCGATCGCCTCTCCCAGGATCACTTTGCAATCTTTAACCCGGGGTTTCATTTCCACCACTGCTGTAAGCGATCAGGTGCCGCCTTTGTTTGACGAACATGGTATTTAGCACGATAAGACCGTATGACTTGCACATGCTTAGGATGTCTTCACCTGGAGAATTCCTGGTGCCGTACCCCAGTCCCCCAAAGCAGTCTTCATACGAGTAGTCTTCATTTGTTTCCCCGACATGTCCGTTCAAATCTCCGCCAACAAACAATAGCTCTATCTTTGGGATGTTTTTAATGAGGCTGTGAAAATCCGGCCAGAATGCGTCTTTTTCTATGTGTTCGCATCCGACTTGGAGAGCATATGCGCTTACATTATTCCACACCTCACCCTGTATCACCAATTTGAGAGACATAAAACGGTCACTGGACTTTGAAATGGTCAAGATGTTGCCAAATATCTCTGCCGCGAGAACATCTTGTAGGCTTTTGTCTTAACGTCCAAGAAACGCGCCCAATTCCCGGTATTTCGCCATTTCGTTTCTTGTACACATAAAATGTCCACTCGTCTTCTAATCATCATTTCTTCAAGCTCGTAGCTACGACCACTCGTGCTTTCAAGGTTCCAATTCGCGACTCTTAGGCTACGCCTAAGCCGTTGCATTATTTTGCTATCCCCCGAAAACCGAATAGCTTTGACTCGAGCATTTCTGCTCGTCCCAGGATCACAGCCATGTGTAGCATTGGTAGTGTCTGGTGGGGTAGTGCTTTTCTTTTTAGCGTACTTGTCCATAATGCTAGGGTTTAAGCGTTTTTTTTCTTGGTTTTGACACGTGCATGCTCCTGATTTTTTATTTATGTTTGATCTTACTTTTACAACACCGGTGATCTCCAGTCGTGTCAACCCACGGATTCGCACGCATACTTCCGGGACAGTTTTAAGATGGTATATGTGTCGCTAGGCTCACCTGAATATTTTAAAAATTGCCTAGATGTGATTTTCCCCTTAGTCGCCTTCTACGACAAGCGCTATGTATTTGTGGGGGGCGCTGCAGTGATATTCTTAACCCGTCCCTGCACCCGTCCCTGGTTGACGATGTAAAGTACTAAAAACTTGAATTGATCTGCCCTGAAAAAAAATTTCCTCCCACCAACAGATCTTTTCCGGTAGTACGTAAGAAGCTAGTTTGCTATATACGGCTCAATGCCAAACTCTATCGAAATCTTTTGAGATGTACGGAGCAAGAACTCTTGATTCTCCGTGGTGCTTTATGGCGGAGGTCCATAGTTGGGTTAATACCTGGTCTATGCTTTTCCATCACTTTGGATGGACCGTATGGAACAATTGTTTTGCGGCAAGCATATTTTTTTCCTTTTTTGAGAATCGGTTGATTGTGGGAAATTTTCTAACAAGAAGAAAAAGTTGTTTGATATAATAATAAATAACTGGTTCCTTGCAACGCTTCACATTCCCTTCGACACATTATTACATTAATAATAATGAATCGCCTTAATTTGATTTCCCAATGTTGGACACTCTAATCAGTTAGTTTAGGATAATGGCAGAGCCATGAATTGTTATTCAAATTATTATTTTCCTTTTTCTCGTCGTGGGTGGTTTTCTCAACACGCCATCAGGTATAGACGGTGCAACTTCCTACTGATGTTGTAGACTTAAGTCTAGATTACTTGAACCACCATGCATCCGAAGCTGTGGCCAGACTCAGTTGAGTATGCTTGCGATAGCAATATTATTCTCATACTGCCTATGAATAGTCCTCAAACTGTTAATTCTTCATTATCCATTTCAGTGTTGATATTCGAAGCAATCGAAGGTGACAACCTCCAAAAGAAAACCCTAAAAATCACCGACTTCGGTTTGGCCCGTGAACTTTACAACACAACACGAATGTCGGCGGCCGGAACGTATGCATGGATGCCACCGGAAGTGATTAGTCGTGGTACCTATTCCAAGTGAGTTCAAAATTGTAATTTCTATAAGTGTGATTGACTGTCTTTTCTTTTACAGATCTTCAGATGTTTGGAGTTATGGTGTCCTTCTTTGGGAGCTAATTACTGGTGAAACACCCTACAAAGGTTTCGATTCCTTATCAGTAGCGTATGGTGTTGCCGTGAATACATTGGCACTGCCAATACCAAAAACCTGTCCAGAAGCATGGGGAAAACTCATGAAAAGTATGACAATCCTTTGTTTTTCGTTTCTAACCTCTTGCTTATATATTTTTGATTTAGGTTGTTGGGAGAACGACCCACATAAAAGACCCGGTTTTAAAGATATCCTAATGAAACTAGAAGATATCGCACGATCTGGTTTCACACAGACACCTCAAGAGTCATTTCACACAATGCAGGATGGTTGGAAGAAAGAAATCGCTGAGGTTCTCCACGAGTTGCGCATGAAAGAGAAGGTAAGATTATCGTTTGGTTAACCTAATTCCTCTTTTTATTGACCAACAAATTCTAGTGCGCCTAAGTTAATTTAATTTTATTGCTAAGAAGAATTAGTCTCAACCAATATTGTAGTGAAATTCCTTATTTGGGTTCTCGGATTCTTATTTATTTACATTTTCTTTCTTTTGTTTGTTTTGTTTTCCTTTCACATCCACATACAATAAACTATGAATAACTTTAAATGTGTAACGCATAAAAAATTGTAAAAAAAAATATAATCTCAATCAGGGCTTTAAATCCATCGAAGAGGTAAGATGATGAAAAGACAAAAGGTTGCATTCAGAGATTGTGCTTTGTACATTATTTTGTGTATGGTTTTGATATTTAAGCGTATATTGTTGAATTTGCCGGTTCTTATTTTCTTTTTTTTTTTTTAGTTTTTTTTTTTTTAGTTTAGTTTCGTATTTAAAAGAAATAAGTTCGAAGGAAGGGAGATTGAAAAAAGCTTTGGTTAGAGCACCAAAACTACTTCCCTAACAGAGGCGCTGATGGTCCCGGTACATTTTTGAAGTGAAGCATCGTTGCTCGTCTTCTGACTCGCCACTCCATTATGTTTCTACCTAAACACATAATAGCGCAAAAAACAAATCAGCGATAAAACCAGAGGGTAAAGCATCGAAATATAGTGAGTTGAAGGTTAAAGACTTGAAACTTTCATAACGACCTCAGATTCTATATTCTAAGAATCACTTACACTTTCCTCTTCGGCTCAAAGATGGGTGCTGTTATTCTAAGATAGACTTGGCTGGAGCGTTGTTGTCCATTCCCTTGATGTGGCTGAGTGAATGTAGTAGTCGGGCCTTGGCTTTTTGGTCTAGATCATTTGTTCACTCCGAGGTAAAGGAACTCTTTAACTATTTCAAAGTTATCAGCAGCAACTTTTTATTCAAGACAATAGATAGACGCTTCTTGTTTGTTGACAAAATTTATTTGGTTTTGTTCTCATTAACGTCAACTCTTTTCGCCTGGTCTTCAATAGCCGTGAAAGCTTCTTACTACACGTCACACTTTCCGCGTTGAGACCAGTCCTGTTTACTATCTTTTCCAGCAGAAGATTGAAGAAATCACATGACAGCCATCTCCTTGTTAAAATGCGGTGCAGTTTTGGAATTATTCGGAGTTGTTTCAGAATTGCATAGTACATCACGCACACTCTTTGACGATTCCCTTATTTTGAAATCCCCGCTTTGGAATGTTGAAAATAGATGCTAATAGATTTTCTAAAAATTGTTTGATTTTCTTAACCGCAAAAAGCTCGTATTTTTTGGGTTACTTGAAAAAGGCCAAAATCAATTTTGGTATTTCGAACGAAATTTCTTGAGTAAAACAGTTAACTTAAAGCAAAAGATTATTATTTTCTAGGTAAGCGTAGTTAAATAAAGGTAAAGAAAATCAACTCAATATCTTAGAACTGTTGAAAATTAACGGGTTACCTGAGGCAAGTTACTGCCAGAGAAATTGAAAGTAATAAGATGGTCAACACAGGACAAGTGGTTCATCCTTCGGAGAGCACCCGCTCTAACTATGTCTAAACTCGATTTAAGGCGAGATTTATTGCTAGTCCAAAAATATCTCGAAGAAAGTTTTCCGACTTATATGGGTATTTTTTTTTTTTACAAAATTTCTAAATCTCGGAGCACTCAGGCTCACACAAAGTCCATTGTACTACCAAGCAGAACTCCTTTTGGTGTAGTGGTTGGAGAAACTTGAATTTTATTCGTTTCTTTTTTATGCTCGTTTCTTTTTTATTGCTGTTCCCCGTGCGGTATTGAACTTGCACAGTTCGGGTCACAAGCGAACACACTACCCACTACACCATGGCCACCCCTTATGTGGGTATTGAAACCACCTCCAAAATAACGGCTTATTGGTCAATCGGGTTTATTGGGTCATTGTTATACGTAGACTGTGTAAAAATCATACATACAGCTTTTATAGTTTAAGATCTAGAAAATTGTGATAGATAGACTTTTTTTTTGTCGATGTAGGAAAAACTTCACTGGAGCACTCAAACTCGATACGGGTCCACTGCACTTCCAGGAATCAACTCGCTCTTAATGAAATTTCTTCGTTTCTCATAGAAAGAGAAGTAAGAGCTTCAATGATGAGGAACTTATGGTATCAGCACTCATCATATCGGCTACAAAGATCTGCCACCTGACACGAGCAAAGGCAGGGCAATCACAGAGGAAGTGTTCCGCAGTATCGTCTCCACAGTCGTCGCAGGTGGTGATGTCGCTTCAATTTAGCACATTAAGATGCTTGGCAAAATTGAAATGATTCACCAAATAGAACGCCAGTAAGTTGTCTACAGTCTTTTCTGCTGAGCGACAGCAAGAATGCCTCGGATTATTTTACAGACGTTCGGGAAAATTAATTTAGGCTGTCTATATCCCGGAGAATCATGCCATCGGAGATCTCATTTCCAGTAATCCCATGGTGGTTTGGGTCCCATCAAACAAGATTCAGTGACCGAATTCAGAGAGCCCTTGCATTCTCGAATTATTTTTGAAGTGATCAAATGGTCAAGCAAGTCCTTAAGCGCAGCCTGGCTGTCGCTACAGACGTAGATATACCGTTCCCTCCACCCATTCCTTAAAATATAGTCGAATAGTTAGAGTGGCTTTTATATCTAAAATCGATAGAAGTGATTACTCGCTTGTCCAGAACTTCAGACCAATATGTCTGACTTCATTCTAGCTAAAAAGCATGGAAAGACTGGTTAAACTGCACATGCGCCAATTTACTTTGAGCAACATGCCTATCAACGCGGGAAATCCTGCGAGACTGCGCTTCAGAATCTAATTAGTGGAATTGAATGCGCTCTTGATAGAAATGAGTACGTGATGGGTATTTTCATCGACATTGAGGGTGCTTTTGATAATGCGACTTTTGACAGTATGTGCGATTCTGCTAGACAATTCGGCGTGGACGAACCATTAGTGTCGTGAATTAAAGCAATTCTAATGAATTGAGGTTTGGTTGTGGATGCGGATTGTGGTCGATATGTAATGGCATAAGACACCAACTCTAACTTTTACACTCAGGCAAACGTGGATGATGCTGCCGTACTCTCTGTTGATTCATGCCTACAGACCAAAAAATAACTGGATCACACAAATGCGATAAAATAATCCAAAACCCGGAAGTCTGCTGGTACTTCCTGAGGTCAAACCGACAAACCCCACAGACGGACCAGTAGGGATGCACTAAAGTGGGAGGGTTGTGATCCTTCTACTTCGGATCATAATTTCGCCGTAAGGAAAAAAAAAAAGAGGCAGACTGTCTTCTTCAAGACGCAGATAGACCTACCGTAGTGGCCAGATAAAAATGACCACCCTTGAAATAGTAAAAAAAGCTACGTTTTGTAAATTATTGAGTATCTATACATTTTGAGTAAAATTTTGTTGGCTGATTTTGAAATCAATGTCGATAACAAATTCATAGTTTTTTGTAATAAAGAAGAAAAGTTACTAATAATAATAATAAATTTAATAAATAATAATAATTGGGTTATATTGAGAATGTTTGTGAAATTAATTTTTAACTTTAAAAAACAGCCCCCCCCAGGCTTCCATTATTGCAAATTTAAACTCTGCCTTACTTCTCGGATTTCGGTGCGTAATTTTCTGTTTGAGAATTGCCCACCAATTCTCAATTGGGTTAAGGTCAGGGCTGTTTCCTGGCCAAACAAGGATTCTGAGATCGACTTCGATTATGAAATTCTTAACCATTGATTTAAAATAATAAAGAGGACAATATCAAACTTTGGATTTTAATAGATTAAATGTTAACATAATAAAACTAACCTTCCGAGCCCGATAACATGGCACAGACTCATCCTTAAAAATAGGGTCGGCTATTACTGGGAATAGCCGATCTATCGAAGGAGTGAGATGCTCTTTAATAATATTAATGTAGCTGTCTCCATTCATCGATCCGTTAATAAAGGCTAAGTCACCAGTTCCGTAATAGCTAATCCGGCCTCAGAGCATGAAACTAACGGGAAATATATTTCTAGTGACAATACACTCACTTCTTAGATCTTCTCTGAATCTTCGACGGATGTACCAAATTCTATCAGACTGATTGAAGATTACATTTCGTCTTGTCAGTGAAGATGACCCTCTTCCAATCATTTCCCGTCCTATTCCGGTGAGCCTTTTCAAAATTCAACCTCGAAATCTTAATTTTAGTGGTTAGACCCGGTTTTGTCCTTGGCCTCCTGGCTGATAAGAGACTATCGTACTGCTCTTGCAGTTATTTCTTTCTGAGTTTGTTCCTTAAACTCAAGACTTAGTTCTCTTGATGTTTTTTTCTGTCTTTAATGCACACATTTTTTTTAGTTTTCTTATTTTTCATCCCGGTTCCAACTTTTCTCTTAGCTGTTCCAAACAATCGAATTTTTTTCAAAATGTTTTATATACTTACATGACTACATCCAACTCTTTTCGCAATAGCCCTTACAGATAAATTTTCTTTATGTAAAGCCTGAATTACACTTTTTTCCTCTCTACTTAACTGACGACTCATACCTCATAACTGAAAATGAGACAAATCATCGTGCTTGTGAGTAATCACAAGGATAACTGAAACATTTAACAGCTTTTGGAACTAAAAGTACAGCTAACTTTTGCCTGAAGTGAATACGGAGAGAAAAACTGACTACTTTTGAAATCTCTAGAAGGTGTTAACTTTTATCTGGCCACTACAGTAGATGTGATCCATGAATGGTGCACTAAGAATGGGCTTTCAATTAATCCTCTAAAAACTGAGGTTTTTCTCGTTACGAGAAGGTCTCCGGTACATCTACTGTTTATCGACTTCGAGAAGTCTTTCGTCAGCTTGAATCGACATTCTATCTTGTTGGCCTTGCGCAGGAAACGCATCGTCTTCGAGTACATAATGAAAAATAACCAATCTGTGACTATTCCATGCCAACGTAGAATCAGTACTGCTATAAAAGTGCAGTACTTGGAAGGTGGATACCACTTACTGTAAGCTGCGGACTTTCGTAAACAGATTGAGGATTTTTTGGCTTAATCGTATCTTCAACTGACGACTTTACCAGAGGACGGGCCAAGAACCTATAGACATTACTATACGAAGCCGGAAGTGTTTTGGGCACACCCTACGTCGCGAAGACAACTCCATTACGAAATAATCCGCTCACCCAGACAGAGTGCGGGACGCCCTAGGCAAACGTGGCGCAGACACCAAAACCCCAACTGCTTCGTAAATTTAAAGTCGCCTTTCCTCACGCTCAGGACTGGATTTTTCAGGAATATGAGTCAGGAAGGAATTGTAGTTAAATTTTCACGGATGGTTCCAAAACCAATCAAGGGTCTGGTGCTGGAGTCTTCGTGAAGGATGGCAACATTAGGCTTCAGTTCTTTCATTTCATTTCATTTATTTATTTAGCAGTATTTCGCTATTAATAACAATAATTTATAAAGCATATTATATATACATACTTCATTCTTACATAACTAACAATATTTTGCTTAAATCTAATTAAATTATTCTCTACTTTGAGTCACTAGGTAGCTCATTAAATAGTTTTAATCCATTATAAACTAACATATTCTGAGCTGTTCGAGTTCTTAGAAGTGGAAGACGTAGATCCAACTATATTCCTTACATTATAATTGTGCACTTCTTCGACATATCTTAACTTACTACATAAATATTTTGGCAACAAATCAAACTTCTTATTAGGTAAACATAGTTCTGTCTTGCTAGACAAGATTCGAAGGAGAACTTGCGGTATGTCATCCTGCGCCCTCGATCAGGGCTTTCATTGACGGTTGGGTTTCCTATGAACATACATACGCAATCCTGGATGGCATGACTCTTAAGGATGTAGACTCACTAAATGAATGCTCCCGAACGTCATTACGGACCATTTTATTTTTGCCCAGCATCTGAGTTTGCTAGACTTAAAAGACATCGCCACCTATGACGCTTGTAGAGAGGGCAACGATACTGCGGAACACTTCCTCTGCGATTGTCCTGCCAATGCTCGTGTCAGTTGGTAGATCTTTGGAGTCGATGTGGTGAGTGCTAATACTACTATACTAGCTGCTCATCACTGAAGCTCTTACTCGACTTTTTACGAAGGACGAAGAAGTTTCATTAACAGGAAGTTTTCGCTATAGTGAAACTGAAATGCTTTGGTAACTTCTTTAACGTCAAAGTTAAGACGTTTTCAGTCCTTAGTTCTATGATTTACCTGGAATACTTTCAGACCCCTAAAATCTATGACTCTCAAGCCTTTCCCCCGCGACAGGGTAGCTGAAAGAGGGAAAAATAGACTTACGAACGGACGCTTAATAGAGAATTATAGGGTTTTGTGTGAATTTACCGAATAGTCATTTTTAGAGCTTTTGTCTGCTTGTTCACATCTTGTTCTTAGCAGTCAAATTTGTAAAACCCAATCTCATCATTTTCAGGGAATCACCAAATCACTCAAATTGTGTACCCTTTATATTAATTAGTCTTTTGTAGTGAAAAATAAATTTTTGTCCAGTTTTTTCTTGCTACTCTTATGCTTTTGAAGTTGTAGCTTTTTAGGTCAGGGGACATCAGAAGGGTGCCAAAAGATACGATCTGTATTTATAAAATCTTAAAAAAAAATCTCCATCAGGATGTTCTTTCGTCGTCCATACTAAGTGCGAATACTTCTATGTCCTCTGAAGTGAAAGAAAAGACACTCACAAATTAGGAAATGTCACGAATTAGATTTTGTTTTAAAGTTTCATTTCGATTTTTACAGGGCATTAATAGGCCCTAAATAGATAATTTCACATCTCACCCATATTTGAGTAAAAAACCAAACTTTTATTCATTCTGTTGAAAAATGTTCTCCGCAGAAAATAGATCGGAATATTTCAATCTTCTGGTGCGACCTGCACCGCTCAGTTGCCTAGCTCTATTTTCTTCCTAAGTATTTAAAATCTTCCTTCAATTTAATTTCATTTCAAAAGTTTTTTTTTGTTTGTTGTCTTGTAAGTATTACGTTTTTGTCCTGAGTTTTGCTTCTTTTCCTACCTCTCATCGTAGTGCACCGATTTTTAGATTCCCTTTTTGCATTCTTATTCTCTCTAATTTTACAATACATTTAAGTTTATTAATTTGTTTTCTATATTTTTTATTTCATTTATTTTGCAACACTACTTCATTTGCACCACCACCATACCTATTGCTCAATTGCATAACGAAAAAATCGCAGGAATTGCGCTGCAAAGAAGCCGAACTGATACGCGTACAAATGCAACAACGTGAACAAGCCAAAGACTTACAGCTGCGTGAACAAGAATTAATGGCACGTGAGATAGAGCTGATAGGACGTGAATTGATAATCGCACAGAATACACCAGTACCAAGAAAACGAAGGGGACGCTTCAAGAAATTGAAGGTAATTGTTGTTTTGGGTAAAATGTGAATAAGTGATTTTTACTGTTTGTTCGATTACAGCTTCTCAAACGTGAGCCTGCACAAATATCACTTCCGATCGATTTCCGACATACGATAACGACAATACGAGACAAGTCACGAGCCAGAACGGATACACCGCCTGGATCGCCGGCGATATCAGGTTTAAGAATAGTAGCACGTAAGTGAATTTCAACTTATAGTTTTTCATATTTTCATAAATTCTATAGCACGCACAATATGATTCGTTTAGTTGGTAGTTTTAAGCATGCCTTTGGTTATTTTTTTCTTATTTGTGGAATGCAAATTTATAATTTGGTACTTTCAATAGTACTTCTAATGTACATTGTCTCTAAGCAACGCGGTTTTGCTTTTTTTACCATATTATTTTAGTTTTACCTTAGTTCTTTCTAATTTCCTCATTCTTTGTAATGCTCTTCGTATCTTGTTCCTATTAAAATCAACTGCTTAGATTCGATTTTATTCGGTTCTCTTTTATGCTCGCGTGGCTGTTGACCGCTGTCCCCCGCTGGCGCTCGAACCCGTAAATTTCAGGTCACAAGCAAACACACTACCCACTACAACGTGACCACCCACACAAACCATCTAAGATATTTTTTTATTAATTCTCTGGGTTTCTCAATAATTCCTCCCTGCTTAATGCTTCTATGTTCTCTTTTGATAGAGCTTACCGACATTTTAAACGCCGTTTCGGCCTGTCTGCACTTCTCCTCATTTGACCACCGTTTCTGTTGTTCAATAGTGTCTATTTCGATAGCATGTTCTTTACATTTACGAACAAATGGCTCAAAACCTGCTTTGCTATGATGTCCATTAAAACTTTATTTTGAGTTGAGTTTCTGTATACATACTAGCAGTGACAATATTTGTGCTTTCCGAAAAATTTCCGTTGTGCAAGAAGTGACGATTAGCGCCTTCGAGTGATACCTCTCCCGCGCAATTCGCGCCACAAATACAATATTAAGACATGCCATCGAAGCCACGATAAAAAAATATATTATCATATTGGTCTAAAATGTTTTAGTCTTCAATTTCCGTACTTCATGGAGTTACCATTCTTTGTGTGGGTTTAAAGGGAGGAGTAGATAAAACCAAGGATAGCACCATCAACAGTCAATCACTTTGAAAAAGTGCTAGCAATTATTGTGCAGATCGTCAGAAATGATAGCCTTATATCAAACCCCAAAATTGATACGTACATATATGTATAGGCATATAGGAGAATAGACATCTATTGGTCATTTTGGTTAGATGTTCGCTGCTCAGACAATGCGATGGACAGTGCGAAAGCCTACATAGCATTCGTAAATGTCGATACTATTTCGATGTAATGTTTTCCCATCATAATCAGTTGACAGTAAAAGATTTCGTTTCATCATCAGTCACGACTTCTGCCAGGGCACAATATTTCATAATGGCGACTTTTCTTACTCTTCTCTGAAATCTTGCTGCTAAATACGGTCTTGGTGTGTCAAGAAAAGTCCTAGTTCCAGAATCATAGTAATAGTAAATACAGCTGAAGTCCGACGAAGTCATTCTTCCTTCTATTAAGTGCAAACGGACTACCAATCCTTTTTCATATTAGAGTTGCTATTATAACTACGCGCAATGGTGTGCTTCTGTTGATATCTTACTGGTTACTTCTATTTGTTAGATGGGTCTTGTTAAATGTGTTATTGGCTATTACTTCAAAACAAATTTCTAACTTCAATCATTGCATGTGTCTATCAGTATATAAGTTCTATTAATTTGCATGCAAACCATTAAAATCTACTCAACAGACGAACATAACAATTTTAGGAAAACATAACTCAAACTAACAACGTTTCAAAAAGAACATTTTCCATTTAAAACCCCTAGCGCTCTCTCATTCATTCTTAACTCATCTCTTTTATTCATCTCAACTTCCCTACCGCCTGTTCATCATCAATATATTTTATAAGACCTCGTTCACAATTGCTTTCTTGATCAATATCATCTCTATATATATGTGTCCAGTTCCACCGGATGGCTTCAAAGGTAAAACATGGGGTCCATCCACACTCCATCAGCGTGAACGAAGCCATTTGATACCATCGCTCAGTTCGACCGAATGGACACCGCCCAACTTCAGTAAGAGTGCTCCAAATTTGGATAAATCACGGACAATACTTCCACAGCAGTCACCGGGCACACAATCAGCTACAGCAGCTACAACATCTGCAATGATAGCCGGCAATACGATCGGTTACAATCCACAAGGTATTCCAATATCATCCATCAAATGTCTACCCTATAATACTGCAAGTAACAACAACAATAATCACATCAACAACAACAACATCATTAGCTATAGTAAAAACAGCGGCAATAATAATAATAATAACAACAATATAAATTTAAGTAACAATAACAATAGCATTAGGAAGAGTAAAAACAAATCATCAGCATCCACAACAACCGCACTCCCTCGCCATAGTAATAACAATAGTAATAAGAATAACAACAAACTAGTAGGCAAAAGTCATGATCGTGGTCTAGATTCCTATAAAAACTCAAACAGCAATAATTCTTCCTCCACGCTAATCCCGTTTAGTTTTAGTTTTAATAATTCCTTGGGTAGTTGTAGTAGTGGTGGCACCACCAATGCTGTCGGTAGTGTGCGTTCCACACAGACACTATCGTTGAATACTCACCAGGTTAATGGGAGTACCAGTGCTGGTGGTGGTGTTGGTGGTAGTAGAATAGCAATGACGACCTACGAGGACTACGACGACGAAGACGAGTCACAGAGTACGACAGGATGTTTCAACTTTCGCCGGACGGTTAGCCATCAGAGTTCGGCGACCGAAATCATAACCACCACAGTGGGTAGTACCACGAATAGTCAGAGCAACCCTTGTGGTGGCCGTAAGAAACATAGTCTAGATAGTAAAATTCCCAACATGATCCACACATATCGGGATAGTACAAGTGCGTTAGTGGTGACCACGCTCGACAATGTGACCTACGATCGTGTCTTCTACAAAGCCATGCAGAAAAGTCTCGATGAGATCTTCTCGACACCCTGTGATATTGCGACCATATCCTCGGCGAATCGTCATGTGTGGAATCGTGCCGAGAAGGTGAATTCCAAGTCCAGTGGTGATCTGACCATGTATAGCTTTCAGACAGCCGAACAGGACACGGAGGACACTGAGAGTACGTATCGGTTCCAACGCAACGGTTCTGGGTCCCAGTTTCCGCGACATTGCTTCTTCCGTCAACAGTCGAACGCGATGGACGACAATGTGACGAAGATATCGAAAAGCAGTGGCAGCAGCAGCAGTCGTAGCAGTAGTCGCAGTGAAGTGGATCAATTCAGTGAAAGCTTCAATTCCTCCAGTCAACAGGGCACCCAGGTAATGAATTCCTTTTGCAGTGATCGTTCCTCATCCGCGGATGTTTCGCTGCCATCGCGAAAGAGCTCAATGGTCACCTTTCGCTGTGAGAAGACCGATGACGTGTGTTCCACTCAAGACTGCTACGATGAGGAAAGGAATAACTCATTCAGTTTCACCACCTATTACAGTGATGACGGAGACAATGGTGGTGATTGTGGTGCCCAGTCGTCCACGACTTCGATATTTATTCTGCCGGACTCGGTGATGGCATCGAGAAAACTGAAGGATGTCCAACCTGATCCTGAAGTGATTAAGTACAATTCATCGTATCAGCATGGAGGCAAGCAGGGAAAAAGGAAAAAGACTGCCATAGCCGGAGGGAAGCTAAAAAGTTGGATGAGTTTCTTTAGTTTTGGAACGTTGGGAAGGAGTTCCAAGAAGAAATTTGCCCAGAATTCAGGTAGCGCGGCGTATAAATTATTCGAAAATAACACTGAGACGAATAAGGTAGTCACTGGTTGCGGGTCACACGAAGACGAGGACGTGGTGCAGGTTGCGAATATAAGTGGAAATTGTAGGTAGGGAGTCGTCGTAGGTGGGGAAGAGAGCGGAATTAGGAAAGTTTCAAAGTAAATTCAAGTATGGAATGTGTAATGAAGTGATAAATTCTAACAAATATTATATATAAATGTAAATGTAAGAAATATCAATTTTAGTGGATCGAAAAAATCAGAAGAAGGTGAAGAAGGATGTAACACGAAAATTATATCTTTTGAATGAGATACAAATAAGAAGTGGCTTATAATTTTTGATCAAATAAGATCCGCAGCGTTGAAAAGTGGAAAAACCAAAGTTTATATACATAAAATAAAAAATCCATTCATGCTCGGGTGGCTTATTACTTTTGTTCACATAGAATCCACATTGATTTAAAATGTGATTTACAGGAAAGGAATATTTTTGAATGAGATGCAATTAAGATGAAAGGCGAAAGTTTATTTACTTCATTTAACTGATTCTTAAGGGAATTAAAATAATTTGATAGCAGTCCACATGAAGATGCCAAGGTACTACTTTTTATTCCTGTTCGCTTTGAAAAGTGTCCACTACAAAAAAAAAAAAAACAGAGAACGTGAATATTATATGATGCTTTCTGTTTTTCCATCTACAGGAAAGTTGTAGTAGTAATAATGTCAAATATAATCCATAACAGGTTGACTATATGCTCCGCTTTAATTTTAAAGATTTTATTGTAAGCTATAAAGTGTATGTTGGATAAACTTACTGTTTGAAAGGTTTTTAACTTTACTACGAATTCAAGCGTCATCTAGTGCTTGAAAAAAACATAATTCATACTCTTTCTATATAAATTTTTTAGAATGCATAACTTCAAAAAAGATTCAAAACAGAAGTCAAATTTGATAATAATTGCATTCATTGTAAAAATAGGTGGGTCTGGTCTTAAGTTAGTAATTTCAATTTTTAGATACGAAAGCAGATAAGCTTACAGTTGGGATCTAACTTCTTTGCGTCACGAGGTTCTGTTGTCCTGCTACTTCTACATACCAATTTTTTGTATAATGTTCTGGGATTTTTATTATGCTCAATATGTTTAACACTATGACACTACTAGGTGAAGAAAACCTATTTCCTAATTCTTTCCTCCGCTGTCTGCGTGCCCTCAGTGATCGTACATATACTTAAGAAGGCGTTTCTGTGAGTTTTTGGGAAATCCCTGATTCCCTGCTTGAACCACTGAGCAGGAAACTCAGGTTTTGACAAACATCTGAAAGTGAAACTATCATGAGAAAGCTTCTCAATTATACCCTTCGGAAATCGCAATAATTTGTAATTGTAGATCTCTTCCATTCATGTGAAAAAAATATAATACAATAAAATATAATTACTACCTTTTCTAAGAGCTTGACGAAATTCGTGTCTTATTTGAAGGCTAGGCTCTTGGTTCTGATATAGGATCCGGTGTCCCAATGATTGGCTAAAGTTGTTTGCTCTAAAACCTACTATCTTAATCGACCTGTCGAGTATAAGTTTTATTCCGAATCTATCGCAAACTGGTAAGTCAATTTTCTAACTTTATTGGTGGTACACCGCACCTTCTCAAAACAACTTGTGTATTACTAATATCCCTATAATTTTGCCTTTTCATTTCATATGCGTTCGAACTTCTTGATATTTCGTACTTCCTTCTATTCACGTACAGTCAATTTCGAAAAAGGACGATAAAAACTCCCCATCTAATTACCAACCAATAGTTTTAACGTCAGTACTGTTCAGTCATGGAGAGCATTGCTAACCACCATCTTATGAGTTATCTTGAAAGAAACCATCTCCTTAATGACCGCCAGTATGCAGTATTCCACAGGGAACTTAATGATCCACCTGTCTGAAAAGTGGAACCAGTGGATCATGGTTAATGCAGAGTTGTTGCTCTTGATATCTCTAAAGCTTTCGATAGAGAGTGACATAGTGCTCTCCTTAATAAGCTTGATGACTATGAGCATCGATGACATTTTCGTGAAGTGGGTCGCGAGTTTCTTAAGTGGTCGATCATTACAGATTGTTTAGGTATTAGGTGGATGCACTTCCACATCATTCTCGGCTAATGCAGGTGCTCCCCAGGACTTAGTACTTTCTCCCTTCCTTTTTCTGAATTACATCAATAGTCACCTTTTTGTTACTCGTAATCCGATTACTTCACGAGTGATAGCACTCTTGATTTTGGCTATTCGCTGACGACAGTGAATGACCGCGTCAAAAATATCGTCTCTTTCTATAAAGCGGGATACTAAGGGTGTCAAACTCAGAATGGATGGAGTTGATGTTAATCAATTTAATGGTTTGTCAATATTCGGCATATATGCTAGCCCAGACCTTTAATGCAACCAGCAGATTACTGATGCTGCAGAAGGTGGTGCTATATGCCTCAGCTCCTTTAAAAGTTGTAAACGGTTTCCCACTCCTACGAACTTAGCCACAATATATAAAGCTTATGTTCGTCCGAAAATTGTCAATTAAACAATTTCAATTGTTCACTCAAACGTAGACCTTCCTCCAAATATTTCGTGACAAATACTTGCACTCTCCCTCCTAAACAAAATTACTAAAATACCACTAAAAATACCTCTTTAATCAAGACCAATCTATGAAATATCGACAAATGATTTTTCTTTCTTAAGATACATGGTTGGTCATAGGATACTTCCTTGTGGAATAAGGTAAATTCCTATGCAGTTTGTATTAAAGGCCCTTATGCCAAACATTGTCAAAAGCTTGAACAACATCTAAAAATAGTACCGAATAGACTTGTTTTTCATCCAGTGCTTTTTCCACTACATCGCAATTCGATGCACTTGGTCTATCGTGGAATGTTTATTTCTAAATCTGAACTGATGATTCAGAATTAGACTTATTTCTTCTATGATTTTGTTAAGCCTCTTCAGAAGCAATTTTTCGAAAACCTTTGCCATAATTGGTATAAGCGCGATATTGATCTATAAGATGTCACTTCTGTTGGTGGCATTCCTTACTTGGGTATTATGATACAATCGCTTCAGCAATTTTCCAATGATATGGGACACATCGGAGCTTTAGGCATGCGTTTATTTTAAATTGGAGTTTTTTTTAAGGCTATTGATGGCATTTCTTTTAAAACCTGCGCAGTTATTAGATCGAACCCTGATACTTTTTTATTTTATAACTTGTGTTGACACATGCTTACAACTTCTCTGAGCGTGACAAGGGGAATTTCATCTTCGTCCATTTTATCAACAAATTTTAGGTTTTCAGTAGCAGCACTTGACGAGAATAGCTTAAAAACGTTCGACAGATGTTCTGCAATTATACATGCAAAGAGGTCAGCATTTTCTACGAGCTCTTCTTTATTCGAATATCAATTGTTTCAGGTTGTCTTCTGTTCAAATTAGCTCGTGTCCTTTCCTCTGCCGCCTTTTGTATATCAGCAATGAATTGTTCAACTTCATGGTCAATTTGTTCATTTGTTTCCATATGAGGTCTTAGGTTTATAAAACTTTCTAGCTTTTCTCTAAATTCAGTCCAATTTATTCTGTTGTTTACCAGCTTAGGATTACTTATTTCCTGCACTTTCGTTTGACTTAGTGATAAGATCACTGGAGTTTGATCTGGCGATAAGTCATAATTACCTTCAACTCTTGTATGATTTCTTTTAATACCTTTTGCTACGAAATAGTTAATAAGGTATGGTATATTGTTAGGATCAGAGGGCCAGTATGCCTACATACATCCAAAGGAAAAGAATTCACAGTTGTAGTGCCTGCTTGATAAAGCCTTTTTCCTTTTGTTGTCGTCCACCTAGATCCCCAGTGGGTATGTTTGGCATTGAAGCCACCATCAACAAGAAAGTTATGTTCTAGCAAATTTAGGAGTTTTGCATAGTCTTCTTCAGTTGGGGAACACCTGGGTATATTGCTGCTACCTTATTTAAACCAATACTTATTGTTGTAGTGAAATTGGATTCTTCATAATGTTTCAGGTTCTTACTAATAAGTATAGTCTATCCTTTTCTAACTTTGTCAGCTGGATGTGGAGCGTGGTAACATGTTGTTTCAACTTGAGAATCCTTGTCAATTTCTTTGGAACACTGATTACTTTCACTGTCGATTTTTCATAGCTTTTGGTTCCTTTTTCACTTATGTCTTTCACGTCATTTGGTTATTTTTTGGGGTTTTCGATGGAAGAACCCTCAGTGAAGATTTTATTGATGGAGTTTTCTGTGTTTTTGGACTCCTTCTGCTGTTCTGATGGTAGAACCGACCTTCGAAGGGATTAGATTTTCTAGCTTAGCTTAGCTGGTCTGCCACCTGGGGTATTATTTTTTTGTCCACTACCAATATTTTTTAACTTTAGTTTTGTTTACCGAAAATAGTTACTTCTACTCACACGCCTACTTCTTTGGGCTTTGTTGATTTAAGTCGCCTCTTACGACAGGCATACCTTACATCTGGGCTATTCTTTTCCCGACCCTGCAAGGGAAACATGCAAATGTTAATTCTTAGATATATTTAAACTTTGCGGCTTCTTAAATAAAGACCCTTTACTTCCTGTATTCCATTATAAGGCTCACGATGCGATATATCTTAAATATTAATGTAGGACCCCAGTGCGTTACAAATAATGCATCTATAGAAACTATTTAAAATATCAAAAGATAAACTCATTTCAAAGAAGTGTTATACTACCAAGTCATTCCGATGGCAATACGTAAAAAAGTTATTTCCACTTTTCCCCTTAAGTTGCACGCAAGGTATCCTTTTGCAAGGTTTATAAAATAAAAGCAGACAAATATATATTGGGCTGTATATGAAATTGCTGTTTCTTCGTCATAGGAAGTTACATGTCCACCGGAAGATGTTAAAAAAGAAAACTCTGACTGTACTTGCTATATATATATTTTTTTTTTTATATAATCTGCGCGCGCCGAAGGGGATATGATGACAACGTTACGAAGAAAACACACATTTTGTTTACACTATTTTTCTATTTACTTACTTCTTTAAATTTTTATTTAGATTTCTACAAATATTTATATACACAAATATAACTTTCTTCTTAAATTTACCATTTACAAAAAAAAGGCTTAGCTTTTTTTCTATTCTTTTTTTATTTTATTTTGCTTAGATATATAAATATTTTCTAATTGTATTCTTTTAATTTTTAAGAAATTAAATAAACTCAATTTCTTTTCTAAGAAATTAAGGAATTCAAATTCTTTTCTAAGACTTAAATTACATTAGTTAAAAACTGAATTCATTTCTATAAAACCTAAAAAAGATATAGATATACAAATGAAAAAAAAAGAAGATATATTTATGCTCCAAAATAGATTTTATATTAAAAGTAGGTTTACGAGTTGATAGTGTTTTGTATATTTTTGACGAAATTAGTTGTTCTTTTTTTCCTCGATGCAAATACGAAATATTGAATTGTAATTAAAAATAATAAAAAAAAATCTTAGCTGTGATTAAATGAATATTATACGAATTCAATTCAATCAGAATGTATTAAAGAGAATCATTTTATTGTATGAGTTATATGTAACTCAGCATTTTCATCGCATTTGCACAACGATTATAAAAGTTTTTTTTTTTACCTTAAATTTGTATTATTTATTTGTTTTAAGAGGAACTTGTATTATTTTATTTTAAATTTTTGTTTAATTTTGAATTTTATTTGGTAAATGTTATACGCTGTATCTTTGTTTCTTGTCATTTTTTTTTTTATTTTTTTTTTATTGGTTTGTATTTTATATTTTTATTTAATTTAAACAAACAAAATTATAAATAATATTCCAATTTTATTGTGTAGAGAAATAAAAAAAAAAAAAAAAAAAAAACTACAAACTTACGAGAACACTAATCTTTACTTGCACCTATAGGTCAATTATTGGTTTCCTGAATATTTTCGATCTCGAGATTTTGATCGAACTTGACATTACTATGATAAAGAAACTCAATAAAATGAGTCTCTCAATTCTGCCTGCCTATACGCAAGACTGCAGAATAAACGGCTGGACGGATTTTCTTCAAACTTCATATCTGCGGTCTGTTGGATCACAATCGGAATTCCCATTCTAACCCCAAAATGAACGGTACTTTTAATGGCCGATATTTGAGTTATGGTGGATACGAGTATACATACATACGAGGGCAAGGTGAAAAGTTCTCGGCCTGACGCAGAGATGGCGTTGCAATCAGCAAACATTTATGTTTCCTGCCTGGGTGCACTTCTCATTAGTTCGTATAACAAGTTTCAACTTGTTCTCTCAAGTAGTTTCTTTACACGAATTTTTGCAGTAGACGTCTTGCGTGTTTTTTGTTAAAATGGATAAACTTGAATATCGTGCGGTGATAAAATTCTTTGTTTTGGACGGGTTAACCCCTAAGGAAATTCATCTAAAGTTGACAAAAATTTACGGGGACTCTGCTCCTTCCATGTCAACCGTTAAAAAGTTGGCAGCTGAATTTAAACGTGGTCGCACGTTCCTCAAAGATGACCCACGTGCAGGACGGCCAAAAACCGCAACCACAGCCGAAACCATCGAAAAAGTGCATGATATCGTGTTGGACGATAGGCGAGTGAAGGTGAGTGAGATAGCTGAGGCTGTCTGTATATCGAAAGAGAGGGTTCGAAACATCTTGCACAAAAACTTAGGGATGCGAAAGCTCTGCGCAAGATGGGTGCCGCATTTGCTGAATGCCGATCAAAAGCAAATGCGCAAACGATTTTCGCGGCAATCTTTGGACCGATTCAATAGGGCCCGACCGATTTGTCACCATGGATGAGATATGGGTCCACCACTACACGCCAAAAACGAAACAGCAGTCGAAGCAATGGGTGGAAGCCAGTGGTTCAGCGCCAAAGAAAGCGAAGTCGATCGCATTTGCCGGAAAGGTCATGGCCAGTGTGTTTTGGGATGCGAAAGGGATCCTGTTAATTGATTACCTTGAGAAAGGCAGAACAATTACAGGCGAATATTACTCCAACCTTCTTGACCAGCTGAATGCCAAAATTCGCGAGAAGACGCCTGGCTTGAAAAAGAAAAAAAATCATCTTTCACCAGGACAATGCACCTGTACACAAGTGTGCGTTGGCGATAGGAAAACTCTCATGATTCGGGGTACGATTTGCTCGGCCATCCCCCCTAATCACCTGATTTGGCACCCTCAGACTTCCATCTGTTCCCAAACTTGAAGAAATTTGTTTCTGGGAAGCGCTTCGCATCCAATGCAGAAGTTGAGAGGGCCGTAGATGAATATTTTCACAGCCTTCCAGACTCTCACTTCCGAGAAGGAATACTGATGTTGGAGAAACGCTGGACCAAGTGTGTTGAAGTCAAGGGAGATTATGTAGAAAAATAAAATCATTTTTTAACTGAAAATCGCAGCCTTTCATTGTCAGCCCGATAACTTTTCACCTTGCCCTCGTACGAATGTATGCTATCAGGTAGCGTACCAGGTTTTACAAAAAATACATATAACGGTACTTTACTCATTAACTGGTTCTTAAACATTTGCTATTTCTCACCTAAGGCTCGATCGATTTTGCTCGAAATTAATATCTAAGCAATATTTGATATATGTATGTAAGTCATATGTCATCTTGCAAAATTAAAATTTTTTTTAAAGAACGATTTGTCAAAAACAAAAATTCAAATCGGAATTTTTGCAGATAAACAACATACTTATATGTACATATGTAAATGCAAGTACATGTGATCCAGTCGTGCACTTTATTTAATTTAACTTTGCTTATTGGTTTGATGTTTTTGGTGGTTTCATATATTTTTTTTTTGGTTGATGGACAACACAATTAACCAAGGAGAAAAGAAATGCGGTTGCGAATAACAGTGTTGCTGGCGCAATAAAATATGCAACTATAACTGAACTTAAAAAAAAAATAAAAATATGAAGAATAATAATTCAAAAGCGACGAGATTTAACTTGTTGTACTAATTTGTTGAGCAAAAATGGCAGTTTTATGAACAGACAGAGTACTTGCTCAGAAAGTATTTAAATGTACTAGGCTTGCTATAGGCTAACAGGGCATGACTACAGTTGCTATATCTGATTTCGTTTTTAAAATATACCTAATAACCTTATGCCATATAACATAGTAAAGAGTGATTTATACATGTGTACATACATACAATGTATAGTGGCCGAGATGGCTAGCGGTCTGAACCAACGACACAATCTCATTTTTACTTGCACCTAAAAGAGTAAGTATTGGTTTCCTAAACGTTTTCGATCTTGAGGGTCTCAATTCTGTCTGTATGTATGACCGACTGCAGTCTAAATTGCCGAACGAATTTTCTTTAAACGTTATATGGGGGTCTGTGGGTTTACAATTCGAGGCGAAATTGAAATTTTCATTCTATTCCCAGAATTACCAGTACTTTACTAATGGCCGATTTCGACAAAAAAAAACAATTTTTACGAAAAAGGCTTTATAATTCTGTTCAAATTTCATATTGGAGTTACGGTGAAAGTTGATTGTTCGCGTTGAGTTGAAGGCTTCTGGCGACAGCAAGAACAACCCGGAACTTGTTCAAGAAATGCAACATCGTATTCACCAGCACCCTGGAACGTTAATGAGGTCAATTGCAAGGGATCTTTAAGTGTCTGAACGATTAATTTGCGGTGTGGTTAACGAAAAACTAAGATTGAAGTCTTATGGCATGAGAAATGGGCAGTTTATGTCAGAGGAAAGTGATGGTCAACACCCACAAAGACCAATTAATTCCGACATGCTCACGTTTCCGGTTATCGATGCTCAAAGTGTTTTTTTTTTTTTTTTGAATAAACATGTGCTACAGACGTATAAGGTCATCCAACAAGAGGTGTCATTTTAAATCAATAGAAAAATGAAACATTTTTTTGAAAAGTGGTGATATTTTTATTTTAATCTAAAGTACAAACTCTGAGGTTAGTAATGGAACACAATATCTGCCAAATGTCCGCTTAGGCTCTGTCTACAAATAGTCATTCTTTTGATGAAATTTTTCATCACGTTTTCGCATAATTGCGGCTGTATTTTTGTGAATAACAACTTTGTAATTTTCTTTTAGTACATGAATCTTTTATGGCGCATTGGCGTAGACCCAGATGCGACAGTTCTGTTTGTTTACGTACCCAGACAAATGGAAATGAGCCCCACCACTCAGAATAATTTTGTGTAAGAAATTATGATCTTGTTCATTCATTTCCAGCGCCCAATCAGCAAAAGTACGGCGATGTGCGTGGTCTGGTGGCTTCAATTCTCGTGTCAACTGGAACTTATAAGCATGTAGGCCAAGATCTTTATGCAAAATGCGGTGCAAAGTGGTTGCGGAGTCTTCACATCACTAACCTGTCCGAGGCGTTCAAATTTATCGATTAAATTCATTATAGCTATGCGACAATGCGCTTGATGAAGACCAAAAGCAGTGCGAACTTTACGAAACGTTTCCGCGATATTTTCATGGCTTTTGTAGTGAATTTTCATTATTTCAATACGTTGTGCGAGTGTGTATCGATCCATATTTAATAACCTTCTAGTTTTTATTCATCAAAAGTCATCGCAATGATAGTTGGATGTTGACAGTTCAACAATGGCGCGAAATTTAAAGTGACACCTCTTGTTGGATGACCCTATATTTATGTGCCAAATTATATCGTAATAATTTTTTTTTTTTAAATTTGTCCTCAAATAGCCTCCACAACCTGTATTATGTCAGTCTTAAATTACAAGCCCAAATTCGTTAAAATCCATGACATTCTTGCGGCTAACAGAAATTAATTAAGATTTTTGAAATCCCGCCCCAAACTCCATTCGATTTTGAGAAATTTTGAAGGAATCTAGGTACCTACATATCAGAGAAAATATACTTATAAACGAAATTTCACCTATATCCATATGTTCAATGGTTCTTGAGCACAGTGTGTGAGAACAAACAGAGACGCTCGTGGAACGAAAACTTTTGTTTTTGATCTGACTCTTCAAAAATTATCATAGTTTACTGTTAATCTCCAAATTATCGAGACAGCAAAATTTAAAATGACGATGTAGATCATTAACGGCACGAGACACTTGATGAATTTTGTTCTCCTAAATTTATTTCCGTCTAATTTTTAGACCTTGGATTTAGTAGTCGACAAATGAATTTTCCTCTTGTCGATTAATGTACCAACGTTGGCAAATGTTAGCCGAACATTCTGGCTAGTTTCAAATATGAATGTACGATGGGCAACTTCCGTACGACGGCTTCACATGCCTGAGTCAATAAATTTGCGTAATATTGACCATTCATTGTAGTCCCCTTTGGCAGGTAATCAATCAGCAAAACACCTTCGCTGTCCCGCCATATGCTTCAAAGCCGACTTTTCCACCTTGAATTTCTTCGGCGGCCTCCCCCCCAATCCACTACATAGACTCTTGTTTGGACTCCGGAATGTATTGGCGAACCCAAGTCTCATCTACAGTTACGATTCGGTTGCAAATTTCGTCGAGATTGTCCCCGGAAACTCCAAAAAATCTTTGCAGCACTCGAGTCGTCATTGCTTGTCGAACGGCGTGAGCATTTTCAGTACCCAGGGCGCACAAATATTTTTCATGTTTAAATGCTCGTGTAGAATTTCTCCAATCTGTTCTTTGCTGATGTGCAATTCATCGGCTATCTGCCACATTTGTATTCTTCGGTCGGCCAGAACTAATTTTTCAACTTTTCCGACGTTTTCTTCAGTGACCTGGGCAGGGGTCGTCTCTTCACAGCTGTTTCGCCCTTGTTGAAATAAGCGAGCCAATTTTTTGACAATGGTATACGAAGGCCCAGAATCCTAAAGAGTCGACGACATGTCTTCGAAAATTTCTTTAGGCGGTTTTCCTTTTTTCACGAGGTACTTTATAACGGCGCGGTGCTCAAAATTGGGAGAAATTCCGATTTCGGCTGACATGGTGATGTTTATCCTACCACAGATACTCGTAATAACAAAATGAGATCATTATTGAAACGAGGTGATATTTATACTACTAAAGAGTGTCGCAGTTAGTGCTATCACTAATGAGAAGATGACTCGTTGATGCCATATACCCGATCTAATGTAGACTGTAAGTTTTAAATATCCTATTTCGGATAAAAGACGCTCTGGAGAATCCGATGTCGCGGCAATGGTCAAGTATTTGGGCAATTTTAAACAAGCTGGGTAAGATTGCCTTTATGTCGTCCCAAACTTGGAGCGGACTTGATTTCAATAATACAACCTGTTTTTTTTTTTTTTTTTTTTAATACAAGGTTAATTCAATTTTTAATCGTCTTTTCTTGAAGAACCATGGTCTGTTTTCTGCCTCAGAAATTGAGAAGTGTGAACTAAAATGCAGAAGCTATGTTCTGAATTATGGACCTAAATGCAAATAAAAATAGTTCTGATAATCATGATAAGAGAGAAATAATAAATATATCGAAACGCTAGAATTTTGTTCCGAAGTATTGGTTCAAATTAAGAAAAGGTTCACATTCGTGTTTCGATACGATATTTCCGTCATCCAAAGTTCGAATTTACATATTCAGAATGCCAGTGTTTTTTGTTTTGTTTACTCGATTCGTAGTTTGCGTTATTGACGCCAACTACAAGTTATCTCGTACTTTGTTTACTTTCCATATTTGTGCAGCTACGATTAAATTCGTAGTATACGAGTATCAGTGTAAATATAAATAAATAGTCTCAGGGAAAAGAACAAAAAATCAATGTTGGTTTACATGAACAGAAAATTTATTAATAAATTAACAGAAAATATAATTATACAAAGTTTATTAAAAATCAACAAGCAAAAGAATATTTCTATTGTTTGTGATAATTAAATAAGCCAAATACGAGATAATTCGGAAGATTTTTTTTTTTTTTTACAAAGCACATTTTATATGCTTTTAGAGTTTTTAATAATGTAATATGATTAAATTAAGTTGCCTTTTTACACCGGAATCCTGAAAAGTACCGTGGTAGTCATTTGGATTTAACGACCTCGAAAATATAAGTATAATTAAATGTATGTATAATTTAATGTATGATTTTAGGCGCCATTCCGAATCTGACATATTAAATTCAGATTTCGGATACGAATTCAGCGACACTTGCTCCTTTTTCTTATTTGATTTGTTTTAATAGCTTACGAAGAAATTGAATTTGTTTATATTTTTCTGCAAATACTAGATAAATAAGCGCTAAAAGCGTCATAGTATCAGGCACTCACCTCTGGGTCAATTTTTTTTTTTCGTATTTTGACTAGACTGATAATAGTATTCGTAGGTGATCACTAGTGGTGTAAAAAAAGTACTCATGCGGTTCAAAGTATCCGGTATGTCAGATACTTGTATTCATTCGTATTCGTTACGTAAGAGATATTCGGTTATGTATTTTCCACTAGCCTGCCGCTTTCAACAGACAACATCAGCAATAGAGGTTAATACCAAGATTGATCATAATATCTAGATCAAATAATTTAACGGAAACAATCGCCAATGGAGGTCCCGATGATGTTTGTCGATAGCAACAAGCGAGTGGACTCTTTCTTCACACTTTTCAATGATAAATGAGCGCAATCGAATTGTCTCAAATTAACGGCTCAGACGTTTGCAAAGCTAAAAGAAAGGAAACAAGCTAATGTCTAAGAATCCGAACAAGCCTATATGTTGTGAAATTGAGAGGCATGCAAAACCTCAGTAAGGATGATTGTCTGCTTGCCCTTCAGGCGAGCATGTACCAATGAAGCAAGAAGACACATTGCAGAACGAGGCGATTGGTATTGTGTAAAGAAATTCGTGACGCGCCAAACCTTGACATTGGCTTTTGCATACTCTTGAGTGTACATCCCCCCTCGATTTGTATCTTCTATATTATTCTTTCTTTCCTCCATCGTTGATAATAATGTTAAGCCATAGTTTTGCCTTTTATAAAATGCACCGTTATTTCTCTCAAAGTGAATATTTTTATTTGTTATTAATCATCGAAATATAATAGTTTTTATTTTATAAAAGTCACACACTGCTAATGAACTGCTTTTTTTCATTCAAATTTCATTTTTAATTTACCAGCTTATTTCATGACAAACAATGGTAATTTAAAAAACGTAACCGACAAGCAAAACAAACAAAAACATCCCTCCAAAAAAGTTCCAAAAATAAATGCGATCTTTCTCTTCTTTTCTGCCGCTGCGTTCGTCTTGGATTTTTTTCCTCTTCTTTTTCTGTTTCCCCCTTTAAAAAAATAAAATAAAAAAATAGGTTACAATCCAAAAGATGAATGGTGCTCCCCAGTGGTAATACCATCTACAATTCCATCACAAAAAATCAGCCTCGTATCACCGAATGCATGTCTTTGGAATCGATTTACATCGAACATACCAATGCCGACACTGTATTCAGGCGATTCGGTCCGTAAGCCGAAGTTGTCCGTCATTGAAGTCCTTATGTACAATATGGCGGCTTTATTAGCCGGTGTTGCAGCTGGTTATGATGTGCGAATGTCGAATGTATCACCGGTGCATCCCACTCTGCAGCCACAGTCGATTTTAAATGAAATTGCGCCGTTGAAGCCGGTGATGGATGTGGAATTTACCAATGTGGTGGATAATGACAGGAGGTTTGCCCATAATACCTACCATGGACCAGTGAGGCATAATCGGTAAGTTCAAGAAGAGATCCTTATGTAATCATCTAACAGGTGTCTGTTCCTCAGAGCGGCTCTAACATCAATGTCGTTGATTCCGGATGATAAAAACAATCGTCGGTCGGAGTCACCACAGCACTATCACCACCCGTCGACAATTTCGACAACTAGCGGTGTAGGATCAAATTTCACCACGAACACCTCTGCAATGCTTTCATCGTCTCTTGGTAGTCACACACAACCGCCTACACCGTCACCAAGGCGGAAAATCAGTGCATCGTCCTTCACAGAGAACTTGTACTATTCCGAAAGGGATACACCGCCACCGCAGAGATATTTCGAGACCCGTGCACCGCCACCTATTTACGCACCGAGTCTCTCGAACGATGGTTATCCTACAGCTCACCGAGCGGGATATTTTGGTAAGTTTTGTAAGTTGTCTCCTTGCAATACACTCAACCTTTGTTTTAGGTTCAAATTACTTTCCCTACCGACCTGAGGTGAATTTGGCCTATGAACGTGATTGCAAGTCATACCCCGACTACACTTACGACAGTCCTATGCACCATAATCGTCTGCCAAGCTACTATGACTACACTTACGAGCAACAAACGAGAACGCCGCCTCCACGTGTGCCTCAAATGGGTATTACCGCCGCTGGTCATCGTCGCACCCCATCTAACGTGTCCAATAGCTCAAACGTCAATCAGTCATTCAGCCTGGAACACGATGAATTGCCAGACTTGTATGATTTCAATTCGTTGAACATTCAGCCAGAACCTACTCGAGAAGTGTACAAAGGATCCCCAGGCATGAATCGCATGAGAGACTACGAGAATTTGCCATTTTTCAGTCCTAGTCCACATCATCAATCAGTCTCAGTTACTCCTAGATCGCCATACTCTCTGAACTCAACATCACATCGGGATTTATCGCCCTTGGTAATTCAGGAGCGCCCCGCAAGTCTTTCTTTCGAACACGGCAGTAGTGGCGGAACTGTTACTACCAATGGAGGAGGCAGTAAACTGCGTTCCAGCATGAAGAAGTATTACAGAGTTCAAAACGCGAATGGGTCAGCTACTGGCACACCAACCAATCCAACACCTCCAGACTCGTTAACCAGCGACGACAGCTCGTATATGAGTGCCAAAGAAGGTTCTATTTCATCGCAACACAGTCGGGTGAGATTCAGTCCAGAGTCGTTTTTGGATGTCACATCGCCTGGATCGCATGATTTCACGAGCACAATGGGTCATGGTAGTGCTAGTGTGAATGGCATCAGTCGAAGAGTTTCAAGACGTCACACAAGCGATATGACATCCTAGCAGTGCTTAGATGTTGTAGCACCAAATGGAATATATCGTTGGCATTCCGGGCGACGATCCAGATCGGCACATTACGAATACAAGTTGTAAGCACTAGTTTTTAAATTAATTATTATTTAGCGTTTTAAGTTTTCTGTGCAAGAAACCGTTTAAAGTAATAGAAGTCAACGTTGCAATAAGAGAAGAATAGGTTTCAGGCATTGCACAGAGTTTTTAAATTGACATATGCAATAACAGTCCATTTCAATGATTTTTTTGAATAGGCCTTCCCTATTTCTGGTTCAAGTCCAGGTTCGTCATCTATAATGTTTAATCGCATGAAGCATGAACTACATTTTATATGTATATTGCTTGACACATAATTATCCAATTTTAGCCACATGCTATGATCGCTCCCTCCCTATCCTGTCATAAAATAATACATTTTAACACAAAAAAATCACATGCTGTAGTATGGTTGGTGCGCTCGATTTAGGATTAAGGTAGCAAAACTTGTTTCTCGTTACCATCATGCTTAGGTCGTTATCAACGTAATTCGCCCACGTCAATGTGATATTCGTGGCAAACCATAAATGAAAGCATCTAGATTATTATAGCACTGCAAAGCAAGTATGGCTTGTACTGGATCAGAAAAGGTCTCTAGACTTTTCTATAATCTCTCTCTGTCTCCTATTGGCTTTTTTTTGGAGCTGTGCCCCGCCTAATCCTGTACTTACTCCCATTACGTCATGGCACTCTAATCCTTGTCGTGGGTTTCTAAAGCTCACATATTTTTAAATTTCTATTTTCTACACCTAGAATTCTCATTATGCCCTCTGTCTCCTTATGGATCTTAGGACAGTTACCATGTCTACGTGCCATTCTGCACGATTCCTAGCGATGTGACGTCAAAATACCTTTTTGTTCTTCCTGTGCCATGTTTTCCGATTTGCATGCATATCTTCCGCCGCGGGTTACTGGATGACCGCCAATGCAGTTGACGCCTTTCATAGGTTGCAACCAATCCAGTGACACTTTTGCATTTATATATATATATATTTGTAATTGCATCCAAACAGTCGTAAGTATGTATGTATTTATGGATGTATGTATTAATGCGATAAATTCCTTTTTTTTGTAATTTGCGCGCTAAAGGGGGATATGAGTACCCTTATATTATTGCAGGGCACGGGCGTTTGTAGATAGAGAGAGAGAGAGAAAGAAAGAAAGAAAGATTGGTGTAGGGGTTTGAACCTTAGGTGGTATTAAGTTTCTGCAAACTCAAAGGGTTTTTTGTTTTTTCTGTTATTGTCATTGTTTATGACTCAGTATTTTTTTTTTCGTCCTCCTGATGTCATCATCACAATCAAGTCCATTTTCAGCCATAGGCCACCCTACTGCCAGTGTTATTCCTTCGCAGTACAGTTGACTTAGCTTTCGCAATTGATCGACTTTTTTTTTTATTTATTTCATGCGAAGTAAATATATGATTCTTGACATCAGGATTTGAACCGTAAACCCACAGCGTGACAAGCGATGATGTTACCACTACACCACGCCATCCTCATTATTTATTTTTTTTCTTACACCGGTGTTGTCCATGGCTCGGTCAAAAGCTATACTAGTCATTCAAACACGTGATACACTTAATAATTAAATAACCTTTGTTTTAACTTTTGCGGACATTAGTCTATTGGTGTTATACTTGGCCCCTCGAAGCGCTATGTTTTTATTGCTTCGGAAAACTGAAATATTAAATTGGAATGTACTATGATGAGGTGACGATTTCCAGTTGCAAACACTTCCATTTATGCACCCATCGAAATAGACAGACCTACTCCAGATAGTTCATCAATCATAAAAAATCTCTGCATCAGAGCATTGGTGTTAAGGTAAGAGCATTGGTTTTCATCAGTTCTATTTTTACAAACATTATTGTAGTTGGAACTCGAGTAAGGTACTAAGTGAAAATATGATATATTCGAAGATACTGATTAGAATCGACTTGCCTTCGTAGTTTTCTAATTAAAATCGCCAATATTATTAGTGGCCAGCAAATTAATTAGAAGACCAGCAAAATATGCTAGCACACAAAATAATTAAGCAGCAGAAAAATAAGTTATCTGGAAAGAAAATATTTTCCAATCAGCAAAAAGTAATTTTTAACCGGCAGAAAAGATTTCTTGATTTACAGAAAAAAAAACATATCCGAAATTGTAAATTAATTATTTGATCAGCAGAATGAAACAATGCTTCAAGAAAACGAAACTGATAAAGGGCAAATTTATTCAAGAAAAAACTTGCAGAAAATAAACTTCGCGTGTTTTTTTTTTACTATTATTTTTTTGAAATTCACAATCGCTAAATTTGTTTCTTGGATAACTGTTTCTTTGTTAACATAATTGCAATTTTTTTTTTAAATATGCTGATCAAATAATTTATTTTTGCTGAAAAACAAATTTTCAGATGGTCTAAGATATTTGTTGATTTTCTACTTTTTTCTAATTAAATTTTTGCTTTTACTTTTTGTACTGTTTTTGTTTTTTTTAATTTCTGCAGATCAAATAAATTTATATTCAGATGATCAAAAAACTATTAAATTGCTAATCATAATTTAATTTTGCTGGTCAAAAGCCGTTTACGGCTGATCGATTGAATACAATGCCTTTAAAATACAAAGTAATGTTTACATGAAAACTATGCTTTGCCATTTCAATCCCTATATTAAATATAATTAAATGAATCAAATAAATATAATCATTTAAGGTTTAAGGTTTTTTTTTTTACAAAAAAGATGCCTGGACCTCTACCAATGAACCATTTTCAGAAATCTTGTTGTTCTAAAAATAATAAAATTAAGAAATAACATAACGTCCCATAGTTCCTTCATATTTCCGTATTAAGCCACAACATAACCTTCAATTTCTGTAATTAAACAAAACTATTAGCAAAATGTAAATTTTAATACATATGTAACAATGGTTTCTTGGACATGCTATAATAGAATTTACAATTAAAAAAAAAAAAAAACAGTACATTTACCTACTTTCCAACCATACGTACTCCCAGGAAACGAATTTTTCAAGTTACTATTATAAAGTTCAATAGACAAAAGTATTAAACAAAGTATATGTAAGTAAAAGCAAACAAATAAAAGTATTTATAAATATTAATTGCCAAACGAAAGAACATTGTCGCTGCATAACAAATAGGGTTTTTGCATGTATATATATAATAAATCTCAAAATAATCGTATTCTTAAGTATATTTAAAAAAAACTAAAAACAAAAACGAGTAAGAAATTTGCATAAATGCCTTAAATTTATAAATTTAATAAAAAGCTAAAAAAAAAATCTTATTTAAATACAATTAAAGGCTGAATATAAACAAGTAAAAAGATGCATAATAAAAGAATACATTTTCCTATATTTAAGTAATAAAACAGTGAAGAAAAAAAGAAGAAAAGAAAATTTAGCGATAGACATCTAAAACAAAAAATATGTAATGAACAAAATTTGTTCTTTAAGCTAATACCCCTATAGCACTTGTTACTCATTATAAATATTTTTGTGTGTGCACTCCGGGATTGGTTTTAAAATTGATCAGCCATTTCATTGCCCTGAGCTATGTCTTAAACTTGGTAAATCAGGCAAAAAAACTCGCTAGATCTTACATTCCGGCTGTTAGCTTCTCAGTTGTTCTAGAGGTGGAGACACTGATGAAATACGCTAAGTCATATTTTTGTCCATTGAGGGCTGACTAGCCGGGAATTATGAATCTATGTTCACTATAGGTCGTATTCTATCCCCCCTATCACAGAATCCGCCGTAACAAAGCTACGATACAAATACGAAAAATATAGTATCACAAAATCCGAACGGAGTTGAAAATAATATTACCTCATGAAACATGTTCTTACCTTCGAAATCAGCTTTTTTAAGTCAAAGCAGTCAAAAATTAACCAAATGTTTTATTTACAAAATTTTTAGTATATTATTAAAAAGAAAGCAAAATCTGTGATAGTATTTTCGAAGTTCTTGGCGATCCGCTACGAAGGATTTTGTAATAGGGGTGTATGTCTCTTTGTAGTGAAACCTCCTAAAAAGCCCTGACTTGATGAAGATTTATTTGAATATGTCTTAGAACTACTTGGATCTGACTTCTGATTGTCCAAAATGGTTTGTGTTGTCTTGTTTGTGAATGCGTCTTCAGTAACCGCCTGCATGTTGGGCAATAAAGCATTATAATCTTAACTGCTGACGTGTAATCCAGAATGGTTGGTAATATCATCTGCATCAAAGATGTCTTAGCAAATTAAGCTCTGAGTCATGTTGGGCATTATGTACCCTTACCTTGTTTACTTGCTTTTATAAAGGGCAAGTATTCTTTTCATATTTCCTCAATGGCCGGCAGTATGGTTTTCGTAGCAAGTCCACTGGTGATTTGATGGCATATCTCACCGAGAAGTGGAACCAATCTCTTCTCATCCCTTCGGCGAAAATAAGATGGTTGTGCTTGATATTTCAAAGGCATTTGACAGAGTTTGGCATCAGGCTCTTTTGTCGAAAATGCGTGCATATGGTATCGAAAAGCCCCTTCTTCAATGGTGGCCCTCAACGCTCTGTTTTGTCTCCGACTCTCTTAATTTTATAAATGATATCTTGTCTGCAACTTCTAACCCAGTACCCTCAGTTTTTCATATTCGTTCCCTAACTCATGTCTTTGCTCTTCTGCCGTAGTAAAGGAACGGCGACGTACTCGTATGTTAAGCGCATTAAACTCCGACCTGGACAGCACAATCAAATGCGGTTCAACCAACAGAGTGAAATTTAATACTTCCAAAACACAATGCTGTCTTCTGTCTGTTAAGCGAAACCAAAACCCTCAACCATTATCCATGAATGGTATTTGCATCGCTGAAATCGAAAGACTTGCCATTCTCGGTATGTGTATTAATACCCATCTCCGATGGAACGATCACATATTCGAGGTCGCCAAAAATGCTGCAAGATGTTTAGAATTTCTTAAACGGTGCAAGAAATATTTTACCCCATCTGATCTGGCCTCAATAAGGCATTCATCCGCCCAAAGTTAGAATACAACGCCCACATTAGGTCTGGTGCACCAAAGACCGTTCTACACATTCTAGAACAGAAACGCACGTTAAAACTTATAGGAGATGGAGACATAATGAGTTCCATAAATTCACTCGAACATCGTAGAAATGTCTCGTATCTTTGTCTATTTTATCGCTTTTTTTTATAAAAAAATGCTCCAGCGAAATAGCCAGTTTCATTCTTCCCCTTCAGAATTTTACCCGCAATACGCGTTATGTTTCAGTTCACCCTTAAGCCTAACTTCGGTCGTACTGTCAAACATAGGGATTCTTTTATAAGCCAAACGACACGAATGTGGAACGAACCAGGCTCTATATTTCCCCATTACTACAACCTTCAAACATTTAAAGCCAACGTGTACAGGCTTCTCCTTTATTCCTCTTCCCCCTTTTCCTAAACGCCCGTGCCCTGAAACAATATAAGGATATTCATATCCCAAATTCAATCAAAAATGTCTGAACCTAGCTTTACTCGAATCAAATAAAACCTTTCAAAGCCAGTCTACCGCAAACGAATATTCTCCAAGTTCTCATAAGATAATTCAACTTTAGGATCTAGAAAACTTTACTCACGCCCACCCAAATAACTTCTTCTTGCTACTTCTGGAGTAAAACAAAATACTTCAGAATTTTCGATGAAAGCCAGGGCTCCTCCAGCACTCTTTTTTCAATTTTCCAATGATATGGGACACGTCGGAGCTAGCGATGGCGTTTCTTTTGAAACCTGCAAAGTTGTTAGATGTAGCCTGGTGCTTTTTTATTTAATAATTTGTGTTGACACATGCTTTTTATTTCTCTGAATTTCATCTTCGTTCCTTTTATCAACAAACTCTAGGTTTTCAGTAGATGCACTCGACGAGAATAGCTTAAAAACGTTCGACAGATGTTCTGCAAAGAGGTCAACCTTTTTTCGGGTTTCCGATCCATTTTCCATCTGGTGCTTTCAACAGCGGATTTTGTAACTGAAGTCTAAGTGTTTTCCTCTGCCGCCTGTTGAACTTCGACAATTAATTGTTTCACTTCAGGGTCAATTTACTCATTCGTCTCCATATGAGTTATTAGCTTTATAAAACCTTTTAGCTTTTCTCTGAATTCAGTCCAGTTCGTTCTCTTGTTTACAAGCTTAGGATTACTTTTTTTCTGCACTTTCGTTTCATTTAGTCACAAGGTCTTCAACTATTGTATGATTTCGTTTAATACATTTTGCTACGAAATAGTTAATAAGGTCTGGTATTTTGTTAGGATCAGAAGGCCAGTATATAGGCAATTCAGAGGAAAAGAATTCGCAGTTGTAGTAGCGGCCTACTTGATGAAGCCTGTTTTCCTTTTCTTGTTGTTAATCTATTGTAGATTCCCAGTGGATATGTTTGGCATTGAAGTCACCACCAACAAAAAAATTATATTCCAGCAAATTTAGGATTGCTGTATAGTCTTCTTTAGTTGGGGAACACTTGGATGGGTAGTAATTGCTGCTACATTAAGCTTTTATTGTTGTTACTTGCATAATCTCATTAGTTAAATTGGCCTCTTCATAATGTTTCAGGTTTTTTTCTAATAAGTATACCCGATTTTCCTCTAACATTGTCAGCTGGATGTGGAACGTGATAACATGTATAGTTTGGTATTTTCATATCAAGACTTTGACCATAGGGAATTGTTTCGGAAAGCAGGCATATTTTTATATGCTCAATAGTTACAAAAAGTTCAATTCATATCTGGAGTAAAAACCGTTTGCATTCCACGTTAGTGTTCTGTCCATCATTGTTTTTTAAGAGCGACTTCTTCGTCTAACTGTTTTTTTGTTAAATCCTGTTCATTTATTCTTTGGAGGATAAGTGTCAGAATTTTATTTTATGGATGTTTTCTCATTCTATCTCATATTTTTAACAATTTGGGAATAGGAGTTGCTATTTTTTGCACGCTTTTGTTTTGAACAATTTCTTCTATTTTCAACCCTTGATTTTTTATTTGCTACATTTTGGGGATTAGTTGTTTTATCATAGAAGTACGTTTTCTTTTTCTTTCTTTGAATTGCCTTGATAGTTTACACATTTTACACAGCCAAAGTCGCAATTGCAGTCTTTGTATATGTCCAAAGTCTTGACAACATTTACATTATGGAACAATTTTGGACTTTTGAAGTAGCTCAATTTGTACACCTATGCCCATAATTGATTTAATAGGTAGACCTTGTAACTATAGTGTATGGACCTTGTAGCTTTATTTTCATACGAGTGCCACTGTATTTTATTTTTACTCAATTCCTCAGTGGCATATCTATATGCATCAGCGTCATCGACATTAACTTTCCAATTATCCTTGTTGTACGATGTATATTTGCATTCAGTTTTCATGTTTTTCTCAATGATGATCTTCAGCTCGCCAAACATCTTTAATCCTGGGATCAGGATTGGAGGTGGTTCAATTCGTTTGTTGCTTTTAGCGTTAGCTTCCTTTTGAGGAGAAGCCAGAACTGACGTGTCTTTTATTCCTGGATTTTTTGAGCTTCTCTACCCTTACTACTTTTTATTGACTACGCTTTTTTGATATGCGTTTGTTATTTTTCCTTCAATTTCAAACACAATTTCGTCCTTATGCATGTTTTGAACTCAGGTTCAGCATTTTGTTGGTTTGGCTGTATGGACACTGAGTTTTTCCTGTCGAACAAAATAACTTTCTTTTTTTACGTGTTACTGTAGACTTTTAACCAATTCCTCAAATTGTTTTCAGGCTTGAATTTCATTTTGCCATTCATTATAGAAATTATTTGTTTCAACTTGAAAACCCTTGTTAATTTCTTCGGAACACTGATGACTTGGACTGTCGATCTTTTCATTTTGGTTCCTTTTTTACTAATGACTTCCTCGTCATTTGGTTTTTTTGTTGGGGGTTTCGATAAAAACTCAGTAAAGATTTTGTTGGCGGAGTTCTTTGTGTTTTTGGACTCCTACTGTTTTAATGTAAATGCAATAATTGGTCCTCCCCAGAATCTGTTGGACCGACCTCAGAAGATTAGCTGGTCTAGCACTTGCAGTATATAATCTGTTTGTTTTGTTCATTCCCATTATTTTTTAACTTTAATTTTGTTTACCGTAAATAAATTAGTTACTTCTACTCACAGTTATATATACGAGTATATGTATGTCAGACGCTCCTGGATTTCTTTGGATTTTAGTCGTCTCCTACGACAGAGTGTCAGACACTCCTGGATATTTCCTTCAGTTTTATCTTTCAGCTATGACCATACTGCCTAGAACGGGCCTACCAGGAGCATGAGTTCCCGACAGCATTGCTCATAACATCATTAAGACTATTTCTTCGGACTTGGAGAATTTAAGTCACCTCGTACGACAGGCATACCTTACCTCATTGCTATTCATTCCCCGACCCTGCAAGGGGTAAATGAAATAAATTTGTGTGCTTTCAGTTCGGGCGTCTCATGCATACGCGCTCCATGCAGAGTATACCAGTGATCGGCCGAGCGTAATCCGGGGGTTATAAAATCGTTCATGCGCGCCTACCCTAAATCATCGTTAATTTTAGCATTCAATTGAAATACGATGATCGTATCTCTCAGCATTGATCATCATCATCAAGCCTCGAGCACAACAAAGCAAATAGGCAGTCAATTAATTTTGTTTTCAAAAACATTTGGTCTCCCTTCGTCGCCTCTTGTCACTGCGTCAAGGAGGCACTAGTTGTTCATTTCCGTAATTTGAAGCAGATACCCCTCTTGTTTTTCTTTGTAATCATAAATGAGTTCAATACTTTCGCATGTAGTTAGGGCCACAGTTTAGGTGAAAATGAAAACTGGCTTTTTCGCTTTGTGTATTTTATCGAACTGGCTATAGATAGAAGTGAATGAGAACCACCGAACTAAGACTGCACACAGTTGTGTATTTTTCCGAAAATACTACTGGATTGACACAAACAATATCGAATGTCTGTCTCTACGCACGACTGCAGCCTAAACGGCTGGACGGATTTTCTTCAAACTTCATATCTGGGATCAGTGGGTCACAATTCTATTCGAAATCGGAATTTCTATTCTTACCTCAAACAGTATTTACTAATGGCCGATTTTCTCGAAACCGGCTCTTACGATTTTGATCAAATTTGATGCCTGAGTTAGATATACGAGTATGCTATCAGATGTCGTTTTTTTTTTCAATAAAAAAAAAGTTTAACGGTATTTTGATTATTGACCATTTTCTAAAAATTCTCGGCTATGATTCGATCGATTTTGTTTGAAATCAATGAAATAAATATTTGAACCATTTTTGACATGATCATGGAAAATTTTCGAAAAAAAAAGATTTAACGATTTTATTTAAGTTTGTAATTAGTAATTGCAATTAAACAACATATATTTATATACGTTCAAGTACTTACGACCCAGTCGTGCACTTTATTTTTTATAAAATAGGAAATTTCCAAATCCCAGACTTGATTTTCGACTCGATTTTCGGTCCATTGTACTACCAGGCTGAAACCCCTTTTTGGTGTAGTGGTTTTATTAGTTTCTCTTTTCTTCTTCTTTTATGCTCGGTGGCTGTTGGCTGTCCCTAAACCGATTGTAACCAAAATCAATACCTATCGAGTTTTCATTAAATAAAATATTATGCAAGTAAAATCATTCAAATCTATTCATTTTTGCACAGGTTATCATGAACGAAAGAAAAACGAATTGCACAAAATTAGCTACGTTTTCCAAACCGTTGATCCGATTGGCGCAAAAATAAAATCAACAGACCGAAAAAGCAAAAGTCAATGTGAAAACTATTTGATTTAACACGGTGTCTGCTGTGGGTCCGTCAGTATGTCACACACCTGCAACTATCGAACCGCTAAACCTAGAGAGTTAAGGTTTGGCACAAAAATAGGATGGGGGTATATTCCTCAAGAAAAACGTAATATTTGTTCACCCCATCATATTAACACTGAACTTCCAGGGAATTCGAATATGTGAAAAAAATATTTTTTTTAAAAGTTTGTTGAATCAAGGCAAAAGCGACGTCTCCCCTTCTATATCCGAAAGAATTAGCGCGGAAAATCGAAAAAAAAATACGTGAATACGGGGGGTTAATAATCACCCCACTATAACTTACCACTGCGACATCCGAATTTGATTTAGCATGAGGCCCAAAAAGTTTTGATTCGAAAGTTTTTAAAACTCCTCCCTATATCTTTCCCCCACCTCATCATCAACTATCGTATCAGTTTTAGCTTACGAGCGGAATTTCATCGAAATCTGTACAAACATTATCGAGTTAGGCGCCCAATATACATATATGATTTAAGTATTTATACTCCGCCTCCCCTTATCTTACCCGCATTTAAACAAACCTACATATCAGAGCAAACATACAAATAAAATTTTATCAAAATGCCTTCGGTGGGTCCCGAACGAGTCATGTGATCACAAAGAGACAGGTAGACATGGAACAGAAAGTGTTTGTTTTGATCTGACCCTTACAAATGCAATCATAGATACTCCTTTTTCAGGATAACCGAGGATACCAAATTAGGATACAGTTAAAATAACTGTACGGAACACTAATCGCGCGAGGCCTCATTCGCACTTGACCAATTTTTATTAATTTTTTTCTAAAAATTAATAAGTCTCGTTTTTGTAAAATGTTTCAGCAAATTCCATACATACTCTAAAATCAAACGCATTTTCGCTAACAGTGTGACCATGTATCGCTTGACGCTAAAGTCGCGTTGTACCCATAGCTTAAGATAGTTTGCTCTCAAGGGTACCTATTACTAAATGCTCGCTGAACAATAAATTTCCTTTTGTTCCAGCTCCCAGAAATATGCTACAAATATTGTAAAGATCTATAAATGTTACAACACTTTAATTTCCAGTGAATTGCATTGAGCAATTGTCAATTGGAGTGCATATAATAAATAAATAAATATTTTGGCGCTAACATCCCAATACGGGGCGGGGCTAGCCTAGCTTCTCGCAACTACTTGTGCAGTGCGCCGCACTAATGGTTGGGTTGGGATGACAATTTTTACTCTCGGATGTTTGTTAGACGTTCACGAGAAAGAAAACTTTTTTTTTCTTGGATTCGAATCTTGAAACTCCTGTTCAGTGATCGCATACTTAACCACTGAGCCACGGCGCCCATACAATTTTTCTGACACTACTACTACTAAAAGAGTTATAAATATATTTCAACAAATTTTTAACAGAACGGAGAGCAATTACGTTCGACCCTGTTGTGCAATTTATTTGTATTATATTAGCTTAGATTACTATTTTACAAATAAAACAAATAACTACATGTATACACATTAGTGTATGTACATATATACATTTATATTTATATTTATTTGAATAAAATTCCAATTTAGAATTAGAAATATGTACAAATAATCCAATTGCAGTAGCAATGTTTTCTGTTTTTTTATATACATTACATATATATAATTTAGTTCTTAGCAATTTCTTATTTCCAAATAAAATGCAACAAACAAATAATAAAATAATATAAAATATATTAGACCATAGAGTTAAAATAAAGAAATGTATTATTTTTTTATATAAAAAAAAGAAAAAAAGTGTTTTATTTCATTAAAAAAAGAAAATACAAACTCAGATTGCACATCTCTGGAAAATGAAATCATTCAATCAGGGAGTATCTCGAACAATGGGTCTATCAATGGTGTATAGGTGAGCCATAATCGAAATATGCAAAACATGACAGATAAAGTGGGAAGAGTTTCTTCATACACCATACCATTTTCTTGCGCGAGAGAAATCGATTGAGTGACTGGAAGAAATTTATGCTTTGCTGGGATTCCTAGTCGCCTGATGTCTCAGTCGAATCTCGTGGGAAATTTAACGGGCCTTGTATTGGGGTGGGGGTGTTCGACTTGAAATTATCTGTTAAGTGTGAAATGTCGAAGTGAAAATAACCGTCACTTGGGCGTGGGATTAGCTGTAGATATATGTAGATGACCGATGACGCATCACGTTCACGTATAGAAATCAAACAAACAAACGTTTGTTGAATCAATCTACTTACAGTTTTTTCTTTCAGTCTTCCTTTTAACAATGGCGAACTCTTTTTTGGGCTCAAGACCAAATTAATCACAGGTTGCTTTTGGATGCGTTTTACTGCATCAGACTTTGCGGTGGATCTGGATAAATAGGACCAACGATGATTTGCGAATCGTTAATCGTTTCTGAGGAAATATAATGGCGGGTTGGATGATTGACTTTTGTGGTACCTACTATTCGTATTCGTAAGTGCAACATGAGCTTTTCCTGTGGGTCAGGGGACGGAATATACCCACGGTAGTCATTCGTGTCGTAAAAGGAGACTAAAATGACAACCTGCCGTCTTTCTTGAGATTACTGTAATAAAAATTATGCAATCAACAAAACTAACGGTATCGTTACCCCAGGTGGCAGCCCAGTTTATCTGCAAAATCCACACTCGCAAGAGGCATGCTCTACGGATTCTGGAGAGAACTATGATATTTATTGCATCAAAATTGAATTAACCCATTTAAGAAAAGCGCAAGGCTACAAAGATCTCCGCTTCAAAAGACATCCTAAAGCGGAAAATAAGAATCTCGCGAACCCGGATGTGTTAATTCGGGAAACGCAAAACTTGAAACAGAGTACTCTGGAAAAAGAAACCACCGAGCTCCGAAAGAGGCTCGACGAAACGGAACTGTTGTGTCGGGAGCTCAAAAGCAAAGTTGAGAAACCTGAATCAGAGAATAAAGTATCTGCTTCAAAACGATTCTTCACAAACGCAGACGGTTATTCATAGCCTTCTCTGGGTAGCCATCACTACAGTACGGACGAAGAAGAACTCGCGCGCGAAACGGATTGGATACTTAAACGAAAACCATCTAAAAAACGTAAGGCGAACCTAATCGCAAAGCGCAGCGAAAAGCCGAAAGAAAAATTGAAAGCAAACTCCAATAAATATTACAGGCATTGTAGAGTATAATTTTCTGCGAAACATTTTAAGAACAACGATCGCTACTGAATTTAAAGTAACTTCCTTGTGAAACGATGCATGGAAAATCAAGGTTAATGACGCTGAAGGCTATCGAGTTGTATCTCAAAAGCCTAACAACGAATTCAATGGCATACTTATGAAGACAAGCCTGAGAGACCTTTGAGGGTCGTAGCTAGAGGACTTCATCCATCATGCGCTAAAGAAATCGTTATAGGTGATTTACGCAATAGAGGTTATAACATTCTTGACGCTGTAATCATCTTTAAAAAATAGAGAAAACGACCCGACCGTGGAGAAGTGAAACGTAAACTTCTGCTTTTTGTGCTATCGTTCGTTAAAACGGAAAACCAGGAAAAGATATACAATATTCGTACAATCATGAGTATGGTTGTTAAAATCGAGCCACCACGTGTCAACACGAAGGCAATATCTTAATGCAAGCGTTGCAAAGAGTTCAATTATACGCAGGCGTACTGTCGTAAAGAGCCGCGCTCCGTTAAGTGCGCTAGAAAACACTCTTCTGGAAATTGCATTTTGAGCAAAAATGAAAAAGCAAATTGCGTTAATTGCAAAGGAAGGCACCAAGCTAACAAATGCGTCGGAGAAAATCTACAACGCCGACTGTGCGGGGAACGAACCAGTCGATCAGCCTTCTAAGCCGATTAAACGTAAGTCGAAGTCGTCCACTAAAAAGACTGAACGAAAAATAATCTCGAATAAGCCAACGAATTCCAGTTTTCTGACATATTCTCAGGCTGCAGTCAAAGCAACCAAACGAAACGTCGGGCCACCCTTTAATCCGTTGAAAGAAATTGTGAACTGCATCTACGCTAAGTTCGAGGAACAATGTGAAACGAACAAACGAATTCTTGAACGACTCAGTAACGTCGAAAGCTTTTGTATGGCTAACCTTATATCTAAATCTAAGTAGATATGGACTCTTTGCTTAAAATTTTAACATAGAATACAAACGGACTCTTACAAAAATCTAACGAATTAGAATCTAATGAAAGAAAATATCGACATATATTTGATCGCCGAAACCCATCTAACACGGGAATTGCAAATAAATATAAGAGTCTACACTGGTTATCACGCCTATCATCCTTCTGATAGAGCACGGGACGGTTCGTCCTTATTCTTTAAAACTAACATCGAACACTCGGTCGATATAAATATAAAGCTGGAAAAACTTCAGTTGTGCGCGGTAAGGGTTAAAAATAAACAGTTGGGCTACAATATAACGTCTGTTTACTGTCCGCCGCGATGCTCGCTCGAAAAAGACAACTACTTTCGTGTCTTCAATGCCCCTGGTTCAAATTTCCTTAATGGTGGAGATTTCAACGCGAAGCACACCTTCTGACGATCAAGATGTACATCAACTAAATGAAAAATTCTCTACGAAGTGCCAAATGAATTTGGTTGTTGTTTTTATTCGACAGGAAAACCCACCTATTGACCAACTTATCGATTTTTTCGTTTCAAAAGGCATTTACGAGAAGTTTATTACAGTCGAAGAAACTTTTGATCTCTCTTCGACCACTCTCCGGTAATTTTATTACTTGGTGAAGCGTTGATCAAGAAAGAAGGACCTCCAAGACTTACTAGCAATAGAACAAACTGGGAGGGCTTTAGAAATGATTGCAAAAGAAATATCGCCCTAAATATATCACTTAAAATACCTTGTGAACCGGAGGACGAAGTTGATCGTTTCGTGGAAGCAATCCAAAAAGCATGGAGAAACACTGCTTCTAGAAGCTATAAGATTAACCGCAACGAAAAGTATCCCAGAGAAATCACTGAACTGGTGAGGGAGATAGTTGAGATATTTTTAATTTACGATCGTACCTCATCGAAAGACTTTTTCGTGTTAAGCACGGAAATGATTACTCTCACTTCAAGGAGATAGCGGCCGGAGTCCCACAAGGAAGTGTGCTTGGCCCGCTTCTATATGTACTCTACACGCGTGATATCCTGCAGGAAAGAAACATTAAATGATATGGTTCACATGGTCTGGTTAAAGCAACGAAATTAAATAATTTAACAATCTAAGCATTTAGTTCATACACAAGACGATTATCCGAAAAGTTACAACTATTAATAAATTTGTTGGTGAGTTTTCGGATTCTATCCGATATTTAATTAATATTCGCTCTTTTATGTAGGTCTAATGAAGAATGATGAGAGAAGATGCTGTGTGATTTTCAACAATTTATTTTGAAAAATTTTAAATTTTGCACAATTTTCCCATACTTGGCAGTCAGATAAAAGAATTGTTTGAAAAATGACCTTATCATTGATTAATTTGTTATTATTAGATACTAAAGGTTTTCGGTCAATGAAGGGATATATGTAACATTTCTATAGCAATATTGATGTTTCTCAGAGTTTCCATTGTGTGTTTATGGAACGTAACGTCTATCGAGAATCAAGATACATTCCTAAGTATTTTACGGAAGGTGCCCAAATTATCTCTTCACCCTGAAATAACAGTTTGACAAGAATCTTTGAACAATTTTTGATTTTAAATTAACTGTTATCAAAATTAGTCAAGAAATTTGTTTTGAAGTTGTAAAAATCGATGCTGACCTTATTCAATTGACGCAAAAATTTTCCACAATATACTCCTTCAATATGTCGAAGCAGGAAACTTAAAAGGTCCAAAAACCACGGCTCTAAAACCTTCGGCCTTATTCAAGTGACGCGCAGTGTATGAATGTATACAAAAACACTTAATTTTTCATTATATTTTTACAATTATTATCACTATCGACAAACATTATCTGAATTGTCGAAATGCTTATGGAGGGCTTTTGTATAACCTTTTCGCATAATAGGCGAACCTGTAACGTTTTGACAGCGCGCTGAGATGCTTACAATATTGGCCTCTCTACCAAGTTTCGAAAAATAATCACGGCTATTTCAAGGAGCCTATCAATGGTATCAAACAGGGCTGAACCAATTCTAACACATTTGTAAAATTGCATGAGCAAAAGCAGATTAGGAATAGAAAAAAAAGGTAGTGTGGGTCGGGTCTCGCGAATTTTAATTTCACTAGCTATTTAGTTTTTAAATAAATTAATCTTTATTTTTATAATATTCACTTTAGTACAATTTTTACATTTTAGGATTGTAATTTTGGTATGTTGACCATTACACTGTTCTATCACGACTCGGCTTATCTTTTTCTTCTCTGGCGTTTTTTATCTATATCGTATCATTGACTCTGGGTGGTGTCCTTTTTATCTTTTGTTAACTATGTGTTTTCTTGGGTTATCTTTCTGGTCCCACATGTGTGTCTCTGGAAATTTTCCGATTTATTAAGGAAGTTTATTAACAGATATTGCATTCTGAGCTGACGATATCTTCTCCTGGTGTCATGTGCAAAGACTTATCTCTTCTTCGGGTGAGGTCTCACATATTACTCCCTCCTCCTTAAGGTTTGGCTTCTCCTGGGTCAAACTACAGGGTTTATATTGTACAAAATGTATAAAATAATTGTTACAATGTTTATGGTAATACTACTACTCGTATTGATTACAATGCTTCTTTTCGAGTGACTAAATGCTATTTCTTGAATTTCTTCTAAATTGTCTATATTTTGAATTTCGTTATCGGAGAATCCTACTGGTTCATTTGTTAGGAGAATTTGCAAGATATTGGTTGGTTGGTTTAAGAGGGTGAGATTATGCTCTTCACTTAGGCCTCCGTTGGGCCCGTTGTGTTCCCCTCGTCTATGGAACTGTAAGGAATAGTGCTGTGCTTTGGGAATTATCCGTTGAGAGAATTTAGGTATTGGGATCATGGGGAGTATCAACGGGAAACTATATCGTATAGAGATCGGGGAATCGTAGTGTCCGTCTGGCGAACTCCAATATATCCCCGATTCCATTCTTACTGAGGTGTGTAATATCCGGAATCCTTGGAGATCCCAGAATTTTCAGTCTTAACCTCGCTGTAGCAGGGCAGTGGCAGAGGAAGTGTTCTATATCTTCCTCCTCCTCCTCACAGTTGGCACAGATTGTTGTATCAGCTATCCCGAGTCCGAACGAATGTTTGTTGAGATTGATGTGCCCTGTTAAAAGTCCCACCATCAATCTCGTGTTCTGCTGGAGTTAAGAGCTCTTTTTTTCTGTGTTGTTACTCGGTTTGGCTCTTACAGATCTAGCCACTTTGCAAGTGTCTAGATTCGTCCAGTAGTTACGAGTATTGAACTCCTGTCGTATCTTTTCATTGATTGTTGTTTTAATAGTTGTTAGAGGGACCCCTATTGTATTATCCGGGTTCAGTTCTGTGTTGCAGTTCTTGCCTTTCTAGTTTGTCTGCCTTTTCGTTACCCTTCATGCCCCGGTACCCATGTAAGACGGACTCTATTGCATCTGGCACGTAAGTTCAATTTAGTTTTGCACTCCCTTACTAGTCGTGATTTCGACATGGGGTTTGTAATCGCGCTAATTGCTGCTTTGCTGTCCGAGCAGATGTCGATTTGCCTCGTTTCGCTGGTGTCTTCTGCGAGTATTTCAGTTTACTTCATAATTGCATAGACTTCTGCTTGGAACACCGATACAAATGGTTCTAAGTGAATCGCAAGTTCAATCGGTGGGTTAGCACTAAAGATGCCAGCCCCTGATTCCCCTGCTTTGTTAGAGCCGTCTGTATATACCGATACCCCATTGGAGTTTCTTGTCGCTCTTTCATAAGTCCAATATTCTCTTGCTGGGAAAATTGTTTCGAAGTTGTTGGAGAACAATCGATGAGTGGTGTCATTACACTTATCATTTCGGTGATTTTTCGATGTCCCGTATTTGGACCATCGATAAAATGGCAGATAGTTCTAAGCCGTGAGGCTGAAATGGCGGCAACCTTGGCCGCGGTTGGTGTTGAGGATTGTGCTCCTGTAATACCCAGGCAGAGCATACGTTGCACCTTAGTTAGCAAGTCTCTTGCATACTTTTTGCTCATCACTGGCCACCATACAACTACGCCGTAGAAGATGATAGGTTTTATTACGCATTCGTATATCCAGTGGAACTGTTTCGGTTTCAAGCCCCATGACTTCCCGATGGCCCTCCTGCATATCCAATATGCTCTCTTGGCTTCGGTAACTCTTTCTTCCAGGTTCTTTCACCAAGTCAGTTACCTGTCCAATATAATGCCCAGATACTTGACGCTGTCGCGGAGTTGTAGTAATACTCCTCCGAGTTGTGGAATGTGAAAGTCACTAGTTTTGGTTTTCTTTGTAAAGAGAACCAGTTCCGTTTTATTTGGATTTGGAAAACGGTCATCTGCGTACGCTAACATTTCGTACAGGTTCCATCCAGTGCTTTTAAAAGGTTGTCCATTGTAAGCACCCACAGAAAAGGAGATATTATCCCCCCTGTGGTATTCCCATACGGAGTGTTCCCCTTCTTGTTTCGTCTCCCAGTGAATCTGTGATAATGTGGTTTATAAGCATGTGTTCTAGCCAATTGTTTATTATTCGGTTTTTACAGTATATCGAGAGTGCATCCATAATTTGTTGAGTTTTCACATTGTTAAATGTCCCCTCCAATATCTAGAAAAACGCCTGCGACTGATTCCTTGGTTTCAAAAGCATCTTCTATTGTGGATACAACTTGGTGTAGTGCCGTTTCAATTGATTTTCCTTTGAGGTATGCGTGTTGATTAGGATACAGTTGCGGATTTGTAATCAGTGTTCTGATGTAGTTATCACAGATTCTCTCCATTGATTTTAGTAAGAAGGACGTTAGGCTAATAGGTCTATAGCCCTTTGCTGTCGATAAATCTTTCCCGGGTTTCGGCAGGAACACCACCCTCACCTCTTGCCATTGTGTTGGTGTGTATCCGTGATATAGACATCTCCTGAATATATTGACTAGGGTTTTCTTTAGGGTGTCTAATTCCATCCCTTTTTGCAAGAAGATGGGAAGTATTCCGTCCATGGCCGGTGATTTATATGACGCAAATGAGTTAATAGCCCAGGTCACTTTATCTGCATCAACTAGGTTCTCAGTGTCTTCCCATTTTGTATCAGTTCGAGTGAGCCTACAATTGGAAGGTGTAGCTGTCTCGTTGAAACAGTTTGGGAAGTGTACCCACATCAGCTTCTCCAAGGTATCGGCTGCGGTTGCCAAGTTATTGCCCGCCTGTAGAAGTTGATAACTTGGTGGTTCCTTGGACAGGATCTTCTTTAATCGCGATGCTCCATTGTTATCGCATATGTTGGTGCAGAAAATTGTCGATGATTCCCTTTTAGCAGCCCTGGTGAGCTTCTTGAAGCTTCTTTTACTTTCTTTATAGGATTCCCAGTCTGCTTCTTCGTTGGTTCTTAAAGCTTTATTTAGGCGTTGTCTAGCAACCTTCCTTACTTCTACGTACCGGTTTTAGAGGACAGGCGGCCTCAAAAGATTCTATAATACACTTCTGTATTTTGAGGATTTCATTGTTTATTTGGTTAATTTCAGTGTAGCTGTTACCCTGAGTTGGTGTCAGCTTACCCTGAAGATTACTTACAAAGATGGACCAATCTGTTTTCTTAGGATTCCTAATCATTATTTTGGATTTGTGATCAATTCCAATAACAAAACTCAACCACCTGTGGTCCGAAAAGGAGATCTCATTACTGATCCTTCAGTTCGACACCAGGTGTATAGACCTAAAGGCTCTACACTTACTGTTTCCGTTATTTGCAATCACTTTCAGTTTATTTCCCCATCCTGTTTTTTTTTTTTTTTTTTTATAATTTGCACGTGTTAAAGGGGATATGAATACCCTTATACTAATTTTTACAACACGTGCATTTTTGTGGAAAGGAAGAGACAGAGTGGTGTGGTGGTTTGAAACTCAGATGGTATTAAGTTTTCTGTAAACTCCAAGGGTGGCTGTCCAGATAACTGGGGAGCATTTTGTTTTGTTTTCGCTATTATTGTCGTTGCGTGATGTCATCATCACGATCAAGTTGCGTTTTGGCCATATGACCACCCTACTGCCAGTGTTATGCCTTCACAGTAGAGTTGTCTTAGCTTTCGCAAATGATCGACTTTTTTATTTATTTCATGTGAAATAAATAGATGATTCTTGACATCAGGATTCGAACCGTGAATCAACAGCGTGACAAGCGATGATGTTACCACTACACCACGGCCACCCTCAACCTTATTATTCAGACAGTAGGGTTCGTGGATGAGAGCGATATCCGCTTTCCGTGCTAAGAGGTAAGCAAACAGACGTTGGCAGTTGCCGCCCTACTGTGCTGAAGGTTTGCTTGGATTACCTTCATTAATTCTCTCGTGGAATGAAGGGATTACAAAGCTGCCGCATAATGCTTTACCCCCTTGTAGGACTAGTGACCCCACCGATTCCTCGTCAATCCCTACCGCGATCAGTTGGCCTTTGCCTGCCTGCTCCTTTGCGTGGTAGAGTTTCCACTTTTCTGTCTTAAGGTCCTTGCTTTGCAGCTTCATCCGCGCAAACAGCATTGCAGGTTCCTCGACTACCCCTGTGATCCAAACGGATACCCGGGTTAATCTGGGAATCTTTCCCTCCGGGAGAACCACTAGGTTGGTTCTTTCCCAACCATCGAGTCTGGATGTTAATTTAGTTAACGACTCCGTCGAGGCATTATCCTGCCAGCATACGTGGTAACGGCTGCCTTTGAAACCTGTCCTCACTAAATTCAGGGAAGTTGTCGGATTCTCACAAAGTGTTTGGTCCTGGGCAGCCTTGAGGGCTTTCTGGAACCGTTCATATAGCTCCTCCGGTATCTTTCCATCCTCGTCGTTTCTGTTGTAGACCACCGTCTCCAGGAGGTTGGCTGCTACATCCCTATACGGCCTCGTGTGACGAGATTTCATAGGTGTGGTTGCCTGTCATCTTGAAGTTGACGGCCATTTCGCGTCTTTGAATTTTGACTGTGAGACAGTACTTCCCTCGTTCCTCCCTGGGTGAGCGTTAGCCCGCCCTGGGGGAATAGAGGTAAGCCTAAATTGTGGATGGTCTTTAGCAAACACGACTTCTTTTTCTCTGTGGTGGTTCAGCATGGGGGCGCATCCTCCTCTTGCCATCAGAGTTTGCCGAGGCATCCTCTGGTGATAGAGTAGGCTGTTCCATCCGTTCCCCGCTCAGTGTTTGTACGGTACTTCCACTGTTTGCTGGTTGACCACGCGGGGAGACGACTTTTGGCGTTGAAAACAAATTTCCTTGCTTCTCCATCCCCAGTCGTCTTCTTTCTTTGGCCCTTTTCCGTTGTTGGGCTCCAGAGATTTTGCGTCTTTTTCGGGTCGCTGACTCGTCCTCTTTACGAGCGGTCAATGTCGATGTTGTTTCACCCTCTTCGATTTTATCTGTTGCAGTGAAGCGGCAACCCGAAGTTGTTTTTATTTTTATTCGTGTACGTATTTTGATTGAGAGTATTAGCCACTGGCGACTTATCCCCTTTTGAGGCCAAGCCCTCGCCGGCAGCCGTGGCCTCTGCCGACTTTTGGATGTATATCCCCAACCGTGTTTCTTCTTTTTCTGTTGTACTCTCCATGTATTTTTGTGTTTTTGCTACTTCACTGTGGGTTCTTTTTGTTTACCTTTTTGTTTCTGGACCTCCACCCTGCCCTTCCCTGGATCTATTCCAGATATAGCTCAAGAGTATCATCGGTCCTTACTCAGCCCCTCCAGCACGACAAGGTAGGCAAACGACGGAGGGAAACTGGATTGTAAGATATTAGTATCAATGCTGAAAGATTGTTTTCTTATTTCTTTGCAATTTACAAAGATTTCATTATTGATTTTAATATTACAACTTTCAAAACTTATCAAAATATTTCCACCTATCTTTACTGATGGTCTTTCATTGCATGTGTTAATTATTCTTCCGTTACCTTTTATAATTATATTGACACCTTTTTCTATTTCTTTTACAATATTGTTCTTGGTGTTTTTGTTCTTTTTACAGGTTTGTGATATACATCCTCTGTATTGTTTTAAATGTTTTAATTATTTGTTTCCCATATACTATAATGTATTGTTGCTATTGATCAACATAGTCTTTTGTCTGCAGTTGCTCATTCAAATATTGGGATAGATAATATGTATGATTTAGGAAATAAAGGAATTTCTTTAGGGATTTGAACTATAAATATGATATTATCGTGATTATAGTATGCTGAATTAGTTTTTATCTTTTTTTTATAATTTTCAAGTGTGAAAGGGGATATGAATACCCTTATACTAATTTTTTAAGACACGGGCGTTTTGTGGAAAGGGGAAGAGACAGAGAGAAAGACAGATTGGTGTAGTTGGTTTGAAACTTAGGTGGTATTAAGTTTCAGTGAACTCCAAGGGTGACGTCCAGATAACTGGAGAGTGTTTTTGATTTGCTGTTATTATCATTGCTTATGATTCACAGTATTTGTTTCCGTCCTCCTGATGTCATCATCACGATCAAGTTGCATTTGAGCCAAATGACCACTCTACTGCCAGTGTTATGCCTTCGCAGTAGAGTTGACATAAGCTATCGCAATTGATCGACTTTTTTATTTATTTCATGCGAAATAAATAGATGATTCTTGACATCAGGATTCGAACCGTGAACCTGCAGCGTGAAATGACTGGATAGAATATTAGTTTCAATTTTCTCTATTATATTCTTTAGGTTGTTTATTTTATTTTCAATCTCTAACACTGTAATTCTATAGATAATTGATAATTTATTGTTTTTTTGATCATAACCTAGGCTTTCCTGACGTTCTCTTTCAAGTCTAACTTTGGTGTGATTTATTTTATTTTGAAGTTGGTTATTGATTTTTATTTGTTTATTTAATTGTGTCACTGCCATGCGATAATTTACTGTAAGAATTCTGATTTGGTTTCCTATTTCATTTCGATCTACGCTGTCCATTGTCCCAAATAGGAACTTCAGAACTCCTCCTCCGATATTTACCAAACTTTTTTTGGGTCTGTATTCACCGATAGTTTGAATAACGCTTCGGATAGGTAGTTTGTATTTGAAGGTTAACACTTTTTGGTATATATGTGATATGTATTGTTTAGACTTTCTATATTAGCTTCGAATGTATTCAAAATGTTTTTTATTTCGGTTATGTTTATCATATGAATAATATTTGTGTACTCGTTAGTCGGATTATCAACTCAAAGCTGGGTGGGACATTTGTTAGAAGATATGTCAGCAGGGGTACCCCTCAAGGGGGCGTCCTGTCCCCACTTCTTTGGAATCTGGTGGTTAATGAACTACTGTTAATCCTGGAAGCTGAGGGTTTGCAAAGTTATCGCCTATGCGGACGATGTTGCTATAGCAGTCTCCGGAAAACATCTCACTACCTTAAAAGAGCTCCTACAAAACGCTTTGAATAAGCTATCTAGATGGACAGCTCGGTGTTGTCTTGGAGTGAATCCCCATAAAACCTAACTAGTCTTCTTCTCAAGGAAATATAAAATCCCACCTATTGACCCTCCATCCCTTAACTTTCTCAAAAATATCTGGGTCATATTTTGGATAGGAAACTAAGCTGGAAACCTAATATACCTGAAAGAGTTAAGAAAGCCACTGTCGCACTCTTCTCTTGCAAAAAAAGCCATTGGGTGCAAATGGGGCTTACAGCCCAGACTAACTCACTGGCTCTATATCTCAGTCATCAGACCGATCCTCATGTACGGGGTAGTTGTCTGGTGGACTGCCTGGGACAAGGCAATAAACCAGAAGTTATTAAGCAAAGTCCAACGTCCGCATTAGCGGAGCACTGATAACGACACCTACCGCAGCAATGGACATTCTTTTTCATTTAACACCCCTCGACATATATGGCAGGCAAATAGCAGCTAACTCAGCTATTCGCCTTAAAGCTACTTTACAGTGGTCTAAAAAAGTGTATGGCAACGCCTCCACCTTAAACAGTTTAATATCTTCCCTGAAGACATTGACTACGCCATACCAAAGTTAAATTTTGACAAAAACGTCCAAGTTACCATCCCTTCGAGAGCATTCTGGGAAGAAAGTGGTTTTACAGAAGATATGTCGGTATATTTCCATACCGACGCGACGGTGCAAAAACTAACGACTGGGTGCGTGGTGGTGTCTTCTCTGATAGGCTTAATTTAAACCTCCTTTTTCGTCTCTCAAACCATTGTAGCGTGTTCCAGGCCGAGATAATGGCAATAAGGGAAGTCTTATCTTAGCTAAAGAAAAACGTGATATCGTCCATTGATATCAGCATTTTTTCAGACAGCCAAGCAGCAATCAAATCCTTGGAATCATGCTCAATAAATTCTTTAACAGTGGAGCAGTTTATTATTAGGTGCAGTTTAATATTCACCTAATTTGGGTGCTGGGGCATAAGGATTGTCAGACATGGAACAACAATACCCATCCTTCCAGGCAAAAGTTTACTGGGTATGCCTATCGCTACATTCAAACTTAAATTAAAGCTGGATACTATCGAAAAGGGTTGTCTAGCGACAAAACAGATTTGGCCTAAGCTGAATCTGAAACGCTCTAAGAATTTGATTTATCTCAATAGAAAGCATATCAGTGCTGTTATAGGTGTCATAACTGGACACTGTCTAATAGGCAAGCATGCAACAAGGCTTGGCGTCTTCTCAAACGATTTCTGCAGAAAGTGCATGTACGAGGATTCTTCACCTTCTTTGCACCTGCTCAGCTCTCTCCCAAAGAAGGAAACTCCACTTAGGAGCCTTCTGTTTCAACGACCTAAATGATCTGAATACGTTAGAGACCTTCTACGCTTCATCAGAAGCCTCCAATGGTTCAACGAATAGGCTAGAGGCCGCGTTCCAAACCCATGTGGTATCACATAGGACCTATTCCTGGTCTAAGTGTGTTGGCTTTTTTTGCTGATAGCCACCTCAGCCGTCTGCGTCTGTTGTCAGCGTGCATGTTTTATTATAACCGAGATATTGAAGTACAAGTATAGGCTCGTTTTGTGGGGAATTCTTTAAATCTTCGTATTATTTAATATAATCTTGATCATTTACATTGATCTTAAGAGTCTTTCTTAAGTCTTCTTGTTATAAGTTGCGCGATTTTTGCATAGTCTTTTGTGAATTTCCTGTAGTAACCGGTTATACCGAGGAATGACAGTATTTCTTTTGTGGTTTTAGGTATGGGTATCTTTTCAATAGCTTTTATTTTGTTTCTGTATTTGCATAACTTTTTTGTTAGTGATGATATGTCACAGGAAGTCTGTGGTTTTCCTCAGAAAGTTATTTGAACTTTCGAATTGAATTGTCTGAAACGGTCGAATACCTTCCGTAGATTGATCATGTGTTCTTGTAAAGAAGTGGAAAAGATGAATACCTCGGCTAGATATACGAAGATACACCTTCTAAAATCTTGTTCATCGACCTTTGGAAACTAGCTGGGGAATTTTTCAACGCGAAGTGTATTCCCAGGTATTCATAATGTCCATATGGTGTAGAAAAGACTGTTTTCCCTACGTCATCAGGATACATGTGTATTTGGTGAAAACCTTTAGCTAGATCTAAGGCGGTGAAATATTGAACCCTCCCGGTTTGTCAATGTATCGTCTATATTAGACATGGGATGTTTGTCTTCGATTGTTCTTTCATTTAACTTCCTATAATCTATCACCATTCTCCATTCCTGTTTACCTGAGTTATCCATTTTCTTTGGAACGACCCAGACAGGGGAGTTGTAAGGTGAAACTGATTTCCTAACGATGCCTTGTTTAAGCAGCTCATCCACCTGTTTCTTTATCTCTTCCTCATGTAATTTGGGGTAGCGATTAATTTTTGAAAAAATGCGATAATTATTTATATACGATGTACAGTTTGCATGGTTGCGGAAAATATTTACCCTTTTGGAAAAAAGTTCCAGAATTGGATTTTATAAATTTCTCTAATTATTTTCTTTCTTCTGAAGTTAAATCATCTTTCGATTTTTCGAGACTCAAATGGTTTACTTGCATTTAACTGATTTCTTCATAAAGATATGGACAACTTTCGTTTGGATACAAATTTGAAAAACCTTCCCCAAATGGGATTCTATTATTATTTTTTTCAATAAATTCGTTTGCGTTGTCTATAACGGCTTTTATATGCTATCCTAATGGTTGCGGACTATATTGGGAAGAACAGGTGTAAGGGGCTAAGTATTTTTTTTTTTATATATTTGGAAGAGACAGAGAGAAAGACAGACTGCGTCTTTAGTGACAGTCAGGCTGCGCTTAAGGCCTTGTTCAATCCTTTAACCACTTCCAAAATAGTTCGAGAATGCAAAACATCCTTGAATTCGGTCGGAAAGCTGAACTCACTGAATCTTGTTTGGGTCCCAGGACACAAAGGGATAACAGGAAATGAGATCTCTGACGAGCTTGCTACACAAGGCTCAGAGGAGAATTTCTCTGGACCTGAACTCACGTTGGGTTTGCAAGCGTCCTCGGTTACGGCTCCCATTGACGACTGGGTTTTCAGTGAACACAATCGAAGGTGGCATGACTCTCCAGGATGCAGGCAGACTAAACGAATGGTCCCCGTCGTCTGTAAGAAATCCGTGGCTTACTTGTTATCTCTTAGCAGAAAAGACTGCAGACAACTTACTGGCGTTCTTACGGGCCACTCCACCTTTTCCAAGCATCTCCGTGTGCTAGGTTTGAGCGCTACCCCTGTGTACGACTCCTGTGGAGAGGGCGATAACACTGCGGAACACTTCCTATGTGATTGTCCTGCCTTTGCTCGGATCAGGTGGCAGATTTTCGGTGCTGATGTGGTGAGTGCTGGTGACCTAAGCTTTTCATCACTAAAGCGTCTACTCGTCTTTTTACAAAATATTATTTCTTCTGGAATTGTGACCGCACAGAACCCAGGCATAATGTTTGAAGTAAATCCATCTCGCCATCTAGAATTGCAAAACCCACTTTTTTCTCCATTATAGTAATACCATGATTGATCAAAATCTCGAGGTCGAATTTTTTCACGAAACCAATACTTGCGCTTATAGGTGCAAAATTACAGAATGATACTCGTATGACGAGCATTATTGTCCACCCAAACAAAATGAGGTGAACACCCTTTTAAAACGGAATTCATGCCAAACTAAATATGATTTAGTAGGGATCATATACTAACTCATCCGGTAAATTGGTGGCATGAAAGTTTGCCTACATCAACTAAAGAAGCGTAGTAAAATTGATAATTGAGTACAGCCAGACTTTAGTATATCATCATATCTGAACTGCCGCAATTCGCAATTCGATTGACCCTTCTTGCTATAAATAATAAAGTTCACGGCTGGGTCGCACGTACTTGCAGCTATTATACATAAATGCTGTTTAATTGAAAATCACTCAGATTTCAAATTTAAAAAAATCGTTAAAATTTTTTTTTTTTAAATCTGTAAAAATCTGTGCGCAACTAAGTTCTAATGAAAATGTAACTTTATTATGAAAAAATGGTTACAAATAAATCATGCCCATCGCTAGCTACAACTTTTTCCCATCGTTCTGGCAGAGCTCGAATACCGTTACGGTAAAAGTGTTCATCTTTTGAGGCTATCCACGAATCAAGCCATTTTTTGACGTCTTCATATGAGCGGAACTGCTGAGCAGCTATACCATGTGCCATCGAACGGAACAAGTAATAATCGGAAGGCCCAATATCTGGGGAATATGGCGGGTGGGGTAGAACTTCCCATTAGAGCGTTTCCAGGTAGGTTTCAACGAGTTTGGCAACGTGAGGCCGAGCGTTGTCATGCTGTAGAATCACTTTTACGTGCCTCTGCTCGTATTGTAGCTGTTTTTCGCGTAGTGCTCGGCTCAATCGCATCAGTTGAAGTCGATACCGTTCCCCAGTGATGGTTTCGTTGGGTTTCAGCAGTTCATAATCTGTTCCCACCAAATACACAGCATTATCTTCGCAGCGTGAATATTCGGCAGAGCCGACGCCGTAGAAGCATAACCGGGCAGTCCCCATGACTTTCTTTTCTTTGGGTTGCTGTAATGAATCCATTTTTCATCACCCGTCACGATGCGATGAAGAAAACCCTTCCTTTTTTGCCGTTGGAGCAGTTGTTCACAGGCGAAAACGACGCTCAACGTCCCTAGGCTTCAAATCCCAAGTTCCTTGTTTTTGAATCATTCCAAACGTATGCAATCGCTTGGAAATGGCTTGACGGGTAACTCCTAATGCTGAAGCAAGCTGTACTTGCGTTTGGCACGGATCCTCATCGAGTAATGCCTCCAATTCAGCGTCTTCGAAATATTTTGGCCTTCCTTCACGCGGACGGTCGTCAACATCGAAATCACCGTCTTTGAAGCGACGGAACCAATCACGGCACGTTGTTTCACTTAGAGCAGCAGTGGAGCTCTCAATGCGCTTCAGCCGCCGTTTTCGTCGAATGAAAGAAGAAAATCAACACTTCCCGTAAATGACGATTATTTGGCACAAGATCAAACATTTTCACACAACCAAAAGTATATGACGCCAAAACAAAATCACTAATGTGTCAAAACAGTTTGTTTATCATATGTCTAAGCTCGGTTCATGACGTTTTAGATATGTCCATCGACCAGCACTTACTGCTGGAGCCATCTATTGACAGAACTTAGTTGCGCTCCTAATAAAAAAAATTTAAACCACAGTTTGGTACGCCAAAAAACTTGTTTTAAATATTGATTTCAAATAAAATCGATCGAATCATAGCCGAAAAATAGCTAATTTTTAGAAACCAGTTAATAAGCAAAGTACCGGCGTATTCTTGGAAAAAAATCCGGTAGGCCATCTGATAGCATTTATCTAGCATAACTCAAGTATCAAATTTGATCAAAATCTGATTTCTTTTCAAAATCGGCTATTAGTAAGTACCGGTAATTTTGAAAATTAGAATGAAAATTCAGATTTTGCCTCAAAATGTAAACCCACCGATCCCAGATATGAAGTTTGAAGAAAATCCGTTGGGACATACAGACAAACAAGCAAAATTGGAAGACCCACTATATTGAGTTTCTCTATCATAGTAATGTCAAGTTTGATCAAAATCTCGATACCGAAAATTGTCAGGAAACTAAATAACTAAATTTAAGTTACTTCGTGGAACTAGACCACAGGAGTTCCTTTCACTACTTCGAAAAACATATGTTGTGTAGTAATACAGTAATTATCATAATCACTATATTAAAAAAAAATATATTTGAGTGAAATCACTGCACCGAAATTGTGGAGTATCGTTAATTTATTTATTAAAAAATTACATGCTCAATAATTGCTGTAACAGGTTGGTATTTATCAATTATTCTACGGAGTCAGGCATTCAAACAAAAATCATATAATTATAGTCTGAAATGTTCTCTAAGATATAATTTCCAATGTCCTCATTACCAAGGCTCACTGTAGTCGACTTAAAAGGTGGCCATTCAGTTTCTATGATATCTATATTAAATTCAACAGAGAACAACGTAATTCATTTTATTTAAAAAAGCTAAAACCGTATTCGAACCAAAATATATTTTTATATGAATTAGTTACTTATTAAATGTTAAATTCGTTGTTAAAAATTATTTCATGCATTTAGTGTTTCAATAGATTAGATCGGAGAGTGAATAATTTGGACGTGTTATTTTAATAGAAATTTTGTACTCGTAAGTTAAATTTGTAAACCATATTTACTTCAAAATTGCAGATAAGTTATCTATTGTATAACAGTTGTGTAATGTACTCAATTGCTAAGCGAAAGGATATAGACTTAAGTCTCAGTTAGTGAAATCAAATAAAGTGCGTGACTGGGTATCACTTGAACCTATATACATACCTATACATATAGGCACGAGTATGTTGTTTAATTGCAAATCGCTCAGACTCAAAATTTAAACAAAATCTTAAAAAAGTTTTTTTTAAAAACCCTAATTTAAAATAAAAATAAATGTTGGTGAATTTCCAAAACTTGTTTAGTTTAAAGAAAATTCGTCCAGCCGTTTACAGACAGATAAACAGCATTGAGAGACCTACTTTAGTGAGTTTCTCTATTATAGTAATGTCAAGTTTGATCAAAATCTCGAGACGAACATTTTCAGGAAACCAGTATTTGCCTTTACATAGGTGCAAGTATAAAGGTTGTAAAATGTACAATAGTCCTTATATGATGCAATGTAGAATTATGTAGGTTGTAGGAGATTGAAAACTTTATAGATGTTCACAAAGCTTACCTCTTGAACAAAATATATATCTACAAAAAGTTAATTTCTATGTTCTACTCATATAAAAACTGTCAAGGCCAATGCATATCCCCTGATCAATGAATTCTATCCAACATGCTGTGTGAGTGTGAAAATCTGGAGCGTTTTGCAATAAACCAAAAGACAGCTATCTATGTATCTTTCAACCATCCGACAGATCAACAGTATTCGAATTTTTTATAGACAGATTATAGAAAAGACTAACGACTTTCAAATCGGAACCATGATCCGGCCTAAGCACTCTAATTTCAATTTTGAAAAACAACTGAGTTCAAAACTTCTAGCTCAAAGGACTTTTTTTATGGTTGCACCAAAGGGTGTGTAATTTTCATAGATACCAGTAGCCCGGGGTACTGGCATGCACGATTCGCAAACTTGTATGGTCGAGGCCTGGAATACGCCTACGTATTGTACTAAACCTGCACACTTCGAACCACTCTCCTCACGGGACTGGCTTTAGGTATTACTTCGCGGGGCTGGTTAGCCTTTTAGGCTATGTTCTCTTCTACGCCTATTGTGTTTTTAGGTGATTGGCACTTGACTGTTCGGATTATTCGCGTTACGTTGGCGCTCTATGCCCCTAAGGTCGCCACGTTACTTACGATGGTTCAGTTTTCGTCGTTCTGAAGCATGTAATTTACGATATTTTTGGGAGTGGGCCACTACCCAAATTGGTTCCGAAGAACAATCTTCTCAGTTTCATACCGTGGGCAATAAAGAAACACGTGTTCCGTGTTTGCCGGAACATTTTCACAATGTAGACAGTTTGGGATAGTTACATGTCCGCGTTTGAAGAGGTATTCTCTGAGACAGCCATGTCTCATCAGAAACTGAGTCAGATAAAAGTTCATTTCGCCGTGTTTCCAATTTATCCATACATCAATCGCTGGTATAAGGCGATGCGTCCATCTCCTTTTTAAGAATACGTTCCACTGTTGTTGCCAAGTTGCAATACTGCGGGTTATTTCTTTGTCTACCCAGTCATTTCGAACTCGATCACGTTTTAGTCTTGCCTTTTCTTCAGCAAGTAAGTCGATGAATAGCATTGAAGATACGATGAGTATAGCATCATTCGAGAGAGTTCGAAACTCACTGGCGATCCTTAGTGCGGTGGACGGATTTAACTCCACGCACGTAAAACTTAACTTTTGGGCACTTGACCATATTTCTGCTCCGTACATATATATAGAACTGGCAGCTTCTGTAAATAGAAGTCTTGCATTCTATTGTGGGCCTTCGATATTACTCATTACCCTTGAAAGTGCGCTAATAGCTTTTGAACATTTTTTGCCTGCATTATGTCTGAAACTTAAACGGGCACCAACAATCACTCCGAGGTACTTAATAAACGGATGAGAAACCAATTCGTGCCGTCTGAATCTAAACGATATCGTTTCGCTAACTTTTCTGGGTAACAAGCACCGTCTCGGTTGTTGTGATTGTCTCGTTGTAGTGGGGTTCAACTTCTTCTAGAGATTTTGCTACAATCACCACCGCGATGTCGTCCGCAAAGCCGATGATTGACACTTCTCTTGGAATCGGTAGGCGTAGGATTTCGTCATACATAGCACTCCACAGCAGGGGCCCAAGGACCGAGCCTTGTACAACATCGCAGGTATTTCGCATGTTCTAATTCCCTCGTTAGAATCGTAGAGGACGACTCTGTTCGCAAAATAGCTCGTTATTATTTTGCAGAGATAATCCGGTATTTGTATCCGATAAAGACAGCTCATAATGCGTTCCCAATTTGCTGAGTTTAACGCGTTTTTTACGTCCAAGGCGCAGTATTTTTTGGTTCCGCCTTTCCAGCGCCAGCCTTTTATAGCTGTCCAGCTCTCGTTATTATCGCGTTTATTGCATCTACCGTGGAGCATGCTTAACGGAAACCGTATTGATGCTCCGAGAGAACTCCTGTTGTTTCAATTGCTAGTAAAAGCCTATTGTAAATTATCCGCTCAAGAATTTTTTCGACCGTGTCGAGCAAACAAAGAGGACGATAGGATGAAAGTTCGTTTGGACTCCCTTTTCCTTTCGACTGCAGGACTAGTCGTTGCCGCTTCCAAAGTTCAGGGAAAACGCCTTCGTGAAGACGTGTGTTAAACATTTCAGCAAATAAATTGGGTGGAGTTTTGATAGCAAATTTTAGGGCTCTATTTGGAGTACCGTTTAGTTTAAGATCCTTTCTATGGCTTACCTTATTATACGCCTCGAATAATTCTTCGCGTGTTATCACAGGTATGGACGCACTTTCGTGGACGTTTTGACTAGCGAACTCCCTGCTTTCCTGGCGAGGAAATAGGGTCTCAACTATTTGCCTAAGCAGTACCGACACGTTGGCGATTGCAAACGGGGTGCTTTTAGCCTCATTGATACAATTTTGTATGCTTTACCCCAGATGTTGTTATTTTCAACCGAGTTCTCGTTTCTTGATATGCGTTACAGATGGGTTGCAGTTGCTGTTCATCTGCATATCGTGTCCGAGATCACGAAGCTTAGAAGGTCTTCATCTAGAGTATTTACGTTCCATTTAGAACGTTTGAGTGCTGTGCGGCTTGTGCGGCTTGATGGCCCGGTGCTGCGGTGAATAGGATAGCACTGTGATCACTATGCGTATAGTGGTCGCTCTCGCTACAGTTAGCATCCCTTATTAAGCTGCTGTTTGCAAAAAAGATGTGAACGATAGATCCCGCTCTAGCTTCCGTTGTTAGATAAAACGATATCCAAATAGGAAAAAGCTTCCAGTAGAACAGTCCCTCTACGGTTCGTATATGAACTGCCTCATTATGACAGGACTCCTACCTGTAATGTCGGCGACTAGTCTATCTAAGATCATTTCGAAACTTTCAATAGTTGCGCTAGGTGGTATATTTATATAAATACCATTTATCTTATTTCGTACAAAGAAATCCTCGGTTACATTCAGGTATTCCTGAATTGACGCGTCTCCGCATACCCAAATCGCAGACGTATTCATTGCGTCGGTGATCCACTTATTTCTAGTAAGGTTCCTATATTGCTCACATAGTATCGCTACATCAAATTTTAATTCTCGAACCGTTTGTTTTAAGAGGTCATGAGCCGCTTTACAATGATTAAGATTAAACTGTAAGATATTCATATTTTTTTTTTAAATAGTTTCTAATGCCTTTTGGAATTCTGGACATCTCCTGCTACCGGTTATACGTCCAGATTCCAAGCTCTTGGCTTTGCAGAGAAAGAAATTAGGTGTGTCTTAGCAGTCCTTCAATTTGTGTCCGTTTTCTCCGCATTTAATGCACAGAGCCGATTTGTTATTTTATTTAAAATAAGTAAAAAAACTTCAAACAAAAGAACTACTATTAATTTTAACTTGATTACTGCGGCTCGCTGGGAAGAGACGCCTTGTCGGCGTGGATCCGATTTGCTATTTTATTTAAAATAAGTAAAAAAACTTCAAACTATTAATTTTAACTTGATTACTGCGGCTCGCTGGGAGAGAGCTAACAAACTCGCAAAAAGAATGGCGGCGATCATCGACGTAAGTGTTCGGAACCAAAGGGTTGGTTCGGATTCTGTCGCGGCTCTGTTCGCATGTTGCATCGCTGATGTGTGGTGAAATAATTGTTGTGGAGTCGCCACAGGTCGTTAGGACTTTTGCATGCTTTCGCGAAGTGTCCAAACTCGAGACAACTGAAGCAGCGTTTCGCCACTATTTTTTTTTACGTATTCGACAATAAACTCATCTGACCCGCACTTTTCCGATCTTCAACAGCTTGTTGGCGATTTCCACTGTGTTCCACCATGGGCTTTTCTAACACTTTTTATCATAGAGGTTTCGAATTTGAATTGTAATTGATCTGTTAGGGCAGCAAAGATTACCTCCTTGGACGTCGCTGCGTCGATATCTTCGCATTCTAGCAAGAGCTCTTGCATTATGGACCAAACGCTGCCTTTTTCCCTCAACGTTTCCTTGAATTGGTATTTATAGGCCTCTGTTGTAGGATTCACAAATTTGCTCAGCGAGAGTAGGAGATCACCACTTACAGTTTTCTGTATTCGGCTTACATTCGTCCCTACTTCTTTGAGTGAAGGATCAGCCTTCAATATCCGAACATGCAGCATACGATAGATCTGCGGTCTTCTTAATTATTATCGCATCCGATCGCGATGGTTTTCTAACATTCTTGGTCCAATTTTTGGTAACCTTAGACCATTCTTGCGCCTACTTGTCTTCTGGATTCGGCTTAGGTTTCGCTTACTCGGCTTGCCCATTTCTTTTCGCTGATCTAAGATTGGAATTTTATTAGACTGATCTAAACTGATTTCACTACTTCGGCGAGTTCATCCGCGTCTTTTTCGCAACATGGGCCTTTGGTGATTGCTCCTTGGGCCGGTTACCTGTTCCTATTTATTTTTTTTTAGCAGCATTTTAGTGTTCTCATGTTTGTCACTACTGTTTTTCGCGCGGTGAGCAGTGTCAGTTGCCTTTATCATGCCCATATTTCTTGTGGATGACGTCGATTCCGAATTCGAACGCGTATTATCTCTAAGAAAGGTCCCTTTAATTGGAGAACGCGCAAACCGAGTGCTCTTCCTAAACGGATCTTCAGTGCTCCTCTGTGGTACTGCAGTTTGGTCGCCTGGTGACCTCAGCATCCTCGAACGCCCCTGGAAGGGGTTTTCTTCGTTCTCTGTGTTGCCATGATTGATGTCTTTTTTATTGTTATTCTTGTTGTTTTTGTTATTGTTGTTGTTAATGTTTGAACTCATTTCTGTCATATCACTGTTCGGATGTGTAGTCACGTCAAGATCTCATAGTTATCTATGTAAACAGTGAGGCCATGCAAGGGTTGGCAAAAGCCCTTATGGGGTATTATGCCAGAGCCAGATCGGCACCAACCAGGAATGTTACATCTAGACCTACACCACCAACTGAATGGCAAGGAAACATTGAGCCTTATTTGCGTCCTGTCATGGTTTTAACGGGACGGGGATGCTTGTAGCATTAGTCTGAAAACCATTTCAACAAGATTTCACTCTCGCTTACTCAGGTGACAGAATACTACAAACGTCAGCCCTCATAGCTTCTATTCAAATTTGTTTTCCAGTATTCCAACCACCTTATGAGGTGGGGAGCACTTACATGGAAGACGGTGCTTATTTGTCTTGTCGCAGAGAGTTCATAGGAATTCCTTTGACCTTTCAGCCACGCCCTTCTCCTCTGCCGCTCTTGGTCAGAGACTGCTTATTGGGTATTCGCTGTTAACCTGCATATCTGCAGGCCGTCCACTATTCGCCAGCTGTGACTCCCACAGTTGCCTGAGCTTAGCCTCACCAGCCCGTTCGGCTTGGTGACTGTGAGAATTATCTTAAAATGGCTGTCGATATGGAGAATAAAAATAAGTGAAACCAAAAGTTTCCGCATAACATTTGCTTTAAGAAACGAAAGTTGAATGACCACCCGATCCCCCAACGGACAGTCGTCAACTACTTGGGCTTCTATCTTCAAAACATATCTGGTCCCCTTGGTATGACAAAAACTGTAACATCCATCGTGACCTGCAAGTTCCTTTTGCCTAAAACGATGTTATTTCTCAATGCCTCGACTTAATTAAAAGGCTAAGAAGACATCCCAACGTTTTGGGATTAAGCCTCAACCGTCGCTACTATGAACGTTTAAAACGTAAAGACACTCAAGACTTAGGAATAATCTAGCATTATTTTCTCCCTCGATTAATAAGTATCAAAGTCATTTGTATATCTTATTTATTAAACGTTATGATAAGCTTTGTTCCCAGATTGTACTTATAATTTATAAAAAATAACGAATAAATAAAGTAGAAAAGTAACATATTATATAAACAAAAATTAATTGAATTGAATATAACCAAGAAATTTAGATCTTAACGTATAATTCTCTCTTAAAATAGCATATCCCTTAGCTTTGGCAAAGGATAATGTATAATTTTTAGTTTTGTAAGATATGAAAACTTATTGTTAATTCCTTGTTTAGAAAGATTCAATAAAAAATTCACTGCATGTAAAAGATCTTCAGCTCATGTCATGGCCGGCATGTGTATGACCTCAAGCTCACAGCACGAGCACGGCTGCAAGCTTGTGCACGATGCATGCTATGACCGACCTCAAGCTCATGCTCGAAGGGACCACTGTCGCAATATCTCTCCACCGTGTAGGAAGTTTTTGAATTTAACTTTTCTCCTCATGAAAGGCATCAAAGTGGTTTCTTGACAAGACGCACATTATTTTTAGGGATATCTGTCTCAAACTCTGTGTGAATTGCCTTTTTGGAGCTAACAGCCCACATAAGGCCAGGGCTAGCTTATCACAGCTATTCGTGCTGTGCAGCATATGAATAGTAGGGACCTACAGTTTTATGCCCTTTCCGAAGGATCTCCGAAGTACAATTTTTTCAATTGACCTTCGCATGAAACCACATTTTAGTCTAGGATCGGATATTTGTCAAAAAAAAAAAAGATTTGTCTTTTTGTGAAATATTCGTCTTTTAGAGGAAGAATAGACGCATTACATGTATACCATAAAAGTGTCTAATTTCATGAGCTTAGTCGAGGATTTGTGATGTTATGTTATGTTCATTGTAAATTGACAAGTGGAAAAAAAATTCATTCAAAGTTAAATAAATACAAAATTCCCAATTTAGCTCTTATTCTTGCATGCATTTAAGCCATAACGTCCGAGCTCTAATATGGCCTTTACCTCTTTTGTTGAAAACTATTTTTAAAGGTAGAGTAAAAGATGTTCTTTTTATAGACGCAAATGATTAATCAACAAATCATACCATTTTGTGGTCCATATCTTTATTATTATCTTTAACGCGAACCACCAGAATTGATAGACATTTTCTGTTTAAGGGGTCGTTTAACAAGGATTCATTGTTCTAGGCTATTTCTTTCCAGAGCTTATACTCTTTTTCTTTTACTAGTCAGATACGCATAATTTAATCTAAGTATGAAGCTAACCATTAATTTAAGAAATTTATATCATCTTAATGACATTAGAATACTCAACATTGTTCGATAAAATTAAGAAGGTGAAAATTAAATCAAGCCAATAATTTCCTTAAAATGTTTCAGGATCAAAATTAAACCTTTGGAGGAGGTTACATTTGCAATTATAGCGACAAGTTTTAAAAACGATTAAAATAAAGAATTAATAATTACTAACAAGAAGTTTTGCAAACTAAAGTCCATACCCTTTAATTACGGATAGTGAAATTGTTTATGCATTGAAAGGAAACATATGCTGTACCTTATATACCTTTACTTTAAAACGCGAAAAGCAATAACTAGAGTGAGATTTATTTTACTTTCGTCGTTAGTCGATTGGGTACTATATCCATTCCGCTAAGTGAAGTTTTTTACGTCCATACAAAATCTCGAGTTCTTAGCTTATTGACGAATTTTTGGTGATATTAGATTCCCTTAATATTTTTTTAACAATGCTAGATGTTATTACTATTTGAATGATAATTACTTATGACAGTTCTAGTCAATATCAGTATTATTGGCAAACCCCACAGGCGGACCAGTAGGGATGCAGTATAGTGGGAGGGTTGTAATCCTTCTATTTCGGATCATAACTTCGCGGTAAGCAAAAGAAGATCAGTATTATTGGCTGAAACCCAAAGGAATGTAACCCAGTTTTAAATGAACGACGCTTGTTACCTAAAGAAAATCTTAAAGAGCCTTCATAAGAGTGCAACATGTGAACACGCTAACTAGCCAACAAATAAATTTTAATATATGTATTTTGAAATACAAATTTTCAAATTCTATCATAGGATGCAAAAGGTTCGTTCGGGTACACACATGCAAACGTATGCAAAGTAGAAATGTGCAAAAATAACCGTTTTTTTTAATTGCCGGTCAATCAGCGTCGGTTAAATAGCTAAAAACCGGTTAATATTTTGCTTCCTATTGCACTTCTCAGCGGGCCTCAAATTCATGAACTGCATAGAAGTTGAAATAAAACTTTTGCTAATTCAATGGTTTGAAGTTGGCTAGTCCACCAAGAAAAAGTTGGTGTTTGGTTCTGGGTAAATTTAAATTATATTCAAATCGGTCTGCATTGCCATTGCCACGAACTTCCGCTCCAATCGAGTTTCCTAATCCAAAAATTCGTAAAAGAGAGAGGCAACGAGAGAGTAAAACTCTTCCTCTCAATGAAAAATCTTACGATTCTTTACCCAACAAATTTTTGTTGGTGAACTTCAAATTTTAACTTGCTTATTAATAAGTACTCTTTTTGTTTATTTGGTGTTCAAGAGATTATAAATTAGATATTATGAATTAGAGTGCAGGAAGTAAGGGAACAGACCCTGTGTTGAGTAATTCAACCATCTTAATGTTTCATAGTTCATGAGCTATTGTTTTCGGAATTTGTAGGTGAGATAATTTCTGTTGCCAGAAGGAAAAACAGCATAAGTACATTTTTACCATTTTTCAGGAGAGACATTTAAAATTTTAATTTCTGTGAAAATCGTATGAAATTTTTGCTTTATGCTTTCAATTATCTGCCCATAACTCGGTAACCATTGCAGATAATGAACTAAAAATTGAGGGAAACAAGTTTATTTAGGACCCTTGTAGTATTATTAACGACATAAGTCGACTTATGCTGTTCTTCCTCGTGGCCACAGATTTGTAAGGCAATTGTGCAGAAAATAATGAATATGTATGTGCAAAAATAACCGGTATAACCGTATAAATCACAGCGGTTATTTTGCTTCAGTTAATCCTATTTTAAAATAACTGGTTAACCAGTAACCAGTTATTTTCCAATAACCGCCCCATCGCTGATGCAAACGAAATAGGTTCCTTCGGGTAGTCATATTCAAGCGTATGCAAACGTAATATTACACCTGAAGACATCATCAAAACGTACGTGTACTAAGAGACCTACGAAACTGAGATGTGTTTGTTCTTCGTTAATTTTTCTGTAATTTTGGTCCAGCGGATTTTCGTGTCACGGAAAAATGAAAATAGTCAAATAAGTAACAGCTGATAGGTTTGACGGTAGAAAAGAAGCAAATTTGTGGAATCATTTTTCAGTTAAACAAGTTTAATTCATGTGATTATGATCTCTGCAAGAGAGAATTCTCTCTCAATTTCTGAAATTTAACGTTTATCATTTTTCAGTTCCCACCAATATGTCCCTTAAGAGTTGAATGGTCCTTGCTTTAAATTTGATGATGTTATGTGATGACGTATTCGGTTTTATGACTTTAACTTTGTTTTTTGATGATGGTCGATTTACATGGTCACGCAAGTGAGTTTCGCATTTAAAGTGCGATAAAACCTAGCGAAAACTCTGCTCTGCGAATCGAATTTGGACGTCGTTCTTTAAGCATGAAGCATAATCTTGGATGAGAGAGAATAGTGATCTCACTATAACTCTAGAATTAGCATGGATAGTCAACAACGAGTTTCCTCTTCTAGTTTTCCGCGCGTGCTGCGTGGCGTGACCATGTACCTGAATCCACCATAAAGCAGGTTTTTCCAAATATCTTGACCAATAATAATAATTTTTACATTTACGAGAAAGTGTATTTTTATTTATTTGCAGTTGAATTTAGAACATAAAACTCTTTAAGTTGGGCTAAGCTATGAAGATTCACACATAAATACTTTCACGTATAAAAACCGTTAACAACCGCTTCACACGCTTATACATACCTTTCCATTTGACCAACAAACGACTTTACATATTACTTTTAAAGCTATTAAGGACTACCGAAATGGATATGAAAACCCAGAAAAACAAACTTCTACTTAATAACGACAACTTGAAGCGACAAGTTAGATCGCATTATTCTACAAACTACCTCTTCGCAGGATTTCGCTTCTTGGGTGTCAATATGCCAGAAAATTACAAACTTGCTTATATCATCTATTCTGGAATCCTCAACGGCCTGGTTACTATTTTCCTACCAATGGCATTCACCATCAGTTATATATTGTCCAGCAGTGAAATGGAAATTGGAAACCTACTCACTTCCTTGCAGGTTGCCATCAATGTCTACGGATGTGCCGTGAAGATTATCATTATGGGTTTCTTGTTGAAAAAACTTCGCAAAGCTGAAGCTGTCATGGATAAACTAGACGCACGCTGTGTCGAAGAGGATGAAAAGGAAGAGATTCGCAAAGTTGTCAAGTCCGGCAATCGTATGGTGATTCTTTTTTCAATTGCTTACTTCAGCTACTCTACGAGCACTTTTTTGAGTTCAGTAATCATGGGACGGCCACCGTATTCTATATATATTCCATTTATCAATTGGAGGGAGTCAACTAGGGATTTTATCATCGCTGCTGCTACAGAATACGCACTTATTGACGTGGCATGTTTCCAGCAGGTGGTAGATGATTCATACGCTGTGATCTATGTCAACATTCTGAGGACACACGTTCAGATACTAATGTTAAGAATCAGCAAACTTGGTTCGGATCTAGCGAGGAATAAAGAGGAGAACATCCAGGAACTAATAAACTGCATCATTGATCATAAAAATATAATAGAGTGAGTTTGACCATATTCTAAGGTGCATTAACATTTTTAAGTGGTTCTCTTTGTAGGCTCTACGATATCATACACCCAGTAATTTCGACGACAATATTCATCCAGTTCTTGATCACGGCTGCGATCTTGGGCACAACGCTGATCAATATTCTGATCTTTGCGGACTTTTCATCTATCATTGCTTCGCTGTTCTATATCGTGGCGGTGGTAGTAGAGACCCTGCCCTGTTGCTATTTTGCAAATTGTTTGATGGATGAGAGTGATCAGTTTGGCAACATAATCTTTCATTCGAATTGGATTGAACAAGACGCAAAGTTCAGAAAGATGCTGGTGTTCTTTATGCAGCGATCACAGAAAACGATCACGTTGACAGCTGGAAAGCTGTTTCCAATCACCTTGAACAGTTTTTTAGGGGTGAGTATTTCGAAAGTCATATAAATATCGAAAGATTATAAATATAGGTATTATTGAATCTATGAACAGACCTCTGGCACGTATTAAATTTTAGTTTAATTGAGTTATAATATGATGTACCCTCAAGCGTCTTCTGTTTTGCCCGAAGGGGCATTTGGTACTAAGATGCTTATAAAAGTATAATTTTCTGAACTTTTAGTAAAAGCTATATTTTACAGAAGTTCTGGTGTTAAAATAACTTAAGGTTAATGGTAAACTCAAACTGATGTAAATAATTTTTATTTTTTTCCAGACGGTGAAGTTTTCTTTTTCATTGTACACACTTCTAAGTGAAATGGACTACGGAAATAGTTAGGAATAAGTTTTCTTTATTGTTTAGAAGTTGGAATAAAACAAGTTAGTTTATAGTTTGTTTTGTTGGCAGTTTCATTGACGATCAAAAATTGTTTAATGTTCTCAGGAGAGGCCTATGGAAAATAAGTTCTTATGTTATAGCGGCCTTACACATGCCAGTAATTATTGGCGCACTATTGTAAAAAAAAACCATGTGTAAACTTTTACTGGACCGCGAATTCGATCTTTGCATGCATGGAGTGAAAAGACCAGAAGCAGGGTTGGTAATGTTCAAGCCTTAAATGGAAGTAGTTTCGATAAAGAAAAGTAAATTTATGGAAAACGAAGTAGATTTGAACTATCAGATGCACTCGTTGTGTGTCTCTTTTTCGACTTACTTATCTAATTACTTAAGTCCTTTGTCTCCTGATGGGTCTTAGATCACCAACCATGACCAACCGACATCGTGTACGCTTCTTGGCAACATCCCTCAGTTTCAACCAGCTCTTCCCTAATTGACAAGATTCTTTCTCTACTGTCCTGCTTTACTTCCCTCTTGGGGAACTAAGTTCCGTAAGGTCGCGGACTATGTAGTTATCATCCTTATGCAGAAGGTTCCTAACCCTTGCTCTCATAAAGCTGGTTGCTTAAATACGGTTTGGCTAGAGCACTTGTAGTACGTTTCTAAGACAACGATTAACAAAAGTTTGCAGCTTTTTGACATCGATTTCCATTGATGCGACCATACAACAACATCGACCCAATATTTGTGTAGCCTGATGGTTGGTATTTAAGCTGATTGCACTGCTTTATAAATTTGAAACAATATAACAAACGTAGTCATTGTTTTCGTGATTCGACGATTCGACGAGACCACCGTCAACCGAAAAAATACTTCTAGGGTTTTAGGTGAGATGGAGTAAATATTCAAAAAGAAAAAGTGAAGTAGAATGGGTCACTTGTAGTAGTTCCGAAATGCAAAAAAAAAAAAAAATAAAGCGAATCTACTTCGAATGTAGTAAATTAGCATTCCTGGTCTGAAGCCTTCCATCCCAACTTTTCAATGTGTCAGTATAATTGACGTGCCAGTAAAAATTAAATTTGAATGTTCTTCGATTTGAAATCACGACGACTACTGTGTTGAAAGTATAGGTGACGCTGGAAAATAATAAAGTTGACAACTGGATCGTACGTATTTGCACCTATGTATATATGTTTTGTTATCTGCAAAAAATCATTTAAATTATTTTTTTTTTCACTTTTCTTTAAACCGATAAAATTCTGAAAGAAACTTATTTTGACGATTTTCCAAGACTTAGCATGCTATGACCTTGCACATATATATCAAATATTAATTTCTAATAAAATCGGTTAAGCCATAGCTGAAAAATAGTAAATTTTTAAAAATTTCATTCTAAATGAAATACCGTTATACGTATTTTTTGGAAAAGACTTATATTGACCATAACTCAAATATCAAACGTGATCAAAATCGTAAGAGCCATTTTCAAGATCGTATTTTTATCGTTAATTTTATGATTTGAAAATTCTGATTTCGCCCTGAATTGTGAACCCACCGATCCCAGACATGAAGAAAATTTGTTCAGCTGTTTAATCTATATTCGACGCAACATACAATCAGAATCGAGAGGCCCACTTTATTGAGTTTCACTATCATAGTAATGCCGATCAGGAAACCGATACTTTCCTTTCGTAGGTGCAAGCTAAATTAAATTGCATTGTTAACGAATAAATAATACATTTTTAAGTAAGCATGCTTTTAGCACAGACAATAAACTACCCAGATGTCGCACGCCCATATAAAAAAATGAAGCATATTTTTGTTGTGGTAGACAACGTCGTGGAAGACAAAGAGCTTTAACAATAAGTACAACAAATAAAGCTTTTTCTTTTTCCTCACTCGGTTCGCTTATTTGATGAGATGAGCCTTCAAACGAATCTAACCTACAATAAATTCAAAGATGAAATTGTAGGTTTTGCTGATTACGAAAGGAATCAAAGAACTAATATATGCGCTAAGTCGCGCAAATTTTAAGCAAGTTTTATATCATGTCGTTTGTCCAAGCAATATACCTATGAAACAACTTGAGATTGAGGTATATAATTGTCTTGATATATGCGCGGAGCTGAAACTAACCATTAGAGCTATTTGCTGTGATCAAGGACCCACAAATCGTAGTTTATATAGTAAACTTAATCTAAATGAAAAAAACTTTAACTTCACTTACAAAAATAAATCCATATATGGAATGTATTTAACTTACTTAAATACAATTTGACCACTTTTGATGGAATTGTTAATTGGAAGGTAATTGAATACCTTTATAACACAGAAAAAAGTAATACTACCAAAATATGTCCAAAACTTACATCGGCACACATTGATCCTACTGAGTTTCAGAAAATGAACGTGAAGTTGGCTGCACAAGTTCTAAGCAAATCTGTAGCATGCGGCATTGAAGCTTTAATAAAACTCAACAAATTTCCAAGTCATGTAGCCCAGTTTGCAAAATCTACAGCTGAATTTATAAAAAAAAAATAGATCTACTTTTCGACCTAATAAATATAAATGGAAAACCAGCACTTAAACGGAATGATCAAAATATGCATTTTATACAAGAAATGAAGGATTATATATTAAACATCGAACCCACAAACGCAAGAAATAGATCATTTTGTTTCAAAGGCCTGGCCTTAACTATAGAAAGCGTTTTAAGAATAAGAGAAACATTGTTCATGGATCATAATTATTTATATCACATTTATGTAAATAAATTTGATCAAGATCCGTTAGAGAGCTTATTTGGTAAAATAAGAGCGCGGAATATTAATAAAAGTAATACAAATGTTTCCGAATTTAACTCCCTGCTGGCCAAAGTTATATCGATAAAATTTTTATTCACATCGAAATGTTCCAACTGCGAAGAAGACGATTCGGAATATCTGCAGGTGGATTGGAATGCTATTTTGCAGAGTGATATAGAAGAACAAATAATACTTACCCAAGAGCTATCACAAAATAACGACATTCTTAAGAATGAGGAATGTTTTAAAAATAATGTAATATGCGAGCTACGGCTCGAGTAGATAAAACGTAATTCTGTGAGATTATTTCTTTATTTGCTAGTCTATAGAACAATTAAAGTTCACACTATACTATTCTTCGCAAATTCCTTCCTTACAAGGTCTCTTTCTTCTTAAATCACTTTATCTCCTTTCAATTACTTAATTCACAAATCCAAACTAATTACTTCTTCTTGTTAACTCTCAACTTTAAATTTATCACAAAATTACAACTTCAGCTGTTATCACTTTTCCAATCTCCTCGTGCGGTTCAAAACCCAACTGCCTTGCCTCGATCGCCATCTGTCCTTATATAGTCGCATTTCTGATAGCCAGAAACTTCTAGCAAATTCTTCGACTAATGGAACAAGAAAATTCTGATGTAATAATTCCAAGATGACAGCCGCAGCCAATAATCTCTTGCGGTTATAATTCTCTCTTAATTCTGCGACGTCGTATTAGACATAATTCGTCTCTTACTGTGGACACGAACCTCGAATGAAAGACACTTCGGAATGTGTTGCCTGTTTGAGGGCGTAGTTATTATGCTACATTATGTTAAACTGCCCCCCTCTTAGACTTGTTCGTCCCGAACAAGTGCGTCCTCACTTCGGCCATTGTATCGACTCAGTCAGTCCACATGAACCACTTTCATTTTGGCCCTTGGTGCTCGCTGGATGCGGTAGACAACATCCTTGATGCGGGTTACTATTCTGTAGGGACCCTCCCAGTTCTGCTGTAATTTAGGTGATTTCCCCTTTTGGCGATGGGGATTATACAGCCACACTAGATCTCCTTCCTGGAATCCTGACGTTGTTGCCTTGGCATCATACCTGGTCTTCATGCGGTCGCTCGTTATCTTAATCTGGCTTCTGGTCCTTTGGTGTACGTCCCTAAGTCTTTCCCTAAGATCCGCCACGTATTCTTCTTCATTTCTGGGCTCATTGGTAGGAGATCCAAATTTCACCTCACTGGGTAACCGAGCTATTCCACCAAACAAGATTTCGAACGGCGTATGTCGAGTAGTGCTATGCACGGCACTTCTATAGGCTATCAAAAACAAGGGAATCTGCCGGTCCCAATCCCGTTGGTAGTCACCTACGACCTTCGAGAGATGTTCGTCCAAAGTCCTATTGAAACGCTCCACCATACCGTCCGACTGTGGATGAAGCGGGGTTGTCCGTGTCTTTTTGATTCCGAGTAGTTGACACATCTCTTGGAAGATTCTTGCCTCGAAGTTCCGCCCTTGGTCAGAATGCAATTCCAAGGGCACGCCGAATCTGCTCACCCAATTGTAGACGATCTGCCACGGTTCTGGCTTCCTGGTTAGGGATCAGAAACGCTTCCGGCCACTTACTGAAGTAGTCCATTAATACGAGTATGTACCGATTACCATTGTCGGTTGCCGGAAAGGGCCCTGCGATGTCAATGGCGATTCGTTCGAAAGGCGCTCTCACGTTGTATTGGTGCATCTTACCTCGAGTTTTGATTCTCGGACTCTTGCTAGCTACACACACGTCGCATTTTCTGCACCAGTCTTCGACATCTTCCTTTGCTTTTAACCAATAAAAACGTTCTCGTACCTTTTCTAGCGTCTCATTCACTCCCAAGTGGCCTCCGGACGCCCCGCCATGCATTTCCTGTAACACCTCCTTGACCCTCGTCCGCGGTACGACAAGCTGCATTACAAACGACTTTCCGTCGGAGGATTCCCATTTTCTTCTCAGAACACCTTCTTGGACATGGAGGGAGTCCCACTGCGCAAAATATGCCTTTAAGGTCGGGCTTCTGTGAGAGATGTCCTGATGATCCGGTTTCTCCATGTTCTCCTTCCAGGCCAGAATCGGCTCGATATCCGGGTCTTCCTTCTGAGAGTTCCGGATCTCATCTACGCTCCAGCTGGCGATAGGTTCGGCTCTCATTCTTTGGATGGAAACCAGCTCCCGTTCTTCCTGACGCGCACAATGTTTACAATCCGTTCTGCATGGTCTCCGGAACAGTGCATCCGCATTAGAGTGGAATTTTCCTTTACGATGCTGTATTTCGTAGTCGTAGATTTGCAGCCTTTCGATCCATCTTGCGACCTGACCCTCAGGACTCTTGAACTGAACGAAGAACGAACTTCCTCCCATAGAGGTATTTGTGAAAATGCTTCGTAGCCAAGATCAAAGCTAGAAGTTCCCGCCTTGTCACGCAGTAGTTCCTTTCTGGCTTAGAGATCACCTTACTGAAGTACGCAACCACCTTCTCTTGGCCCTCATGCACATTGTATCCACAATGAACGTTTCCCCGGGAGTGGGGTAAGCTAGTATCGGGGCATCGCATAGCCGTTGTTTAAGTGACTTGAAGCTCTTCTCGCACTCAATTGACCATTTGAATTGTTTCCCCTTTTCCGTCAACTGGTGCAGGCTCTTTGCGATCCCGGCAAAATCCTTCACGAACCGTCTGTAGTAGGTGGCTAGACCCAGGAAGCTCCTTAGTTGGTGTTTGTCTTTGGGGACTGGCCAGTTTTTCACCGCTTCGACCTTCTCTGGATCGGTTCTCACTCCTTTCGCTGAAATTATGTGTCCCAGGTACTTGACTTCCGCTCTAAACAGGGCGCACTTCTTGGGGTTGAGCTTCAGGTGGGCACTTCGAAGCCTTTGAAACACATCCCTTAGATTGTCTCGGTGTTGCGCAAACGTTTTTCCTACGACGATGACATCATCCAAGAATACCAAACAGGTTTTCCATGTTAACCCTTGCAGGACACATTCCATCAATCGCTCGAAAGTCGCCGGAGCATTGCACAGCCCGAATGGCATTACCGTGAATTGCCATAGCCCATTTCCTGCGGTGAAGGCGGTATTCTCCCGGTCTTCTGGATGGATCTGTACCTGCCAGTAGCCACTCTTCAGGTCGAGGGTGGAAAACCATTGGGCTCCTGATAGTGTGTCCAGCGTGTCGTCAATCCGTGGCAGAGGATAGCTGTCTTTCTTAGTGACGTAATTGAGCTGTCGATAGTCCACGCAGAACCGAGTGTTGCCATCTTTCTTCTTAATCAGTGCAACCGGTGATGCCCACGGACTTTTGGAACTTTCAATCAGACCTTCTTTCTCCATTGCCGACACCATCTCTGCAACTTCTGTCTGCTTTGCCAATGGAAGGCGCCTAGCGGGCTGACGAATTGGTCCAGTATCACCAGTGTCTATTCAATGTTGTACCAGGTGTGTTCGGCCGTATTCTCCGTCCTATGAGGCAAATACTTCTCTGGGTCTGGTTCTACTATGTAGAATCGGTGGCTCCCAAGATCACCTTCCAGCTTCGTCCAAATGATTGTCTCTGAAGACTGCGGCAAAACTTCGTCTTTGCTGATGACTGTCCTGAGAGTTACGGCATTATCGTTTCCGTACACCATCGGAATCTCCACATTTCGATACCTCAGTACTTGCATCCCGATTTCCAAAATTACTTCAATTGCTTTCATGAAGTCTATTCCGATGATGCACTCGTCGCATATATCTGCCACCAGAAACGCATGGGAGAACGTCAGTCCCGCCAGAGTAATCGTAAGACGAACTTCTCCAAACACCTTCGCCATTTCCCCTGTTGCAGTCTTCAGGCAGTAGCTGTTGGTGTTGTGTAGCCAGGAGCTTCTGACGATATCTCTTCTTACAATGGAGGCGGTAGCACATGTGTCGATGGTGGCTACGCACTTCTTCTTGTTGATTAGTGGCTCTTGTTACCCCGTTTGGTTTGCGAAACTTGAATGGTGGTCCTGGGGGCCTCGATTCCAGTAACCAACTTCTGCCCCGCGAAGTTGGTCCTTCCGGCTGTTCTCTAGCATGAGCATTCCACGACGGACATTTCCCTGACACGGTGAATTCCCTAGTATGCTTGGTCCGCAGCCTTCATTGACAAAGCGAATGCCAATGCCTCGGGGAGTGTTCGCTTTTCAGCCATCCTTACAGCCATTTGCAGTTGTCTGTCCTCTATGGCCTGAATAAAAGCTTCCACCGCCATTTCGTTGATAAGCTCCTCACCGGCTTTAGGGTATGAAAGATGGGCTAGTCGCTCTATATCCGCTTGCAACTGTTGGAGCGTTTCCCCCCTTTTCTGGACTCGACTACGCAGCTGAACCCTGTACATCTGCTGCATGTGTTCATCCCCAAACCGCATCTCGATAGCCTGAACCAGAGAGTCGTAGTTCTGCTGTTTATCTTCCGGGATGGTCTGCAAGAGCTGCGCAGCTGGACCCCTCAGTGCAAGTGTGAGTGCAATGGACTTCTCTTCATCGTCCCAGCTATTGGTCATTGCGGCCGCTTCGAATTGCCTTTTATAAATTGACCATGATGTTTGACCATCGAAGATAGGAGGCTGCATCTCCTTTCTTCTCAGACCGTCAGTGGAATATTCCCGTGCTTTCTGTCTCTTCACGTTGCTGAGCTCCTTAGCAAGATTTTCGACTTGCTTTCCTACTATCTCGAATTGCGTATCCACTTTTTCAAACTGAGTCTCTATCCTCCCGAACTGAGTTTCATGTTTCTCAAAATTTTCATCAAATCTAGTTTCGACTTTTTCGAGTTGCGTCTCGACCTTCTCGATTTTCTCTTCGATCACTTCGAATTTGGATTCCAAGTTCTTGTTTTGCTCATCAAGTTTGCTTTCCAGAGCATCTAGAGAATACTTTTGTTCGTCCATTGCTTTCTTTTGTTCGTCCATTGCTTTCTTTTGTTCATCCTGCTTAAGTTCTAGAGAATTCTTTTGTTCCTCAAGCTTAAGTTCTAGAGAGTTCCTTTGGTCGTCTATTGCTTTCTTTTGGTTATCGAGCTTAGGTTCCAGAGACTTCTTTTGGTCTTTTATTGCTTTCTTTTGTTCGTCCATGACTGACTTAAGTTGCAGGAGCAGACTTGTTATACCCGGGTCGGCTACTGTACTTGCTGGTTCCTCTTCCACGTCAAACTCTATGTCATGCGGATTTTCACCTTCGTGCTTTACTGCGTCTTGCAGACGAATCAGTAGGGCATCTTTTCCCCCAGTTGTGTCGAGATTCCGCTTACTGAGTTCTGCCTTTAGTTGAATTATAGTTAGTTTTCCCAATTTGCGACCCATTTTGCGCAACTAATTACAGAACTCAACACAGAAATGTTTTTTTTTTTTTTATTGTGCAATTTTACACCACGAAAATAGTTATTCACAGAATAAGTTTTATCCCACTTCTGACACCAATGTAATATGCGAGCTACTGCTCGAGTAGATAAAACGATATTCTGTGAAATTATTTCTTTATTTTCTAGTCTATAGAAGAATTTAGAACAATTCAAGTTCACACTATACTATTCTTCACAAACTCCTTCCTTACAAGGTCTCTTTCTTCTCAAATCACTTTATCTCCTTTCAATTACTTAATTCACAAATCCAAACTAATTACTTCTTCTTGTTAGCTCTCAACTTTAAATTTATCACAAAATTACAACTTCGGCTGTTATCACTTTTCCAATCTCCTCGTGCGGTTCAAAACCAACTGCCTTGCCTCGATCGCCATCTGTCCTTATATAGCTGCATTTCTGATAGCCAGAAACTTCTAGCAAATTCTTCGACCACTGGAACAAGAAAATTCTGATGTAATAATTCCAAGATGACAATAATTTCTTGCGGTTATAATTCTCTCCAAATTCCGTGACGTTGTCTTAGATATTATGTGTCTCTTATCGTGGACACGAACTGTGGACACTAACTGCAGACACGAACCTCGAATGAAAGGACACTTCGGAACAAAATTATGCCAGAATGAAAAGACGGTGCGTAGTTATTATGCTAGAACACATAGAACTATTTAATCAAGTGTTTAAAACTTGTAGCCGTTCATTAAAATAACATTCCATAGGATTTCGATGAGCAGTACATAAAGATAGAAACAAAATTATAAGTAGGCATGTACCCAACCATCTTCACACTTATACGATCTATGCATACAACGTTATCCACCCTAGTCACCGTGCAATTGTTGGGCTGGTGCACAGCTAAACAAAACAATTATTTTTTTTTTTTTTTAATGCATTTTTTATTTCATAATTCATTATAACTTACATGCTAGACAAAAAAAACGCTTAAAACTAGCTTAACTAACTTAACTATTTTCTATTTTAACTTACTGGCCCTATGCGGGCGCTCTAAGCTAAACCTAATACTTAAAACTATGTCTTTCGACGTAACTATCTTTATTTATTTATTTATTTTATTATTCAATTAACTAACTATTGATACTAAGAAAAATGTTTAATGAGTTGAAAAAACTTAGTATATGAACTTTTTTTTTTTAATATTCTTATATATAAAGCTTATAAACTACCTTAAAATAAATCTTAAAACTATCTTATTCTAAATTAGCCTATCTTATTCTACCTTACGTATTCTATACGTAAATTTTTTTTTTATCGAGTGCTGTTTTTTCTAATTTTTTTTTTTTTGTTTTTTGTGTTTTTTGTGCTTTTTTTGTATTTTTTTTCATCCAAGTGCTGTGGATTTTATTTTTTTTTTTTTTTTTAAATTATTACCAACACCTACCTAAACCTAAAAAACTACCTAAACCTAAACTATGTAAGTCGGCCATGGGCAAGAACAGCCAACTTTCAACATCAAACAGGCTACCCTGGATTAGGAGGAAACGACGAAGGAGTTTCCTCTCTTTCGGCCAGCCACCAGAAATGACCGTACTGACGTTGTACGTCATCAACATCCCGACCCGATACCGCCCTACTAAACCGGAGACGCCCCACACTGCCGTGTGCAACGTCTCTGTCGTAGTTGAGTCGCCTATCCACAGCTGTCCGAGCAACGTGGAAGATTAGCGGCACTGCCAATCTGTCCTGGATCAGACCTTTCTTATCAAAATAGAGGAACGCCTCTGGGGGAACAAAGCCGTTAAGGCGCACTCTCTCATGATACTCGGAATTGGGGTAATAAGCCCCGAAGATCAGGTTGTTCGTCGAGCTCATTGCTCTTGCAATGTGCCTTCGAATCAGCTTGATAACGAAATTATCCACTCTTATTAGATTAGCCCTGTTGTATAGGACCTCATTGGGATAGAATTTTATGTACTGGGACTCCGGTGTTCTGAATAAATGAAGGCAAGCCCTCTCAAACACCCGAATCTTTTCCAACAAGCTTGCTCCCACGTTGAACCACACGGGACATCCATATACGAGCATGGGCCGGATGAGGGCCATGTAGCAGATTACCTTTACCCTTGCATCGAGTTGCTTGCTATAAAAAAGTCTCTTTGTAAGGGCAAAAGCACCTTTGGCTCTGGCCAGAGCAGCATCTATATGTTTGTTAAAATATAGATATTGGTCTAACCAGAGCCCCAGGTATCTGACTACACTTCGACTCGCAAGTGGCTGTCCGTGCGGTCCCACGATTGAGAACTTTCGCCAATTCTTTCTGGTATCCCTAGAGGCCCCAGACAACGGCGTCCTAAAAAGAATGGTTTCCGATTTCTGGAAGTTGATCTTCAACTTCCAGTCATCGCAATATCGCTGAATCTTATCGAAGTCACGTTGCAAGAGAATTGCAATGACCTCGATTTTTGGTCCTGATCTGTACGCGATCAAGTCGTCTGCGTACGCTATGGCAAGGTGAAGTGATCCTATGAGATCGCTCGTGTAAATGTTGAAAAGGATCGGTGAATTAACCGCACCTTGTTGCAGACCATTTTTAATTAGAAATGTTCCAGTAGAAGTCACATTGCCATTTTTGACGATGAACTGCCTACCGGTGAGCATGTTATAAAGTATGTACAGCAGTGGTTTGCTTATGCCCAGCCTGTTCAGCTTGTAGAAGAGTCCCTCTAACCATACGGTGTCGAAGGCCTTCTCCAAGTCAATCAGGCAGGCACCCGTGCATTGGTTCTTGCTTTTGTTCCATTGGATATCCGATACCAGTTTAGACGCGGCATGTATTGTATCATGCCCCGCCCTAAAACCGAATTGGTTATCCGAAATTATATTACTGTTCTCAGTCCACTTAAGCAGGGCTCTATTGATTACTTTCTCGAATACCTTACTGATGTTCGGAAGGAGACTTATCGACCGGAGATTTGCCGGATTGGAAGTGTCCTTACCCCTTTTGGGGATGGGTTGTATCACTGCTGTTTTCCAATGCGCTGGATAATGTGCATTATTCAGTGCATTGTTGAACAGAGTTGTGTAAATGTCCACCGCTTCTAGAGGGAGATGTCGAAGCACAATGTTCGACACTCCATCGATTCCTACAGATTTCTTCCTCCTCAATGAGTCGAAGATCGCTTGGAGCTCCACCTTCGATATGTACGGGTGATGTACCCTTTCATCGGCGATGACATTATTTGCCATGTTATCGTCATTGAACTCGGTAAAACCTATGTTCTCGGATCGCCAGTGCTCTATATCATTTCGAAGGTAGAAGTTGTGCACAAGGACGCGATTTTCCAGGTCGTGGTTCGGGGAAATGGTATCATTCACCTTGTACACTTCCTGGAAAGTCGCTCCTATAGCCTCTACCTTCTCCTGCGGATCTTCGATCACAAAGAAGTTGTCATCCTCTACTGCGTTATCTGGATCTATACCTGCTGTTATAAGTATTCGTCCATTGTTCGTCGTTCGGGGGATCTTAAGACACGGAAGGTCGTTTTGATTATTCCTCCGAAATATTTTATTTATTTGCGGGAACATACTCGGGTTGTTGGATTTTACAGCCCGAATTTTGTTGTTCCAATGCAAATTTACAGAAAGTCTGTAATTTTCTCTAATTAATTTTTGGAGGTTTTTAATCAACGACTTCAGCGTCCTAACCTCCGAGTTTTGTCTGTCAGTAAACTGTCTGTACAAGGTTTTTAGTCTCGACAGCAGTCTACTTTTATGTTGGTGTAGTGCGTCAATTGTTGCATTGCGGAATATGTCTGCGTTGTCAGTATGTTGATACCGAGGTATCGTATTGTCCATAGTTCGTTTAATTGTCTCGTCCATTTGTTTTAGGTACCAGTCAATCTCCTCGTTTGACAGATTCCTATTGGACGGTGGGTAGAGCGAGTTCGAGGAGAGTGCTCTTGTTAAAGTTCTGGAGAAGCGAGTCCAACGCGTCCTACTATAATTTTAGGAGTACGTTTGGACAAACTCCTCCAACTCCGCAATTTCGTTGGGAATCATTATTACGGCACTGAGTCCGCAATGGTCACTGTCATACACAAATGTGTGCAGGCAGTTTATAGTTTGTCGGTCCATGTCGGTCAGTTGTAACCGTACGTCGAACAGCATAAGATCCATATAAGAGCCACTTCTAGGAAACGACGGACTATCTGTTGCTTTCAAATCGAGTTTATACTCGACACTGTGCCGACCCCACCAATTGAATAGTAGGTTCCCTCTAGGATTAGGTGTGTTGTTTCCCCAATCTCTATGTTTGGCATTGAGATCTCCGGCCATGATGAAATAATTCTCCTCCGACTCCAGCCTTAGGAATCGAAAAAGTGTCTCGAGCTCTGAAATAAATAAAGTAGATTGAGTAGCTTCAGGTGCATAGAGTGCGACCAAGTACATCCTCTTTCCACTACGGAGAGGGATGCACACGATACACGCTTCCAGCTCCTGGAACCTTCGCACTTCACCGCTGTACATTACTTTAAATTGCAATTGTTTGCGTATGAAGATCGCAACACCTCCTCCTTGTGTAGAGTTGGGTCGGTCTCTTCTGACAATACTGTATTTATTGTGCCCCAATTTGTGCTTCTGGGATAGCTTTGTTTCGCTAACCATAAGCACATCAGGGGTTTGGTCTTCAAGCAACTTAAACAATACGGCTCTTCGCTCGATCCTAATCAGTGAATTCACATTCACCGCAAGGATCTTCAAGGATTGCTCCTCCATGTTCGTACCCATTACGACTGAAGGTGCGTTAAGCCCGGCAGAAGTGCGTAGATCTGGTCCACCCGCTTCGCCTGCTCCTGTACCTGACGTTGAAGCTGCTCCATCTGCCCTTGGATAGAGAGCAAGATGGCCAGCATGTCAGTTTGAGCCTCCGGTGCTCTAGGCGCTGGGGCCTGAGAAGCAACCTTCGGTCTTTTCTGTTCCGCGTTTCCCCGACCTGCCGCCATTTGGGCGTAGGTCACTTGGGGAGTCACGGATGGTGTTTGAATTGGAGCAGGTGGACGTTTCACTACAACCTTCTCCTGACGAACCAGATTTACTTTCTTAATATACTGGAACTTAGGACAACCCCGATAGTTTGCGGTGTGTCCCGAGTTCCTGCATAAAGCACACGAGAGCTGGCTCTTATCTGCCACTCCATCCTTACCCAGAGTGCATTCCTCTGCTTTGTGGTTCTTTCCACACTTGACACATCGAGGCTGCATTTCGCAGTTCGACGCGGCGTGACCGAACCTTTGGCAGCGAACACATTGTAAAATGTTTTCGCTCCTTCTTAATTTTTCCCAGGCGACAACCTGGTAGTTTAGGACTTTAATACTCCTTAGACCATCCAGCTTGCTATTGGGTGAAAGCTGAACTAGGAAGAACGGCAGTTTCCGCTTCTCCCTTTTTGCCTTAGCTGTGGTGAATGGCTTGACCCCTACGAATTGGAGCTCGTTGCACTCTTTCTCTTTAAGCAGCGCAAGGAGCATCTCCGGATCAGTGGACGGGTCTATCCCCCTCAGCAGCATTGTTTGCCGCTTTTCCCCCTTCGGGGTGAAGGAGAAGAACTCCGTCGTCGTGTCCCTAAGTAACTGCTTAATTTTTTTTATAATCTTCCACTGTATTACAGTGGATAGCATGCCTATTTTCATTTAATCTTTTAATACTAAAATTTTTGCCTATGGCCGACTTACATAGTTCGATGGTATCCTTCAACTCCACCTTGTAGGTATTTATTGGCGGCACCCTCGCCTTTGTCGTCGTCTTTTGTTGCGGTTGTTGTTGCGGTAGTTGTTGCTGTTGTTTCTGCTGCTGTTGCTGCTGTTGTTTCTGTTGCTGCTGCTGTTTCTGCTGCTGCTGCGGTAGTTGTTTAATTGCTTGCTGCTTCTTCTGCTGCTGTAGTATTTGCTGCTGTTTTGTCAGCTGTTCTTGTTGCTGCTGCTTCGGCTGCAGTATTTGCGGCTGTATTGTGGTTTGCCGCTGGCTTTCTGGCGGCTGCTGCTGTAGTTGTTGTTGCTGTTGAGCGCGCTGGAGCTCTAGCTGCCGCTCTCTCTCCCTTCTGGCCACTTGTTTGGCCTTTATGGCACTCACCCTCTGCTCCAGCTGTCTGATGCTTGTAGTCAGACTCTCGACCTCTTCATCCTCGTCATCTGATTCGGAGGACGCCAGTACTCCGAAGCTATTCTTCTCATCTCCAACGTAGTGGCCTTCCCCACCGTCGGAGATGTACGCTAACTCGACAGAGTCATCGGACCTCTGTCGTTTTTTTTTTTTCTGCTGCTGTTGTTGTTCTTGTGCTCGGCGCCCCTTCACTCACTCCACCGGGCAGCTGTTCAGTTGGAGCTGATGTGGAGGGACGCTTTACAAGGTTGGGAGAAGGTTTTAACTTCCTTCTCCTTTTCCCCTTGAGTGGCCTACCTGCACTGCATCGGATGATGCTGTCAGCCCACCAGCTGGTCCCGCTATTGGGAGCGCGGACCGCTCACTCTCCATCGCTGACACTTTTTTTTTTTATTTACTTTATTTTCACTTATATGCACAAATGAAAAAAAAAGTACAGAATTTGATTTTACCCAGTCCGGGATTGAACCAGGGTCCACTGGTTTGGTAGAACACCACCACTACCTGTAGGCTAATTTGCCACTTGGAAGAACACCGTCTAATACTGCACTTGGAATCACACCGATTTTAACTGAGAAGCCGAAACACGTCTACACTCTCTGAAAGTCTGTGAACGACTGAACAAAACAATGTTGTGTGTGCCATGATCAAGTGAGAAGAGAGTAGACAAAAAAGGTTTCTGATTTTTTTTCTGTGTGTGATTTTTCATGTGATTACTGATTTGATGGAGTAGAAGAGAGAGAGAGAAAAAACTGATTTTGTTGTTAGTTTTTTAGTTGAAGCTTTTTAGAAGTGGATTTTTTTTCAGTGGATTTCATTTTCATACACCACTTTTTTGTATGGGAGTGCGACATCTGTATATTTATTGTCTGTGCTTTTAGGTTAAGTTAAAGTTGCTGTCTGCATTATGCGTTTTTAATAACGCTTGTTCCAAATCTATCTAATAATAATTATTATACCGGGGCAGATCAGGGATATCGCTCGTGTGCCGAAAATGCCACGTATGTATGTATTTACAAGATCGAGATTAAGCTGAGGATAGATCACCCTATTTAAAAACGATTAATTTTTATTTGTGGTACGGTGTTGGACGTCGACTGCTTCCACTATTCCATAAACAGATCGCTGCGTTTGGCCTATGATGCCGATATCATCCGAATAAGCGATCATAGGATTTTTATAGTACACATGTATATATACATATCTTAGCATTTGGTTCCTGCAATTTTACCTCGCAGGAGGGAAAGAGCCAGACGATAGGGGATCGCCTTATCTAAAGTTTCTGGTGGTCTTGAAAGGTTCAGTTGCATGTCTCCCCATGCTAACAAACCAAAGGGCAGTTTCTAGGGATAGACATATTTTTAGATTAGCTTAATTATAGGTCGTAGGTATCGGCTTGAAATTAATGTATCTTCTTCAGGATTTGAAATATAGTATGTGTATCCATTCGATTTTAGATTTTCGAGGGTGGAAAGCAGACTTATAAGGTCTACAGAAGAATGTTGACATTTTCGCAGCTACTCCTGAGAGAATTTTATATGTAGTAATAATAAAACTTTACCCCAGACATATACTATTGTTATGTTGTTCTCTGATGTTCTTCATTTAGAATGGTTTCATCCGACCATATTTTAGTGAAAAGTTGATGCATACTCCTTATCAGCTCTTCTATCAGGCGTAGAAGTTTTTAAATTTTTTCAATTCAAAATATTAGTTCTGATGCAATTACAATCGCCTGGTTGGAGGGCTTTTTGTTATCACACTTTTCGTGGGTCTTGCTCATTTTGTGAAGCGACTACGACTAAAACTTCTCTGGATCATCTCGCCGTGCTCATTTTGTACTCTTTTTTTAATTTCGATCACAATTTTATTTTGGCAATTTTCACTTACCGTATTGCCAATTGAGTATTTGCTATTTCTTAGTTGTTCGCTTCTATTTCATTTCATGTAAATAAATTAACTACTATTTTTATTTTTTTTTACTCTTTTCAGATAGCGAAGTTTTCGTTCTCGTTGTATACTCTTCTGAGTAAAATGGACTACGGCAACAAAAAATAACTTGATAATTTGTAATTATTAATTGTTTCTGTAACTTTTTTAAATAATGATAATATTTTTTTCTTGTATTCTGTTCAAGTGTTACTCAAAAGAAAATATTTAAATGAATAAATCTACCTGAATCAAGGACTGAGACATTTTTTAAATTTGTGTGCGATAAAGGAGAGAATTTTAGTAATTTTCTAATGCGGGAATAAGACCAGTACTATTCTCGTGTTGTTCGTTTCGAATCTTAGTCTCGGTTCCACTCGCATTTGACATCTCCTAGTAGCTTTCGCAAGTAGAAAAATAACTGTGTATAAATAAATAGAAATATATAACTGAAAGCTATTAGTACTTTTCTAAATTTAATCTTAGTCTTGTTATAGCCTCCTGTACGATAAGTTAAGAATACGTTATTGGACCAAATAAAGAAAATAAAATAATAATTTTTTTTTTAATTTACATTTTATTCTTCAAATCAATAGTACGTTACACATGGATTACTTAGATATGTAAACAAAAATTCTGATAGTAACAATTCATAAAAAAAATCTGTAATCAAATAGAGTGGGTATAAAGTGGTTTTCATAAGTCATTGAAGAATATATAGATACACTCTATAGTTGAAAAAAAAAAACTAGTACCGAGTGTATCATAACAGAAAAATTAAGAGGAAACATTAAATAAAAAAGGTGGCAGTGGGGTGATCATGGAATGGAAGAAACAAATTCAATAGTAACAGCAATTAGATGCAGTTTTAACAACAACAAAAAATAACTTAAGATATCTCACTGAGTAAGTTATTTATTTCATTTAGATTGAAGTTAAAAAGCCATTTTTTAGTTTCTCGGTTAAAAAGTCGAAAATTCCTTGTGTTTCTTAATGCAAGAGACAATTTGTTGTAAAGTCTTAAAGCTACTGAGGAGAAAAAGTTAAAAAATGGGTTGTGTTATGCGGTGATGTAGTTGCCAGATACTGATTGGAGCTACGAAGTTTGTGGTCCTTTGGATTGCGATTGCGATTGCATGTTGTGCACAATGAATGGAGCTGTGTATTGTCATCGCACTGTCCGCATAGTTTGCACCATTCGTGATGGGAGGATCGTCGGTTTCTAGAGCCCTGTTCCATCAAGCAGCATTGCAGTTCTCGCGTCGCACGTCGCATCGTAAAATAAGTCCATTATGGTAACAAGTTTAAAATGAAATCAGGTGACGTAGTCACGCTGCAAGTTCACGGTTCAAATCCTGATGTCAAGAATTAGAATCGTCTATTTATTTCACATGAAATAAATAAAAAGTCGATCAATTGCGAAGCTCATGTCAACTCTACTGCGAAGGCATAACACTGGCAGTGGGGTGGTCATATGGCTGAAAATGCAACTTGACCGTGATGATGACATCAGGAGGACTGAAAAAAATACTGTGAATCATAAGTAACAACAATCAAAAATGCTCTCCAGTTATCTGGATGCCACCCTCGTAGTTTACTGAAACTTAATACCACCTGAGTATCAAACCCACTACACCAATCTTTCTCTCTCTCTCGCACAAACGCCCGTGCCTTGAAATAATTTAAGGGTATGCACATCCCCTTTGGCGAGCGCAAATTATAAAAAAAAAACTTCTATTTCGTGAATAAGGGCGAATAGCGCCACGTATTTTTTGCAGAATGTACAGATGGATGTGGTTACATACAGCACTTGTGCGCTACACTGTTCATATATGTTCTATAAACACTTTACAATTAGCACAGAAATAGTGAAGGGAGTCTGCGAGGGTGTCGCATTATGTGTTGCAGATTTGTTTGGGTGAGTGGGTCATGGTCAGAACCCGGTTCCGATAAGCCATGAAATTGCCGCGACGAGATCTACTCCTAAGTGTTTATTAAAATTGCCCAACATTATTAATCGCCCTATTTTTAAAATACAGAAGCCACGAAAGTAAATACAAGTTTAACCATGCGAATAATATTAAATGCAAACAAATTTTATTGCGTTTTTTTTGCATTTCCTTTTTGGTTTATTTTTCTTACATCTCCATAAATGTATATTTGTAGTGCCCGAAAAAGCCTAACTGCAGCAATTTCATGCACGATCCCAAAATATAAAAATTTATATAGAGTAGGACGTTACTATTTTCGCATATTTTCGGGTAGCGGCTAAATTAAAATCAGCTGATAGTATGTACATACATATAATCCGTAGTTAATGGAGGGATTTGCGGTGTGAGTTCAATGGGCAAAGACTTACTGTGCCAAACCAAGTCATTCATTGTGAAACAGTCATAGAACTCACTACGGAGCTAGTGTACAATACAGTATGTTTGTAAAGACCTGCAAAGGCAGTGGATTCTTTTTGTATTAGATTCCTTGTACTATCGGGGTGAAACTCAAAAATATTGAGGTGTGAAATTAGGCGATCATGTACTGTCCAAAAGAATATCAGTGGGACAAACAGGTGTCTTGATCGCCAAATTTAAAATCGATAGTATATGATACCTACTGGTGATAATTGCATTCGGTGCAGAAAAAGCTTGCAATAACAGAAGACTTAGGGTCTTTAGGATTGGAACCAATCTCTCCATCACTTTAGCGAAACTAAGATGGTTGTGTTTGATATTTCAAAGGCATTTGACAGAGTTTGGCATCAGGCTCTTTTATCGAAAATGCATGCATATGGAGTCAATGAGTCTCTTCTTCATTGGATTAGAAATTACCTTTCCACTTACCAATACAAGTTGTCTTGGACGGCTTCAAGTCAGCAATTCACCATATATATGCTGGTGTTCCCCAAGGCTCTTTTTGTCTCCCACTCTCTTTCTTATTTTTATAAATGATCTCTGACTTCTAATCCGATCCATGCCTTCGATGACGAAGTACCCTCAGTTTTTCATATTCGTTCCCTAACTCACGTCCATGCTCTTCGACCGTAGAAGAGGATCAGCAACGTACACATGTTAAGACTTGTCATTTTCGGTATGTGTATTAATAACCATCTACGATGGTATGATCACATATTCGAGGTCACCTAAAATTCTGCAAAATGTCTAGGATTCCTTAAACGGTGCAAGAAATATTTTCTCCGTCTGATTTTACCTCAGTTTATAAGGCATCATTAATCTAATGAGAAAAAATATCGACATATGTTTGATCCCCGAAACCCATCTAAGAGTCTACACTGGTTATCACGCCTATCATCCTTCTGATAGAGCACGGGACGGTTCGTCCTTATTCTTTAAATCTAACATCGAACACTCGGTCGATATAAATATAGAGCCGTAAAAACTTCAGTTGTGCGCGGTAAGGGTTAAAAATAAACACTTGAGCTAGAATATAACGTCTGTTTACTGTCCGCCGCGATGCTCGCTCGAAAAAGACGACTACTTTCGTGTCTTCAATGCCCTTGGTTCAAATTTCCTTAATGATGGGGATTTCAACGCGAAGCACACCTTCTGGGGTTCAAGATTACATCATCTAAAGGAAAAATTCTCTACGAAGTGGCAAATGAATTTGGTTGTTGTTCTTATTCGACAGGAAAAACCACCTATTGACCAACTGATTCAGAAAAAATTCCAGAACTTATCGATTTTTTCGTTTCAATCGAAGAAAGTTTCTGACTTTGTATCGTAAGGGTTCAAGAATTCTTTAGGCCAGCAGTTGATCGTTTCGTGGAAGCAATCCAAAGAGCGACATGGAGAAATTGCAAATTACTCGTGCACCGCAGCATAGAAAGGTTCTTAACCGACTATGCAATCGCCTTAGAGATAGTATTTGGGAATTTAAAAGCAATAAGATAGCGACCTACCTTGAAAATCTCTCCACTGAAAGAGAATCAAATTATTCACTTTGGAAAGCACTAAAAGGCATCCGGAAACCTCAAATGCAAGCGCCACCTTGAAGAAGATTTTCACCCTCTCGGCAAAAAAAAAAAAGTTTATAAGGCATTCATCCTGCCCAAAGCTGGAATACATCTGGTATGGTGCACCTAAGTCCGTTCTGCATATTCTAGACAGGGTACAGGATCGAGCGTTAAAATTTACATATATATGATTGAGACATTGTGAACTCCATAGATTCACTCGAACATCGTAGAAATGTCTCGTATCTTTCTCTATTTTATCGCTTTTTTTTATGCTCCATCGAAATAGCCAGTTGCATTTCTCCCATTCAAAATTTCACCCGCAATACGCGTCATGCTTCGAATGCCTATCAGTTCACCCTTAACCCCAACTTCGGTCGTACTGTCAAATATAGGAATTCGTTTATAAGCCGAACGACGCGAATGTGGGATGATCTTCCAGGCTCTGTAATTCCTCATCATTACAACCTTCAAACGCTTAAAGCCAATGTGCACAGGCATCTCCTCTGTCCCTCTTCCTCCCTTTCTCAAACGCCCGTGCACTGAAATAATAGTCTGAAGTGAAATCATTTCCAGTAATGCAGGGGAATCGATCGTACCAGTTAATACGAGTAATTGGTGTACGAAGAGTATGTCAGCTACCTCGCGACTTTTTATAAGGGTTTGCAAGTTAATTAATTTTAGCCGATTTTCGTAGGGGGGTAAGACATAGTTGTCGCCCCATGGGAAACCACGTAAGGCAAAATGGATAAACCTGCGCTGCACGGCTTTGGCTCTAAGGGAGTGTGTGTCGTGAAATGGTGACCAAACTTGGCTGGCGTATTCAAGGAGGGGTCTAACAAAGATGATGTAAAGGGACTTTGTATCGTAAGGGTTCAAGAATTCTTTAGGCCAACGTTTTATGAAACCGAGAGAAGAATTGGCCTTGTGAATAATTTGATCAATGTGCGAACGGAAGTTTAGCTCCCTGTCACAAATAATACCCAAATCGCGTATAGAGCAGACTGCGGGAACAGGCTCGTTGTGAAAGTAATGGGTTCTGAGGGGTCCGGCAAATCGCTTTCGAGAGAACGTTATGGATTGACATTTGCCGACGTTAAGTTCTAAGAAGTTTTTGTCGCACCATGTGTAGAATGAATTTATGTCGTTTTGAAGTAAGAGGGAATCAGTGGGGGTAGATATTATCTTAATGATTTCCATGTCATACGCGTAAATAGACAGATATGATATGATCAACATCGTTTATTGTTAAGACAAAAATCAGTGGACCAAGGTGACTGCCTTAAGGAACACCTGAAGTGGCATTAAGGGGGGTGTACTGGGGTTTCTCTAGGTACGATCTCAACCATGAGATGAAAAAGGGGGGAAACCCGAAAGCTTTAAGTTTAAGGTAAATAGTTAGGTGACATATTTTATCAAACGTCTTGCTGTAGTCGGTCGTAATGACATCCACTTCCTTACCTATCTCTAATGCTTGCAGTGTTTTAGAATAGAATTCGGTTAGGTTAGTCGTTGTGGACCTACCCTTTAAGAAACCGTGCTGTTGTGGAGAAAATATGGATTTGCAGTGAAAATAAAGTGAGTCATAGAGAATGCTTTCAAAGAGCTTAGGTATAGAAGAGAGTTTGGCTGTAGTTCGGTAGTTTGATATGTCATCTTTACTGCGTTTTTTTATGGATAGGGAAAATGAAGGAGTCCTTCCATACTTTTGGGAAAACAGCTTGAGAGAGTGAGAGTCGAAAGAGAGTTTTAAGGGGCTGACATAAAACATTTACACAATTTTTTAGAAATATAGCGGGCAGACCATCAGGGCCTGGGGAAAAGTCATCCTTAAGCTGGATAATCTTTGCACGTACCATATCAGTCGTTATGTCAACTGAGACAAGGGAGGTTTGAGGGCAGTTGTTCAGGTAGCTGAAATAGTTAGACTGAAGAAGGTCACAAAGAGGTTGGCGATTGCTTTAGGGTCAGCAGATAATTTATTAAATAATCGGTCATCGGACGTTTTTTTGAGGTTTATAAATTGGTAAAAAAGCCTAGGATCTGTGATTAGGCTTAATTGCATTCTGTCAAGGTATTCGAGATAAAGGGATTCTCAGAGGATGGAAAAGCGGGAATAAGCTTGCTGGTATCTGGATCTCCATAATTTGTTTCTGACATTGCGATGAGTACGTAATTCATTATTATACCAGGGGGAAATGACGAGCAGTTTTTTCGCGGCAAATATGGAACAGATTGGAGTAGGCAGTCAAAGTTTGCGATATCAATGGGGGTGTTATTCTTTAGAAAGAGGCTGAAGTTTAAGTTATTGACTAGGTTATTAAGTTTAGCGAAGTCAGCTTTACGAAAGTTAAAAGAAAGAGAGTTCTCTAAATCAACGCTAATGTTGTCATGTTCATACGAAAAGGTAAGAGTGAGAGAGGGGTGATAGTGCTCTAGGGTGGAGAGAAGATGGTTACTCGCAGTAAGCAGGAAATTATGGGCATCGGATGAGAAAATGAGATCTAACTACCTGCCGAGGTAGTTAGATCTAACTAATCTGAAAAAGTCCAGAGTCAAAAAGACAATCAGTAAGGGGGGTTTCCATTCAAAAACGGAAGGTTAGGTTAGGTTTGATGGGTTGACGTAGACGTTGAAAGACCTACTACGCCACACTTAGATCAATGTAGATCGATTGTGATGCCCATTGCCAACAACACGCGGTGTTCCAAGCGGTCCCCCATCTAAGTACTAACCGCGCCCGACGATGCTTGTTTCGGTGATCCGACGAGAACCAATACTTTTTTTTTAATGCATTTTTATTATTACTTCATTAAACTTATAGCACAGATAAAAAACTACCCAGATGTCTCATTCACATGGGAAGAAGTGATATATGAAAACGAAAAAAAGCGTTTAAAAAGCTTAAAATTCTTACAAAAGGGAAAAAATCAGAACACAGAACATTTGTTTTTTCTGCTCACTTTTTAATCCATTGTGTCACTCACACATACCCTTGCTTACCTACACTGCAAAAAAGAAACAAAAAAATATTTTGTGCGACTGCGGTCACAGAGTTCTGATGCCGACACGTTGGTAGGATGGATATGGAGTATCTGTATAGATCGTATATATATATGTGCAAATGGTTGGGCTTATGTTGTGTGCTTGTTATTTTGTCTGTATGTATACCTTATTTTCAGCACTTGATTAAATAAATGAAAACTCTGTAAACTTTGTGGACACAAATTTGCTCTGAAAATGGGTTTTGCATACTGCATTTTATATTTGTGCCCTTATAATAACTGATCACTGCTCTTGGCCTACTTAAGTGAAGGTGACTAATCTTCGAAATTATTATAAAAAAAACTTACTAACTTAACAAACTAATCATTAACTTAAATTAGGTTAGTATTAAATTGCAGTTAAATCACCTTAATCATAACATACATTGAACCAATTCGGAAATGTATATTTCTTGCCTTTACGAGTATACATTCTTTGATTATATTTTCTTTTAAGTTAGATGCAAAAGGTAATTTTCGAAAGTATTCGGAAAATATTTGTACATGAAGACGGCATACTTGAAAATATTTTTCCGACGGCCATAAGAGAACCGTATTTTCTTTTGAATTTTCATATTCTTTTAATTTTATCAATACTTCCGTTAGATCGAAATTCTGTTTGTCCTTTGACATTTCTTCAGCACAATTTTCACAGATTTTGTTCATTTTTTTTTATTGTTTTAAAGAAACAGTATCCGGCAAAGTATCTTGTAGCAAGGTCGTCGACTTGCGGTACCTTGACTGTTATTGCGGGTTCATTTGGTGGATTAACTATATTGTTCGTATTCATGTTATTTTCAAAACATTCCTCATTCTTAAGAATGTCGTGATAGCTCTTGGGTAAGTATTATTTGTTCTTCTATATCACTCTGCAAAATAGCATTTCAATCCACCTGTAAATATTCCGAATCGTCTTCTTCGCAGTTGGAACATTTCGATTTGAATACAAATTTTATCGATATAACTTTGGCTAGCAGGGAGTTAAATTCGGACACATTTGGATTACTTTTACCAAATAAGTTCTCTAATGGATCTTGATTAAATTTATTTACATAAATGTAATATATATCATTACGATCCATGAATCAGTCGCAGGCGTTTTTCTAGATATCGAAGGGGCATTTAACAATGTGAAAACTCAAAAAATTGTGGAAGCACTCTCGATATACTGTAATAACCAAATAATAAACAATTGGCTAGAACACATGCTTACAAACCGCATTATCACAGCTTCACTGGGAGACGACACAAGAAGGGGAACAGTCCGTACGGGAACACCACAGGGGGGATAATATCTCCTTTTCTGTGGGTGCTCACAATGGACAACCTTTTAAATGTACTGGACTACTGGACGAATCTAGACACGTGCAAAGTGGCTAGATCTGTAATAACTAAACCGAGTAACAACTCAGCAAAAAGAGCTCTTAACTCAAGCAGAACACAATTGAGATTGATGGTGGGACTTTTAACAGGGCACATCAATTTCAACAAATATTCGTTCAGATTCAGGATAGCTGATACAACAATCTGCGCCAATTGTGAGGAGGAGGAGGAAGATATAGAACACTTCCTCTGCCACTGCCCTGCTACAGCGAGGTTAAGACTGAAAATTCTGGGATCTCCAAGGATTCCGGATATTACACACCTCAAAAGAAAGGAATCGGGGATATATTGGAGTTCGCCAGACGAGCACTACGATTCCCCGATCACTATACGATATAGTTTCCCGTTGATACTACCCATGATCCCTAGACCTAAATCCTCTCAACACATAATTCCCAAAGCACAGCACTATTCCCTACAGTTACATAGATGAGGGGAACACAACGGGCCCAATGGAGGCCTAAGTGAAGAGCATAAGCTCACCCTCTTAAACCAACCAACCAACCAACCATGATCCATGAATAATGTGTCTTTTATTCTTAAAACGCTTTCTATAGTTAAGGTCAAGCCTTTGAAACAAAATGATCTATTTCTTGCGTTTGTGGGTTCGATGTTTAATATATAATCCTTCATTTCTTAAAGTTAAAGTTTTTTTCATTTAGATTAAGTTTACTATATAAACTACGATTTGTGGGTCCTTGACCACAGCAAATAGCTCTAACGGTTAGTTTCAGCTGCGCGCATATATCAAGGCAATTATATACCTCAGTGATAATTGATAATCACAAATTCTTTTTCTTTTGGTGATAATGTCGAAGTTATTTTCTTTATTTCCTCTAGAACATTTATATTTCTTCCAGGTGACAGACTTTTAATCTTAATCCACCTATGTAATGAAGACGGGTGCGGCAAGTGTAGTCCAAGCTGATCCCGTAAAAAGTTGTATCCGGAAGACGAACGGAAAAAAATGCACTGCGAAATCCACTTCCTCTTCTGTGTATTTTTTTGTACTCTCAGATAGAATGAGCTTCAAAAATGTTTTAGTATTTTGATCAATACCAAGCAATGAATCAATTTTCTCTTGAATACTCTGCTTTTCACGCACTTGCAGCCTTTTTTTGTCCTCTTTTAAACGATGAATTCTCTACAGCAAATTTATTTTCGATTTGCGATTTCATTTTACTGTTATCCTTAAGCTATTGTTCAATTTCTTAAGCCTCTCAATTCTTTTAATATAAATAGATTGCCTTTTTATATGAGTCTCACAGTTGGCGCAAGTAAATTCAACGTTATCATTGAATCTTTTTCTTGATAACCTTTTTGAAGACAAGTTTAGTTCTTCTACTGTAACATCATTCGAATCCAGTACTAATTTATTGCAGTGTTCATATGTAACCTTAGATCCCGTTGGATCAAAACAAATGAAATCATCATCAGATATAGCAACACTTCGTTTTAACAAGAGAGAAGGGTAATCATTTTTTTTGCTGCATATATAGCGCATTTTAAGGCTTTTTATGTGTTCCCGAGACTCCTCTGCTAAAGCTAGCCATTCATCGTATAAATTTAAATAATTTTCCATCAAGCAATTCATTTTTGGTTGTAGAACAGTGTGCAATTTGCACACTTCGTTCTTTTCCAGGACATTTTTTCCTTGGAGACAATTTTCTTATGCCTTTTAATTTTTTAGTATATGTATGTAATATATATGTATGTTAGTAATTAACCTGAAAATCTAAATTGATATTCTAGCAAAACCTCTCAAACCTTCTCTTCATATACAACGCATACGCGTTTACAAAACTTCCATTCATGAATATTTATTCTTTTCCTGCGGTGGTATGGAAATCACACCGTCATGCATCTTCATGGCCCTTCCCTTATTCTGAAAGCTCTCTGTCTGCCAGGACAAAAATATGCTTCATTTTTTTATATGGGCGTGCGACATCTGGGTATTTTATTTTATATTTATATCTGTGCTATAAGTTTCATATACAATATTATTAAACCAGAAGAAATCCTTAAAACCATTACACAAATTAAAACCAACATAAAGCATATACAATTAGAAAATAAGGAAGTAGTTTATCACAGACTAGAAACATTAATAGCAAAAATGAATAAATATTATAAAATGAAAAAATAATAATAATAAAGCAGAAAGACAAAAACGAGTGCTTGAATATTGTGGGAAACGCAGAAAAATGGCTCTTTGGAACTATCGACGAGACTGACAGTTTATTTTGAATCACCCGCGGTCGCTAAAACTACAATTTAGAACCTACACTTTTATTTAATGCGTACCCTTGCATGCAAAATAGTCCACAAATACGACATATGTACATCCTGACATTATAATAAAATAAAATAAATAAACACAAAATTACATCCATGCACTCCATCAACAACATTTGCAACAAAGATAACCCAACGCAAAGTGAGCGAGAAACAACGATGCTTTATCTGGAAAGAAGAGTACAAATCATAGCAACGCAAGGGAGAAAGCAACAAGATCGTCCAAGCAGTGCTTGTGGTTTGTAGCCTACAAGCTCATCACACGAAATTATTGTCTCACTGTTCACTCTTTCTGTGTTGCAATAGATTTTATTGTCTCCTGTGTTCTGTTTACATTTATTAATCTCAATTTTCTTGGATGTCGACTCCACATTTCCAATGAGGATAAGATAGAGTTAAGTCGATAACACAGACTGCCAGGGCGTGAATGAGGCTTATCAAATTATTTGCGAACTCCGTTATAGAGAACATATATATATACTTACAATACATTCGATTTATTATCCTTCCTCACACATATATATCAATGCCATATATTTCTCTTCTACTTATAGGGCTGAAAATTCCGTTATATGTTGTTTGACAGTACTTAGCAGATCAATATACTAATCTGAATCGAATCTGGTAAAACATTTTCCGCTATTTTTAACGCGATTGTGATTTATCGAATTAGGTCGGGTGGCTTCGTTCTTTGTAGACGGCGTAATAAATTTCAATCATTTTGAATTTGTAGAATTGCATTGTTCACGTGTCCTTCTAATCGGTTATTGTGTTTTAGCGCAAAATTTTTAATTTCGTTTTCCACAGTAGCAATTCCGAGATCTCTATGGATATCGTTGTTTCTTATGTGCTACGCTTAGTACTTTATTTTCAAAAGTTTTTAAAATATTGTAGTTGGTTTTTTTGGTACAACCTCAAATTTGTACACCATATGTGCACACCGGTTTAATCACTTGCTTGTATAAAAGCAATTTTTTCTCTACGTTAAGCTTAGAATATTTTCCAATTAAGCAGTACATTTCTCTGTATTTATTTTCGAGTTCTTTGCGTTTCTTTTTCACACATAGCTTCCACTTCAACTTTGCGTCAAGTGTCACCCCGAGGTATTTAACCTCGATTGAAAAAGGAATTCAAACGAAATTGACAAATATAGGTAAATTATTTACTTTTTTATATGTAAAATTTACGTGAACAGATTTGGTTTCGTTAAGCGCGATTCGCCAAATCTGTGTCCATTCATGTACCATATTCAATGTTTCTTGCAACTTTTTAGTGGTTTCTTCGATAGTTCTTCCTGTCACCAAACTGATAGTGTCGTCGACAAATGTACCCAATCTAGTGCCTTTTACTTGCGGCAATCACGAATATACAACAGATACAAGAGCGGACCTAGAACACTTCTTTGCGGTACCCCAGAAGCTATTTCTTTTAATTCCGAATAATTGATACCGTGTTTGACACGGAAGAGTTTATTCTCGAGATATTTCTCCAAAATGTCATATAAATGTATTGACAAAACTTGTCGCAATTTGAACTTCAAGCCTTCGTACTACACCTTATCAAAGGCTTGAGAAACGTCTAGAAATACGTTTGAGCAAATCTTCCGTTCTTCAGAAGCTTTTCCAATTCTATCGGTTATACTATGTATGTACTTAATCAATTCTAGAATGCTTGCATCTAAATCCGGACTGATGATCAGGAATAAAATGTTTTTCTTCAACCGGCTGAGCAATATCCTTTCGAACATACTATATGTCACCGAACGCGCCCACCAAATACACGCCATCTGTGGTCTCACCCCAGTTTCCAATAAGTGATGAAGAAACATTATCGCTATCTCACTCTTACCCAGTTTGCGCCGTTTCTTGAGTTTATCACAAGTAACCCGAGGCTTTGTCTTTGTCAAGAAGCGAAGGAAAGAAGTCAAGCAACTGCAAAATAAATAAATATTGTATCAACCATTCATTTCTGCTTGGAATCGTTTCTCGACAAACTTTATTTCGCATTTGACACCCACGTCGTGGAGTATACTGCGAATTGCCGCCGCCATTAACCGAGCCATTCGGAAATTCTTGCCAGCAGAGACTGCGTACTGCCGCTGAAGATGAAATGAACACCCCTTCGAAAGAGTCCACGTAACCAGCAACCAGAAGAAGATAGCATCGTCGGTCTTGCCAGGTTGGGCATTGAAGATGCCGCTACAAATACCACTACCGTCGCAGCGACAACTACTTCTTCTGATGTGGTGTCAGGAGCCGACAGAGCAAGTACAGCAAGTAGTAGTACCTCAGCTGCATCGCATAATCCCACCGCCATAATATCTGGAAATAAAAAAAATTGAAGTTCTGCAGCTACAGCCGTAGCACATGATGAAAGTCTCTTGCAAGCCATGCAGAGACATATCGATCATCTGGAAAGCCAGCTTAAACGTGCCCAAGTCAAGTTAAGTGAGAGTGATCTCCAGTGCCAAGCACTGAAAGAAGTAGTGCAAAACAGTACTCCTATCGTTACTTCAACATCGTCGTCAATAACAGAGCCATCATTGCCGCTATGGACTCCGTTATCTCAGGCCATCTCTTCGCAACAGTCAAACCCAAGTACCGTTTGTAGCAATATAGCCGTGCAACCAACCGTGACGCCGCCTACATTGCACCGTTCAAGCATTGGTACCTTGTATGCCAGCACAAATAACTGCATCAGATCGACTATACAGCAAAATGTTCATCATTCGCAACCACATTCAACAAATCCAAGTAACTGGTTTCTTCCCAATCACCCCCAGTTTATGCCGCTTGGAAGTAGTCAAGTTGGAAGTGGTGCACTGCCACAGACAATGCCGTATGCTAGCGCACGGAAGGTACTGGACTTGCCGGATTTCAGTGGTCATGCGGAAGACTGGTCAATGTTTTATACCGCATACACTGAGACAACATCAGCGTACAATTATACTAATTTGGAAAATAGTCAGCGCCTTTTGAATTGCTTAAAGGGAGAAGCCAGAGAGACAGTCAAGTCTCTGTTGATACATCCAGACAACGGTGGAGCAGTAATGGAGCAGCTTCGAATCCGCTTCGGCCGCCCTGAACAGTCAATACGAAGCCAGCTTCAGCAAGTCCGAGGTATGCCAACCATAAATGAGAACTCCATGGAAAGGATTATATCGTTATTCACGCACTTGTCGAACCCTACATTACTGGAGGAGCTCATTTTAAAACTTCCCATGAGTAAAAGGATCGAGTGGGCCAAATATACAACTTCGATACTGCCGTATCCAACAATAACGTACTTCAGCCAGTGGTTAAGTGAAGTTGCCGAATTGATTTGTTCTGTCCAGGACATTGGAAGCTTCATGCAAACCGAGACAAGAAGACGGCCAGTACTTCATGCTGCCATTGGTGATCGACGTCTTGATGTAGTTACGTGGCCTTTACTCAGCTGCAGCATAACGCCAGTACATCGAAGGAAGCCGTTTTAACATGTGCAGCCAGCACTGTTCAGAGTACTAAGTTGCTGTTCAGAATTCTACCAGTTACCCTTTTCGGAACCAAGAAGCGGGTAGACACATACGCGTTGTTGGACGAAGGTTCTTCAGTAACCATGATGGACGCCGCCCTGATTGAAGAACTTGGATTAGAACGTCACCAACGCAGCCTAAACCTACAGTGGCTTGGACGAAGAGCTCCCAAGGAACCGGCTACAGTTGTTAGTCTGCATGTCAGTGGTTTAAACGTCAAGCGGAGACATATTCTAGGCAATGTCTATGGTGTCTCTAATCTTCAATTGCCGACACAGAGCCTAAGCGATAGTAACATATCTGTTAACGCTATTCGCCTTAGAAATTTGCCGGTACAGCCGTATATCAATGTTACACCTATGTTGCTCATCGGATTGGACCACTGCCATTTGGGTCTTCCATTGGAAACCATCAAAGTTGGTGATGGTGGACCATTTGCCGCTAAAACGGAGCTTGGTTGGGTCATATTTGGGCCCTCTCAAGGAAGAATGGCAGCAACACCTTCATGCCTGATGGTGGAAGCCGTCGAGGATACAGTTCTTCACAAATTAGTGGAGGATTACTTCCATGCTGATAGCTTTGGAGTGCGGCCAGCACCGGTAGTGGAGGACAAAGCTGATGTACGTGCCCGCAGTATTCTTTAGTCCACCACCGTCAGGGTAAACGAAAGATTCCAAACCGGTCTTCTATGGAAGAGTGATGATATAAAACTTCCTGACAGCTATGCCATGGCCAAAAGGAGGCTCGTAGGAATCGAGCGTAAAATGAAGGAGGATGATACGTTTGCTGCCGCCTACAACGAGATCATCGAAAGTTATATATCAAAGGGTAACGCTCGCAAACTGCCACCAGAGGAAGCCAACGTCCAGGGACCTAGAACGTGGTACTTACCCCACTTCGCCGTCTCGAATCCCAACAAATCAGGTAAGTGGCGCTTGGTATTTAACGCCGCCGCTGCAGTAGAAGGCATCTCACTTAATTTATGTTTGCTAAAGAGACCACAGCAGTACCAGCCAATGCCAGGAGACATCAGGGAGATGTTCCACCAGGTGGTCATCCAACCAGAGGACAGGAGCTCCCAAAGATTCCTCTGGCGGGCAGGTGAAGACATACGACCGCCAGACATCTTTCAGATGAAGGTGATGACGTTCGGTGCTGCATGTTCGCCATCCGCAGCACAATTTGTACTGAAACTGAATGCACAACAACATCAAGACGCCGATCCTCGAGCTGTCAGAGCTATACTACAGTATCACTACGTAGATGATTTTTTGAACAGTTTCGGATCCATGGAACAGGCCATCAATATTGCGCAGCAGATACGCCAGATCCATAGTGAAGCCGGATTCGAACTTCGTGGCTTCGTCTCAAATTCACCAGAGGTGAAAGCAAAGCATCAGAAAGGGTACTCGGAATGTTTTGGCATCCGTTGAGTGATACCTTCGGTTATGAACTCAAATTTCATCGTGTGGGTCCAGAAATCACCACCGGCAATAAATGCCCCAGCAAGAGAGAACTGCTGAGCATCGTTATGTCTGTCTTCGACCCGCCGGGATTTTTGTGCAACGTTTTGATAGGAGCCAAGCTACTAATGCGTGAGTTGTGGAAGAGTGACGTTCGTTGGGATGCGCCGTTGCCTAGCAATATCAACGCAGCGTGGTGCAAATGGCTTCGGAGTTTGAACCAGGTTGCCGAGATTCGAATTCCGCTCCATTACTTCAACAACACAGTTCCGAAGCAAATCGAGCTTCACATCTTTGTTGATGCCAGTAAGGACGCCTTTGCAGCCGCTGCATACTGGAGGGCTGTTGACGTTAACGGAATTGCAAACGTTGCGTTTGTGTGTGCCAAGAACTCCCGCGCCTAGAACTCCAAGCCGCCGTTCTCGGAACACGCCTTAAGTAAACAATTTGCAAAGAGCACTTGTTTGATGTTAGCCGTTGTCTGCTTTGGAGTGACTCCAAAACGGTCATCAAATGGATTAAGTCAACCAATCGCCGCTACAAGCCCTTTGTGGCTCACAGAGTAGCAGAGATCCTAGCTGCAACTGAGGAGTCCAACTGGAGGTGGATACCTACGGAGGAGAACGTCGCTGACGAGGCCACACGTCCAAGTTATAACTGCAGCCATTCAGGTAGATGGTTAACTGGTCCAAAATTCCTCTGAGGTGAACCAAGTGCTGATTCTGCCAACACCAGCTCCCACGAAGAAGACGCCGAAGAACTTCGCCCGAAGTTTACATTACTAGCCGTGAGTCATAACTTTATTAATTTTCAACGCTTCCACTCCCTTGACAGATTAAAACGATCAATATCGTGGGTTATCCGATTTACGAAACGAAGTCGCCAGAGATATGATTCTGGAGAGGATCATGGACTGACTGCCACTGAGCTGAACGTGGTCGAATTCGTGCTTTGCCACTAAGCACAAGGAGAGTACTACTCTACGGGGCTGATGCAATTCAAGAAGGATCAAAGCTTGTCCAAATGGAGTGCATTACACAAACTTTCGCCATATGTAGACGACGATGGTGTTCTGCGAGTTAATGGTCGCATCGACGCAGCCAGCTGGCTACCATTCAGCACGCAACATCGCGTAATATTGCCGCCTGACCATCTGTTCACCAAACTAGTTGTGCGCCACTACCATTCTCAGATGCTACATCAAAACTTCGAGGCCACAATTTGTGAAGTTCGTCGCCACTATTGGATACCACGACTGCGACAAGTCCTGCGAAGCATAGTCGCCAGTTGTTTCATCTGCAGGGCGTACAATGCCAATTACGCCTATTATGGGACCATTGCCTAAGGATCGCTTGACACCATACATGAGACCATTTTTCTACACAGGGTTGGACTATTTTGGCCCAATTAATGTAACCATCAGCCGTCGTACGGAGAAACGTTGGGTAGCCTTATTCACGTGCCTTGTCGTCCGTGCTATCCACTTGGAAGTTGCATTCGATCTACCGACCGACGCTTGTATAGTCGCCATCCGCAACTTCATAAATCGCAGAGGGGTCCCAGTAAAGATCCGAAGTGATAATGGAAAAAACTTTGTCGGGGCCGAACAAGAAGCGAGGCGTTTCACAGAAGTTTTTGATTGTGAGCGCATCCAAAACGAGTTATCAAACAATGGCGTCGAATGGGTTTTTAACTGCCCGAATAACCCATCAGAAGGAGATGCATGGGAACGTATGCTTCAGTGTGTCAAGAGAGTGCTACGCCATACAATGAAAGAAGTTGCACCACGGGAGCATACGTTACAATGTCTGCTGATTGAAGCTGAGAACATGATGAATTCACGGCCATTGACACATCTATCAGTCACCGCCGACCAGGAGGAACCACTTACTCCAAACCACTTCCTGTTAGGTGAGGCTAACACCACGCAGACACCGAGTGTGAAGAAATCGACCCAGAAGCTTTGCATACTCCGTAAACAGTGGCGGATTGCACGTCAACTCAGGGACAGGTTCTGGAAGCGCTGGATCTGCGAGTATCTGCCTACACTGACACGTCGTTCGAAGTGGTGCCAGAGGACCGTACCGCCCAAGGAAGGTGACCTTGTGTTCATCTGTGATGTGAACCTTCCAAGGAGACAATGGTGTCGTGGGCGAATTGAACGCGTTTGTCAAGAAGCGAAGGAAAGAAGTCAACCAACTGCGAAATAAATAAATATTGTATCAACCATTCATTTCTGCTTGGTATCGTTTCTCAACACTATACTTTAAGAGCAGATTTTATAATACACAAAAGTTTAATTACCGCTTTCCTAGATAATTTATTGAGAACCTCTCCTGTGATTAAGTCGTATTCAGGAACTTTTTTTGGTTTCAATTGTTTTATTTCCTGTTTAAGTTCAACTAGCGTTGCACTTGCTATTGTATACGTGGTTGACCATCGAACGGTTCAAATATTTCTTCTAGGTGGGCTGCAAAGATTTCCGTTTTTTCCTTATCATTTTTGGCCCATTCGCAATTATTATTTCTGATTGGCGTGACTTAGATCTGCAGTTTTCTAATACTCTTAATCACTTTCTAAAGCGAAAAATTAGAATCTGTTTTCGCTGTTAGATTTTTAAAATATATTGTAGTTATTTTTTAATAAGTTGCACAAACGATTGCTTTATGTTGTGGGAAACGAGCTTGTTGTAATTTTTTAGAGCTTTCCTCTTTTCTTTCACTAATCCTTTAATTTTAGGAGAATATTTTAGAGCAGAGATTCCCAAAGTGGTCGTCATCGTGGTTTTATAGCCCACTTAAAGCGACAACTGCCTGAGGTACTGGTCATTCACTGCGTGATTTACAGACAGCATTTAGTAGCAACAAATCTGAGTCCTGGATTGCATCAGTCTTTACAATATGTTATAAATGCTGTCAAAAAGATTCGAAGCAGTTCTTTGAACTCTCGGTTCTTTGCTCAGCTATGTGAAGAAAACGACGAACTCTTTACTCGGTTACTTCTACACACTGAAGTTCGCTGGCTATTACTTGACTGATATCTTTGGTATGTTCAACAAAGTTAATTTGCAGCTGCAGGGTGACGATCTCAACTTGATTAAAACAAAATCAATAATATCGGCCTCTGTGGGTAAACTCATTCTTTATAAACAAAATTTAAGCAGAAAAGAATGTTCATAGTTTCCGCATTTGTTAAAATTACCAGAAATGCTTCAAGATGATGTTATTTTATCATATGTCACATAATGCGTCCATTACACAAGGATTTTACTAAAAGGTTTGAGGACCTCTTAAATTTACAATTTCCTCAATGGATAATAAATCCGTACAATATCACAGCCATGAAAGAAGCCAATGTGATAACCCAAGAAGAGTTGATTACCATCAGCACAGACGAGGAGCTTAAGCAGAATTTCAACCAAGGCTATCAGAAGTTCTGGTTGCAACGCAACATTGAACAGTATTCTGCATTGTGGAACATTGCTGAAAAATACCTTATCGCTTTTCCATTATCATACCTAGCCGAAAAAGGCTTCAGTGTGGTTACAAACATTTTGACAAAACAAAGAAACCGTTTGGAAACCAACGAACGCGGAGATTTAAGGCTGCAAATCACCAATATTGATTTAGCTAGATTGGTAGAAAGTCACCAGGTTCATCCATCACACTGAATTTTTTATATATATATTTTTTTTACTTTACTATTTAAAATTTTTTTTCAAAAAATATTTACCTACTTAAGTATTTTTACTTAATTTGTATTACTAATTATTAATTACACTTAATACTTACTGAATTTTATGTCTATTTATTTTGTTAAATTTTGATGGGGAAATGATGTCAAGTTTACTCACTTAACCAACTGCAAAGTTTTTAAATTAGTAAGTATTTTGTATCAATAGGAACAAAACTAGAGATAGGATTTTTAAAGTAATTTGGCTTCGGGGGTCTGAGGTTTCAGCTCAAGGGGTCTCTTGTCCAAAATAATTTGGGAATCCCTGTTTTAGAGCATAATTTTTTTGTTTTTTTGTCAGCGCTGGAGTATTATTCCAGGCAGCACAATGAAAGATTTCAATGAAGCGATCGCCTTCAATTTCTAGTTCGTAGGGCAACTTAAGTGATACACTCAGATCTATATTTTCTTCAATATCTTTCTTAAAGTCTTCCCAATTAGTTTTACTGTTAGTTAATCTGGCTGGTACTTCTTTTCTAATCAGGATTTCTCATCGTTAGAATGACTGGATAATGATCAAAGGACAGATCATAGCTCTCTTCAACTTTTACACAATTGCTAGGCATTCCTTTTACGGCGAAGAAGTCAATCAGGTTGCGTATTTTGTTGATATAAGTTGGCCATTGGCCAGTTGGTAAGTTATCCGCCAAGTGAAAGTCACAGCTATTTTGCATACCAGCATCGTAAAGTATTGTATCTTTTAGTGTGGTACATCTGTCTTAATCCAAAGAATGTGTGTTTTGGGTTAAAGTCACCACCGATTATAAAACGTGGTGTAAGCGAGTTAAAAATGCTTATGAAGTCACTTTTTTCAAGCAGGATTCGATTAAGACAATAAATAGACGAGATGTTAAAAGAGATGTCTATTTTTTACGCATTCAGTTCATACTTGCATTGTATTAAGTTCCATTTCTAGTTCTAGCGAATGTTCGATACTTTATTTTATATATATTGTAGCATAATAATAACTACGCTCCCTAAAAATATGACGCAACAAATTCCGAAGTGACTTTTCATTCTGGCAGAATTTTGGTTCGAACTGTCCTTTCATTCGAGGTTCGTGTCTGGGACGAAGTCTCCACAGCTCATGTCAACGAAAGAGACGAATAATATCAGGGATAAAAGGGAATTATAACTGCAAGAATTATTTCTCTTGTTCCAGTGGTCGAAGAATTTGCTAGAAGTTTCTGGCTATCAGAAACTTCTGCTATATAAGGACAGATGGCGATCAAAAAAAGACACAGTTGGTTTAGAACCGTGGCGAAGAGATTGGAAAAGTGATAATGGGCGAAGTTGTAATTTGGTGATAAATTGAAAGTGGAGAGTAAACAAGAAAAAGTAATTAGTTTGGATTTGTGAATTAAGTAATTGAAAGGAGATAAAGTGATTTGAGAGGAAAGAGACCTTGTAAGAAAAGAATTTGCGAAGAATAGTATAGTGTGAACTTGAATTGTTCTATAGACTAGAAAATAAAGAAATAAATTTCACAGAATATCGTTTTATCTACTCGATCCGTAGCTCGCATATTACAATATGATGATGATCTGCCCCTTATCATTTCCGCTGAGTGACAGGCGTGATACCTACAGTATTTTTTTTTTATCTTTGCGTGCTATTGTTTCATCGAAATTAAACATACGTCAATATCATTTCCACGTTTAAATATTTCCAACTCATCGAATCTTTGCATTAGCGTTCCAAGTAGGTATTTTAAGAATCTTTTTCATGTTCTTTTTAGGGTGCTACGAGCATGATTTTCAAGTGTAACTAATCTCTCGACAATAAGTTTTTTGGTTCTTGCCCTTCAAGTTTCGCAAGAATAGTAGAAAAGACGTGGGATGCCAGATCTTGTAAACTATTATTTTTACTGCATTCAAATGTCACGACTTGTGCATATGTTTTTACTTTATTGTCAAATGACTTTTTTTAACCACTTTTTGCTTAGAGCTTTTAGGTTTTTCTTTATTTAACGATCTTAGAGCTATATAAGTAAGTATTTTACCCATATTTTTCATATTCTTTTTAGGGTGCTACGAAATTTATTTTCAAGTTTAACTAATCTCTCGAATATAAGTTTTTGGCTCTAGCTTACTCTTCAAGTTTGTCAAGAACAATAGAATAGACATGAGATGAAGGATCTTGTAAACTATTATTTTACTGAATTCAGATGGCACGGCTTGTGCATATGTTTGTACGTTACTGTCAGGTGGTTTTTCTTTTACCACTTTTCGCTTACTCGTAGAGTGTCGCGAAGTTCCATGCACTTTGCCAATGTAACGCTTGCCTAGGGCGCTGGTTCACGATCGACTTCGCGGACAGATCCTTTTAACTGTCAGTTTAAGGTTTTCAGCCCTTTTGAATAAACGTGCACCCCGAATGAAGTCGTGAACCAGGTGTGGCACTAAATGTGGAAACCAAGTTGCAGAGCTCTCCGAGGAACCGGTAAATGGAGCCCGCCTATTCTGCACTTCAATGTAGGGCTTGTGTTTACATTAATAACAAAAATAATTCAGCAATTGGAAAATAAATCAATGCAAAGAAATATCCTAAGCTTTTTTACTTCTTCGACATTTGCTTGCTTTTTTCTTGGGACAGAGTCAAAATAAATACAAATGTTTGTTCTTCGATGTAATTACTTGACATTGAAATCGATAACAAAAATCGTCCTTCTTTTATGTGACTACTCTTAAAATAAGTCAACATTTCTAGTGCGTCATATAGTAAGAATGAACTGAACTTACTTGTTTAGTAAGTCTAGTCAACCTGAATTGTGCTGCAGAGTTGAACAAAGCCTATGATAAAAAATAATATGACTTGTCAGATAGTCCAAAGTAGCTTTAAACTGTTTCCGAATTGGTTGAAAATTTGATCCTGTGGTTTAATTCTGAAGTTTGTGTGAGAGTTGAATAAAAATTAGATTTTGTTGAAAGTTTGCTATCCAAATTGGCTTAAATTTTGACAGCCCTAACCTTTTCGTCTGTTCGTCAAAAGTTTTGACGTTTAACAATTAGGAGCAGCAAACAAAATTGTTCTGCATTTCAATTGCACCCATAAAATTATGTAGTTTCATTTACTAAAATTTGTAAGCGATAAATGCAAATAGATATCGTCCCTGTAGATTAATAGGCCTTAAAGCGGTGAAACCAGCCTATGATAGTCTTTACATCGACGTTATCTTCAATGAACGTTTGCCACTTCTTCATCATTGACCTGAAAATTGGTCAAGACCTTACATAAACAGTAAACAAATTTAATTGTAATCTTTAATAATTTAAATTTAAATTAAAATCCTAAAGCACAAAATGAATAATCCTGTACTTTTGTTAGTCCTGTATTATAATATTACCAAGCATATATCACAATAGCGTCAGAATTTAGACAACAGCTAATATTTTAAACCAATTCGAACAAGACATTAATTTATGAATGACCACCCCTTATCAAAATTTCAGTTTATTAGTATAAATATAAGGTAAATACACAATATAATTACTAGTATACAAACATGTATGAACAGTTTCTCTGTGTCTGCTGCCTAGTAGCCTTTTGACCAACAACAGAGCTGAAATCCAGATAATCTGTCTCGGTTAAACATTTTTGCTTTCGTCCTTATACATATAATCCAAGCGATGTAACTTACCCCACACCGGTATGTGCCAATATATTCCATGTTTAACGTGGAAGGCAACGGATGGCCATGCCACAATGAAAAGTCAAATTTCTGGTGTCAAACAATTGTCACATAACCTCAACTAACGAAGAAAGAAGCATTCATCTCTCGATTAGTTTGCAAATTTTCGTCCGAAAGTCTTCAAATATTCTTCAAATATGAGTTCCATTGGTACAGGAGTAAGTTTTTCATCATCCAATAAGAATTTTTCATTGAAATTCTACTCCCTAGTACGATTTATCAGCATCGCAGTTCTCCCCCGATGGCCAAGTGTTCCAGATTGACTACGCATCCAAGGCGGTGGAAAAAAGTGGCACAGTCATCGGTGTTCGCGGCAAAGATGCCATCGTTCTGGCCGTGGAGAAAATCGTAACCAGTCCTCTGTACGAGGAAGATGCTGGAACCAGAATCTTCACTATCGACAAGAACATTGGTTTGGCTCTGGCTGGACTACTCGCCGATGGACGATACATTGTAAATATCGCTCGCCAGGAAGCGGCAAACTATCGCCAGCAGTTTGATCGTACAATTCCATTGAAAGTCCTGAACGAGAAGATTTCGGGGTACATACATGCCTACACTTTGTACAGTGCTGTGCGTCCGTTTGGGGTGACAGTAATTCTGTCTGCTTGGGATGAGGACCAGGGCGCGCAGTTATATAAAATCGAACCTTCTGGTTCATCGTTTGTGAGTGGAATTATAAATTCATTCAGGTTTTCTAGTTCTAAATTTGTTTTCTAAGGGCTACTTTGCATGTGCCAGTGGCAAAGCCAAACAACAGGCAAAGACCGAGATGGAGAAGTTCAAGTTTGTGGAGATGAACACCGAAGATCTAGTGCAGAATGCTGGCAAAATGTAAGTAGAGTAGAAGATCTTTAGATTTAAGGTATAATTCCAAAATTTCTGTAGCATTTACCAAGTCCACGATGAGCTAAAAGATAAGGATTTCCGCTTTGAGATGAGTCTCGTCAGCAAGGAGACTAATGGCATCCACCTTTTGAACCCAGCACCTTGGCATGCAATGGGTGTGGAAGCGGGACAGGCTGCCAAGCGGGAGGATGACAGTGATAATGAGATCTAGAGCTTGGAGTGGGGTGTACTCTCTTTTTATATAAATTTTGTGGTTTCTCTTAGTGTGGAGGGGATTGTCTAATAAAATAAAAGAAAATTTAATAACATACTTTAAATGCAAAATCTTCCTGAGACATGACTCCACTCCGAGGAACGACGACAAGACACACACTTGGATGAGTGACGACAAGACACTTGCTTCAATGACGACAGGCCTCTTGTAGGTATGACTACTTTCATTCCGTTTTGATTTCAAAGTTATATTTCCAATTAATAGGAACTTTTATGTGCAGAATTAAATAAATTTTAATTTAATATAACACGTTTGGTCAAAATCATAATATTTGCAGAGATACTCGCGATCCACTCTGTTTATACAAAATGCGTTCACCTTTTATAAGGACCTGGCAAGTACAACCTGGGGAATAAGATCTATTTTGTTTTGACAGCGGCAGTGGAGGTAATCCTCGATCTTTTACCTCTTGACCTCGTAATTAGGAGAGAAAATCATGAGAATGGCAAAAGATGGAACAGGGAAAGTGAAATGCATCGGAGTCATAGGCCGGGATTCCCTCGTCAAAGTATCACCTCTGCAAGTCCCCAGAGATAATAAAGTAAATAAATACAGCTTCACGAAACTGAGTATTAAACAAAAATAGATCAATGAATCCACGAAGTACACCCCAAAGATCTCACCGATCAAATGGTAGGTATACGAATGCATAGATGACTGGGACTAGGACTAGCACTCGATCCATTAACCACTTACTCGAAACCAATGCACTTCTCCAGCATCTTTCAGTCGGAAATCAATGAATGTGTGCCCAACTTAAAATCAACAAAAAGTATCACAAGCAAGACATTCGAATCTAACAAAATGCTACTAAAGGTTGGTTTGCCACCTCGAAAATAATCATGAGAAAAAATTTATATATTTTTTATTTTATTTCCTTTGTTCAATTTTGGTTCATAATCTACCTCACGAAAAAAATGTGTCCACCTTACGAGTATCCTTGTGACATATTAAATCAAAGCTAAACACATGTATTTAGGTATAAGGAGTCCCCAAATATACAAAAAATATTCTTTTCGGAAAAAAATTGTGGAACAAAAAACTTAGCAACGTTAGCTGAAAGGAATGATAGCCACGGTATAGCGAGTAGGGAGTTTGCTTGTAACTAACTCATATGAGCCTGAACGGGGAAGAGCAACCAATAGCCATCCGCGCATAAAAGAAAAACAAATAAGATCTAAGATTCTCCAACTGTTACACCAAAAGGGGTCTCCGCCTAGTAGTATAATGGGCCGATATGTCCCACACCCATATATATATATATACATTATATATATATGTACGTTTATTTTATTTATTTATTTATAAAACTAACAAGGTAATGACAAATTACAATGTTAGTACTGTACAAATATAGGAGCACTAGCTGCATAGGCTTGCGGCTCAATGATAATATTATAGCAGTGATGACTATTATAAAAACTTATGACTAAATTTATAACTTAACTTTTAGATTAGATATGAATTTTTCAATGATACAAAGGTTTTCTTCATTAATTACTTTAAGGATCTCGTAAATATTTTGATTACTTTCTAATAAACTGTGGTTTATGTGGGTTAACAAGTGATCTATGTTTAATATTTCATTGCACGAAGAGAAGGTTGGAGGATTTTCCCTTTTCAGTAAATGTTGATGAGTTACGCAAGTATGGCCTAATCGGAGGCGGACAAAGTTAGTGATCGTCTGTTTAGATGTAGTTGTCGGATATATTGCTTTAACTTTGTTGGTGTTGATTTTGGAATAATGATGAGTATATGTTGACCAGTTATTCGTTTGCATTGTTTTGATTTTTCCTTTTATTACTCTTCGAAGATCTAACTCGCTGTATGTGTTAACAATATCGTAGGTGTTCTGCTGACCGAATTGGCTGCTTTGTCGGCATATTCGTTTCCGACTATGCCAATATGACTGGGTACCCACATAATCTTTAACGAGTGAGGTTTTTTGATGATGCTGTCTCTAAGACTCGTCACTGCAGGAGAGCTATTATTGAGGTTCATGATACCTTGAATAACTGATATGCTGTCTGTGCATACTACCCAACGACCTTTCGTGTTGCATGCATACTTTACGGCTTCGCTGATTGCTATGGCTTCTGCAGAAAAGATTGATGCGTGTTCTGGCAGAGTACCTAGCCTTATTAGTGCTCCATCCTGTGCTGTTACTGTGAAACCCGTGTGATATTGTGATTTGAACCCGTCTGTAAATATAAATTTCCAGTTCTTGGAGTTGAGGTTATCCTTCAAAGTTTTGAAGATTGACCGGTATACAACATTTGGTGTATGCTCTTTTGAGTATTTGGATAATGTTAGTTCAAAGGAGTCCGATCTGCATAGCCATGATGGGAATGATGATGTGTGGCAAAAACTGATTTTGTTGGGCAGATTAAATTCCTTGGTGTAGTTCCATATGCGATGTATAGCGGATGAAATCTTTTTCTGTCGTGTGGCACGCCGAGCGCTGATACTGTCATTGTTTACTACTGATTTCGAGGGAAACGTAAGTTTAGTTGTAAGCTTCAGAATGATTTCCTCGTACCTTTCATGGATTGAAGGCAATCCTGCTTCAGCCAGAATATTTTTTTTTGGTGTAGTTGGGAAAGCATTTATGGATCTTCTTGCAGATTGATGGTAAGTTGGTTTTATGATGTTTAGTTTTGATTTTGGAGAATTTCAGTAGATGCTGAGTCCGTAATTTATCTTATTGAGTATTAACCTTTTTGTTGCATAACATAATGTGTTTAAGTGAATTTTTCTTTTTTTAGATGAGAGATATTTGATTACATTAAGCCTTGCAGCTAGTGATTTTTTTAACTCTATACAATGATTTTTCCAACTAAATTTGTTATTAAAGGTTAATCCTAATATACATAGATTATTTACGTTCTGTATTTCTAAATTGTTTATGTTTATTTTTAAACTAGGACACGATTTTTTTTTACAAATGTGCAAAGTTTTACATTTTTTTTAACGAGAGATTAGCACCTGAAGAGGTGGACCAATCTGTAATATCCTGCAGGACATTTGTAAACATTGTTTTTGTTAGTATTAAATCATTATTTTTACACATAATGTATACATCGTCTGCATAGCAACAGTGATCTAGTTTGTTGTATTTAGATATTATTTTACTGATCTCGTCGAATGCTATTGACAACAGCATCACCGAGAGGGGAGAGCCCTGTGGAATACCATTGTGTAGGGGAAAGTTTTTAGAGTACGTGTTATTTACTCTAACACAGAATGATCTATTAGTGAGGAAAGCTTTTATGTATCCAAAGATTTTAGGACCTATGCACCACTCTCGTAGTTTATTTAGGACTAGGTGGATGCCTATTCTGTCGAAAGCTTTCTCGAAGTCGAGTGAGAGTATAGAAAAATGGTTTTTGGCTGAGATAGCGTTTGAAACATAGAAGTCAATGTGAAGCAAGGCGTCAAGGCAGCCACGTTTAGGCTTAAATGCTACTTGATTTGGAGCAATAGATTTGTTTGATTCCATGTACCAGAGAAGACGCTTAGCTACAATCTTTTCCAGGATTTTAGAAATGCATGGCAGTAGAGAGATGGGTCTGTAGCCGTCGATTTTATTGATTTCTTTTTTTGGTTTTGGTTTTGGGATGGGGATGATTGTAGCGGTTTTCCAGCTCTGCGGAATAACGCCTGTATCAAGAATATTGTTGTACAGCCCTACGAGAGCATTCTTTACCTGTGGAGGTAAATACTTGAACATTGGGTAGGAAAGTCTGTCCCTACCTGGTGTCTTTCCTTTCAATTTGCTGAGGCACGATTCTAATTCGACTAGAAAAATAGATTGCTCCAAATATTTACTTGCCGTGTTTGCCACTAGGGTGGTAGTGTTGCAAAGAGATTGGGCTTTTCTTAGTCTAAAATTATTGTGAAAATTTGTGTCCTTGGAGTAGTCGGACCATTTAACTGCAAAATGGTCACTAATTTCTGAGGAGACAATCAAAGGTCCCGTTTCGGTATCAATACACCTGATGGGTTGGAATACAGATGAGCCACTAAGTCTCTTGATATTGTTCCAAATATGGGTAACGGAAGAGTTGGGATTTATGGAAGAGGTGAAATCGTTAAAACTTTTTATTTTGTTTGTTTTTAATGTTCTTCTGAACATTGCATTTGCTTTTTTGTATGAGATATGATTATCAATATTTGGATTTTTTTTGTACTTTTTCCAACTTTTAACTTTTTCAGCTCTTAAAACACTCAGTTCAGCGTTCCACCAGGGGACAACGTACCTCGGCTGTTTGGGAGAGGATTGGGGTATTGTATTATTAGCGGCGATGCGCATGGATTTTTGAAACAGTGCAGCTGACCTATTTGTGTTCAAGTCTATTCTGATACCACCTACGGTTTCAAGAATATATCTTTGATATTCTTTCCAGTTTGCTTGATCAGTTTTAAACTTAGGCAAGGGAGGGGTTGAAATTGCCGAGTTACTTAAATTGATTGTGGTCAATATTGGGACGTGGTCGTTGTTGTGTAGATCGTCTAGCGTTCTCCAATGGGTTTGTGCGTATAGCTCTATAGGAGCAGCACGTGATATCAATGTGTGTCAGGGTGTTATGTGTAGACAAGTGAGTGGGAGAGCCGACATTAAGAATGAGAAGGTTGGAATTTGTAATGAAATTTTCTAACATAAATCCTTTTTTGTTTGTGCAAGACGATCCCCAAAGTACACTCCATGCGTTTACATCGCAACCAATTATTATGGGAGAGTCGACCTGTGTTAATATATTGTAACATGCGAGCTACGGCTCGAGTAGATAAAACGATATTCTGTGAAATTTATTTCTTTATTTTCTAGTCTATAGAACAATTCAAGTTCACACTATACTATTCTTCGCAAATTCTTTTCTTACAAGGTCTCTTTCCTCTCAAATCACTTTATCTCCTTTCAATTACTTAATTCACAAATCCAAACTAATTACTTTTTCTTGTTTACTCTCCACTTTCAATTTATCACCAAATTACAACTTCGCCCATTATCACTTTTCCAATCTCTTCGCCACGGTTCTAAACCAACTGTGTCTTTTTTTGATCGCCATCTGTCCTTATATAGCAGAAGTTTCTGATAGCCAGAAACTTCTAGCAAATTCTTCGACCACTGGAACAAGAGAAATAATTCTTGCAGTTATAATTCCCTTTTATCCCTGATATTATTCGTCTCTTTCGTTGACATGAGCTGTGGAGACTTCGTCCCAGACACGAACCTCGAATGAGAGGACAGTTCGAACCAAAATTCTGCCAGAATGGAAAGTCACTTCGGAATTTGCTGCATAGACATAGGAGCGTAGTTATTATTATGCTACAATATTATCCAGGTCACGTTTGCTGATAGCTTGGTCTGGAAGAAGATACAAACCTATATATGTAATTTTGAATTTCAATTGAAATTCTAGTGCTAAGACTAACACGTTAGAGTTTATAGAGATCCGTCTATGAGGGATGTTTTTCTTTATCATTAGGCCGACGCCCTGTTTAGATGTAGTGTTGTTAGGAAGATTTAAGAAGTATCCCGTGAACGAATTGGGAATGACTGGTGTGGAGTTGCAGGGGCAATGAGTTTCTTGAAGGGATACAATGAGTTTCTTGAAGGGATACTATGCATTGGTTATGGCTTTTGATCAACGTTTATATTTACAGAACATGAAGAATAAGGCGAAAATGTAAAAAATCACCATGGGCAGGCGGTTTTCGGAAAAATTAATGTTAAGTTGAAAATTACCGCACCACACATCCGACTTAACTGAAATCTGAGTTGAGTTAGACGGCTAACAAAAATTTTTAAATCCCAATACCCCATATCTCATCCTCTCCATCCGATTTTGAGATTTTTTAAGCTAAACTACCAATATATTGCAATATGCGAGCTACGGCTCGAGTAGATAAAACGATATTCTGTGAAATTTATTTCTTTATTTTCTAGTCTATAAAACAATTCAAGTTCACACTATACTATTCTTCGCAAATTCTTTTCTTACAAGGTCTCTTTCCTCTCAAATCACTTTATCTCCTTTCAATTACTTAATTCACAAATCCAAACTAATTACTTTGTCTTGTTCACTCTCAACTTTCAATTTATCACCAAATTACAACTTCGCCCATTATCACTTTTCCAATCTCTTCGCCACGGTTCTAAACCAACTGTCCTTTTTTTGATCGCCATCTGTCCTTATATAGCAGAAGTTTCTGATAGCCAGAAACTTCTAGCAAATTCTTCGACCACTGGAACAAGAGAAATAATTCTTGCAGTTTTAATTCCCTTTTATCCCTGATATTATTCGTCTCTTTCGTTGACATGAGCTGTGGAGACTTCGTCCCAGACACGAACCTCGAATGAAAGGACAGTTCGAACCAAAATTCTGCCAGAATGGAAAGTCACTTCGGAATTTGTTGCGTCATATTTTTAGGGGGCGTAGTTATTATTATGCTACACTGCCCCCCTCTTAGACGTGTTCGTCCCGAACAAGTGCATCCTCATTTCGGCCATTGTATCGACTCAGTCGGTCCACATGAACCACTTTCATTTTGGCCCTCGGTCCTCGCTGGATGCGGTAGACAACATCGTTGATGCGGGTTATTATTCTGTAGGGACCTTCCCAGTTCCGCTGTAATTTAGGTGATTTCCCCTTTTGGCGATGGGGATTATACAGCCACACCAGATCTGCTTCCTGGAATCCTGACGTTGTTGCCTTGGCATCATACCTGGTCTTCATGCGGTCGCTCGTCATCTTAATCTGGCTTCTGGTCCTTTGGTGTATGTCCCTAAGCCTTTCCCTAAGGTCCGCCACGTACTCTTCTTCATTTCTGGGCTCATTGGTAGGAGATCCAAATTTCACCTCACTGGGTAAACGAGCTATTCTACCAAATAAGATTTCGAACGGCGTATGTCGAGTAGTGCTATGCACGGCACTTCTATAGGCCATCAAAAACAAGGGAATCTGCCGGTCCCAATCCCGTTGGTAGTCACCTACGACCTTCGAGAGATGTTCGTCCAAAGTCCTATTGAAACGCTCCACCATACCGCCCGACTGTGGATGCAGCGGGGTTGTCCTTGTCTTTTTGATTCCGAGTAGTTGACACATCTCTTGGAAGATTCTTGACTCGAAGTTCCGCCCTTGGTCAGAATGCAATTCCAAGGGCACACCGAATCTGCTAACCCAATTGTAGACGATCTGCTCCGCCACGGTTCTGGCTTCCTGGTTAGGGATCGGAAACGCTTCCGGCCACTTACTGAAGTAGTCCATCACTACGAGTATATACCGATTACCATTGTCGGTTTCCGGAAAGGGCCCTGCGATGTCGATGGCGATTCGTTCGAAAGGTGCTCCCACGTTGTATTGGTGCATCTTACCTCGAGTTCTGATTCTCGGACCCTTGCTAGCTGCACACACGTCGCATTTTCTGCACCAGTCTTCGATATCTTCCTTCGCTTTTAACCAATAAAAACGTTCTCGTACCTTTTCTAGCGTCTTATTCACTCCCAAGTGGCCTCCGGTCGCCCCGCCATGCATTTCCTGTAACACCTCCTTGACCCTCGTCCGCGGTACGACAAGCTGCATTACAAACGACTTTCCGTCGGAGGATTCCCATTTTCTTCTCAGAACACCTTCTTGGACATGGAGGGAGTCCCACTGCGCAAAATATGCCTTTAAGGTCGGGCTTCTGTGAGAAATGTCCTGATGATCCGGTTTCTCCATGTTCTCCTTCCAGGCCAGAATCGGCTCGATATCCGGGTCTTCCTTCTGAGCGTTCCGGATCTCATCTACGCTCCAGCCGGTGATAGGTTCGGCTCTCATTCTTTGGATGGAAACCAGCTCCCGTTCTTCCTGACGCGCACAATGTTTACAATCCGTTCTGCATGGTCTCCGGGACAGTGCATCCGCATTAGAGTGGAGTTTTCCTTTACGATGCTGTATTTCGTAGTCGTAGATTTGCAGCCTTTCGATCCATCTTGCGACCTGACCCTCAGGACTCTTGAACTGTAATAGCCATTTTAAGGCTGCATGGTCTGTGCGAAGAACGAACTTCCTCCCGTAGAGGTATTTGTGAAAATGCTTCGTAGCCAAGATCAAAGCTAGAAGTTCCCGCCTTGTCACGCAGTAGTTCCTTTCTGGCTTAGAGAGCACCTTGCTGAAGTACGCAACCACCTTCTCTTGGCCGTCATGCACCTGGGAGAGTACGGCTCCTACCCCGACATTACTAGCATCTGCATCCACAACGAACGTTTCCCCGGGAGTGGGGTAAGCCAGTATCGGGGCATCGCATAGCCGTTGTTTAAGTGCCTTGAAGCTCTTCTCGCACTCAATTGACCATTTGAATTGTTTTCCCTTTTCCGTCAACTGGTGCAGGCTCTTTGCAAAATCCTTCACGAACCGTCTGTAGTAGGTGGCTAGGCCCAGGAAGCTCCTTAGTTGGTGTTTATCCTTGGGGACTGGCCAGTTTTTCAGCGCTTCGACCTTCTCTGGATCGGTTCTCACTCCTTTCGCTGAAATTATGTGTCCCAGGTACTTGACTTCCGCTCTAAACAGGGCGCACTTCTTGGGGTTGAGCTTCAGGTGGGCACTTCGAAGCCTTTGAAACACATCCCTTAGATTGTCTCGGTGTTGCGCAAACGTTTTTCCTACGACGATGACATCATCCAAGTATACCAAACAGGTTTTCCATGTTAACCCTTGCAGGACACATTCCATCAATCGCTCGAAAGTCGCCGGAGCATTGCACAGCCCGAATGGCATTACCGTGAATTGCCACAGCCCATTTCCTGCGGTGGAGGCGGTTTTCTCCCGGTCTTCTGGATGGATCTGTACCTGCCAGTAGCCACTCTTCAAGTCGAGAGTGGAAAACCATCGGGTTCCTGATAGTGTGTCTAGCGTGTCGTCAATCCGTGGCAGAGGATAGCTGTCTTTCTTGGTGACGTAATTGAGCTGCCGATAGTCCACGCAGAACCGCGTGCTGCCATCTTTCTTCTTAACCAGTACAACCGGTGATGCCCACGGACTTTTGGAACTTTCAATCAGACCTTCTTTCTCCATTGCCGACACCATCTCTGCAACTTCTGTCTGCTTTGCCAATGGAAGGCGCCTAGCAGGCTGACGAATTGGTCTAGTATCACCAGTGTCTATTCGATGTTGTACCAGGTGTGTTCGGCCGTATTCTCCGTCCTGTGAGGCAAATACATCAGCGTACTCATTGATAAGATTCTCTGCCATAGTTCGCTGCTCCTGATTCAGCTCACTGGACTGGAAAATCGTCTCTCTCGCTTCCGCTGTTCAAGGTGATGGGAGAGGTTTTGGAGCATCACGTTCAGATATTGTTGCGACGGCGGTAATCGGCGTGCATTTTCCAGTCACCTCCCCTCGCCTTAGTTTGACAGTGTGTGGTCTTGCGTTCAAAACCCTCACTGGAACCATGGTGTTCTTTGGTTCGACTAACGTCTTTCCCACGATGTAGTCTTGAGAATTCTTCGCTGGGTCTGGTTCTACTATGTAGAATCGGTGGCTCCCAAGATCACCTTCCAGCTTCGTCCAAATGATTGTCTCTGAAGACGGCGGCAAAACTTCGTCTTTGCTGATGACTGTCCTGAGAGTTACGGCATTCTCATTTCCGTACACCATCGGAATCTCCACATTTCGATACCTCAGTACTTGCATCCCGATGTCCAAGATTACTTCATTTGCTTTCATGAAGTCTACTCCGATGATGCACTCGTCGCATATATCTGCCACCAGAAACGCATGGGAGAACGTCAGTCCTGCCAGAGTAATCGTAAGACGAACTTCTCCAAATACCTTCGCCATTTCCCCTGTTGCAGTCTTCAGGCAGTAGCTGTTGGTGTTGTGTAGCCAGGAGCTTCTGACGATATCTCTTCTTACAATGGAGGCGGTGGCACCTGTGTCGATGGTGGCTACGCACTTCTTCTTGTTGATTAGTGCCTCCACTGTCAGGCTCTTGTTACCCCGTTTGGTTTGCGAAACTTGAATGGTGGTCCTGGGGGCCTCGATTCCAGTAACCAACTTCTGCCCCGCGAAGTTGGTCCTTACGCATCTCCCGACTGCTGGTTTTGGGAAGTCTGACCGACAGGATGCTTCCTCTCTGCTTCTCCTACTTCCGCAATATGGACAATTTCCTCGTCTAGGTGCACTTCTGCACTGCCGTTGTAGGTGTCCGGTTTGGTTGCAATTCCAGCAACGGATTTGACTTCCGCGAGCTCTGTCTTAATCCATGACGGCTGTTCTCTGGCATGAGCATTCCACGACGGACATTTCCCTGACACGGTGTATTCCCTGGTATGCTTGGTCCGCAGCCTTCATTGACAAAGCGAATGACAATGCCTCGGGGAGTGTTCGCTTTTCAGCCATCCTTACAGCCATTTGCAGTTGTCTGTCCTCTATGGCCTGAATAAAAGCTTCCACCGCCATTTCGTTGATAAGCTCCTCACCGGCTTTAGGGTATGAAAGATGGGTTAGTCGCTCTATATCCGCTTGCAACTGTTGGAGCGTTTCCCCCCTTTTCTGGACTCGACTACGCAGCTGAACCCTGTACACCTGCTGCATGTGTTCATCCCCAAACCGCATCTCGATAGCCTGAACCAGAGAGTCGTAGTTCTGCTGTTTATCTTCCGGGATGGTCTGCAAGAGCTCCGCAGCTGGACCCCTCAGTGCAAGTGTGAGTGCAATGGACTTCTCTTCATCGTCCCAGCTATTGGTCATTGCGGCCGCTTCGAATTGCCTTTTATAAATTGGCCATGATGTTTGACCATCGAAGATAGGAGGCTGCATCTCCTTTCTTCTCAGACCGTCAGTGGAATATTCCCGTGCTTTCTGTCTCTTCACATTGCTGAGCTCCTTAGCAAGATTTTCGACTTGCTTCCCTACTATCTCGAATTGCGTATCCACTTTTTCAAACTGAGTCTCTATTTTCCCGAACTGAGTTTCATGTTTCTCAAAATTTTCATCGAATCTAGTTTCGACTTTTCCGAGTTGCGTCTCGACCTTCTCGATTTTCTCTTCGATCACTTCGAATTTGGATTCCAAGTTCTTGTTTTGCTCATCAAGTTTACTTTCCAGAGCATCTAGAGAATTCTTTTGTTCATCCAGCTTAAGTTCTAGAGAATTCTTTTGTTCGTCCATTGCTTTCTTTTGTTCGTCCATTGCTTTCTTTTGTTCGTCCATTGCTTTCTTTTGTTCATCCAGCTTAAGTTCTAGAGAATTCTTTTGTTCGTCCAGCTTAAGTTCTATAGAATTCCTTTGGTCTTCTATTGCTTTCTTTTGTTCGTCCATGACTAACTTAAGTTGCAGGAGCAGACTCGTTATACCCGGGTCGGCTGCTGTACTTGCTGGTTCCTCTTCCACGTCAAACTCTACGTCGTGCGGATTTTCACCTTCCTGCGTTACTGCTTCTTCCAGGCGAATCAGCAGGGCATCTTTTCCCCCAGTTGTGTCGAGGTTCCGCTTACTGAATTCTGCCTTTAGTTGAGTTATAGTTAGTTTTCCCAATTTGCGACCCATTTTGCGCAACTAATTAACTCAACACAGAAATCGTTTTTTTTTTTTTTTTGCTTGCGCAATTTCACACCACAGAAATAGTTATTCACAGAATAAGTTTTATCCCACTTCTGACACCAATGCAATATGCGAGCTACGGCTCGAGTAGATAAAACGATATTCTGTGAAATTTATTTCTTTATTTTCCAGTCTATAAAACAATTCAAGTTCACACTATACTATTCTTCGCAAATTCTTTTCTTACAAGGTCTCTTTCCTCTCAAATCACTTTATCTCCTTTCAATTACTTAATTCACAAATCCAAACTAATTACTTTTTCTTGTTCACTCTCAACTTTCAATTTATCACCAAATTACAACTTCGCCCATTATCACTTTTCCAATCTCTTCGCCACGGTTCTAAACCAACTGTCCTTTTTTTGATCGCCATCTGTCCTTATATAGCAGAAGTTTCTGATAGCCAGAAACTTCTAGCAAATTCTTCGACCACTGGAACAAGAGAAATAATTCTTGCAGTTTTAATTCCCTTTTATCCCTGATATTATTCGTCTCTTTCGTTGACATGAGCTGTGGAGACTTCGTCCCAGACACGAACCTCGAATGAAAGGACAGTTCGAACCAAAATTCTGCCAGAATGGAAAGTCACTTCGGAATTTGTTGCGTCATATTTTTAGGGGGCGTAGTTATTATTATGCTACAATATCAAACAAACATACTAATCAAAAATTATTACAAAGTTAAAATGACAATACGGGACAGTAACTGCGCGATGCCTGACGTCCGACTCACACTTTACGATTTTATATTTAATTATTTTGTCGCAAGCTAAATAAATTAAATTGTTATTAAGGGCTTTGTCCACCTTCAATAAAATTCTGCAAGTCGAAAATGTTTCGATGAATAATTAGTGTTGGGTGACAAATAATACTAACGAGACTTTGGAGTTTCGCTTTCATGAAAGTAGTACACCACAGCAAGACCCATCATAAACATCAAGCGGTAGCAGTAGCATTAACCAGCAACAAGAAAGGGGGCAGAGAACCGAGCACGAATAAAAACACCTTTAATGAAAGAAACCCTAATCGAGAAAAATAATTATCTTTAGAATTAAAGTTTAAATTGGTCAATTGTAGTAGTAGTAAATGTAAATTATACGTTGATAATCTGGAGGTCCATCTGGAGCTGATACGGATTCTAAGAGAAAGTAGCGGTATACATTCAAGTGTATTCCTTTACCATAAAGGAAGCTAAACCTGATCCTTAGGGGACTAGCCGCGGACTATGTGGTAGAGCAGAGCTTTCAAGAGATAGGAAGCCTAGTAGTGAATAAAATAGAAAAAGTGTCAAGATTTTAAACCGTCAAGTATAGAAATGAAGTGTTGATTTACAACTTATGCTCTACCGAACTTGTGTCCCAGGTAATAAGGGAGAACCAGATATTCCATTGCAAAAAATTGTGCTATTTGTATAGTTCTTTTGAATGTAATACACAGCATGGACCTGGCGAATGTTCACTACTATCAGATAAAGACTGCGGACAGGATTACCCGGCAAACTATAGGCGCTGTGACTATACAAAGCAAACCAGGCAGATGAAGAAAACAGTGAAGAAAAACCTAGAAACTAAAGAAAGTTTCCTTTGCGTCTCGCTTACAAGAAACAAGATTGAATGTTAAACACAAAGTAATACTAGACTCTGACTACGTTTTACGGAGTAAAGTTGGCGAGGGAGTCGCCTTATTTATTAAAATAAATTTCACTACACATATAAAATATATAATTTCCGGTTGTACACTCTTTGATATTTCCACCTCTAGTCACTTGCCCAAATTGTGTTTTTTTTTATGATTTTATTCGTTGCTTGTTTTTTGCAAGTTCTTGCAATTGTACACATATCTAAAGGCCCGGTATTTATTCAGATTTGTGGAAATATTTTTCCACAGATTGCCTTTAAAAACGATTCGAAGTACACTCCGTGCCAAAAAATTCGGCACCCATGCATCTTTTCTAATACGTATTGTATTTCAGTGAAATTTAAATATATCTATAATTTTTCTATGAAGCATTGTCTTCCTAACACTAACTACCTATTTGTGGCCAAATTTCAGCACAAATGCGACAAATGTGCAAAAGCAGGTAGATGCTAGCAGGGAATGGTATAAAATAAGAATTATTATGTACTACACATCAATAAAAATATATTAGGGAATTTTTGTCCACTTTTCTATTAAATGTAATTAAGGAAACATTGATTAACTCTAATTAGTCATTAATACGGGGAATCCAGTTTTTACTTTGTAGCACCACCTATAGCCTTTATGACCGCTTGGATCTTTCGTGGCATAGAATCATAAAGTTTTTGGATTTCCTCTGTTGTTATATATTTAGTTCACATTTCCTCTATGACTGTTTTGAAAAGTTCAATTGTTTTAGGTGCCTTGTTTCGTACTTTCTGACCCATAATTGATCACAAGTTGTATATTATATTAAGGTCAGGGATATTTCCTGGCCAATTTAGCGACTCAAGGCTTCATATCTTCCATGCATTGGGTTGTCTGTTGAATACACATTATTGAGAAGTGGTTTTGAGTTGAAATTGTAGGTCAGTTGTTTTTACTTAGCTCTCCTTCGCACTGTCTTCTTTCCGTCAGTTCAAATCTAAAAAAAATATGACCCTTTTCCAATTATTGGTGATCCATTCCCGATGCAGTTTGCCAAACATCAATCTTCTTGTCTTCATTACTGCAGAGAGAAGCGACTTTTTTGCAGGTTTATGGGCTTGAAGACCCACTTCATTTAATCGGCGTGTTAATAGAACACCTCTCATTCAAGTCTTTTCTCAATTCCTTTGCGAATCCAAAATCCGATCTTGCTTTGTTGTCGTTTTTTTTCCGGTGTTCCGCTCCCAGGTTGCCTCTCCGTACTGCCCGTCGAGCTTAGTTTAGCATCCCACTACGTCTGCGATTTGCCTATTTGAAATTTTCGCCATGAAGAGCGAAAATACGTCCTTTATCTGCTTCGCACAAAACCATCGTAAAATTCTTTAACTATTCACAAAACACTTTGTCGCGGTCTAGAGCACTAATGCTTTCTCGATTTGAGTGTTTTTTTTCTTTTATACATCAAAAAGATCACAGAAAAACTACAATCTTGCCTACAAATGTATGTGTTAAAAATATGAGATGAACGCACCCGGAAGTTAAAAAATCATAAAATTTTCATTTTTATTTTTTAGCGCAGGGTGTATGTTCTATGTTTTCTATAGGTTTGTTTGATTAGCGCACTGTGGCGCGCACTGGTTTCGCACTAGCGTGTTCGATTTTTACATTTTCATTGTTGGATTACATACATTATAAAGCATAGATAGTCCATGTGATCCCCCACAACTTTCCAAGAAGCTGGAAAATGTTTCTAAATCTGAGCGCAATTTTTCCGAATTTCAATAAAAAAAACGGGAATTAATCATAATAGTTGCAAAAAATCCATTATAAAATGTCGTCTTTTCAATATGTCAACGATATGTTTCTTCAGTTCACAATAAGGTTGTAACGATACAAGCGAGTAAGTAAGTACAAGTAAAGTATGGATACCGTTGTCTCGATACCAAAACTTGGCATCGACACTTTTTACCGATACATACTCGGTATTGAACGAACAAATTTCTTGCAATAGTCTCCGACTAAAGACACTAGCGGGGAACCATACAAGTAATTTTATTTCTCATTAATGAACAAAGTTTCCTTGTTCTATTTGCCAGTTAACTATGTATATCTTTTGCACTCAGTTAACTGGACATCTGCCCAGATTGTCCAGTAAACTCAGGACAGAAGGTCAATTTAGTAAACCAGAGTTATCTTTGGGAGTTGGTGAAAGGAAATAGATCGCTATTGTCTACTGAATTTTGGTTATAAATTGGTGATACAATTGGAGGTTAAATCATTTTTAAATTAACCAATTTCAAATGCATATAAAAAAAAGGCCGAGAAAGGAAGAACCGTGTTTGAGTGACTATAAAAATCAAAATGAGTGGAAACTGTGTTGATTGCGGTAAATCCACTGGAAAGAATGGTATTAAATGCTCTGCCTTTTGTAGAAAAGAAGCATACATAAGTGCAATGAATGGAAAGTGTATGTACACGAAAAATATAATGGACAAAATGTATAATCTGTTAAAAATTGTAAATGAAAACAAAATGGCATTATGTGGGAGACAAATAGTGAAGTGAAGAATGTAAACAAAAGGAAATTGCTGAAATTGCATTAAAAAATACACCACCTATAATAATCAAACCGACCAATAAACAAAATAGTGAAGAAACAAAAGCTGAAATAAAAGAAAATATAAATCCTCACCGACAGCCAAGCGGCGATTAAAGCATTAATCTCCCACCTGATCAGTTCTAAGCTGCATCGTCAGTTTACAAAATTTGGCCCGATACAATAAAGTGAAATTGTGGTGAGTACCGGGTCATGTAGGCGTTGACGGCAATGAAACTGCAGATCTGCTAACCAGAAAAGGTTCCTCTGAGTTGTTCATTGGACCTGAACCCTTTTGCGGAATATCTGATTCTGCATTCAAACTAACCCTAAAAAATTGGGAGCGCAACATGATCATTTCCCACTGGAATAACTCCCAAGGCCCCAGACAAGCTAAAAGAGCTGTCCAACCCTTAAAAAAAAGGCAGCTGATATTTTTTTTTTAATAATTCACGCGCGCCAAAAGGAATATGAATACCTTTATACTGTTACAGGACACGGGATTTTAAGGAAAAGGGGAAGAGGAACAGAGGAGAAGCCTGTGCACGTTGGCTTTAAATGTTTGAAGGTGTAGTGATGGGGAAATACAGAGTTTGGTAGATCATTCCACATTCGTGTCGTTCGGCTTATAAACGAATCCCTAGTACGAACGAAGTTATGCTTTAGGATGAACTGATGTGAATTCAAAGCATGTCGCGTATTGCGAGTGAAATTTTAAAGGGGAGGAATGCAACTGGATATTTCGCTGGAGCATGTTTTATAAAAAAAAAAAACGATAAAACAGGGAGAGAATTCACAATGTCTCTATTACCTATAAATCTTAACGCGCGATTTGGTACCCTAGCAAGAATGTGCAGAACGGTCTTGGGTGCACCAGACCAGATATGGGCGTTATATTCCAGCCTAGGGCGGATGAATGCCTTATAAATTGAGGCCAGATCAGACGGGGTAAAATATTTCTTGCACTGTTTAAGGAATCCTAAACATTTTGCAGCATTTTTGGCGACCTCGAATATGTGATCGTTCCATCGAAGATGGTTTCGGTTTTAATGATGCAAGTGCCATCCATTGTTATTGGTTGAGGGTTTTGGTTTCGCTTGAGAGACAGAAGACAGCATTGTGTTTTGGAAGCATTGAATTCCACTCTGTTGGTTGAACCCCATTTAATTATGCTGTCTAGGTCGGAATTTAATGTGTTTAACATACGAGTACGTTGCCGTTCCCCTTCTACGGCCGAAGAGCAAGGACGTGAGTTAGGGAACGAATATGAAAAACTGAGGGTACTGTCATCAGCGAATGAATGGATTGGATTAGAAGTTGCAGACAAGAGATCATTTATAAAAATAAGAAAGAGAGTCGGAGACAAAACAGAGCCTTGGGGAACACCATAATTTATTTGGTGAATTTGTAGACTTGAAGCCGTCCAAAACAACTTGTATTGAACGCCCCGAAAGGTAATTTCTAATCCATTGAAGAAGAGACTCATCGACGCCATATGCACGCATTTTCGACAAAAGAGCCTGATGCCAAACTCTGTCAAATGCCTTTAAAATATCAAGCGCAACCATCTTGGTTTCGCCGAAGTGATGGAGAGATTGGTTCCACTTCTCGGTGAGATATGCCATCAAATTACCAGTGCACCTGTTGCTACGAAAATCATACTGCCGGTCATTAAGGAGTTTTCGTGAATCAATATTTTTCATAAGCTGACGATTTATCAGCGTTTCCATGACCTTGGAAAGAAGGGACGTAAGTGTGATGGGTCGGTAATTGGACGGGAGGAAGATTCGACCTTTTTAGGGACAGGCTGGACAAATGTTGTTTTCCATCTACTCGGAAAAAGCCCTGAAGAGTAGGGTAGACAGAAAAGCTTACGCAGAGGTTTTGCCAGCGTAGAAGAACACCTCTTCAAAACTATGGGGGGGATACCATTTGGACCAGCGGATTTGTGTATGTTAAGACCTTTGAGTACTCCTGCAACTGTACGAGTGCGAAAGTGGACCTGTCCCATGGAAAATTTGACGCTCTCAAATACAGGTGGAGACAAAGCATTATCTGGCAGCGTGGAGTTCACTGCAAAGTGAGCAGCAAGCAGATTGGCTTTGTCTAAGGAGCTGACAGCTGGAATGTCATTGTAAATGAACGAAGGGATGATATCCTAAAATATAGCAGAAATGATATAAGAAGGCTTGTGAGCTTCCTTACTGGTCACTGCCAATTACTCTACCAACTGAATAAAATAAGAATTTCAGAGTATATTACCTGCCGCCTCTGCCTAGAAGTGGACGAATCTGCAGAACACACACTATGTGAGTGTGTAGCTCTGTGTAGAAGTAGGAGAAGTTTTTTTTAAGGATATAATATGTCCATTAGACCTAAGGAACTCCTCCGTAGCTGTAATTATAGCTTTCATAAGGAAAGTTGAAGTACTGCTGCCTTAAATAGTGGTCTCTGGTACAATAGATCTCTCTGGTCGCAGTGCCTACACGCCATTTGGGCGTGACCGCACTCCTGTTAAAAAAAAAACAGCTGATCCAGCTCTCCAAGTTAAAGGAAGGTTCTAATGGATCAATTGTGATAAAGTGTACAAATGAGTATCAATGAGGAATCAATTAAAAAAATAAAAGATTAAATTAAATATAAATTGGGTGAAAAATATAATATAAATATACGATCGCTAGTTAACCCAAAAATAGTAGTGAATGGAATAGATAAAGAAATAAAAAAGGAAGAATTAATTGAGGTTATACGAAATAAAACCAAAGTGAGTGTAAATATGAAGCTTGTAAAATGTTACAGTAAATTAAATAATTTAAAAAATATATCGCGATAATAAAAACTGATAAAAAATTATTTAAAGAAGTGTTACAAGTGAACAAACCCTGTTTTAATATTGATTGGAGTAAGTGTGCAGTGTACGAACCGTATGACAAGGAATTGCACAAACAAAATATGTTGTCCCAAGTGTGGTAATAAACACAAGTTAGAACCGTGTAGTAGTGAAAAAAAAGAGTTTATTTTAACAATCATATTGACCCCGTTCATAAGGTTACAGGAAGTTGCGTATTAGCAATTAAAATCGTTTGATTGCATGCACCTAAATATCCAAGGATTAACAAATAACTTTAATGAACTCAAATGTGTCATGTATGTTAACAAATTCCACATGGTTATTTTGACCAAAATTCACATCGGACCAAATATGCTTAGTAGTGAAGTAAATGTTAAGAACAACAATATAACAATATGTGAAACCTCATCATCAAGAACTGGGGTGTTTTGATATACTTGAAAAATATTTGGGAATATTCAATTAAGAAAAGTGTGCAGATAAACTTAAGTATATGGTTATTACTAGCAGAAGTTCATTTGGGAAGGAAAACACTTGTTTTCCTTAGTATTGTACAGGCCACCTAGTACATCAGTAAGAGAGTTTTGTGATTACATAAATGTTTATATAGATGAACTGTGTGATACAAATTTAATAATAGTTTGTGGTCAATAGACTGGTTGTATAATATAATAGTAAATATAAAAAGGAACTTGAGTGTGTGTTTCTACAGAAGATTTATAAACAGTTGGTTGAAAAGCCTAAAAGAATAACTCCTAATAGTTGTTAGATTATGTAACTACTAGAGTTATTAACTGAATTATTACAAATAATGGTAATGATGCAAAATAAAAATGACTTTAATTTTATGAACAAATCAATGATTAAGTACAGTTTTATGTGAGTCGTGTTCTTATGAATATTATAAATCATTCTCTGAAAACGTCTGTAATTGTCCCAGCGCAAAAAGTATCTATTTTCAAGAAATGTGAAAATTGTAGACCAGTCAACATGCTTCCATTGCACGAACAAATTTTAGAAAAAACTACAATTGCAACCGGAACAATATTTGGACTTATTGAGGAGCATCGGGTATCAGGAAAAAACATTCATGTGAATCATCGTTAAATCATGTTGTTGCTAATTGGAAGGAGAAGACACATGAGAAGGAAAAAATACTTGCTATTTTTCTAGACCTAAAAGGGCATTTGAAACTGTTGATCGTGGTACATATATTGCTGAAAAAACTGGAGAGTTATGGGGTAATTGATGTGGAAAATAATTGGTTTAAATCATATTTACATGGCCGTAAACAACGCGTTAAATTCAACGGTGAACTGTCTGATCCCTTAGATGTTGAGTTGGGTGTACCAGGGGTTCCATTTTAGGTCCAGTATTGTTCTTATTGTACATTATGCCTAAAACACAATATCGCTTCGACCTCGGCTTCATTTCGTTACGTACCATTCGCCTTGTGAGCGCTTTGAAATTACATTTATGAAATGACATTTCTGAAAAGCAAACAGCTGTAATTTTTTTTTCAGAAAAGTGATTTTTTTTTCGTTTGGTTTTTCAATAATCAATATTACAAAGTTGAAAAAAGTCGCATTTATAGTTAAAGTATTTTTAGCAGCTTATTGTGGCTATATGGAGTTCCATAGTTCTTCTTGCCATTTGTGACGCAAATTATACGTTTACTGCAGTAATAGGATCATACGGAAGTCAGAATGGTGGTCGAATATCATTTGGAAGAATAATTATAACAGATGATCTAAACTTTCCACCACCCAGTGAGCTTCCCAATTCAGATTATGTTTGTTATTATTTTATGGTCAGTGATGCTGCTTTTCCCTTAAAGCCTTATTTAATGCACCCCTACCCTGGCAAATTACTAGGAGAAGAGAAGTGCAACTTCATTAAAAGGCTTTCTCGGGCTCGACGCGTGATAGAAAAAGGTTTTCATATATTGGTCGCAAAATGGCTTAGTCTTGGAACAACACTCAACATGCTGCCAAGCAATGCTGACAAAATTGTGAAGGTCACAGTGGTCTTACATAACTTTGTGAAACTTAACGACACAGCTTACTGTATGCCAGAATTCTTCGATAGTTGTGATGAAAATGACATAATACCGAATGTCTTGGAACATTCGGTTAAACCACTGGCTATATGTAAAGCAATTGGATCCCACAATTCTTCTCAAGTCGCGTTTGCCATGCGAGGAAAAATAAAAGAATACCTTTATAATAACATGTTCTGAAATAAATTTTCATAAAAATAAATACTTATTATTTTTCACTTAATTTTTTATTAAAAATTTAAAACAAAATTTATTTCAGGAACACAGGTACATGTGTATATATATAAAAAAAAAGTTTATTCCAAGAATTTCACTACTTCCTCGTTTATAGCCGCCAAAATTTTCTCATTTAAGCGGATAAGAACAGCTTCTGGCAACGGCTTCATCCTCTTCGCCATATTTAACATGAACTCTTCGTCCATATCTGGAGCAGGAGTAGCCGAAGTGAGGTAGCAGTTGCTACTACATCGTTCAACCTTTCCAGAATAGTCTTAAACTCTGCTTCGGCTATTCTTTTTATCCCTCCTCTTTTGCTGGAAGTTACTTCCGCGTCATTAACATTAAAATTAAAAAGAAGTCCATCTGGACTTATTGGGGATGAAATGTCCTGCGAATCTTGCGACCCAAATATTGTTTCCGTAAAGTTCCCCGTTTGTCTGTAAATAATAAATATATATATATATCTATGACATATGTACTCATGTTGCTATAAAATAAAAACTGCTTACTTTCGTGGTGTTGGCGATGTTATCATAAACTACAAAGGATCGATGTACCCCCACTTCTCAGACGGAATTTCCATCAACCCCTTCTCCTTCACAAAGAAATTCCTGAGGCTCTTTCACCGCTGCTTGCACTCTGCAACTGGAAATTTGTAGTTATAGGAATGCATTAAACTATATTTACAACCGCTTACCTGATCTGTTGAGATCCTTGCTTATTTGATCCCACACGGCATTCCGCTTCATCACATTTTTGTACGTTTTTGGTTTTACATTATACAAAAATGGGTGTTCCCTGACGGTTTATGAGCTGCTCCTCGAAATTCATTTTCTGTAGAATTTGTAAAATATGCATTTATTAAAATAATTCCAGAATAATGAAATATCTCACCCGTTTAATCACACAGTTTAAATTTTTGCTATTTGCAATACATTTTGTCTCCTCATCTGTCAAAGCAAGCAAAAGTTCAGCACATCTCAACTTCTGCCTGGGGTGAGTGTCGTTACGTAGCATTACGTTTTTCTTTACGAATGGAAAACGTGAGGACGAGGTGGAAGCGACATTGTGATAGGATACATTGATTTATTATAGTTTAATTCATAGTCATCAGGCGAATCCGAGGTCGAGGCGATATTGTGTTTTAGGCATTAATGATTTAAGAAAAGTGTTAAAATATTGTGAAATTTTAATGTGTGCCGATGATGGTTTGTTGTTCGTATCAGATGATAAATTGTGTGAATGTAAGAGTAAACTAAATGACGATTTAAATAATGTAAAAATATATTTGAATATGAATAAGCTAAGGCTAAAAGTGAACAAAACCAAAGTAATGTTCTTAAGTGTTCAATTTAATGAATTTGAATGTATAGATGAAAATAAATGTCTTAGGAATGGTAGATAGTAAACTGGATTTTGAAAAGCATTTCGAGTATATATTGAATAAGGTGGCCAACAAAATTGGATTCTTTCGCAGAATAAGAAAGAAAGTATGTATTTCAATCTATAATACTGTAATATGCGAGCTACGGCTCGAGTAGATAAAACAATATTCTGTGAACTTATTTCTTTATTTTCTAGTCTATAGAACAATTCAGGTTCACACTATACTATTCTTCGCAATTCTTTTCTTACAAGGTCTCTGTCCTCTCAAATCATTTTATCTCCTTTCAATTACTTAATTCACAAATCGAAACTAATTACTTCTTCTTGTTAAATCTCAACTTTCAATTTATCACTTTTCTAATCTCTTCGCCACAGTTTAGAAACTACTGCCCCCTTTTTGATCGCCATCTGTCCTTATATAGCAGAAGTTTCTGATAGCCAGAAACTTCTAGCAAATTCTTCGACCACTGGAACAAGAGAATTTCCAAGATGACAATCATTCTTGCAGTTATAATTCCCTCTCATCCGTGATATTATCCGTTTCTTTCGTAGACATGAACTATGGAAACCGCAGACACGAACCTCGAATGAAAGGACACTTCGAACCAAAATTCTGCCAGAATGAAAAGACACTTCGGAATTTGTTGCATCATACTTTTAGGGAGCGTAGTTATTATTACGCTACAATACAATTATGAGGCCCCATTTTGAGTATTGTTCAACAATACTATTATTAGGATCCTCGGGTATGATCAATAAAATTAAAAAAAATGCAAAACAAAGCAATGCGATTTATTCTAAATCTCCACAGATGCACATCTATAAGCTGTGGCTTAGTATTAAGCAATTGTTACATTTAGAATAAAGAATAATTTAATACCTCCATATTTAGGATGAAGATTGTCGACAAGAGCAAGTATACGACCATATCTGTCAAGAAATAATAATGACTTTAATTTACAATTATTTAGAAACAACAAATCACAGAAAGTGTTATTTTGTAAAGGATTAAACATTTACAATGAACTGCCATTTTGATTTTATCATTGTGGATGAGATGTCTAAGAGTATATCTATGTACATCTCATCGTTGACAAAAACAGTACTTAGGAAGCATCAGCGATAAGTAAAACATGCGCTGCGGTGGTTTTGAAAATTTATTGATAACCTTTTCTTTGATAACCTTTTCCTTGGTACATAAAAAATACTGACCTTCATCGAGACCTGAAGGTAGAAAATGTAAATTCGGAAATTCTAAAACATGCAAAAAAGCACAAAGAAAAGCTAGAAGAGCATATAAACTTAGATGCAAGAAAATTACTGCATAATGAAAATCAATTACGTAGGCTTAAAAGAATAAAACTTCTCGATTTAACTTAATATAAGAAAAATAAAAATTTATATACTTACATATAAATACACACATACGTATAACACAGTCGAAACAAAGAGTCACCAGGGTGTGAAACTCATTCAAAGACTAGCATGTCAGAAAAAAATTAGTCCAAGTGACTAGATCGCAATTACGTGGGAGGTGGTTTTAGTCGGTAAAAATCCGGCATGCTGTTTACTCGGATCATCAGTATCTTTTGAAGATCTCCCCTTCCTCTAAAAAAAAACCTTTTTCATTTTTAAACCTACTTTCAAAACAGATATGTGTATATTCATGATGACAATTAGCTCGGATCAATATAAATTCTTGATACAAAAACACAAAAACCGATTCATAATGGGTGGCGACTTTAACGCTAAACATACGCAATGGGGATCTCGTCTAATAACAACAAAAGGCCGTGAACTGCTAAAAGCGATACGAGAAGAAGGTTGTGAACCCATGTCAACTGGTAAGCCAACGTACTGGCCAACGGATAGAAAGAAAATTCCAGACTTGATCGACTTTTTTATTACAAAACAAATCTCCAGAAACGTACTTCATATCAAAGAAGGAAAAGATTTAAATTCTGATCATTCACCAATATATTTAATATATAATGACAGAGTAAACATGAAAAATACAAACTCCTTGTAAATAAATTTACAGATTGGAATTACTTTCAAGCACTATTAGATCAGAATTTAAACTTTAACACAGTGCTGTGTAATAAAAACCAACTAGAAGATGAAGTATTGGATTTTACGGAACAAATACAAAAAACTGCTTGGAAAAGTACTCCTCAGATAAAAAAGAAAGAAATCGGGTATAGTTATCCGAAACCAATACTTAACTTAATATGCGAGAAGAGGAAATTAAGGAAAAAATGGCAACAATCAAGATACCCTTTGTACAAGTCACAATTAAACAAGCTTACAGAAATGATTCGCTCCCAATTAAATGAGCTCAAAAATAAAACAGTTAACCGAAAATTACGCCAACTAACAGCCGATAAATCGACCCAATACTCATTGTGGAAAATAACCAAAAATCTTAAACGTCCTATTCAACACAACCCACCAATTAAATTAAATAATTCATGGGCCAAAAGCAACTCTGAGAAAGCAGAAGCATTCGCCGAGTATCTGACGAATGTTTTTCAACGCAATGAGAGACAACATGTAGAAATATGGCCGGAAATCGAGCAACAATCCGTGGAAATTTCTTCAGTTACACCCTTGGAGGTAGAAATTATTATACAAAAAGATCTCAAGAGGAAAAAGTCACCTGGCTATGATCTTATTACTGCTGAGCTATTACAACACCTACCGCCTAGAGCTAAGATTAAATTAACAATACTTTTAAATGCTTGTTTGCGCCTGAAGTATGTCCACTGCTATTGGAAGGTTTCAGAGGTTATAATGATTCTCAAGCCAGGTAAAAATTCGCACGAAATGTCATCCTACAGGCCAATCTCCTTACTGCCCATTTTGTCAAAAATATTCAAAAAGATCCTGCTGACGAGGCTTAAGCCATTTATAAACAGCGAGAATATGATTCCATCTCATCAATTTGGCTTTAGAGACCGACTTTCTACTATTGAGCAGGTACATAGAATCACCAACATTGTCGAAGAAGCCCTTGAAAATAAAATGATATGTTCTACAATATTCCTGGATGTCGCTCAAGCGTTCGATAAAGTATGGCATGAAGGCCTACTCTATAAGCTCAAAACTCTTTTTCCTAGAGAATATTCAACAATTCTATATATATTATATATATATATATTATATATATATATATTATATATATATATATATTTCCGAGTAAAACAAGAAGATGCCTATTCTGCGTTGAAAGCGATCAAAGCCGGTGTTCCCCAAGGAAGCATACTAGGCCCAACAATGTATTTACTATTCACAAATGACATGCCAACCTTTTCGAATTGCACACTTGCTACGTTTGCTGATGACACTGCCATTCTCTCAGTTGGAAAAAATGAAGTAGAATCAACTCTAACCCTACAGAATGCTGTAAATACTATATCTGACTGGACCAAAAAATGGGGTTTAAAGCTAAATAGCATGAAATCTATACATACAAATTTCAGGAACAAAAAGATTCAACATATTCCAATCATTGATAATGGGATACCTTATTCCAATGCAGCAAAGTACTTAGGAATGAACCTGGATGCTAAATTACGATGGAAAGAACATATAAAAAAGTAAAGAGAAGAGCTTAATATGAAGCTAAGAAAACTCGATTGGCTGATTGGCAGAAGATCTATTCTATCAATACATAACAAACTTCTTATATATAAACAAACATTAAGACCTATATGGACATACGGCATTCAACTCTGGGGGTGTGCTGCTAAAAATAACATAGAAATAATTCAGCGCTTCCAAAATAAAGTCTTAAGATGTTTAGTAAATGCTCCATGGTATGTCAGAAACTACGACTTACATCGCGACCTTAAGCTTAAATCTGTTGAAGAAACGATCCGTGAATTTGCAACAGTCCATCACTCAAGACTTGGGCGACATATCAACCAGGAAGCAGCAAAACTTTGCGATACAACTGGGATTGCTCGAAGACTAAAGCGAATTAAACCACACGAGCTAACTGGAAACAATGTTATCTAGAAGATACAACAGAAATGTAAAACAAGCGTGTATTTGTTTAATGTATTGTAAATATATTGTATATAATGTAATATATAACAAATGTAAACTACTCGTTAGTGTTAACTAGTTGTAGTATAAGGAAATGTTGTCAATTTTATAACACTTCAATAAAAAAAAAATATTCATGATCCTTCCTTTATTCCGTCTTCTTGTGAAGGGTTTATTGTGAATGCTTTTAGGTTTGTGGCATTTTCCACATCTGGTCAGAATACTGGCCACGCAAACATTATTATGGTCCTTACAGACTGTATAGACTGCTGTGTGCATCCCTCTTAACGTATACAAATAATAATACAAAAAAGGTACTCGATACCAATATTTATCGAATACCTTCGGTCAGTTTTATGAGTAGTATCGATACTTTGATTGAAATTAGTAGGTACCAGTACTTGGAGGATATCGTTACAGCCCTAATTCAGAAGAGCAAACTAAATCTCTTTTGAACAAATTAAAAAAAAATGTTTTTTCGCTCATATTCTGCTTTAATTCTCCCAAAGTTAAGAGATCAAGAATCTCAATACACCATCATAAAACATACAATTCCAACCGAAACCGCGTTCAGTTGGCAACTCAGCGGTTGGCAAATTCACCTTCCAACTGTCACCTCATTGACGTAATTCCCCAAACAAACATCCCACCGCTCTTTCCCTCGCACAGCCGACTCGTTCATTCCATCTCACGCGCTGCTCGTGTCAGTTCAATTTTCAATAGTTGTCAAAATCAGAGTTCCCCGACAAAACGAATTTTGCGGAAATCGCCACTGAGTCGTGTGAGAAGAAAAACGAGAAAAAAGGAGAATACGGTGTCGCAGTGTTCGCCTTCGTTTCGTGCGTTTTTCCGCAAAGTTTTCATCTCATTTTCATTCTTCCTCTGACAATGTTTATCTAACTTTTAATTCTTCGTGTCTTCACGTTCTAGTGGTTTTTTGTTCGCAAAATATTCTCTGTCAGTGAAAAAAGTGAATCAGCAGTCGAGGAACAAAGTGTGCAAAGTGTAATGTGTCGTCTTTAAATTGGCGAAACAAAGAAAGAAAAAAGAGGAAAAAATCCATAACAACAGCGCAACTGGAAGAAAGGATCAGAGAAACTAGCAATGACACAAGGATTGGTAAATACCCTTTGACCCTGCGAGTGCTGGTTGAACCTAAAATTGATTGAAACAAGCTCTCGGCTCTGGTAGTGGTGTACCACTTACGTGTATCTTTCGGACGAATGCAACCGTTTCATTGGTGTTTTCGTATCGTATGATAATTTTGCTCTCCCCTTGTCGCGCCCCGTTTTGTTTTTGAAACGCTTTTTTGTGTTTTGCTTCGATTTTGTGTGTCGTTTTGCGTTTAGGTTGTATTTTGCGTTTTGGCCGTGTGTCCTAAAAACAAGTGCAAGGAGAAGAGGAGAACCGCGGCAGAGTTCTTGGCACCGGTTTGGCGTTGTAGTGATGACACGGAAATAGCGTTTCCCCCACTTGTGAACATGCTACGGAGCGACATAGAAGCGTGATCATTTTCTTTGCTGTATTCCTGTAAACTCATCCCATAATATTTTCTACTAAACAGACTACCATCCCTACCCTACTCCCTTCATTATTTTCGTTGTTCTTTTTTTTTTTTTTTTTTTTTTATTTATTCGAGGTGGAACTTCACTGTGGAAGGTGTTTGGGGAGACAGTGGTGTTGGGAATTTTGGGAGTTCTTAGCGGAAGCATTTCAATATTTTTGGGATAAAGTGGAATTGAGCTGGTTCTAGAGCGCAACACATGGGCAAGGAATGTCGTTTTATTTCTGATTGCATATTCCTCCAAAGGCAAGCTCATTATCTTAAAGAGATCTTTGGACCTCCTTGCTATCTACATAGAAGCTCAAAACCTTTCCTGACGAGCGTTGGATTGCACCACGTCGTTTCATATTACCTAGGCCAAATTTTGTAATTTCTTTGATGACAACGTATTTTATTGCACTGATTTCAAATCAAAAAAAGTCAGTCTATTCTATTGTAGGTATAGCCGTTTGCGCGAGCGACTCACCCAGGAGCTATTGCAATGATATTAGTAAGCGTTAAATAAAAAAACAAACAAAAAAATTCATATCCCGATGTTGAACGTCATACATTTTGCTCTGTAATGGTAATTTGAAGAGACTATAACTTTTATAGACTTTTTTTAATTACAGTTGAAATCAGCACAATAACACTCATCGGATCGGAAAAATCGTCTTGGAGCTAAACTGATTCATGCCGTTTAAAGTTACCATTGCAGTACGAAATGTATGGCGTACAATGGCAGCGTTCGAGTATGACATTGCAACGAATGCAGCGAGCCATTTTCCCGAAAAATACATTCCGTCAAAATTTAAAATCCTTCGTAGCGACTCAGGAACTATTGCAATAATAATACGAACAATTTAGTGATTTAGTAATTTAGTAAAAAATAGTCTTATTTTCCTGTTTGTTAGCCCTTTCTTGATTATAGGAACTTATGCATAACGAGTTTGTCATTTTTATTGCATTGTTCGGTCCTGGATCGTATCGTAACTGAGGACAAGTAGTTGCTGCTCTTTTATCATTTGTGTGATTCAAGAGTTCTTTTCCTGTCTTTTCTTTTAGTATTCGTTTGGACTTCAACTGATAATGCTTTTTTTAAACGGGTTTCCATGTGGCCAACTTTGCGTCTGGCAATAACAACTGGTCCTGCTTGGTGCTTTTCATTTTCTTTGAATACGGGTAGATCAGATACAATCGCGTTTTGTTGCTTCTGTCAACATTATTAACATTTTCATCAACGCTGGCGTAATTTTACTCCTGTAAGAGTATATTGTCCAACTTTGCGAACTGTATGTAATAGTAGACCAACCGACTGTAGTGCAAAGTCTCCCTTTTAACTTGAGCGGCATTTTTCTGTCGCAAAGAATTCCCGATTTATTAGCCATTTCATCCACCTTACGGTCAGTTCACTCTATGCCTTGTGTCGTCGCCACAGTTTGCTTCGTGAGAAACCCAAATATTTGAAATTTGAGAACTTAGGAAGAAATATTTCGTCCAAAAGAATATCTAGTGCAGGCTTTAGTGGGTCGGAGAACAAACATGTTAAGTATTCTGTCTTTGAACGATTGACTCTGAATCTGTTTGCAACCTGCTTATTTCTGCCGCATGGTTCAGCGCCGTCCTTATGAGATCCCTAACAACCCTTTCAAACGCTTTCTCGAGGTGGACGAAAACCATGTGCATCCCCGTGTTTCTCCATCAGCATCCTGAGACATTGGATTGCGTCGACGGTCGACGGTCGACTGCCTCCAAGAAATCCGCATTGGTTGTCGTCCAGCGTAATTATTTGACGAAGTCGGGCGTTTAACATTTTTTCGGGAATCTTCATTGTTTGCGACATTAGTTTGATCGGGCGGTGATTATTGCATTCGCGAATGTCGCCTTTGTACGACGGAATAAGGAAGCTGTGAGCCACACACCTAAGGGCATCCACTTGTACCCAAAATTCTGAAGCAATCTTGTCTGGTCCCACTGCCTTTCCCGAGTGAAAAATAATAATAAGAGTGCAAAACTGGGTCGCACTTACTTGCACCTACGTAAACGTTGTTAAACTGCAAAAACTCAGATTTGAAATTTTTCTTTTAAATTCTTTAAAATATTTTTTTTTTCAAAATCTGTTAAAATTAAAAGAAAATAAAGAATTGTTTGATAAATTTCTGAAAACTTCGTACGCATTTACCTTGTACATACATACATATATATCAAATATTATTTCGATATTAATTTCAAACAAAATCGATAGATCCATAGCCAAGAAATAGTCAGTTTTTAATAAGTAAAGTAGCGTTATACGAGTATCT